>OY728129.1:519821188-521071188 GCA_963277665.1 Viscum album | reverse complement strand
TTTTGTGTTGTATGATCCATGTTGCACACTTATGCATGAAATTGAATGTTTAAGAAGGGTGCGCCCTAATAGCACTCCAATAAATTTCGTAAAGATTAGTATCAAGATATGTCAAATGATATTAGGTTTTAATAATTCCAATTCAATAGAAATGAGGATTTATTAATTATAATTCAAGTGCAGTGAGGGTTTAATCATGTCCCATGTGCAATGAGCCTTGGCTCATTAAAATTCACTGTTCTGTGTTGATGCCACGTTTCCATATTATCATAACCATGATATATCACGCCTATATATTCATATTTTATTTTTCTCCATTGATATTCCAATTTCCTTACATGTATTTTATTCTTCATTATATGCCTTTTTTACTCCATTACTAGGCTTTATAGCTCACCCATTTCTTATGCATGTCCCCAGATTATCCCTTGCAATGCTATGTACGATGGAATGTTGTGGTCATGTAAAGAATGTTTTCAATAAGATATTCAATTATATGTTTTAAATTGTTATGTAATCATCCTAATACTCAAATACACTAGACATATTGATCTTCTATATTGTATCAATTGAAAATTTTATGTAATAAATCTTGTTTAAGTTTGTAATAAAAAGAAATGTTGTTATATTTGGTATCAGAGGAGAGGATTTGTTATTTTTGGGATTATTATTAAAAAAATCCTAGTGATTCATTAGATATAGGACTAAGTATAATTAAATAATCCTTAAATTTTAGTGATTATTGAGTATGTGGATTATAAAGAAAATACATCCATGTCTAGATACGAGCAGGTAGAGGAGGCTCTAGCACAGATGTACCTAGGAGTGAAAAATCCAACAAGGAGTTTCAGTCATGACCTGATGTATCCTGGTACACAACAATGGTCCTTGCTTCACTCTGGGTTCCGACATTCCCAGGGTACATGCTTTTGTAAATTCATAAGCTTGGTATGAACCATTATTAAGGGAATTAAAAAATAAAATGCTCCTAAGAATATATGATGGAAGTAGATCATGGATAACATATATCAAAGCCTATAGATTCATAAGATAAGGAAATAAAAGTAATTTATAAGTCATATATTTTTTTCCATGGGTTACCCTTTATGAGTTACCCTTATCTTTCCTATTATTCCAGCCAAGGGCCGGTATTAGTAGGGCTCAGGCTCACAATTGATGCGGTGACCAATGTGATGATGCTTCTGATGAGATTCCCAATCCGATGAGAGAAGGAATCATGACCTTTGTCATGATACTATCTTGGTTGACTCAAACTTTGAATAGAAACAAGGGTTAAGAGTAACGTTCAACCCCCCCCCCCCCCTAATAATGAACAAGTCACTATAAAGATCATCATGAAACACATGCCTCCTACTATTAATGGATCATAGGATCCCTATGTCACTGAATAATGGATCAAATATATGGAAAAGATCTTCTCCATCCTTCAATGTTCTGAACAAGAGAAGTTTCTTCTGGCTGATTAACATATGGAGGGTGAAATCGATCATTGGTGGACAATGATTCAAAATATGACGATTGAGGAGGAGATTGAGGCATTGGAATAAAAATATTTCTTGAAACGTTTCTTCGATAAACATTTTACTCACACCCTCTGGCATAATATTCAAAGGGACTTCCTTGATCTCAAAAAAATACTACGAATCCATTAGAGTGTGCGAGGAAAATTCACAAGGATAGCATGATAGGCCTCTGACTTCATCGTTACCCATGAATGGAATGTTTACTGCTTCATTGGTGGGATGAAACCTAGCCTTTAGAAAGCCCTGTAGATTCGTTGCTTTGAAACCTATGAGGAAATTGTCTGATGTTCCCTCAAAGATGAAATGGAGATCACAGAATCATAGGGGTATCATTGGGATAAGAAACGTAAGGTGGACTTTATTTCTAGAAGTTTGAGGGATAAATACAATGGTGTTACGAAAATATAGCACCCACTTTCCAAATGTGTGGAAAAAAGCACCCTGGAAATTTCCCAAAGGGGATGAGAAAATGAATTAGGTGTAAAAGAGATGAGATCCTAGACATTATTTACCGGAAAGAAAAACATGCGGATGCGAAAGAAGAGATGAACACTTTTTTTGACTATTAATGTGTTTTTCATTGCTTCAACTAAAAAGAACCAGGGAATCTTGAAAATCAGTTCCCCAAGCCAAGGGTTTTCATAGGAAACAAACTACCTCCAAGGAAGAAAGGGAAAACTTTTTCCATCACTAAAGTCGAAGCGAACCCCGAAAATGATGTTGTGATGGGTATGGTAGATATACATTCCAGAATAGTGATCATACTTTTTTATTCTAGTTCTTTCCATTATTTTGTATCCAGAAGGATTATTAGAACAATCCCAACATCAACAAAAGTCATAAAAGTAAATATGTCGGTGAGTAAGGAAAAAGGGGAAATCATTTCATCCCATGAATATAATTCTTCCCTTATCATAATCTATGGATTTAAATTTCCACCAAACCATGTCATACACACTTTTGGTGAAATTTGACACATTTCTCAGCTTGTATTATATTTCCTTATATATATCCAACAAAAATTGTCGTCAGAGGGAATCACTTACCATATGAAGAATCGATCCAAAATTCTATACAATTTCAATGAGGAAGTTGAATCTTCTTTAGCTCCATCATCACATGTGGGGATTGTACTTACCTATGAGGACACATATATGGCTCAGATGATTGAGTCTAAAGAGGAAACTACACGTGAATACATGCCTATTGTGATGGAATTTGATGAAGAGTTTCCTGAGGAATTTCTTGGGCTTATTCCTAGAAGAGATGTTGAATTCTACATTGACCTTATACCTAGGGTGTTTCCAATATCCAAAAATCTATATAGAATAGTTGTAGTGGATCTTGAGGAGCTGATTAGAAAACTACAAGAGAATCTAGATAATGTAATTATATTCCCTTGTGCTTCACTAATGGGTGAACTAGTCCTCTTTTTCAAGAATAATGATGGGTGAATGAACCTTTGCATTGATTATCCTGAGCTCAACAAAATCACGATAAAAAGCAAGTATCTTCTGCAATGAATTGATGACTTGTTTGATCAGCTTCATGGAGCACAATACTTCTCCAAGGTGTATTTTCAGTCAGGATATTTTCATGTAAGGGTGGAGAAGGAAGATATCCCAAAGACTGCTTTTTGTACAAGATACGGGCTCTATGAATTCATAATATTGCCTTTAGGACTCACTAATGGTCCAAAAATATACATGGAAATGATAAATAGAGACTTTAGATATTAACTCAAAATATTTTTGGTAGTCTTTATAGATGATATTCTAATGTACTCCAAAACCCATGAGGGTCATTAGGATTATCTAAGAACTGTACTATAGACCTTGCGAAAGGAGAAGCACTATGAAAAGTACAGAAATTGTGATTTCTGATTGATGGAGATCTCATTCTTGGGTCATATCATCACAAAAAATGGGATATCTGTGGATCCCTCGAAGACAGATTCAATAGAAGGATATTCAATGCCAACATTGGTAACGAATATCCGTTGCATGTTGGGGTTATCGGGAAATTATCGCCGATTTGTGAAAAATTTATCATTATTTTCAAACCCTCTTACCAAGATAACTTAGAAGGGGGTCATGTTTTATTGGAGTGATTAATGTGATGAAATATTCAAAGATATGAAAAGGAGGATTTTTACTGCACTCGTTCTCACATTACCCACAAGTGGATAACTTTTTGTGGTATTTAGTAATACTTTAAAGAAGGGACTAGGTTGTGTGATGATGAAAATTTACAAATTCATTGCCTTTGCATCAAGGAAATAGGATTTTCATGAGAAAAACAATCCAACACATGATCTGGAGTTGGATGTAGTGATCTTAAATTTAACAATTTGGCGGCATTATCTATTTGGGGAGAAGTGTGAAAAATGTATGGACCACAAAAGCCTCAAGTATATAATCAAACAGAAAGATTTGAACACGCACCAATGAAGATGGTCAGAGTTTTTCAAAGACTATGACTTCTCAATCCATTACCACCAAGGGAATGTGAACAAGGTGGTAAATTCTATAAGTAGAAAGGATCATGCATCTTTATCAATGATGATAATTTTAAAGGATCCAATCTCATTAGATTTGAAAAGGATGGATGTGGGAATAATTAAGGGAGGAACATCATCAATCCTTTCTCAAATGATTGTTCAACCATACCTCGTGGAGAAAATAAGGGATTCTCAGAGAAAGGATGTGGAAATACTGATATGGTTGGAAGCTATCATAAATGGGAAATCCTCAGAGTTCGTGGTTGACAAGGATGGAATTTTGAGATTTGGGTCACGATTTTTTGTACCATATGACCAAGTGATAAAGAAAGAGCTTATGAATGACACACATAGATCAACCTTCTATATTCACCTGGGAAGCACAAAGATGTATCGAGATCTCCATGAAACATTTGGTTGGAAAATCCGATAAGGGAGATTGATGAATATATATCAAAGTGCTTGGTATGTCATCATTTGACGGCAAAGAGGAAAAACTCTAATGGGATGATGCAACCACTACCAATAACAACATGGATGTGGGACCACATTACCATGTAATTTGTCACTGGACATCCACAAACATCCAGACGAAACAATGCTATATGGGTCATTGTGGATCTTCTTATGAAGACAACTCACATTTTGGTTATTAGAGAGGACATCATATTGCATCAATTTTAACATATTTACATCAAATAAGAGGTAAATATACATGGAGTACCACTATATATTGTATCTTATCATGATCTGAGATTCACTTATATGTTCTAGAAAAGTATCTAATCTTCATTATGCACAAAACTGAACTTATGTATGGCCTATCATCCTCAAACTGATGGCCAATCTGAGTTAACTATTCAGACAATGGATGATATGTTAAGATTATGTTATATGGACATCATAGGAGGATGGGATCATGATCTTAAACTATTTAAATTATCCATCAATAACAGTTTCCACTCGAGCATCCTAATGGAACCATATGAAGCACTTTATGGGAAAAGTTGTTGAACACTGGTGTATTGGGATGAAGTCGGTGAGCGTAAGATGCTCGGACCTGAAATGGTCGATGAAATGGTGGAGAAGGTGAAAACCATTCAGCACCATATCAAGGCAACCCAATGTCGACATAAGTTTTATGCGCATAACCTTCAACGAGACCTTGAGATCAAATTTGGAGACAAGGTGTTTATATTCATATCACCATGGAAGAAAGTCATGAAGTTTGAAAGAAAGGGAAGTTATGACCTGGGTACATCGGCCCCATAAAAATTCTTAATCATGTCGGGGTTGTGGCCTATTGACTAGTACTTCTACCACCATGGCCAAAGTAAATGATTTCATTCATGTATCCATCTTTAGGAAGTATAGACCAGACCCTTCCTATGTACTCTCTTCAGAGGTAGTATTGTTAGAGGGTGGTCTTTCTTATGAGGAGCAACTAATGAAGATCTTACATCGTAGATAAAATTTTCTACGGAATAAGGAAATGCCCCTTGTCAAGATATTGTGGAAAAACCACATGTTTGAAGATGCGACGTGGGAATTGGAGGAAGTGATGAAGCAGAGTTACCCACATCTTTTTTTGTGTGGGAAAAGGAAATTTTGGGGGTGAAATTTCTGAAGGGGGGAATATTGTAACGACCAAAAATTTTATCAATGGAAAATCCTATTGATCAAATTAAATGTCTTATTATGAAAATGGTTATATCGGATGTGAAATTTTTGGTTTTCTGATTTGGGATTTTAACATACCGTTAATAATTGTGACTATTGCAACTATAGAAGTTGAACAGTGATCACATGATTTGTATAAATTTAGGGCTTTAACAAATCCAATTTACTCAGAAAATTGAAATGATAACCTCATATAGTAGTGATTCCCCGTATGAAGCCCATTTTTCGGAGCTCGGAAAGGATGTGGCGTCATTGGGAATCGCTCTTGACCATGCCCAATATGAGCATCAACAAGTTAATCTTGAATGGTACCGCCTATGGAAGAACTAGAAGTTGATAGAGATTACCACCTGAACGATGTTATCTGAACCACCCCAAGAGTATGTCACCATCGCACACCATATCCTTCAGTCATATCCAGGTGTTATAAGTGGTTATATAACAAGACCACATCGCTATGATTATGTTCATTATTTTTGTATATAATAATGAATATACATCCATTTTATTATTGTTACATTGTAAATCGTTTTTAATGCACAAATAGTATTTTTACTTAATATTCAACAAAGTAATAAATTTTGATAAATTAATGGATTTTTGAATTAAATAATATTTTAATAAAATTTTACTATTATTAAATTAATTTTTATCAAGTATATGTGATCTTATAATTTTTATGAATACAATTGTAATGTTTATTAAGGTTTGAAGGCTCTTTTTGTCAAAACCCGTGAATTTTCGTTAAATGATGGTTTTTATTTTAATAATGAGAATTCACATATATAGAAATTATTTGGACAAAAGTAAAATTAATTTTCAAATCAGGGTGTCAAAATTTTTCAATGGGATGTTTTTCATAATTTTCTGAGACAGTCGAATTTTTGGGTAAAATTTTAATACCATTTAAATATATAATGTGTTTTATGACTTTTTAATGACCCAATAATGATGTAATAAAATAATATTAACATTATGTTTGGTCAATATATGGTTTACCATAAAAATAGTGATATTTTTGGTTTGTTGGATTTATTTTAAAAATCCTTAGAGGACCCATCAAGACTTATAAAACATTTTAGCTTTTTATATTGTTTTCCTTGAGAGTGTGACTCACGTACACATAATAAACCCTATTATTTTAAGAATATATTCCATTGTACATATAGGATTTTATTTTCAACTCCCATTTGGAAAATACCATGGTCAAAAACCATGGTTTCGTTCGTAGTTTGGATTAGTTTAATGTTTGGTGTCCCAAACCTAAATAATAAATAATTCCCTCTCAATTCCAATATAAACTCACCCAAGAACCAACCTACTCTTCACTCAAATCCTTTGGAGTTAATCCAAAATAAGCCCTACTCCCTCTATAATCCTCTTAATGTTCCAAAATATCCCAATAAACCTCTTTCAAGCCCCTCCCAAGCCTTTGGGGTCACACCTCCAAGTAAGGTATTTCTTTCCTTCTCATTTTTGCATAAATTTCATTATGTTGTTATTCCCTTTAATTTTCAATTACAAATATTGGGGTATGATTTATCAACTACATATACTTACCAATTTATGTTTTAATAATGAGATTCCTCATTTCTCTCTAATTAATTCTTCCCATGTACACTTGTTACCAAGCTGAAAATCTGTATGGAATTTCTCTCACATTATTTAAATTCATGCAATTATTTTGTATCATTAATTTAAATTGCATTACAATTGTTTGGAAATGTATATATATGATCCCATTATTGTAAATTTTATGTACATATTATGAGATACTCATTTATCTCACATCAACCATTTTTATGAATTTTTATGTCACGATGTTATGCTACCAAAATTACAGTGTGAATTTTCAAGACAATGTCATTGTGTAGTGAATACCATGCCCATTTCTATATCCAGGGTATTCCCCTTTATTAACATTTACATATTGTATAAAGAGTTTCATGTATGTATTAAAAATTCTTTTATCGTGCAATAAATTTTGATGTTGAATGATTCCATGTTGTATGATCCATGTGGCACACTTATGCATTAAATAAAATGTTTATGAAGGGTGCACCCTCATAGCGATCCAATGAATTGGGTAAAGATTAGTATCCGGATACATCATGTTCATTGAGGTATTAATCATTCTAATTCAAGTTAAATAATGATTTAATCCTGATAATTCATGTGAAATTAGGGTTTACTAATGCTCTAAGTGTTATGAGTCTTGGCTCATGCAAATTCCTTGTTAAGTGTTGATGCCACATTCTTATGTTATGATAATCATTCTATATCATTACTTTATTCTCATGTTCCCTTATTATTCATTGATATTACCATTACCTATCATGTAATGAATTCTTCATTTTATTCCTTTTTTACTCCATTACTGATATTTATAGCTCTCCCTTTTCTTATTCATTTCCTCAAGTCATCACATGCAATGCTTAGTACGAGAGAATGTAGTGGTCATGCAAATGATGTTTTCAATAAGATGGCATATTCTATGTTTTATGTTTTTATGTAATGTTAATAAGACCCAAATAAAATATACCTATCTGTCTTCTATGTTGTATCAAGAAATGTTTTTATCTAATAAATCATGATTAATTGTATAATTAAAAGCAGGGTTGTTATAGATATCATAGGCTCATTAAGGTTAATAAGGGGAGATATGAAAGAATAAACATGATCATAAGTGTATGATAACATTAAAATGATATAATAATACCATACCCAACATATAATATATCATAAACATGGATTATTGAATAATGATTGGATCTTTGAAAGTCTTGAATCATAAGGTAATCAAGATCATAATCCATGAAATCTTAATTGAGGAATAAAACATAAAATTTGTGGAATACACATAATCATAGAAACTATTATGTCTAGGATATGTACAATGTCCTTTATAACATGTTAGGATTTAGATACAACCTATGTTCCTTCTTCGGTCTTGGGATAACAGCCCATGTACCATTTTATTTTTGGGTTTGGGATATAACTCATGTACCCATTTGTTTTCAATCATTGGATAAAACCTATATACCCAATTTTTTTGATGTTTTGGATAAAACTACTGTAATCTATTGTTTTTTCTATTAGGATAAAAAATAATGTACCACTGAATATAATTTACCACTTTTCTTTATTTGATTTTTTGTAGGATGATATTTTTCCCACACATCTCATAATCAAATCATACGTACATATACCAAATAATAAAAAAATATCATAACACATGAAATTAAATTGGTGTCAATAATATGTATTCATATATTTAATTATGGAGAAATACATGTTTCAAAATAATTTCATCATAGAATAATCCCTGAAAATAAGTGGGTTTCATAAGAATATAACCTGTGAAAGAGAAATTAGCTTCATAAAAATCATTCCATCAAAACATAAAACTTTCGTGGAATTAAAATTAATGGAAACTATGGATAATTTCACCATAAATAAATTAATTAAATTATGTTATGTTATCTTAGATGTAAAATAATTTGTGAATATATTTGAAAAATGTTTCTAGATGAAAATACTCTTTCTTTTTTGAAAAATGGGTTTTAAAACATATATTAATTTTGAAAAACCTCTTTAATTTAAATTGGATTTGAAAAAATATAAAGGAATCTTAAAAACCCTAAAAAAATTTGAATATATTTTCATTGATAAGGATAATTATATATAATTTTTGAATTTATTTTTTTTAACTTTTTTAAAAACATAGTTTTTAATGTTCATGGAATGTGTCTCAATGAAGGAAAATTGAAAAGATACTACTTTACAAAATTTTTAACTTTTGAAACATGAACCCAAAAAAGGGAGATCACAAAATTCATATGTAAATACCCATAAATTTATGGACAATAATCATAGAATATATTCATTCTCAGTTTACACACTACACAAATGAAACGAGTGGTAAATAAGGTGTAAATTTAAATGAAATAAAAGTGAGGCAAAAAATCCCATTTCTTTAAGTCTTGAATCACTTAGTACTCATTCAAAACTCCTTTATAATAAGTATAATATTTATTAAAATCTTATAATGAAGCAAATTCGTTCATATAATACAATATATGGCTTTATATCACCCATTATTAAAACTTCCATGTAAAGATTACCTTTTCGGTATTATTTTCATTGATTTTCACATCAGACTTAATATTCTATATTCATTGTCCTCATACTTAAATCGTGATTTCCATAATTTAAAAAATATAAAAACACCATTTATATTCATTTTTTAATTGTATTTAATTTTCTTTAGAATATATAGATATTAAATGGAAAACATTTTACTTGGAGAATGTATGTCATACACACCAATAAATGTTGTTTCTGTTGTTTTTCATATTAAAATATTGAATGTAAATGAATTATATGTATATATATATATACATAAATAAAATAAATAAAATAAAATTTTTATGTCATATATAAAATATAGTTTCACTAAACTCATCATTAACTCATTCCATGAAGAGTGTAAATGACTCACATTACTTTGAGGAGGTGGTAGACCACACATCCCCAAACGATACTATAGTCTTTATAAAAAATTAAAATCATGATGGTATGAATTATATGATAATAATAGAATCTTAAATATATCATATATATATATATATATTAGTATATAAAATAATATGTTCCATAATAATACCTTTCTATAAGAGGTGGTAGATGAAAAATGAACAACATAATTTTTGTGGGGCTGTAGTTCGGTGTACCCAAAACGGTACATTAGTTACCCAATAGATGGAGGTCTGTATAATTTCAGGTAGAAACATTATATTTAAAAAATTAAATATATTTATGATACATTTAATATTATCTATTCATATAATAATTATAATTTATGTAGTGGAGAAAGAAAATTCTGTAATGGAGCTTGAGGAAGGATGTTACCTCTTCTTTGTGTAACTGGTATTGGTTTGCACCAAAGGGATTCCATTGTTGGATTTATAAAAAAATGGATGAATAAATTAGGATTGAAGGTATTATTTGTAGTTAATTGTAAATATATTGGATTATCTAATGCGGTTTTATATGTTTTATGAAGGGGGACATGTGGTGGCCTTTTATAAGGGAAGGAGGGGACACCCTTGGCATTTTTAAAAGCTTGTTATGTGTACCCACGTTTCAACCTAACATAAGTCCTAAACAACCATCCAAACTCAAGAATAGAGGTTATGTAGTCAACATTTGGCCAATATATGGGTTTTTGAGAAACTAGATATGTCATTTTTTTCTTTTATGTTTAAGACTTAGTCCATTGTTAAGATTAACTTTACCCTAATCACAATTATTAATTTTAATCACCTTTACTAATCATTTGGGTAAATAACTAAGTTATCCATATTAGGGTATAACTATTATAATCATTAAAACTTTTAATATCTATTTTTCAAATTTCAATTCACAAAAATAAAAAAATTATGGTTCATGCTAGCCCTGAAAACGTGGCGAGAAACCGGGTTTTAATGTCAGAATATTGAAAAGTTCAATTTGCTTTTATGTCTAAATCCTATATAAGATGCATATAAATGAACTAAATTGGGTTAATAAATTTATAATTTATCTGTTGTGACTTTAAAAACAATTTAGAATAAAATTTAAAAATATAAATAAATTAGAAGAAAAAGTAGTTTTGAATTAAAATTTCATATTTTTCACTATTCACCCAAAAAATGTAGTTTTTCATAAAAGTAAAAAAAATCTCAAAATATAATTTCGAAATTATGAATTCAAAAATGAGGATTATTTTGTCAAATTAAATTTATATGTTTTCCAGAAATTATTTTATTTATTTTTCATAAAATGACATAAAAATTTCTTTTAACAATACAATATTTTCGAGTAGATGAATACTTATCACAAATTCATTTATTTTATTAAATATATTTATTTATATTAACCCCTTATAAATAATATTTAAAAATTTGATACTTCTATTAAAATTTCTTTTTTCAACAACTATGTTATTACAATGTCATTAAATAATTATAATAATAAACTATTGTTTTGTAGAAACTCAGTGTTGCATGTAATGAAAGGGAATCTGATGTTATATCTACAATAAGGTAGACTTGGTGGAATGTTTGACTTGGTTTATTTTGAATTCAAATAAATCCAATAAAATTTAATCTATTCAGAAGAATATGATCATGATATCTCATGTTGTAACGTTATTGTTATGTAAAAATTCAACAAAGCAAATTTGATTTGACTATATTATCCAAAAATATTATAAAAAGGCTGTAATTAAGTCTAATATAATTTTTATGGTCTATTTTTATTTTTTTCCCCTAAGGGTGAATATTATTACTACTATTTTAAAATGATCCCTTTAACATTTTATGTCCTCTAGGAACATTTTAGTGAATCGATGATCCCTATCAAACACAACGAAGGAATAAAATCCCTTAAAAATAAGTATTTATTCCACATAAAAAATACATAATACGTCCACTAATCATGTTTCTTGAATGGATTTAGCCTAATAGGATTTTAGATGTCAATCTATAATAACCCTGACTGTTTAATGATTTCATTATGACATTGGTGAAACAAGTAAAAAATATAATAAAATTTTCTCCCATTTTTTATATTGGCAAATAAAATGGTTTCAAAATTAATATAGGCGATTCATACTCCACCTAAAAATGTTGACAGGATTATCATCATGAAAAAAAACCATGTTATTTTATTCTTCATTCCCGCCAACCAAAATTTTCCTAGGACGTCTTAATACATCTTTTTATCTCTAGATGAATAGAATTATCATACTTCTAAATGAAATTATGATATTATTCATTGATATTTGGGAGAAAAATTATTATATCATTGTAATAATGAATTACATCCATCGATTGAAAGCACACATAATTGATCTACCCACCATTTAGAGTGTTAAAAACCCTCTTACATGAAGTATCTTGTATTTTCATTCCTTTTTGATTCCATAAGAATAAAAATAATGTAAATGAAACATAATACCATTTGGTGACCCTCTTCATTAAGCTTTAGATACATTTCTAACATAAATCTCACAAACTACTTCTTAACCTCTAATTACTTTACAATTTGAGTCTTTCTAGTTAAAGAATCTACTATATCATTTAATTTTCCCGATCTATATGTTTAATCAAAATAAAAATTCTAAATATATTAAACCTAGTACCATTCCATTAATTGTAAATCTTATTTAAAGAGTTTATAGTTTATAATGTTATGATTATAATACCAGAAAATCTCCCTCCTTGTACGCATTGACAGTAAAACTAATGTTAACTAAAAACTATAGAATTCATGAATTAGATAATTATCTCATATGATATGAATTTATTTAAATAAAATTTTACTAAATTTTTCCCATGTATGATCATGCATCAAAATCTAATGCTTGGTAGGCCACAATATATTGAATATCTTAATTTTTGTATGTAATTTTAACACTTTATGTAAAATCATCCTTATCATTAGTTCATCGAATTCTCCTTGGAATATATAAATCTATCCACAATTCTTATAATTTTTATTCAAAAGTATTATTACTGATAAAATATTGGAAAAATATGGAATTAAGTGTTTAAATATATAATAATTACATGAAAACACAATATATCAAAAAACATATTTTCATAATAATATGTAATCATTTCTTCTAACTTTTTTGGATAGAAATATCCCTTATCAGAAATAATATCTCGTAAATAAATAAATTATTAAACCTAGTGTTGATATTTTGAGAAATTTTATTAATGGTGATCATTTTATAACATTTACATGACATCCCTTAAATGCATTCCATTCTCTTCCATTGAATATGAAAAATTTCAGATATCATCATCAAAAAACACTATAAAAAAGTTATGGTTTCTTGAAATATATAATTATTTTGGGATAAAAAATAGTATTAGTATCAATAAACCCCAATGAAATTCCAATAAAATTGTAACTACAATACCCACATTTTAATGTTATCTTGGGATTGTTCTTTCTATTGACACACAATAATATGTATCAAATTTCACATAAATTATTAAAATTTAGTTACATAATTTAAATGTTAAAAAAGATCATAAATATATAGTAAATGATACTTAATTTTTATTTTCACCTAGTTTATATTCCATTATTCTATTCACAAAAAAAATATTCTATTAGCCTTCATATAAAAAGGTACTAGTTCTCCCCACTGTTATACTATTAGTTGAATATTTGATTTTCATTTTAAACCATTATATTGAGCCTTAAATTATAATATCTTTTTAGGTTCTATGAGATATGAATGAAAATATATAGAAGTTTTTCATAGTAATAATTTATTCAATAACTCTACATCACTAGTTAGTGGTAGTCCACAAAAAATATAGGGGATGATTATAAGAAATCATATAATACAATATAAAATAAATATTTTTCTATTGTCCATGTTGATATAAGAATAAATCTAACTAGTTTGAAATTTATTTTTCTAATATTTCTCATGAAAGTATACAATTGAACTACATGAATAGAAAACTCTCTCTGATAAGGGAAACACTCAAACTTGGTAATGTAAATGATACTCAATAATCATAGCAATGAATATATGAATTGAACCTTGTATTCAAATTTATTCTAATTATATGATCCCCATTAAACATCTCTAGAGTAAAAAAATCCCATGAATTTTCCAAATCACTAAACATAATGGATCATGAAAGACATTTAAATATTCCATCTATCCTCACTTGAATATGTGAATTGGTCTGAAAATAATTTAGAATTATTTCCAAATATATTTTTAACTTCCCTCCTACACATATTGATATTACTAAATGAGATTAAACATAATTAAAAATACCCAGGAAAATAATTTATGTAATAAATAATGTACCTTGTACAACAAATGGCCATTATTATATCCCTTTAGGAACATTATATTCCTTGAATAAGTTTATATGATTCTTTTTTGTATTCCTGTACAAAGGATTACAACATATAATCAACTGATTCGAATTTGAATCATTCAATAGTCTCTTTAAAGGCTTCAATGATCCGTATGTCTATTTAAAATAACCACCATTTGAATATAGGGATCCATAGGACATACACTTTCCATACTCAAATATTGAGTAATATATATAAATAATAAAATCATTATAAGACATTATAATATTATTCTCACTTTAATTACAAGGAGAATTCGATATGTACCTACCTTTGAGGGAATTTGTTTAAAAAATAGCATCTATTCAAGTATACAAAGAAAAATTATAAATATTTATCAGCTAAACTATGTAATACTCTAACCAAAAGTGATACTATTAGGGAAATATATATATATATGGTCATGAATTAATAATAGATATAACTAATAAGTTGAAATTTTTCAATAATCATATTCAGAAAATATAGAGGAAATATGAAAACTATCTTGAAAATTGGAAGAAGGAATTGGAATCTCATGTGAGGGATCATTCCATCTTAAATAAATTTACAAAATATTTTTTTCTAGGTTTTGATTAAAAATGACACCTATATAATATGAACATCAGTACTTTTGAAATTTTTTAAAGAATAATAGTTCTCTCTTACCCAATGACAATGCCACCCAGCCATTATAAAGTGTGTGATGTCCTCCATGTTTCATATTGGAGGATGTATATACCAAACACTTGTTAAAAACCCACCATTTTATAAGAAATATATCAAGATAAATTTTCATGTAATGAAGATTATAGACAGATTCATGATACAAGAGAGACTTTATATGGGAATTAGACAACTCAACTAGTGAAGATACTCTAGAGGAATCAGAAGTTAGAGGGCATAATGTGTGAATTAGATGATGAAATGATAAAGAATGACCCATTTTTATGTGATAAAATATATAATAATTTTCATGGATAAGATTCGTTAAATATGGGTGAATTTATGACATTTTATTTTTCTATAGCATTTAAACACTATATCAAAAACACTATTTTATGAAACATATTCTACTGACTCATCATTATAGAACATTTGAAATAATTTTATTTCATAAATATAATTCAATGTATCATATAAAGATTTTTAATTTTTAATTTTATAAAATAGAAAACTTTTTTATATTCAAAATATTGAAGTTATCTTTAGATTATGTTTTGGGATTTGTTTCAAGAAATGATTATTTTCAGTGAATTTTATCTTTTTGAGTTCTGTATTCATATAAAAATAATATAAATTTATATATTTCAAATATTGACACTATTATTATGTTTAAACAACTAATAAATTATATCATGAATCATTCAAATAGAAAATGATATTAAATATGAATAAAAAATGTTAATATATAGAAGAAATTTTAATAAAAAATATATATATATATATATATTCATTATATTTAATGGCTACATTTCTCCAACTTATAAATTTATTTAGAATAAATGGAATCCCAATCTGAAATAATCAATCCAATATTTGGTAAGGGGTTCATCTTATATTTTTTATATAAAAATAATTATCCTACAAAATTTTAATCATTATTGATATTGGTCAAATAGGTAAATTGAATTCGATCAACATTTTGATGTTTAAAATGATTAAAAAACGTCTAAAAACATTATTCATATAATAACATCGATCCTAATTTTCTCACTAATGAATAATTACCTACATAAACTAAAATCCATGTGATTGTGTCTCTACCCTTTACCAAAATTTTGTTCCCAAATTAATTTCCCTATTTCTGTCTTAAAAATGCCTTCACATCCAACCAATATCACATTACTCTCCAATCGAAATATTTTGAACGTTCATTTATCTCATAGTTTCCATCACCAGATTATCTCCAAAGAGATTATAAGGATATATGCATTTCCGCTAATGTATTAGGAAATTAATTTTCAATGTAAGTGTTCAAAAATTGTACTTTACCTTTTTGGAAATCATTTAATTTTCTTGTATTTCTATATTTATATTTTAGTATACATAAATTTTTAAAATTCATTCTTATATTATACATGAGGGATCACTATTCATAATTATTATAATGCCTTTATATGATGGTATAATTCTCAAAAACTATCAATTCATTATGTATTTGAAAATTTTTGTAATTTAAGGATTGAATGGATTCCTAGGAATGACATTCTTCCATATATATAAACATGTGGATGCGGGATTTGTATTAAATTTACAAAGGGTACATAACCCTAAAAGGGTTATTTTATTTTTAGTTGGATATTTACATGGTGCATAGATAATAACCATTGTGAACACAATGTTTTACACTCCCATAGGATATGATTAATATGATTCTCCAACTCTTTATAAACTATATTGAATGATTAATTCTAACTGATATCACAACACCATGAATGTACTCTTAATTTCAACAATATTATCATTACTCTAATAAGGGTACGTTTTATTACATTGTGAGTATCCAATTACTACTAAAAACTTTTTTGGACTCTCACCAATATATCTATATTATTCAAATTAATTGGGAAATATTAATATTCTATATATCAATTTTCCTACATGAAAATTGTTTTACTAAATAGTAAATATTATATCTGAGGTTTTTATAGAACATTATGATATGTATTTTTTTATCGATTCTCTTCAAATTATGGGAGAATTGGGCATATTCAATGCTGGGTGGGAACCAAAATATTATAGCTCATCGATGCATTGATAATTTTTATGAGGAAGTGTAGCTTCATTCTTTTGAATATTCACATCCTTTTATGCATGATTTTTTGGAACTATGCCTTGACAGATAGATTAAAATGTTTGGAATTATGTATTCAATGACCCTGAAGTTTGTTATTATTCACAATTTGAATATTTATATTTTTTCTATACATTGATTTATTTAAAGCTCATGAGATTAGTTATTCTTATCCATGTAATCATTTACTTCATATATTTTTTTCACTTCTCTATTTATACTGATTTTTTATATTATTGACTCTATAATTTTCTATGAATGATTATTTTGTATGACACCCCTTTCTAAGTGTTTCATCTCACACATTTATATATTTTTTACATTTAGATATGTAATATAAACTATTACTATTTTTGAATTATGAAATTTAAGGGATAAATAATATATTTTAATGTATTTAGTTGTTGCTAAATTTGATAACAATTTATTAAAATGCTTATCTATGTATATCTTTCTTGATATTCCTTAACTAATGGGTCCTTGGTATTATAATGTTTTATTTCTTAATTAGAATAATAAATTCACCATCAAATATGGGTGACTAGAGATAGTATGTTACCTAATGTAGTAATTGTTTTTTTTTCTAGGCCAAACAATATTTATTACAAAATTTATAATTTAATTTAGTTCAATATAAAATTATATATAACAATGGAATGAAAATGTGTCAAATGGGAAATAGTATTCTAGAACATATTTTTTGAAATAACACTAACATACATAACATTTATAATGTTTAATTTAGACATGTTACTTTGGGGTAAAATGATGTGGTAATGATCATTGCAATGGGTTTGGTATTTATCCAGGAAGGAATTTAATACCAAATGTTCTTTATGTTTTTATTCATAAGCACAACCACATTATCTATTCCAAATATGTGGTGAGCCTTAATTTGTGATCTTTTGGAATAAATTATTTACTATCACATGTTAAAAAGGTGTTCAAATCTCATCATCTATTAGGGATAATAAAGTTTACGCTTTTACCATAATGGACCAAAATTTTCAAAAACATTCATTTTCTTAGTGAAATTTAGGAAATTTATTAACTATATATGAGTATATTAAGATAGTTTAATATTTATTCCATATTTATACATTCAAATATGGTACTTTTTAATTGTCTTATAGAATATATGTATAATTATTATATAATATGTGACACCATATAGTATGATATGTATCATAGGTCTTGATTTAACCTTTTTGGGGAAGTCACAACATCTCAACCTTTATAGTTATTTTATATAATATTTTTTAAATAACATAATATATGAGTGTTAGAGTAGAATATGTCATATATGTAATGTTCCATGATTTGGACAAGGATGAAATTCTATGATAATTTTAAACGATCATCTTTTACATAATACAAATCATGAACTAATATTTGAATATAAATTACAAGAACTAGATTGATAAAATTTTATTTTTAGGAGGGTTTTATGGCCGTAGATGTTTCTATGATTTTGGTAAGTGGTTCAGAATAATTGGGACACAAGTATTATTTTATGGATGGATTATGAGTAGGACCATAGACAGATCATTTTTAGTAGTAACAGTGTAGATTAACCTTGAGGCTCCAAAATATTTGGGAATAGTTTGATAAACCATTAGAGGAAACCTGTGATTCCATCCTCTTCATATTAGGCTTTGTTGGTTCTCTTTCATCTGAAATATGATTCATGTAACGTTGGGTGCTTCTGAAGTCTATTTGTCAGTATTTAATTAATTTTCCTTTCATCCCTTGTTTTTTATTCCATATTGAATACTATTTAAATGAGTGCTCATATTCCCTATTTTTAGGGTGTTCATCTATTTGTTCTAATTTCTATCATTCTAGCTAAAATCAAATCCTGAGATTAGAAGACTAATGTTTCCTTGGATTATGTTTTGTGGCCTAAATAAATTCCCCATATGTATCATCATTTATAAAACACATCATTATGTCACATTTCATTCATCAATAGATTTTTCCTTAAAATATGAAAATAATTTAATTAAATTCTTTTAGAACCACCTTGATATTCCCTATGATAATTATATTTTGGGAGTTCGATGACCTAAACACAATCCACCTAATTCTTGTTTTATTTTTCCTTGACTAATGATTAATCCACCTCTTCGGTGTGTCATTTAAATAACTTGGTATTTTATAAATAAATTAATGGACTATGATGTGTTTGATAAAACTCTTGCTATCATAAGGAATAATTCATGACTAATGTTTTTGAATCCATCAAACACATTGATTTAATTAAATTAGAATTTATTTAATGATTCAAATCATTATGAATGGATTTCGGGTATGGGTTCCTTCAATGGGATTTTTGTGTCTTATAATTGAAGTGGTATTATTGAATAGCTGAATAGATAATGGGTTTCTTTGAACTCCATTTAATTGAATATTATTATTTAATAGATCATCTCTTAGACATTTTTATAATATTGAACTAATTTTGATAATGAACTTACATTGTTCCTTGATCAATAACATGTTCCCATTTATATAATATCAAAGTTAATGTTTAATAAGGCATGTGAGATTACTTTATAGTAGGCCATTACTGAGGGAACTTGATGAGGGTTTTGAACATAACATTCCAAGATCCCTTGGTAATCAATATTTTACAAGAAGATTCACATCACTTACATTGTTGGACATGACATTTCACACTCCCTCAGTTATGATGTTAGACATGATGCTTTAGATCATTTATTTGGAAGAAGAATATAGATTTCTGATTCTTTTTCTCAAATTCTTGGTTTTATTCACCTTATTGAAATATGATCCCCACTATTAAAATAATATTCATCTATATTACGTGGAATGATGTCCTGTAATATTCGTTTGAGATACTCATGCAAGATTTCCCTATTTGTGTATGAGACACTAATGATTATGAATTAAAACATCAATTATTCCCCGAGTCCTAGAAAATACTACATATATATATAAGTATATGTTTTTATCTATGTAATATTAGAATAAATAAATAGTTATATATTATTACGTATATATAAAATACATACAAGGTTTGAAACTCACCAACCCCAGAATCCAGGAGCCGATGAATTATTTTAATACATTGGCATGATTACAGAAAATCAATTCCCGAAGGACTGGTCATTTTAGTAGTTTCGGAAATGAGATACATACGTAAGTTCAACACTGATACATGAAAATAAAAATAACACTAATTTATTCCATTTGAAACATAGAAAATTCCATGATTATTCCTGCAAATCACTCATAACTAACATCTTCATATCCTAGGAAAATGAAACATGAGATAGGGGTTATCTCAAATGCTCAATAATAGTAAGAAATATAGAGGAAGTAACATAATCATTAGGCATGGTGAATTATTGAAAACACATGACTTTACAAATAATAAACATGAACACTTCATGGCATGAATATGAGCTGAATAAATAATTCCATAATAAAACATAGTCATGGTTATTCTACTAGTCGAATAACAACATGAAATATCAATATCTAATCTCATAATGATGGAATGCATAATGTTGGACATCATAACCACATATTCAAGGCCTTGTGCCAAGACTAAAAAAAAGATTTTGTCGAGGCCTTGTTCCAAGACACTAGTTTGTCTCATGAGACCTACAGATGCATCGAAGAGCTATAGCGGGCTCCACCCATCCTTTCTAAGATCAACTCATTCCTCGTATGAAAAGGACGAAATATAATATAAAAATTTGTATTAAAACTAGCATAAGAAATGACAATACTTTATCCATAAACCACGAATGGTATAAAAAATAGCACATCCACAGTCAAACATAACTCATTAAATACAATATTGAAGATTATATTATAATAAATTAATCTCAATTGATAATAATTAATGATATTGACATAGATGAAAATAATCATCAAAACTATTTTAGAGAAATATCCCCCTTTTCTTGAAAACAATTAAAAATATCACTATTTATCAAGAAGCTGTTTAAAATATATTTTTGATTCAAAGATTCCCATAAGACTTTGAAACATTTAAAAATGAATTTTAATTTTAAAACATTAATGTCCATATAAATAAATCCTTAAAACCATTTTTAAAACATGGACATTATTCAGAAAGAATAAGAATAATAAATCATTAAAAGGTTTAAAATGATATTTTTGTCAAAGTTTCTAACCAAAAGAGAGATGCTTGAGTAAAATTCATTGAGGTAATAAAAACATTATAATATCATGAGGATAAAGGGATTCATGACATAACTTTTAAAATTAAATTATGTACACCATATAAAAGTGAATTGGCGTATAACAACAAAAATGTCTCAATAGAATGTAAATTGGGATAAAGTCCCTTATAACGACCGCATCCCTATGTTAAGGATAAATCAATGACATAATTATGTGAGACAAATATAAATACACTCAACATGATGGGATATTTAGTGTAAATCAATAAGAGTCAATTCACTCATATTCTTGTAAAAAAATCACCTATGACTTGGATTTTTAACTCAATGAATGAAAATAGAGATAATATTACTCTTATCAAGTTCATACCAATGACTTGGGAAATTATCAATAGAGTGATTATGTGTATCAAAATTATTTCCAAACAAAGGGGAGTGGAAACTAATAAATAAATAATAAATTGTGATTACATAGATAATAATGGAGTAAAAATAATCAGTGAAGTATGTGTAAAGCCCAATGAGTGGAAGTTGAAATTTGAAATTTCCTTACTGATTTGATAACATAAGAAACAAACAACCCATGAAAGAAGGATCATAAAATGAATATTTAAATACCCACAAATTAAAGTACATTAAACAAATAATAGAATCATGGGGATAAACATACACCGCCCTAAAAGAAATAGTGGCAATATAGAATTAATCTCACTGGAATAAGAAGTGAGATAAAAACTCCTTTCCGTGTTGTAATCAATCGAGTTGTTTGAATAAAAGTTAATAACCACCAAATAAATCTTATAATATCATGAATATAACGAAAATAAATATAATATATATCAAATGTAAGTACAAAATACACCACATGTAATAAATAAGTGGCAAACAATGGAAATCTCACCGAATTAAAAGTGAGATAAGAAACCCCTTACCTCAAGTACGACTTGTCTTTTATGTTCCTTGTTCTTCCTGAATAATAAACTTAAGTTAATTTATACTTGATTAAGAACATTTTTCATTTTTATTATTCCTTTTATATAACTTATTTTCTTGATATAACAATTAGTTAATTATTTGAGTTCATATTGGATATTTTATCGATGTTCAGAACATGGGTCAAAAATGAACTTGTTATAATTACAATTTTTCCATGTGGTGAAAAGTAAATTATCTCTAGAATTATATACATGATTTAAATATAATATATATATTATATATCTAGTATATGTTTCTTTTTATAACAGAACATTCCATTTGGTGAAAAAAATGAAATGTATTGTTCATGGAGACGGTAAGCCATACGTACGAATGAACGGTACTTTCATTTCTATTTTGTATTTTAATGGAATTAAAACATAATAATAAATAGGTATATTATAATTATACTATAATATCACATATAATATAATTAATTCCATCCTTTATATTTCCCACATAAGGCATTAACGAGTCATATCATTTGGAGGGGCGGTAGTCCGCACTTCCTCAAATGAAATTATCGCGTTTTACCCATAATGGAAACCATAAAATAATGATATAAATGGAAAATACAGAAGCGTAAAGAAATAAACATGATATATATATCACATATAAATACATTTCCATCTTAATGGAGACCATGGGAGGTGGTAGGAGATAATCGAACAATCATCGTTTTGTGAGGCGTTAGTTTTCCATCCATAGAAACAATATGTTCTTCACCCATTATATGGAGGTGTGTGTAAGTGTAGTTATAATCCTTCTCATAACAATATCCTATTATACTGAGGATACTGGTTTTGTTATAAAATAAATTAATAAAAAGTTTTTAGGGGTTGGAGAAGTAAAATAATACAAAATATAACAAAAGAATTTAAGAAAAAGCGTTTCCTTTAATTTGGGTAACTTCCTTTGGTTTGAACCAAAAGGACTTTTTAATGTGCCTTCTTCCTAAGTTAAGGCTTCTATTAGTAATATTGGGATCTTGAGAGATTATATTTTCAGGGGTTGGATGATCCAAGCGGTTTGAGAGGTGTGTACAATGGGTTAGAAGTGGCGTTCTTTTATAAGGGGGGGAAGTGCTCTTTAGGAATGTCTGAAACTATTATTTTATTATATAGTGATATTCGGTTAATAAAGGTCCAAAACAAATTAAATTCTAAGATAAGATGAGTCATGGTCGAAATAAAATCATCCAATAATAATTGGATAGGTTTTGGATATTGTTGTAATATTAATAATTATATTTATTTAAATAATTTATTAAAAGGGTAAATACGACATCATTATTATGTCATATAAAATTTAATTTATATGATATCTAAAATTTATACAAAAATTTCCATAATGTAGGAAATAATTTTGTCTTTCCAATGATTATTTATAGTCTAAAATATGACTTATATTACCCCGTGTAATAATTGATATACTAAATGATATTTGTTAATGTCATGTTTGTCTTTACTTTAAGTTAATTAAAATAAAGTGTCATTATCATTATTGAGTGGCTCTATAGGGTCCCAAAATAGTCCAAAGGATGTACATGGTCGTCCATGAATCATTAAATAAGGTTAGGAAGAGTGTTAAGGTAATTCTGTATTATTATAATATTCTTTTTACCTTGAATTACCCTATTTACCTTTAACTACGGTAAATAAATGTCAAAAGTTGTTGTTCACTAAAAAATATTTTCATCTTATTGAACCAAATTTTATTTACTAATAACAACCATGTATCACGGATTTTCTAAATTCAATGCACAGAAGCAGTAAAATTTTATTTAAATGAAAAATCAGATTATTAACTACTACTTAGTGGTTTCACTATTCATCAAAAATTGATGTTTTTTAGAAAAATGCCAAAAATTCAGCTTAGGACATATTTGATATTATAAATTCAAAAATGATTTCTATTTTACCAAATTAAAATCATAAGAATTTGGATTAATTAGTTTAAAAATAATTCCTCTTTTCAAAACAAATAGCGTGTTTTTAAGAAAAAATAACATTCAAAAGATTGACTCTTGTTTATGTATAATTTCAAAGTGAAATTAATTCCAATGACCAAAATTGGATTAAAGGGTAAAAATATAATCTAATTAAACTTAAAATTAAATTTAAAATATAATCTATCATTATAAATAAATTATATTAAAAGTTAGTTTTGAATTAAAATACATTATTTCTCATTATTCATTGAAAAATGAATATTATTAGAAAAATACAAAAATATATCCAAAGTAAATTTTGATGTCTCTATTCTAAAGAATAATTTTATTGTGTCAAAATGAATATTTAAAAGGGTCAAATAATGTATTTAAAAAGGGTTCGCCGTTAAAAGGTAGTAAAATTATTATTTTTTTAAATAAATTTTTTATCTGAAAAATTTAATTTGTTATTATAATATGTCTATAAAACACATAATACATAAGTTAAAAATATATGGAGTATATACAATTCAAAATCTTGTTAATACTATTCATAACCTCTTTTTAACGGCTAGTTTGATAAGCCGTGGTGCGCACGAACTCGGTGTTGTGTGTAGCGCAAGCTATTGAATTTAAAGAAAATAACAAACTGTGAAATCATGGGGTGGTACAGGGTTACATGTATATATATATATTCCAGCATAGGCTGAAGAAGGTCTAGGCATTCAGGTGTCCTTGAGTAACCTGAGCCCAACCTGTATAATTTTATCATTTATTTACTACTTATTTTTTAAACATAGACACAACAATATTGTATTTTAATGGAATGTATTTGATTATATTATACAAGTGATGGCCTACTAATTATATGAACACCATGTCTAGGATATATTTGGTACCTAAAAATGTCATATTAGTTGTAGGACATAGATAATGGATCATGCTATGCGACATTTTCTTTTTTGACAAGAATTGGAGATGGTGGCACTATAGTAGTAGACAAGAATTCACTTTGGATGCCCTCTGGAGATAGAGTACTTACTTATTTAATTTATTTCCATTATTATTTCATCCCAGTTTTTTGAATTACATGTTGTGTGTATGTTAAACATATAATATAGCATGCTCACAAATTATTATTCATTTATTTATTATTATAATTTTTCATTTATCATTCACTTCTCAAAAGCATTTTTTTTATTCTTTTACTATATTAATTTATTAGCTTGAGGTCATAGTCTAACCATAATACACACATTAGACCCTCCCTATTATTAATAATCTTATAGAATGTGGGGATGCATGCCTAAGGCCAAGTGGAACTTCGAAATAGTTAATTATTAGAAAATAAGGACCGTGAATCTACAAAGTGGTATCATAGATTTCTATTCATTTTTATTCTTATTTGTTTGGTTTTAATAGTTTTATGATATGTACAATGAACTTTATAACATTTCAGGTTTTGAATAAAACCTATGTAACTTCTTAGTTCATGGGATAACAACCCATGTACCATTTTATTTTTGGGTTTGGGATATAACCCATGTACCCATTTGTCTTCAATCATTTGATACATCCTATCTACCCTATTATTTTGAGGTTTGGGATAAAACTATTGTACCCTATGTTTTTGGATTAGGCTAAAAATTTGTGTTCCATTGAATTTAGTTTACCACTTCCCATTATGTAATTAATTTTTGGATAATATAATTCCCACACATCTCGTAATAACTCATGAATGAGAAATGGGTTTCATAAATATCATACCATCAAAACATAAACCTTTCATAGAATTCAAATTAATGGAAACTATGGATAATTTCCTCATAAATGAATGAATTAAATTATGGTATGTTTTCCTAGATGAAAAATAAATTGGTAAAATATTATAAAATAATTTCATGAATAAAATACACTTTCTTCTTTGAAAAATGTTTTTTAAAACATAATTGTTTTTTTTTAAAATTTCTTTCATTGATAATAGATTTGAAAAAATATAAAGGAAGCATCAAAAACAAAAAAAATGAATAATATTTATTTGAATATGATATTAAAATTTCATTTTTGTAAATATATTTTTTATTATTTTTAAAAACATAGTTTTGATGTTCAAGGCATGTGTCTTAAAGAAGGAAATTCGAGAAAATACTACTTTACGAATTGTGTACCTTTTGAAAAATATACCCACGAAAGTGAGATAATAAAATTCATATGTATATACCCATAAATTAATTGATAAAAGTAATATAATATATTAATTATTATTTTATACACCACACAAAGGAAACAAGTGGTGAATAAGGTGTAATTCTAATTGAAATAAAAGTGAGACTATAAATCCCATTACCTTATATCTTAAATAACTTCGTACTATTTCAAAACACTTGTATAATAAATATAATTTTATTATAAATTATAATAATTACCATATTCTTTTATATAATACAACATATGCCTTTATATCACCCCCTTATTAAAACGTCCATGTGAATTTTACCTTTCGGGTAATATATACTTTGGTTTTCACATCTGTCGTAATTTTATATATTCATTGTCCTCATTATTAAATTTTGATTTCCATAATGTCAAAAATGATTTTAATACCATTTATATTCATTATTTAATTGTATATAATGAACTTTATAATATATAAATATGAAGTGGAAAACTTTTTTCATGGAGACAGTAGGTTGTACACACAAATGAACGTCGTTTCTGTTGTTTGTCATTTTAAAATAATGAATGTAAATAAATTATATATATATAATACATAAAATTATATTATTATGTTTTATATATCATTTAAGTTGAATAATCCCATCGTTAATTCATTCCCTGATGAGTGTGGATGACTCACATCAATTTGAGGAGGTGTTTCTCCACACTTTCCCAAAAAGAATAATCTTATTTAAAATAACATAAAAACTTGAAGGTATGAATTATAGAATAATTTTAATATCATAAAAATATAATATATATATATATATATATAATTTATATAATATAAAATAATATTTTCTATAACAATACCCAACCATAAGAGGTGGTGAAGAAAAAAATGAACAATATCATTTTGTGGGGCGGTAGTTCGGTATACCCAAAATAGTATGTTTGTTACCCATTAGATGGATGTCTAAACAATTACAGGTAGAAAAATTATATTAAAAAAATTAAATATATTTATGATACATATACTATTATCTATTCTTGTATTATGAATAATTTATGTAGTGGAGAAAGAAAATAAAGTAATGGAGCTTAATGAAGGATGTAACCCTTTCTTTGGGTAACTAAATTTCATTTTTACAGAAGGGCATCCATAGATGGATTTATATCCAAATGGATGAATAAATGAGTATGGGAGGGATTTTGGGTAGTTAATTTTACATATATTGGATGATACAATTTAGATTTAGAGTTTTTATGAAGGAGGAGTTGTGGTGGCCTTTTATAAGGGAGGGAGGGGACACACAAGGTATTTTTTGAAAACATGTTATGTGTACCCACGTCTTAACCTAACGGAAGTCCTAAAAACCAAAATAACTCAACAATACATGTTTTTTTGTCAAAATATGAAGTTAAATGGGTTTTTTGGAAACTAGATATACCATTTGTTTCTTATATGTTTATGATTTAGACCCTCGTTAAGCTTAATTTTACCTTAATCACAGTTTTTAATATTAATCACCTTCACTAAACATTTTGGTAAAAAAATTAAGTCAACTATGTTAAAGTATAAATATTATAATTGTTACTGTTTTGTATATATATTATTTAAAATTCAATTCACTAAATCAGAAAAATTAGGTTTCATGCTAGTCCTGAAAACATGGCGAGAAAGTGGGGTTTTAAAGTGAGAATATAAAAATGTTCATTAAGATTTTATTTCAAAATTCAATATAAGAACAATTTAAAATAACTAAACTGGATTGCTAAATTTATAATTTATCTATTTTTACTTTAAAACCAATTTAAAATATAATTTATTAATATGAATAAATTATAAGAAAAATTATTTTTGAGTTCAAATTTCATATTTTTCACTATTCACCCAAAAAGGTTGT
The DNA here is from genome assembly GCA_963277665.1 of Viscum album. NCBI lineage: Eukaryota > Viridiplantae > Streptophyta > Magnoliopsida > Santalales > Viscaceae > Viscum > Viscum album. The sequence goes on along the minus strand of OY728129.1, from coordinate 521,042,601 downwards.
TCTCATAAAAATCAGAAAAATTCATCCAAATAAAATTTTGAAATTATCATTTCAAAAATTAGGTTTAATTTTTCAAATTAAATATATATGTGTGCTGAAAATTAATTTAATTATTCTTTATAAAAGACATAAGTAGTAGTACTTTTACGAATATTATATTTTCGAGCAAATGAATACTTTTCCAAAATTTATTTATTTTATTAAAATTATTTTTTATTTATATTAAAACATTATACAAAATATTTAAAAATTAGTTAATTATATAAACATTACTATTTTTAACAGCTATGTTATAACTATTTCATCAAATAATTATAATAATAAATTATGGTTTTGTAGAAACACATTATTGCATGTAATACAAGAGAAGTTGAAGTTATGTCTAAAATAAGGTTAACATGGTGGAATGTTTAACCTTATTTTATTTTGAATTCAAATACATCAAATAAAATATAATTTATTGAGAAAAATATGTTCATAAAATCTCAGGGTGTTACTCTATTGTTATATAAAAATTCACCAAAATGAATTTGATTTGACCATATTATCCAAAAATATTATACCAAATCCTTAATCATGTACAATATAATTCTTATGGTCTATTTGTATTTGTTATCATGTTATCGGTGAAAATATTTACTAATATTTTAAAATTATCCCATTTACATTTGAAGTCATCTTAGAAAATTTCGGTAAATTGAGGATCCCTAACAAAAAAAACAAAGGAGGAAAATCCATGAAACTCATGTATTTATTCCATATAAATAATATATAATACTTACACTGATCATGTTTCCCAAATTTTTTTAACATGACATTATTTTATATATCAATCTATAATAACCATGACTGTGTAGTTATTTCATTGTGGCTTTAGTGAAATAAGTAAAAAATATAATGAAATGTTCTCCAATTTTTATGTTGGCATGTGAAATGGTTTCAAAATTAATATAGGTGATTCATAATCCACCTTCACATGTTGATAAGATTAACATCTAGAAAAAAACAATTTTATTCTATTCATCATTCCCATTGACCGTAGTTTTTCTATGACGTCCTAATATGTCTTTTTATCCCTATTTGAACTTCCTTATCACATTTATAAAAAATATTATGATATTATTCATTGATATTTGGGAGAACTATTATTATGTCATTTTAATAATGAATTACACCAACGATTGAAAACATACATCATTGATCTACACAATATATAAGGTGTTAAAAACCCTCTTACATGAAGTATCATGTATTTTCCCTCCATTTTTTATTCTATAAGAATAAAAAAAATATAAATATGCCATAACAACATATGGTGATCCTCAACATTAAGATTTAGAAACATATCTATCATCAATCTCACCAACTATTTCTTAACCTATAATTACTTTACAATTTTATTCGTTCTAGTTAACCCATCTACTATATCATTTACTTTTCCTGGTTTTTATGTTTACTCAAAAGAGAATTCTAAATTTGCTGAACCCACTAACATTCCATCATGTTTAAATATTACATAGAGACTATATACATTATATTGTTATGATCATAGTACTAAAAAATTAAGCTCATAGTAGGAATTGTTAGTAAAACTAATATTTACTAAAAACTATCACCAATTCAAATTCTGGAATTTGATAATTATCTCACATGCTATCAATTTATTTAAATTAAATTCCACTAAATTTTTCCCTTGTAAGATCATGCATCCAAAGATAATTCCCGATTGACCACAATATATATAATATCCCTTAATGGTTATAGGTAAGATTAACACTTGATGTAAAGTCAGAATTATCATTAGTTCATCAAATTCTTCCAGGAACATATTACTCCATCCACAATTCTTATCATTTTTATTCAAAAATATTATTGGTGGTGAAATATTTGAAAAATATGAGATTAAGTGTTTTAAATATCTAAAAATTCCATGAAAGAAATATAACTAAAAAATATATTTTCATAATAAGATAAAATCATTTCATTATACTTTTATTGATCAAAAAATCCTTTATCAGAAATAATATGTTTTAAATAAATCACTTATTGAAATCAGTGTTCATATTTTGAGAAATTTTATTAAAGTAGACGATTTTATAACATATTTACGACAACCATCAAATGCATTCCATTATCTTCTATAGAATGTGAATAAATTAAGATATCATCTTCAAAAAACAATATAAAAAAGTTATTATTTCTTGAAATATATATTTATTTTTTGGATAAAAAATAGTATGAGTATCACTAAACCCTAATGAAATTCCAATAAAGTCATAATTATAATATCCACAATTGAATTTTATCTTTGGATTCTTCTTTCTATTCACCCACAGTCATAGCTATAAAAATTTTCCATAAATCATTGAATATTAGTTATATAATTTTATATGTTCAAAAAGATCATAAATATAGAGTAAATGAACTCTTTTTTTTATTTTCACCTATTTATATTCCATTTTTTCTGTTCAAAAACATAATATTTTATTGTAATCCATAGAAAAAGAACTGTTTAGCCCCAATATTATACTTGTAAAGACCTGAAAATTTCATGGAATTTTTTTTCATAAATACTTTAGAATTTTACAAGTCCATGGCTTCTGATGGAACTTGATTACGAGGTCCAGTGTGCCCGGAATCAATTTCCAAAGTTTATCTCGGGTACGTTCAGTAAACGAATGAGCGGGTTTTTCTATATTTTTAACAGGTGCTTAGAATTGAAATATGAGGGGCCCAATGAACTTATAGCACCGGTAATTGCTTAAGGGGACCTTTACCATAGTAGCGTTTTAAGTGGGTTGAAAATTTTTTATTTGGGGAAGTAGTTTAAAATAAATTAAATTGTTGAAAAAACTTATTTTAATAACCTAGGAAGTTAAACCCTCCGAAGAGAAGTTTTTGGTGGGGCCCACAACCACCACTACTGGAAATGGAGGATATACCAACGGTTCTGAACCGTTTGTATAGGCTGGAAAATATTTGGTATATTCTATACCAACGGTTGTCCAAATCGTAGGGAAGTAAGGCGTGGGGAAAGATATATACCAACGGTTTGAACTAAACCATTGGAATAGCCCACTCTATGTCATGATTTGCCAACGGTTCTTGTTGAACCGTCGGTATAGGTTTACCCAACGGTTTAAAAACCTCGGGAATTCTATTATTTTGATATTATACCAACGGTTTACAACCGTTGGTATAGTTTTTTTTCAACGGTTTCAATGAAACCTTTGGCATATGTTCAATAAAAAATACTATACCAACAGTTACAAACTATTGGTATAATTCTTTGTCAAAGTATAGCAATGGTTGTAAACTGTTTGTATTGTGTATTTCCAGAATTGTTGCACAGCAGCCCCTCCTATGCATACACCTGCATACAAAACATCACCTAAAACAATGAAAAACTTAAAACAACAAAAAAAGACCACCTCTTTGATTAGAGACAAGGTGAATAATTTCCCATTTGAATCTTCATATGATAACAATCATCCAGTATAGTTGAATAAGAGTTTCAATAACTCAAATATTATTTACACCCATTTCAATATTCATATGACAACCAATTTTCTAATATATAGTGAAAAGGTATTTTCTTAGGAGTCTCATCACTTGTGACTCCATAAGTGCCACACCGGGATTCGGATTGAGGCGGGGTTGACTGGTACATGTCCCATATGATCCATGAATCATTTTCCTAAAGTTTCAACACAATCAGAATCCGTTTGATCGGTTTGGCGTATGTACGTAAAATATTTTCCATTTTGAACAAAAGAGAGGCAGTTTGGGTGGTCCCGGCCCCACGTTGACTCCAATTGAGGAAGGGTTGACTCGTACACATCACATATGACCCATGGATCGTTTTCCTAAATTTTCAACAAAATCCGAAGGTGTTTGGTCCGTTTCCCATATGACAGTTTGAGTGGTTCCGACCACACCGTGGCTCTGATTGGGGCGTAGTTGACTCTTACACATCAAATATGACCCATAGATCGTTTTACTAAAGTTTCAATAGAATCTGAAGGCGTTTGGTTGGTTTGGCGTATGTCAGTTGTTGTTTTCACTTAAAATAAAGTCTATTTTAAACAAAAGAGAGACACTTTGAGTGGTGACGGCCACACCGGGCCTCGTATTGAGGCAGGGTTGACTCGTACACGTCACATATTATCCATGGATCGTTTTCCTAATGTTTCAACACAATCAGAATCTGTTTGATCGGTTTGGCATATGTATATAAAATATTTTCCATTTTTAACATAAGAGAGACAATTTGGGTGGTGTCGGCTACACCAAACCTCGGATTGAGGCGAGATTGACTCGTACACATCACATAAGACCCATGGATCGTTTTCCTAATGTGTCAATAGAATCCGAAGGCGTTTGGTTGATTTCCTGTATGACAGTTGTTGATTTCATTTACAATTTAGTCCATTTTCAACAAAAGAGAGACTGTTTGAGTTGTCCCAGCCACACTGTGGCTGAGATTGAGGCAGAGTTGACTCGTACATGTCACATATGTCCCATGGATCGTTTTCATAAATTTTCAACAGAATCCGAAGGTGTTTGGCCTATTTGGATTATGTCAGTTGTTGTTTTCACTAAAAATTAAGTTCATTTTAAACAAAACTAAGGCACTTTGAGTGGTGTCAGCCACACCAGGCCTCGGATTGAAGCGGGGTTGACTCTTACACGTCACATATAATCCATGGATCATTTTCCTAATGTTTAAACATAATCAGAATTTTTTTGATCGGTTTGGCGTATGTACGTAAAATATTGTCCATTTTAAACAAAAGAGAGGCAGTTTGGGTGGTCCTGGCCACACGGCTCCTCGGATTGAGGCGGGGATGACTTGTACACATCACATATGACCCATGGATCGTTTTCCTAATTTTTCAATAGAATCCGAAGGCTTTTGGTAGGTTTCTCGTATGTCATTTATTGATATCACTTACAATTTAGTCCATTTGGAACAAAAGAGAGACAGTTTGAGTGGTCTCGGCCACACCACAGCTCAGATTGAGGCGGGGATGACTCGTACACATCAAATATGACCCATGGATCGTTTTAATAATGTTTTAACAGAATCCAAAGGCGTTTTGTAGTTTTGGCGTATGTCAGTTGTTGTTTTCCCTTAAAATTATGTCCATTTTAAACAAAACAGAGGCACATTGAATGGTGTCGGCCACACAGAGCCCCCGATTGATGCGGGGTTGACTCATACACATCACATATGACCCATGGATCGTTTTCCTAATGTTTCAATAGAATAAATAGGCATTTGGCTGGTTTTCTGTATGTGAGTTGTTGTTTTCATTTAAAATTAAGTACATTTTAAAAAAAAGAGGCAATTTGAGTGGTGTCGGCCACACCAGGCCTCGTATTGAGGCGGGGTTAACTCGTACACGTCACATATGATCCAAGGATCATTTTCCTAGAGTTTCAACACAATATGAATCTTTTTGATCGCTTTGGCCAATGTACGTAAAATATTGTCCATTTGGAACAAAAGAGAGGCAGTTTGGGTGGTCCCAGCCCCACAGTGCCTCGGATTGAGGCATGGATGACTTGTACACGTCACATATGACCCATGGAACATTTTCCTAAATTTTCAACAGAATCCGAAGGCGGTTGGTCGGTTTCCCGTATGTCAGTTGTTGATTTCACTTACAATATAGTCCATTTTGAACAAAAGAGATACAGTTTTAGTGGTCCCGGTCACACCGCAACTCAGATTGAGGCGGGGATGACTCGTACACGTCACATATGACCCATGGATCATTTTCCTAAAGTTTCAACAGAATCATAAGTTGTTTGGTTGGTTTGGTGTATGTTAGTTGTTGTTTTCATTTACAATTTAGTCCATTTTCAACAAAAGATAGACTGTTTCAGTGGTCTCGGCCACACCGCGGCTTAGATTGAGGCGAGGTTGACTCTAACACGTCACATCTGACCCATGGATCGTTTTCCTAAAGTTTCAACAGAATATGAAGGTGTTTGGTTGGTTTGACGTATGTCAGTTTTAGTTTTCACTAAAAATTAAGTCCATTTTAAACAAAAGGGGTCCACTATGAGTGGTGTCGGCCACACCGGGCCTCGGATTGAGCCGGGGATGACTCATACACGTCACATATGAGAAATGGATCATTTTCCTAATGTTTTAACACAATAAGAATCCATTTGATTGGTTTGGAGTATGTTCGTAAAATATTGTCCATTATGAACAAAAGAGAGGCATTTTGGGTGGTCCCGTCCACACGGAGCCTCGGATTGAGGCAAGGTTGACTCGTACACATCACATATGACCAATGAATAATTTTGATAATGTTTCAACAGAATATGAAGGCGTTTGGTAGGTTTCTCTTATGTCAGTTGTTGATTTCACTTACAATTTAGTCCATTTTGAATAAAAGAGAGACAGTTTGAGTGGTCCCGGCCACACCGCGGCTCGGATTGAGGCAGGGTTGACTCGTACAGGTCACATTCGACTCGTGGATCGTTTTCCTTATGTTTCAATATAATCCGAATGCATTTGGTCGGTTTTTCATATGTCAGTTATTATTTTCACTTTAAATTAAGTCCATTTTTAACAAAACAGAGGCACTTTGAGTGATGTCGGCCACACCGGGCCTCAGATTGAGGCGGGGTTAACTCTTACACTTCACATATGAGTCATGGGTCGTTGTTCAAAAGTATAAACACAATAAGAATCCGTTTGATCGGTTTGACATATGTACGTAAAATACTGTCCATTTTAAACATAAAAGAGACAGTTTGGGTGGTGTCGGCCACACCGCACCTCGGATTGAGGCGGGGTTGACTCTTACACATCACATATGACCCATGGATCGTTGCTCTAAAGTTTCAATAGATTTGGAACGCATTTGCTCAGTTTCGTGTATGATAGTTGTTGTTTTCACTTACAATTTAGTCCATTTTCAACAAAAGACTGGAAATTTGGGTGGTCTCGGCCCCACGGTGCCTTGGATTGAGGTGAGATTGACTCTTACACATCACAGATGACCCATGGATCGTTTTCATAAAGTTTCAATAGAATCTATAGTAGTTTGGTCAGTTTTTCATATGATAGTTGTGGTTTTCACTTAAAATTAAGTAAATTAAAAAAAAGAGGCACTTTGAGTGGTGTCGGCCACACTGGCCCTCATATTGAGGTGAGGTTTACTCGTACACATCACATTTGACTCATGGATTTTCTTCCTAAAGTTTCAATATAATCCAAATTTGTTTGGTCGGTTTTTTGTATGTCTGTTGTTGATTTCACTTAAAATTAATTCTATTTTTAACAAAACAGAGGCACTTTGAGTGGTGTCGGCCACACCAGGGCTTGAATTGAGGCGGGGTTGACTCGTACACATCACATATGAGTCATGGATCATTGTGAAAAAGTATCAACACAATCAGAATCTGTTTGATCTATTTGGCATATGTACGTAAAATATCGTCCATTTTAAACAAAAGGGGGACAGTTAGGGTGGTTCCGGCCACACCGTGACTTGGATTAAGGTCGGGTTGACTCGTACACATGACATATGACCCATGTATCATTTTCCTAAAGATTTCGTATGTTAGTTGTTGTTTTCACTTAAAATTAAAGTCATTTTGAACAAAAATGATACATTTTGAGTGGTACCATCCACACCGCGCCTTGGATTGAGGCAGGGTTGACTGGTACACGTCACATATGACCCATGGATCGTTGTCCTATAGTATCAATAGAATCCGAATGTGTTTGGTCGGTTTACCGTATGTAAGTTGTTGATTTCACTTAAAATTAAGTCCATTTTTAACAAAACAGATGCATTTTGAGTGGTGTCGGCCACACCGAGACTTGTATTAAGGCGGAGTTGACTCATACACATCAAAGTTGACTCATGTATCGTTTTCCTTATGTTTCAACAGAATAAAAATGCGTTTGGTCATTTTTTCATATGTCAGTTGTTGATTTCACTTAAAATTAAGTCCATTTTTAACAAAATAGAGGCACTTTGACTGGTATCAGCCACACCTAGCCTTGAATTGAGGCGGGGTTGACTCGTACACGTCACATATGAGTCATGGATCATTGTTAAAAAGTATCAACACAATCAAAAGCTATTTGATTGGATTGGTGTATATACGTAAAATATTGTCCATTTTAAACAAAATACATACACTTGGAGTGATACCGGCCAAACCACACATCAGATTGAGGAGGAGTTGACTTTTACATGTCACATATGACCCATGGTTCGTTTTCCTAATGTTTCATCACAATCCGAAGGCGTTTGGTCGGTTTCCCATATGTCAGTTGTTGATTTCACTTAAAAATAAGTCAATTTTGAACAAAAGAGAGGCAGTTTGTGTGATCATGGCCACACCGTGACTTTGATTGAGGCGGGGTTGACTTATACATGTCACATTTTACCCATGTATTGTTTCCCTTATGTTTCAACAGAATCCGAATGCATTTGGTCGGAGGGGAAGGGTCTAGTCAGGTACGCGGAGATGCTCGTCTACCTATGGTACGAACCTCCCTCGTACCATCGGCCTAAGCACTGAAAGAATGGAATAATGAAAAGTGAACATACTTATGTACCTATAAAATATACACATAGACATCACATAGCCGCATCATGTCATAAAAAATAACACCAAGGATCAGACAAAATAGAAGCAGTCATGTAGAGTAATGAAAAGTGCACATACAAATCAGAAGCAGATAAAAAATTATTGCATACATGCCATGTTTATTTCCTAAAATAGAGTAAAAAAACAAAATGATGAAACTCTAGAATATGGGTTGCCTCCCAAGAAGCGCTAAGTTTTACGTCTTCATCCAGATGGATGGACACTGGTCAATCGTCTTGGTCCATTAGCTCAGAACTCCTCTGCCTCTTACAAGAACTGGTGGCCGTGTCATCAAGCTCACATGGGCGCTTAGTGGGATTGATCACTTCAAGAGAGTAGCGGGCGTGAATATGGTGTGGAAGTAAGAGAATCTGGCGCTCATCATCAGTCAGATGCTGAGTGGGATTGATCACTTCATGAGCATAGCAGGCTTGAATCTGATGTGGAAGTAAAAGAATCTAGCGCTCGTCATCATCCAGACACTGAGTCATCCATCGTGCGAGTCAGATGTAGACGGGACGTGCACATTGATGATCATGGAAGAGGCAGACAAGCTAGACATTGTTGGTTAAGCTTCATCCACAAATAGATTCATTTTTATATATTAGAACCTTTATAAATGTTTGTCCCATTTTTACAAACAATTAATGTGTGAAAATTGTGAATAAGAACATATCGGATATATAAAAATGGATTTACTCCTGGACATGATGCATAATATCTCAAATATTCCACATTGGATCCCAATTTGAAATTTTAATCCATTATCAAATGTCTTATATCAATTTCTTTTTATTTGGATCTTTAAGGTTGATCACTTTTTGTAAAATATAGCCAAGGGAGGATAGACTAGTGACTTGGAATACAATTGGATGTTATGTGGTGAAAACCACATTATAAGCATTGTTTAGGATATTATTTGGGTGGTTTGAGGATAAGTCTATCTTTTTATAGAAAATCCAACATGTCCAAGTTTGGTGGTAAATGTTTTGAAGTGGGGGGTATTTGGTTGTTGAGGAGGGGGGTGAGGGGGATGTCCAAGGTCTAGGAGAAGGGGTGGGGGGCTATCCAGGGTCCATGAAAGGGGGAGGGGGGCTGTCCAGGGTCAAGGAGAAGGGGAGAAGGGGTTGTCCATGGTCCATGAATGAGGGGGGGTTGTCCAGGGTCAATCGAGGAGGGGGGCTATCTAGGGTCCATGGTGGAGGGTGGGGGGCTTCCTAGGGTCCAGGAAAGAGGTGGGACTATAAAAGGTCCTAGGAGGAGGGTGGAGGGGGGTTGTCCAGGGTCCAAAAGGAGGGATGTCCATGATTCAGGAATGAGGGGGGCCAAGCTATCCATGTTCCATGAGGGGGGGACTATCTAGGGTCCAAGAGGGGGGGTGTCCAGGGTCCATGAGGAGTGGGGGCTCTATTAAAGGGATGGAATCCCCAAATAATTCATTGAAAATTAACTAAACATAATCCAAAAAACATAACAATTCCAATCCATCACCCAACGAACATCTAATTCATCCTCAATATCACTAACCTTCGCATGCCATAAACAACACAACCTAGTTTATACCAAATTAAAACAAAAAACAAAAATAATAGATGGGAAACATTAAAACTAAGGTAGTACTTACATATTTAGAGTGTAGAACTACAAAATTGTTTGATTTAATATGGATCTATGAGTGGAATGAGTTTCTGAGTCATTGTATAGAGAGATCTGATATGTTTAGGTCAAATCAAAATAGAAAATAAAAAAATAGATGAAGAACATTAGAACTTACAGATTTGAATTGTAGAATAGAAAAATTGTTTGATTGAAGAGGATGGATGGAGTTTCGGAGACTGGGTATCAAAAGTGCGTCGGGAGAGCTTCAATTTAGGGTTGCAGTCGAGCGGAGGGGGATTGCAATCGAGCGAAGGGGCTACTTGATTTAGGGGAAAACTTTCCCAACAGTTTTTAAAAACCGTTGGGAATGTATGTTTACCTAAGGCCTATAACAACGGTTTACACAAACCGTTGGTATAGATTCCAACATATACCAACGGTTAGTGTATAACCATTGGTAAAAGTCTCGTAATGGAGCCCTATAACTACGGTTTTATAAACCGTGGGTAAAATTCTTCATAAAATCCTCTATGCCAACATTTTTTAGAAAACCGTTGGTATACATAACCATTCCCAATGGTTTGATAAACCGTTGGAATATAAGGGTTGGTAAAAATGGGATTTCTAATAGTGCACCCAACTTCCCATGTGTGGTTATATAATAGGTGGGGCCCACACGAGCCCCAACCTTTTATCTCCGATAACCCTCTTTAAACTCCCCATAACTGTCATAACCCCCCATTAAACTCCCTTGTTTAATGTTGAAAACTCTCCCATATTTATGATACCTCTCACCTCCTCCTCTCCCTCTCGTTATTAATTTCCAACACATTAATTTAATGAATTCAACCACACAAATTAATTAATGAAGTGGTTTGAATTTGAATTTTAAATTTCATGTGATAATAAAATAATAGGAGAATCCTATTATTTTATTTTGGGAGGGCTTTCATTGTGCTAAGGATAATTGGGAGAGCTCTTGAGATTTTGAAGAACATCGGCCCTCTGATGTAGAATGGAGTCTCTTAGATGAAGAACACTGGGTTTATGAAGAACGAAAACACACCTTCCTTTCTCTTCTCTGCGACAAGTGAGGAGATGTTGCTTCTTCCTCAAATGCACTCTGATGACGTCTACGAATCCTCACCTCGTGATTCCATTTTCCACGATGCCCGACGTACGCCATCAATTATCGAGGTAGGGGAACCGATTTCAATTTTAATGAATTAAAATTATATCTCGTTTTTCATTGATCATCTTGCTTGTTCGACCTATTGTTATCATAGGACGCAGAGGGTGCAGGACGAATGAACACGGCCCGACGACCCTCAGTTTGATCTTGTTTATTATTTTTGGAATCGGCAATCGAAGGCAGAGGAAGCACGGCGTCGTCATGCCATGCCGGGAACACGGTGGAGGAAGATGGCACCGTCACACCGGCTGTGTGGATGAATCCACAGACCCCTTCATGGGCTGCTTCGGTGGAAGAACCGGCCGGCCCGTCGGCTGGTCGGGCGAAGGGGAGCAACGGCACTAGGAGGGCACCGCGCTGGAAAACAGGCCGACCCATCGGCTGGCCGGGCAGAGCAGATCCACGGCACCAGGAGGGCGCCACGCTGGAAGAGTTGCGGCCCGCTGTGCGGGCCGCTTGCACTAGAAGTCCGGCCGGCCTAGCCGGCCGGTTTGGGAAGGGTGGTGCCTCTTGGTGCCACCAGTTGGGACAGCCAGAGGGGCCATGGGTTCGACAGCGAGGATGAATGTACATGGATCTTCCGTTGGATCGGTAGCGAGGATGACTGTACTTGGATCCAACGTGGGTTCGGCAGTGATGGTTACTGTACTTGGATCCTACGTGGGTTCGGCAGTGATGACTTCTGTACTTTGATCCTACATGGGTTCAGTAGGGGAGATGATTTGGAGGCTACATCTAATCATCTCCACCCCTCTTCGTGTGTTGTATACCTGTATGAGCTGAGTCTTGACTTAAATCACTATCATTGATTTGATTGACATGCTTTCCTATGTGGATTGGGTTTTTCTTTCCTGTGTGGACTGGGTTGTACTTTCCTGGGTGGACTGGGTTATAAATGGGCTCATGAGTTAGAGCTGATCAGTAATTGATGACTTAGGTATATGTATGGGCATATACCTAAGTAGAGTAGGTTGATACTTCATGTTTGTATATTTCCTTTGTGGTATATCCTATGTGTATTATTTGAGGCCTTCTAGGGTCTCGGGGTCCCTACTGAGTATCGTATACTTAACCCTGCAAGAGTTATGCCTGCACTACGTTGTGTTGGATATAGACGACGGACAGCGCTGATCATGGTTGAGGCTCGTGGAGTGGGATGGTATACTGAGGTGGACAATCAGGCGGGACGTACACAAAGTGGATGGACGGATTCGAGGAGCTAAGGAGACCATCTGTACCCACACTTCAAGTGGGGTATCTGGAGGACGACTCGGTGGTTTCTGATTTACTTTTCAATTGTTGTACTTTACTTTTCTCAGTTGTACTGTGCTTTCAGTTGGGTTTTTATACTATCCCATTAACCTTCTAGCACTTACTTTTGTACTCAGTTTACTTAGTGTTTACTTCATCTTGTGTACTCTGTTGTTTTTGTTTTCTTATATAAAGGAAATACCTTCCCTTATATCGGAATTTATGCCTTTGGTGCTAGTCACCAGCCCCTTGTTTATAGATGGTGGGCATTGTGTAGTCACGGCACGAGCCCCGAGGACGGGTCGTGACAAATTGGCATCAGAGGTGTTGGTTCTACCACAGAACTCATGAATCTAATAATTTCTTCTCTGTGAAGCATTATTTTTAAGAATATTGAGTATAGTTATCAATCCATGGTGTCCAGTGTTGCTACGACGGTTGACGTATCCGTACACCAGGACCCTGAATTCTGATTTCCGACTCAGTGCTCGAAAACATTAATTACATGTGTGTTTCCAATGTTTTATTTGTGATTACTTTGTGTCAGATCACCATGTATAATGTACTAACCGTGGCGCACCAGTTTCTTCTCAGGATGGTCCTCAGTACAGGGCCCTATTACAGCGGAGGCACTAGTGGTACCACTACCCACTGGGCCACCGATACCACCAGCCCCATTAGTGGAGAGTACACGCCGCCTGAATGAATTGCACGAGTTTAGTGAAAGAGGTCACCCAAGTTTCGCGGAGAGAGAGAACCTTAGGCATCCGAGTATTGGATGGAGGCTATCGTCAGAGACTTTAGATTGGTAGGGACACCGGCCGACCTTATGGTGATCCTTTCTGCGAGTCTACTGTATTCAGCAGCAGGTAGATGGTGGATCCTGATGCTCCTGGTGCACGACGAGGAATCTCTACATTAGACGGACTTCGAGAGCCTCTTACGCTCGGAGTTTGTTCCAGCCACCATCTGTGCGGTGTGCATCCAGGAGTTATTATAGCTGCGGTCGGGCAGCATGACAGTAGCCCAGTACTCGGCGAGATTTACAGACCTCTCGCGCTACTCCACGGACATGGTACGGGACCCATTCTTCAGGGCCCAGACCATTGAGCAGGGACTGAGGCATGATATCACGGCTTCGATGATCTCCCTCAACAGTCCGACGTAGGAAGGAGTACTGGAGCGAGCCCTTCTTGTGGAGAGCTTTGTTGCTGAGTCGACGACAGCAGCGAGACCCACCGCAGGGTGACACGTAGCGAAGTCTTCTACAGCCGGCAGGAGACAGACTTCGTAGAGGTCCAAGCGGACCAGGATATTAGGTTGGCAACTCCATTATACTAGTTCAGATATGAGGGGCACACGCAGCAGATCCAGTCATACGAGAAGCAGGAAGTGCTATACATGCAGCGGGCAGGGCCACATGGCTCGTGACGGCCTGACCCTCCATGTAGAGGAGCAGCATACAGTAGAGGGAACTCCCAGGAAGAGGAAGAGGTTCGACCATGGTGGTCTTTAGGGAGCCGGCGGACGAGGCAGAGGAGCTGGCTGAGTAGTGGGTGGTGGACGACGCTTCGAGGCTCTACCACCACCACCACTAGGAGGACCACCCCGACCATAGGGAGCTGGTAGACAAGGGTAGGCTTAGCTCCAGGTAGTCGAGGCCAATGACCCCAGTGCACCTAAGATGATTCGACGTACTATATTTGTCTAATCCACCTTTTCTATAGTTCTTATTGACACAAGAGCAAGTCATTATTTCATTGACGCTTCCCTTGTTCGAAACTCAGAGATTCCGACGGAGACGTTGGCTCGATCCTTACGGCTGGAGACTCCTACGGGAGAAGACTCAACAATTACGCATTGGTACCAGTAGTGTGATCTTAATATAGGAGGCAAGAGCTTCAGATGGGATCTTTTTGTAGCGGCGTCGAGGCCTTACGACGTCATCTTGGGTATGGATTGGCTATCTACAGTCCATTCCCAGGTCGACTGTATTAGGCGCAATGTAAGGTGTGTTCGCACAGATGGGACCAGTTTCACCTTCGCTGGCAAGAAGGGAGCCTTTGCAGCGCAGGATGGACTTACGCAGAGGAGAGGGAATCCAATCACACATCAGTTGGCTAGTCTCATCCTAGGAGCAGTTGATGTTCAGAGTCTGAGTTTTCCTGATGTGTTGGATCAGTATTCAGACATTTTTCCTGATGACGTTCTAGGACTACCTCCTCATAGAGAGGTAGAATTCTATATTGACATGTACCCTGGGAAAACCCCGATATCTACACCAGCATATCGGATGGCTCCCGCTGAGCTTCAAGAGCTACGGGTACAGTTGGAGGACTTCCAGGGCAAGAGATTCATTCGACCCAGTGTTTCACCCTGGGCTTCCCCGGTTTTGTTCACCAAGAAGGCGGACGGGAGCTTGCGACTGTGTCTCGACTTCCATCGCCTGAACTAGGTGACCGTGAAGAACAAATATCCACTTATGAGGATATATGATCTCTTCGATCACCTCAAGGGAGCACGATGGTTCTCGAAGAGAGACCATAGGTCAGGCTATCATCTGCTCAGAGTTCGAGACAAGGATGTGCAGAAGACGGCCTTCAGGTGTCGGTGTGCCCACTATGAGTTCCTGGTTATGACTTTCAGAATAACCAACACTCCAGAAGTGTTCATGAGTCTCATGAATATGATCTTACAGCCTTACTTTGATCGATTTGTCGTAGTCTTCATCGACGACATACTGATATACTCGACTACTGAGGAGGAACACACCTACCACTTGCTGGTTGTACTGGATACACTCTGAGAGCATAAGATTTATGGTAAGAAATCGAAGTGTTAGTTTTGGATTCGAGAGGTTCACTTCTTTGGGCACGTCATCTCAGAGGCGGGAGTTGCAGAGGATCCTGTGAATATTGAGGCGATACTTTCTTGGGAGCAAACCAGGAGCGTGACAGAGGTGCAGAGTTTCCTAGGTCTGGCTGGGTACTATCAGAGATTTGTGCCGGACATCTCCAGTGTTGAAGCACCGCTTTTAGCATTGATGAAGAACAACATACCATTAGTGTGGTCAGAAAGATGTCAGCAGAATTTTCAAAAGGTGAGATAAAGATTGACTAGTGCGCCCATCTTGATGCTATCAGAGGAGGGCGTTTGGTACGTGGATTACTGTGAAGCATCAGGGACCAGACACGGTTGTGTCATGATGCAGGAGTGGGAAGTGATCGCCTATGGTTCACAATATTTGAGCCAGCATGAGCATAATTACGCTACCCATTACCTAGAGATAGAAGTAGTGGTATTCGCCCTAAAGACGTGGTGGCACTATCTGATGGGCGAGTGCATTATAGTCTACTCTGACCATAAGAGTCTCAGTTACATCTTCTCGCAGAAGTACGTGATCTTGAGATAGCGGTGATTGCTTGAGTTCCTCCAGGACTATGACTTTGAGATAGTCTATACTCCTGGGAAGGGGAATGTATTAGGTGATGATCTCATTAGGAGATCGGGCATTCAGCTACTTGGAGAGGTGACAGAGCAGTTGGCCGCTTTACAGATATCCTTCATGGATAGGTATGGGGAATCCTTTCTACATTCCCTCACAGTCACTCCTCCACTACATCAGTGGGTAAGAGTGGCACATCGTGGGGACATTTACTATGAGACACGACATCCTCAGATTTCCACAGGGTAGGCGCCTAATGGATTTTCTGAAGGATGAGATCACTACATCCTCTTCAGGGGACGTACCATGGTACCATCTGCACTGAACGAGGAAGTGTTGATGGAGTTTCACACATACCATCTAGTAGTACATCATATATTGGCAAATATGTATCAGGACCTCAGACGACAAAACTAGTGGCCGGCTATGAAAAAGGTTGTAGCAGAGTTCGTTTCACGATGCCTCACTTGCCAGCAAGTGAAGGCAGAGCACCAGGTACCAGCAGGCCTCGTACAATCATTAGAGGTTCTAGAGTGGAAGTGGGATGGGATATCCATGGATTTCGTGATGGGGATCCCACAAACTTCCAGAGGACACGACTCCATCTGGGTGATCGTTGACCGACTCACCATGTCGGGTCACATTTTTCTGATCAGAGAGCAAGTAACATTAGAGAGTGTGGGATGCCTCTACGTACATGAGATCATACAGATTCTTGGTGTCCCGTCATATATCGTCTCAGATCAAGATTATCGCTTTACTTCCCGGTTTTGGAAGGGGTTGCAGGAGGAATTTGGGACGCAGCTATGCCTGAGCACCGCCTTTCATCCTCAGACTTATGGCCAGATGGAGAAGACCATTCAGACACTCGAGGACATGCTTTGTGCATGTTTCCTTGTCTTTGGTCGTAGCTGGGAGGATCACCTACCCTTGGTGGAGTTTGTGTTAACAACAACTACCACTCCACCATCGGGATGGAACCTTACGAGGAACTATACGGCATACCCTGCAAATCACCTATGTGCTGGACTGACCCTGGGGAGTCAGCACTTGTAGGACCAGAGATGGTTCAAGCTCTGACGGAGAAGCAGCAGATCATCCCGGAGTGGATAAGGACTGCACAGAGCAGACAGAAGTCCTATACTGATAAGAGACGAAAACCACTTGAGTTCGAAGATGGTGACCATGTTTTCTTATCGATCTCACCTCAACGTGGATTACAGAGATTTGGAAGGGGCGGAAAGTTACCTCTGTGCTTAATTGGACCATTTCAGGTCCTCAGAAAGATAGGTGAGGTGTCTTACTGCCTGGCCCTTCCACCTCTGTTGCACCGGGTGCATGATGTCTTCCACGTATCTCGGCTGAGAGATACGTGAACGACCTGACCCACATCATCGACCACGGGGAGCTGGACATTGATGACAGGGATACATTCACGGAGGTCCCTATGGAGATCGAGGATCGATAGGATCTAGTCCTACGTGGATGGTCGATTCCTCTGGTGTGCATTTGATGGAGGAACGAGAACCTCTAGGAGAGCATATGGGAGTTGGAGGCTCAGATGCATTCTCAGTACCCTCATTTGTTTCCCTAGTTTATGTTGTAGCATTACGGGGATGTAAATCCCTGTGGTCGGAGTAATGTAAAGACCAGAACATTTCAAGGAATTTTTTTTTCTTAAATACATTGGAATTTATAAGTCTGTGGCTTCTGACGGCACTTGATTTCAAGGCCCGGTGTGCCCAGAATCAATTTCCGATATTTCGCTCAGGTACGTTCAGTAAACGAATGAGCGGGTTTTTCTATCTTTTGAACTGCTTCTCGGAATTAAAATCTGAGGGCACCGATGAACTCGTAGAACTGGTAATTGCTTAAGGGTACCTTTACCGTAGTTGTGTTTTAAGTAGGTTGAGAATTTTTTATTTTGGGAATTATTTTAAAATTAATAAAATTTTTAACAATTTTATTTTAATAACCTTGGAAGTTAAACCTTCCCATGGGAAGTTGTTGGTGGGGCCCCCAACCACCCAACTTCCCATGTGTGGTTATATGAGAGGTGGGGCCCATGCGATCCACAACATTTCATCTCCCATAACCCTCTTTAAACTCCCCATAACTCTCATAACCCCCCCCCCCAATTATACTCCCTTGTTTAATGTTGATAACTCTAACATATTTATGAGACCTCTCACCTCTTCCTCTCCATCTCTTTATTAATTGACAACACATTAATTTAATGAATTCAACCACATCAATTAATTAATGAAGTGCTTTGAATTTGAATTTTAAATTGCATGTGATAACAAAATAATAGGAGAAACATATTATTTTATTTTGGGAGGGATTTCATTGTGTTAAGGAGAATTGGGATAGCTCTTGAGATTTTGAAGAACACCAGCCCTCTAAGGAAGAACGATGTCTCCTTCGACGAAGAACGCTGGTTCCAAGAAGAATGAAAACGCACCTTCCTTTCTCTTCTCCTTGACAAGTGAGGAGACACCACTTCCTACTCAGACGCAATCTGATGATGTCTATGAATCCTCACCTCACGACACCCTACGTTCGATATCAATTATCGAGGTAAGGGAATGGAGTTCAATTTTAATGAATTAAAATTATGCCTCGTTTGTTGTTGATCATATTTCTTGCCCGACCTATTGTTATCACATGACATGGAGGGTGCGGGCCGAACGAACACGGCTAGACGACCCTCCGTTTGATCTTTTTTATTATTTTTGGAATTGGAAATCGAAAAAGGAAGAAGCACGGCGCCGTCGCGCCGTGCCGGGAACATGGTGGAGGAAGCTGGCACCGTCGCGCTGGCTGTGCGGATGAAATCACGGACCGCTTCGTGGGCCGCTTCAGTGGAACAACCGGCCGGCCCATAGGCCGGCCGGGCGAAGGGGAGCTACGACACCAGGAGGGCGCCGTACTGGAAAACCGACCAGCACGTCGGCCGGCCGGGCAGTGCAGATCTACAACGCCAGGAAGGGGCCTCGCCAGAAGAGCCGAGACCTGCCGTGCGGGCCGCTTACGCCAGAAGTCTGGCTGGCCTAGCCAGCCGGTTGGGGAAGGGCGGCGCCGCTTGGCGACGCCGGTTCAGATAGCCAGGGGGTCGTGCCCCCTCGGACCACTCTCCCTTCGGGCCGAGCCAGCCAGGTCGCGCCCCTTCATGCTAGGCTGTGACCTCGGGCCGAGCTACGTTTTCCCTCAGGCCGGACAGACACCCCTACTGGGTCAAACCCGCCAAACCATGTTACCCGACCCGCCAGCCCACTGGGCATAATGGGTCGGGCCCGTTATTCACTTAAACGTGAATAACATAAAGACAGCGCGCCCGATCGATGCGCCGTCTGCGACACTGGGATCCTATTAAGAAGGCGGTAATTTTGTGATGATCTATGTAATTTTTTGGCATAATTGGAAAATTCCTAGGTTTGGAATGAGTATATTTACAACCGGGCCCCTAGAACAAAAAAGAAAATATCTCCTAGACTGGATGTCTGATTGACGCGTTGTCTGTCGCGTTGGGTCCTTTTGACAAGACGGAACTTCGGGATACATCAACTCTGGACTTCGTGATAGTTGATGTATCGATCAATTTTACTCGTGGATTGGACCCTCTTGTACTCAAGTACGCTATGTGCGGGAACCCTAGAGTTGGCTGCAACTGCGACGATGAAGGCGACTATACTTGGATCCTACGTGGGTTCGACAGCGAGGATGGCTGTACATGGATCTTCCATGGGTTCGTTAGCGAGGACAAATGTTCTTGGATCCTATGTGGCTTTAGTAGCGATGGTTACTATACTTGGATCCTACATGGTTTCGACAGCGACGTCTTCGGTACTTGGATCCTACGTGGGTTCGGCAGGGGAGATGATTCAGAGGCAACATCTAATCACCTCCACCCCTCTTCATGAATAGTATACATGTGTGAGCTGAGTCTTGACTTCAATCATTATCATCGATCTGATTGACTTGCTTTCCTGTGTGGATTGGGTTTTTCTTTCCTATTTGGACTGGGTTTTACTTTCCTGTGTGGACTGGGTTATACTTGGGCTCATTATTTGGAGCTGAAAAGTAATTGATGACTTAGGTATATGTATAAGAATATACCTAAGTATAATTGGTTGATACTTCGTGTTTGTATCTTTCCTTTTTGGTTTATCCTTTTGTGGATTATTTGAGGCCTTTGGGTGTCCTGGGATCCCTACTGAGTATCATATACTCACCCCTGCATGGGCTATGCCCGCAGTACGTTTTGTTGGATGCAAACGACGGACAATGCTGATCGTGGATGAGGCTCGTGGAGCGGGACGGTATACGGAGGTGGACTATCTGGCGGGACGTACACGGAGTGGAAGGACGGATTCAAGGAGTTTATGATACCATCTGTACCCACCCTTTAGGTGGGGTTTCCAGAGGATGACTCGGTGGTAGCTGCTTTAATTTTTATATGTTGTACTATAATTTTCTCAGTTGTACTGTACTTTCATTTAGGTTTGTATACTGGCCCATTTACATTGCAGCACATACTTTTGTACTCGGTTTTCTTAGTGTTTACTTCAGTTTTCATACTCATTTGTTTTTGTTTTCTTATATAAAGCCAATGCCTTCCCTTATATCGGGATTTACGCCTTTGGTGCTAGTCGCCAGCCCCTGTCCTATGGAAGTCGGGCTTGGGGTAGTCACGGCATGGGCCCTGATGACGGGTCGTGACAATACTATTATTTGAATATTTGGTTTTACTTTTAAACCATTATATTCAGCCTTATATTATATTATATTTATAGGTTCCTTGACACATGAATAAAAATATATAGAAATTTTTTATTGTAATAGTTTAGCCAGTAACTCTAAATCAGTAACAAGTGGTAGTATAGAAAAATCTAGAGGGGAAACATAGAAGAAATCATATAATACAATATAAAATAAATATTTTTCTATTGTCTATATTGATATAAGAATAAATCTAACTAGTTGAAATTTTTTTCTAATATCCCACATTAAAGGATACACATGACCAACATGAATAGAACACTCTCTTTGATAAGGGGACCACTATCGTTTGGTAATGTAAAATAGATTCAATAACCATAGTAATCAATAAATGAATCGAAACTTATATTCACTTCAATTCTACTTATATGATCCATAGTAATCATCTCTATAGTAAAAAATTCCATTGAATTTTCCAAATAACTAAACATAATGGAACATGAAAGACATTTAAATAATCCATCTATCCTCACTTGAGGATATGACTTGGTCTCCAAATAATATGGAATTAATTCCAAATATAATTTTTACCACTCTACTACATATATATATATATATATTACTGAATGAGATTAAACTTAAATAAAAATAGCGGAGAACATATTTTTGTAATAAATATGTTACCTTGTAAAACAACTAGCCATTTTTCTATCCCTTTAGGAGAATTAATTTCCTTGTATAAATTTCCATGACTCTTTTGTGTCTTCTTATACTAAGGGTTCCACCTATCCTCAACTGATTATAATATATATCATTAAATTATCTCTTTAACTTCTTCTACAATCCTTATGTTTATTTCACATCACCACCTCTAGATTCACTTTTAAGCCTCTAAATGTTTCCCAATGTACAACACTAATGACACGTCTTTGAATTTTTATTAAAATACAACTCTATTTTGACAAACCCCTTTGGGTAATAACTTTTACCAATTATTATATATTTATGAAATTATCCCCTCCATTAGGTTGTGGAAGAAATTAATTAACACATTTTGCATCCATCATGTCATTTTCTACCAACACATCTTTTTTCACTACCACTGAATAGTTGGGTAAATAACACTATATTGCCTATAACCTAATAATTGATTAATGTAACATTTCAATCCTTATATATTTATTATTTTCTTTTTCATTCTCTCCATTCAAAAGAGTAATAGTTTTTATAATAAAATAGAATATTCCATCATTATCATGTTACCTACTTCTAATTACAGAAACTCCTAAGCATTCCTTGGATTTACATTTTCTGTGATTAATTACTAAGTTGGAATTTTATAAAACCAATACCATATTAGGTCAATGTATAATTTTTAGTCTATAATTTTTTTCATATAATTTATAATATATTCCTTCTAGAAACTAATTATCAAATTTACACTAATGATGATCTGGTGTATTAATAAATTATAAAATTAGATTTATCCACTTAAACCAAACATTAACTTCTTTTACACCACCATATCCTCAAAATATAAGAGTATTTTTCTGTTAAAACTCTTAATGTTTAAAATATCCCTGAACATAAGTTCATTTGTTCCTCCCCCATGTTCCTTAATTTTTTGGACTAAAAAAATTAAAAATTTCAAGAATGGTTTCTATATTATTTGCCTCCTAATCACAAACATGCATGGATATATTCATCGCCTCGAACTCATGAACATGTTCTAAACATATTAATATTTATATACTTACAAAAAACAAATGAATATATTATAAACTATGAAAAAAAATCACATAATCTCTCAAATATAGATTATCACCACTCCCAACATGAAATAATATCTATATCTAGGTCTCTCTTAAAATATTTATGATTAACTAATTTTAGGGATATATACGGTAATGATAATAATTCATAGAAATTTTACTAAAAAACACATGTTTTAAAATTTTTGAAACCATTTCAAAAATCAATTCATAATAATGAATACATTTTCAAATCCAAATAACCTGTTTACCATCTTCCAAAATGTCTACCAAGATACACAAATACACTTCCTATCCCAAAACATTGTAGTTTTTTGACACCTATAAAACTAAATTCTTTAAGAGATCCTCCAATCACTTATTATATCCAAACTTTTTTGAAACAAAATTTTTATTATAATGGGGTTGTCTATATCTTTTTTAGTGTTATATTATGAGTTAAAACTATCATATTTTTTTTCCTATGAGAAATATACAGAATTAATTTCAAACCATTATTATGAAGCCATTTTATAAGGAATTTAATTGTAGAATTGAATCATGAGACCCAAACCAAAGAAACACATATCCTTAAGTTTATTTCCCAATTATCAAATATTGGAAACTATTTCCTAGAGATACCATATATATTTGTGGTACGATTTTCAATCAAAGACAATAGGAAAATACATATAATAAAAAACAATACCATGTTTTTAATCCTAAACCAATATTAAAATATAGTCAATAAAATAATTATATTATTAAAAATATAGTTGAAAAAAGTTAATAACTGATCTAAAACTACCAATGGTATTTTACCAACACATATCCATACATGATAGATTCTCCTCCAATGACATTTGGTCAAGCACCTTCATGTCCAACCATGACCATAACTCTAAAGAACCACTATTAATGAATAATGTGGTCTTTATATTTCCTTATATTAACCAGAAATGTCCACACATAATGTAGGATGTGTTTGGGGTAGCATGGTAACACTTTTGTTAGTACAATTTCCCTAAATCGCACCTCCAAATTCCCATGAATTATGTTTCTCAATTCGGGTAACCAATATATTTTAGAAAATAAATATATACACCATTAATTGAAACCCATTATTTATTTCAAAAAATCAAATGAAAATCCATGAATGAATTCCAAACCACCCATATCTCCAAACGTACTAAATAATATATATATTTTTCAGAACACATTAAATATATAATTTATGTAATCGTGGAAAATATAGATGTAATAGTATATAAAACCATGCATAAAAATTAATAACTATTGTGATTAAACATGTATTTTTATTAGTCACCATCCAAAATTAGTCTATATATATATTTCCATCCCAATAATATATATTATCAATAATTCCCAAGTTGATGTTTTTCAGTGGTATTTCTAATTCTCATACAGATAAATTCATTTATAAAATAACCTATTTTATTTTAAAAATTATTTTCCATTCCATTTTTACTATAATCAATATATCATTGATTGAAATACCATTTTATATAAAATAAAATATACCTTAAATATAGTATTAATCAAAGAGAGGTCGGAATATCATACAAACCATTACCATTACCTGAATTCAACTCTTTGGTTTAGTGCACATGACCTCCAATAAGTATCACAACCCATGTTCCATCTAACACAAACCCATGTAATTTACATCCTTATGGGTACAAGAATGGATTATAGATTAATATCTAGAGTGTGGTGAGACCCCAATTCAATTTGGAATTACCCCATGCTAAATGTTGAAAAACACCCACCCCCATGATTGAGTGAGATAATAGTGAAAATATTTGTTCTGGATCCTAATCATGGATTTTATATAAATTACAATAGGTTTTAATAATTCAATATCACATGAGAACATAACTATATATCCATCGATAATTCTTCCCAAACACCATCATCTGATCACTATAATAAATGATTCATCTTCCACTAATGGAGATATATAGAGGGAGAGAAAACATGTGATAGATTATTTCAAAAGACTCCACTATTTATATAACAATATTTTCCATTATCTATCATAAACATCCAATGAATAAATTATTTTCATTAAAAAGTTAATTTCCCTTATTATTTATCTATATTTTTAGTTATAATACATATTTTATTAAAATTTAATATTAAAATCATTGGAAATAATCTCAGTTATCATTAAAATATGTGCTCAATTCAATTTTTTTATTTAGTGTTTTTAATCTCTAATGTGCATAAATAAAATTATGATTGATTTATTTGAACATTAATGGTTAAGTAGAAATGTTGTAGTTTTATTTTAATTAGTACTATTCTTATACAAATGTTATAAAATAGAGGTTAATTTTGATTCATTTAGAAATACATATATTTTAATAGAGTTGAATTTTCCATATTGAATATTTTCCTTATAGGAAATTACTTTAATAAAATTGATTGTGGATATGAGTTTATTTTTTTAAATCATGTTATTTTTTAATATAATGAAACAAAATTATAGTTTCTTTTCATTTTAAATGATTAATAGAAAAAAAAATTATAATTTTCAAATTCATTTAAAAATACTATAATCAATTGTTAAATTTTATTTTAAATCAGAAGCCCAACTAAAATTTGATTTTATTTACAAAATTACAGGAATTGTTTTGTGGGATTATTCTTATAATCATTATTTGAACATCGTATTTCCCTTTTAAAAGTTATTTTCATATATTTGTATTTCATATGTGATTGTTTAGAGAATTTAGGAATGTATATTTATTTATTTGTAATGAATTAGAAATTTTCAATTTTTACATTGGAGATTCAGGTATTATATAGATAGGAATGTATTTCTTCTGTGGCCCTGGAATAATTCAAATAATAAATTTCAATCCACAAAGCTAAAAAATGTGTGAATGTTTCAACAAATTGATGCTCTGGGATAATTAATAACTTAAAATGAGGGTTTTCTACTTCAATAGGGGCAATTATTTATTAGGTCTCCCTACATTGATTGGCACATATGATCTCGACATATATAGATACAGTTGTCACCACTAATTTGGGTGTTCAACCAGTTGTTAGTTCAGGCCTTTTTTAAGTCAATGATTTCTTGGGAGAGGAAATTGGTTTTACAATTTTAGTTCATATATAGTGATGTGTGATTATTAACAAGTTTCTTATATTGTAGTGAATACAAATTATTTGGGTTAAATAATTCTCTTGATCTAGTATGTTGGGATTTTAGGATGTTCTCATTGGAGGATTGTGAGTCTGCTTTTCAAAGGACACTTATGTTTCTTATTCCTGTAGAAGGAATAAATTTTTCAATTAAAGGTTATGTTCACTAGTCCAGGTTCATTTTTGATAATACAGGGATGTGGTTCTCTACTAAGAGTGATTGTTGGATAGAATCACCACTAGTTTACATGACACTTTTTGGCTACCATCATTGTAACACTATGTTCAATATTATTATTTTATTATACTTAATGACATATTATATATATTTGTTTTTATGAATTATAATCAACTCTATAATTTACTAATATGTACCTTATTTTTTTTGTGTATATAGATTATATCATAAGAATCTACTTTTTTAATAATAGCTTATTCGCAAATAAAATACATAAATTTTTTAAAATTTCGTATATATTATTTTTATTATTATGATTAAACATATTCTTCTTCATTTTATTACACTTATTCATATAGAAATATTGTAATACAAATGAAATTTAAAATACTGTAATATATATAGCCTAAAAAATATAGAAACATTAGTTTATGCTTATATAAAAATTTTATTACATAAATTCTGAAATAAATACATAATTCCGAACATGACTCTTTATATTCGTATTATTATTTTTATGATTATATATACACTATAATAAAAATATAAATATTCAAACCTATAGTTCTTATTCATATGATAATGATTCTCTTTTTCTATGTATTATGACTATGCTTCAATAAATTATACAATACATACAAGTTTATGTATATTATAATATAAAAATACTAATTTAAAAAGTATGCAGTTATTATTATGATTATATAAAATACTAAAATCTTTTCATATAAGAAAAAATATATTCTTTTGAAAACAATTTTCATTTTATTAGAGTTTAAGCTCTTGAAATTTATTAACTAATTGCATTTTAGTGGTGAAAAATATTTAAAAAAATATTGGAAGAAATATAAGGATAAGAAACAAAATATAATAATTAAAATACTTTTGTTTATTCAATTATATGATTAAACATGGAAAAATATTTCATTTATAGAGCTCGGTCCCATTCTACATTTAAAGTGAATATGCTTATAACTAGCATACATAGTTTTGACAATGATTATGATTTTCTCACCTCACATCTTATGCTTATGGATATCACTATATTTTTAGATATAGATTTTCATTAAAGAATTGATGAAAATGACAAACCACCACTTGTTAGTGATTTTTATTTGGATATCCATGATTTAAAAAAGGTGCTAAATGGAGAATTTATCCCCATGCCCATGAGAACAAAATTAAAATTAAATGTGTTTGAGTTTATAATTTTTTTATTTTTCCAAAAAATATTTTAAATAAATATATATATGTCTCCAATAAATTTGAATGATTGAAATCTGATTGTATATAATTAACTGATATATTAATATTATATATATATATATAAATTATTATAATGATTATATATATTATTAATTCTTTTGGAATTAGGAAATGTGAATTTAAGGATGGGAATACTATTGTTATTGAAATGGAAGGAGATTTTGACGTTTTTGAGTTTTTTAGAAGTTATAGTTGTTCCCTAAAAACAAGAAAAGTTTTTACAGGTATTTTTATCCATCACTAATAAATAAGATATTGTGTCTTGAAAGATAAAATGATAAAATGGATTAATTGTGTTCATGTGATAATTTTTTAGATCTTTCCACTTCCTATGTGATTGTGAACATTTGTTAGGTTGAATTTTTAGTGTGTATGTGATTTCATTCAATGTGTGGTTTTGTGGTAAAAGAACAAAATGTTCAGTTCTTTTTTTCTTCTAATGCTTTGTGATCAATGATATTCTCAAGATATGAATATTTTAATCTTATTATTGATAAAATATGTAGAGGTATGATACATTCTTCCAATATTTTTCATAAAATCATTGAGGATAAGATATTGATCTTTTGTCATAGTTAAACAAAGAAGTTATAGATAAATGACCTGGTGCTGGTGATTATTTATCAAACAAGTTTATTGATATGTCTTATTTGCTTTCAATATTTTTGGTCTAAGAGCTTTTTTTATTGTATCCTATGGTATAATATTGACAACAGATACTCATATCACAATTTCTTAAAAGAAAATAATTTAAAGGGATATAAATCCAAAATACTCTATGATAAATTTTTATAAAGGATTAATGATTATATTTCAAAACAATTAGTGATTAAATATGTTTATTTTATATTTTATTATTCTAATTTTACCATTTTCATTACGTTACCTAGTTAATATTTATCTTTTTATTTTATTTTTCATTCTCATTTGTTATATATTATTTTTATTCTAATTAGACCCGAATAAGTATCATCCCAAAATTAAATTATTTTATGTACGGGAATATTTATATTATTGTAAGAAAAAATCAATTCAACATAATAATAATGCTTCCAAATTGGAAAAAACATTTGTTGCTAATCCCTATATCTAGATTTTTTATCTTAGACCCTCTTCATACTGATATTTCAATATTTTTCCATATATTGATATATATGTAGAGGAAATATTTTTATATAGTAAAACATATGTCCATAAAAACATTGGAGATCATATATCATTTTTTTATAATAATGTTTTTGAATTTGATAATGAATATTGGAGTAGTAGAATGGATATGTTGGTAAATATTACTTGTGGGGATAATTATCACCTAGTTATAGTAAATAGTATGAATTTGGTGAAGTAAATTATTAATTTTTCTAGATAATGAAATGTGTATTATAAAAAACATAATTTTGGGATAAACATTTTTGTTCTCTAACTGATAACATTTACATTAATATTTCAAATTTTATGATACGAAATTGATTTTGGAAGAAGTTGGTTATTATAAGTTTAAGAGTACTGAATGTTCTAGAAACTAGAAGGATCATGTTAGGATATATTATCATTATTTTAATGTTCATTATGGAAAAAAAATTCATAAATGAATAAAATGTTCATCACAGTGATGAATGGTTTATAGGCACATAGTGAAAAGGAAATATCTGATGATAACATGACATAAATTCTTACAAATGGGTATCAAAAACAAAAATTATAAATTATATGAATAATCTTTTGTATTTAATTATTGATGATCTAATAAAAACATTAATCCAATACTAGAATAACATAGATAGAGATACTGAGTATGAATAAAAGAATCGTAGATTTTCATTTTTTAATTTAACTTTAATTGTATTAAAAGCATATATATAAATGAATTATTTAATTAAATAATTTTTTGATAAAAATAATATGGATATCAATAATGAGTAATTCAATCAAATAGTAAATCATATGAATAATATGTCTGAGAAGAAGACCTCCTGTAAAAATAATTGAAAAGGCAAAAGGGGAAATATCAAATTTCTAGAGGAATAGAAGATAAGATTTATTATAGTGGTGTTATTTATAATGAATTTGTGATGATTGAACAAATAAAGATAGAATTTAAATTTTTTAAAATGAATGACATGTGGATTATGATATTGTCAATGTTTAAAGGAAAACAATTGTTTATATTAGATACAAGGAGTTTTAGTGAAGAGAGAAATTTAAATAGTGATTCCGAAAGTGGTGATAAATATAAGATTTCTATAATTTGTATTAAAGTACCATGTAATGAAGATATATTTATGTAAATAATAGTGATGAATCAATCTATGTATAATTATTATAATACTATAATATTAATAAAAATAGTGTAATATGTCATGACACTAAATAATAGTTATATATAGTTGATTACTAAATAACATTATGTGAAAAAGAAATTTTCATGGACAATATTTAATTTCTAAATTAACATTTGTTATTCATAGAAAATATATTCAAATTGAGACTACATTAAAATATCAAAATAAAGTTGTAAATTTTGTGTATAATGATTAATCTATTTATAAGATACATTGAAATTTTACATTTTGTAGTACAAAATTATATATAATTCATAAAAAATTAAATATATCCTGGAAATATTCAGGAATTTATTATTCCTCGCATGGAAGTTCACATTTTTGTATAATTAATTTATTTGATAATGTTCACCTTTTTTCACTATATATTAAATAAGAGGTTATTAGATAATTAGATATTCTCTACATATAAATAAATTCTTCTCAACTTTTTGTAAATTTTCATATGAAGAACATGTATCTAGAAATCATAGAGTATGATATATGTAGGATTCAAAAGTGTAAGACCCATGATTCATGTATAGTAATTTAACATTATGTCCCTTTAATTACAGCCTGATCCACATTTTAATAACTCAGTATTATAGTACAGTAGAAATTGAATAATCTCATAAACATATTTAAAATTTATATTTCTATTTTTTAATTTTAAAAAATATAATATAAAAAAATTTATTCTTAACATCAAATTTAGTTTATGGTGCATTATTGGGGTTCTCTCTTAAATGTTTATTTTCAATGATTTTTTAGTTTTAGGGGTGTGTATTCTAATCTAAATAAATTAAATTTATATATTCTAAATAAGGAATATAATAATATTTATATATATATATAAATATATAAATTTATTTTATTTAATTATTAATACATCTTATGTAAGAATTAAAACCCTTTTTCTATAAAAATAAATTACTATATGAAATTAATCTTTTCCTATAACATGTTCTTTAATTTATAATTTTATTTTTTAATTTCATAAATTTATATAAATTAAATTGTGTCCAATTTTAATTTAATAAATTATATATTTGGAAATATGGGTTATCATATATTTTTAATAAAATAATAATTACAATTATTTTTATTTAATAATGGTTTGTGAAGGATTTATGTGGTGAATTGAGGTTGGTAAATTTTTGGATGATTACAATGATACTTACACATTATAGAATAAATTTTCTAGCTACTAAATCCAATCCAAATTATCTCACCAATTCCTTCTTACCAAAATCACCAAACTCTCACATGGTTTCTTATTTCCTATTTTCCTAATTCATGGTTCAAAAGAAATACACCTCATGGTCACTTATAAAAGGATATCACTTACACATTGTTTTCCATCCCAATCAAGTCAAATGATTTTGGGCATGAATTTCTAGAAATTTAAACTCCCATGAGAATATGTACAGTTTTTTATGGTCATTTCTAGTTCATATAAATATTTATGAAGCTATAACTGAATGTAATAGTTTCTAACATCTTCTCTACCTTTTTAAGAAATCCATAATTATTTTCTTATTTCAAAGATATATGTTATTGTGGTTTATTTTTATAAATTTATTATTTTATTTTCAATGATCAATCACCACTACATATAATTTTTGTACATTTATATGTTGTTATAGTGCTCTTACACACTCATTGAAAAAATAGCCATAATTTTGTAATAATAAATTTTGGGTAGTTTCCTTGCTATGAAATCCATGTTTGGATACAAAAAAGATTCTTTTGGCTCTGAATCAGATTAGACTAAGGGCAATAAACATAAAAATGGTTGGATTAGTAATAACAAAATATTTTTTCATGTAACCACTAATTTGAATAATTTCACACTAGGTTTGAGTCTCTTTAGTGATACGTCTTTGATGGTTGATGAGATATTCACAAATAATAATAAGTGATTACTTACTTTTGAGATCCCTACTCCCTGAAAGTAATCTTCACTAAAATAATTTTATCATTCCTTTGATAATGGTACATTAAATTAAATTATTTATGTCCTATTGTTTGTAAATTGATTATGTTATATTCATATATAATGAAATATTTGTCAATTTAATGAGGAAATAATAATATTACATATATCATTATTCATGTATAGAAACTATTGATTACTCAAACATGATTATGTAAAAGGATCCTTAAAAAATATTTTGATATGAATTATTTATCAATTATCTTCATATGATAGAGGAATTGGAGTTATTTAGGTAGGGATGGAGACTAAAATTATATACACCATTGATGATGAAATATGTATCACATCAAAAAACTATCTTGGGTGTTTATAATATCCTTACCCTTATATGTATGATGTCTTGGAATGAGGTTTTCATTTTAGGATAAAAATTTATGGCATTATTAATTCCATCACTATAAAATAACTTATTTTTTACCATGTGATTATTTATTTTTTATGTTATCCTTGGATTTATTTTAAGATCATGAGACTATTTATACTTGTCTAAGTATTACTTTTTAGATAAAATATGCTCGCAACTCTATTTTTATGTGATTTTTTATATCTTATTGATTTTAAGAATATATATATATATCTCCCACTATACACTATAACTTATTGATAATATATTATTCCCATTTTATATTATATTAAATTTAATTAGAAAACCATGATTATTAATATATATCCAATTCCATCGATAAATAATTAATTTTCATATATTCAGTTGATGTAACATCTATTTTTAATGCATTGAGATTATCATTTTTTGTATTTATTTTCTGGGACATATAAACTGTCAGAGATGAATTATTCAGAAATATTTTATTTCATAACTATTATAAGAATAAAATTAACTATATTGGTTTATTGGAGTTATGTATTTATATTTTTTATGTAGGTTCAGTAGAAACCCTAATAACATAATTTAAAAGATCATAGTTATTGAAACTTAATATATGATACACTTTTAAGATATTCTAGAAATATTTCAACATTACAGGACATATATTTAAAAATAATTCATTTGTTTTATATTCTTTGATTTATATATTCATTTTTGTATTCATGATCTAATTATTTATATGCTATTTTTTAGAAATTTTACTCATTAAAATGAAAAACACATGTCAAAAAACATAGTATGTATGGATATTTCCCTCTTAAATAGATTAATGAAGCTGGGGTTGATGATTAGAAGATTAAAAATATATTATTATAGTTAATTCATATTATTAAAATTAATCTTTCTTAAGTCGAATAAGTTGTTTTATGTCAACATGATGTAATAAAATTATATCTCCTAATCGAACAAAAACATATAGATTTTCATTAAACTAGATTTCCCATTATGGTCAGGAAATGGATCTAGTCTTTAGAGAAGATATCCCTTGCCTTGGGTTCAAGGTAAATAGTTCTTGTTGTCAAGGATATATACTATCTAAATAAAGATGCTGATCAAGGTTGTTATTTTAAACAAAAAAAATCCAAGTTGGAGGAAGATATTGAAATAACTGTGTAAAATTATTTTAATTTAATATTTAAATAGAAATATATTTCTCATGAATAATGTTTTAACATTGAATGTAAATTACAAAATATTATATAAAAGTAAGAGTAAACTATTGTTGAATATAAGTCCTGATGTAAATGCACTATAAGATATGCATAAAATTATATATATAATAAATAATGTTTAATAACTTATTTAATATATTGAATACATAAATTGAAGGGAATTAGTCTCTAAATATTATTTATCTCATATTCAGATAGTGATAAGTAAATTAATTTCATTAAAGGATTTATCTATTATTTTTTACTTCCAATGAGAAATAGTGGAGGGGTAGGTGGGTTGATAATAATGATGAAATTAATTTTCAAATTAATAATAATGGAAGGGTGTAATTCCAATTTTGTAAGAACTATGGGAAGAAACTATATTAAGATCACATAAATGTAATTTCATTTTTGTTACACCTGTGGAGATGATGTCAATAAATCTCATTATTGTATGAAAAAAAGACATGCCACTAATTTCCAATGGTTCCCTTGTAGGGCTATGTGGAAATTTTCAATTATATTTAGAAATAATAAAGTGTATCCTTCTTAAATGATTCCAACAGATCATGATATTTCTTATTAAATCACTAAAGTAGAAGTTAACAACCCATGTTATTTTATATTGGGTAATTTGATCATAAAAAAAATGTTACCTAATACATTAGTTCACTATAGATATATGAAATGTAACAAACCGAATCCAGTCGCAACTATCTCTGGCACCAAATCCATCCCATGAAAAGTACCAAAGAAATATCCATATCCACATAGGTTGGAACAAGTTCTTGGGTATTGATAAATTTGTTTTGGGAATGATTTATAGGAGTATGAATGCATAAAACATTAAAAAAATTAATAATATATATCTGAAATATCCATGTCGAACAAGCCTTAATAGAAACCAGATATGAATATATGGTTTTAAATAATGTACCATAGGGAAAAACATAAATAAAAATATTAGCAAGTCATCCACAATGACTCCATGTGACAAGGGGTTCATCTCTCATGCTCTGTCTCCGCAACACCGCAACATAGGAGGGGACTAATAACCCGAACCACCTTCACCTGAGACTTTGCCTTTTCATGTGTCAAACATAATCAAGTATACTTACACCCAAGGGGTGTAATTAGTGTGGGAGATTAAGCCCAATAGGTTATCACCCAATACATCAAATGAGTATTCAGTACAAGGTGAAAATCACATGGTTTTATTATGTAACGAAAAGTGGTGATAAATTACATGAAATGCAACATTCTATTGTAATAATTTTTCAAAATAAAAAATTCATAATGATAACACATTTGATTAATAAATTTTACGTAATGTAACTGATGTCCAAAAACATCCTAATACAATGGTAAATACCTCAAATCCAATGATCACAGAAAACCCGGAACACCCTAGGCACTAGATAGTCTCATGCCCTATATACCTCTGAACTTGGTGTAATATATCCATGTAAAAATCTTTTCCCATGCACGAACCACTAGTAGGAAACATACCCAAAACCAACTGGTCACCAAACATCGACCATATAGTTTAGTTAGAGTTTTTTATCTAAAATTCAATATGAAACAAGAACAAAAACACATTTGAATCAATAGCATTCTAGTACATATCCTCCCACCTAGGTACCTCGGCTTCACCCTTTGTGATCAAACAGATTCTACATTATAAATAAGTCCATTTTTATTTAAAAAAACCAATAATTGCCACATAAAAACAATAACTTAGCTATAATCACTTTATACCACTTAAAACTCACAACAAAACATTTTTATTTTCAATAAAATAATTCTTCAAAATCCCGCATTATTTTTCATGAAGAACTCCCTGAAATCCCTATATTGCACAATATGTTCGCACTTATAAGTTACCAAAACAAATATTTCATCCCAATACCTCTTAATGACACAAAAAAATAGTAATTGGGAAGCCCCATAAGAACCAAGAATAGAAATCTTTGTAAACCCTCCATTTTCACACAAACAAGGCACTTAAAGTTCATATGCTTCCCAAACACCATTAAAAAGAATTCGCAGCAACATAATATGGAGATTAACATTTTAAAAAATATTTTAATCCCTAATAAATTTTAATAAAATAAACTAAGTAGTTATAGGTCTTCCCCATAATAACTAATAAAATATTTCTCTAAAAAACACCAAATTCACTTAAAAATGGAACTTAAAATTAATTTGGTCTACAAATACAACTAAAAACAATTTTTTCACAAATAATAAAATTATATATTCATTAAAATATTATTAAAAATTAAATATAAGTTACAAGGATTTTATATACTTGGAATCATCTACCAAACTAGTAAAAACATTGAATATTTTTTGCGGAAAATAAATTGCACCACCGTTGCACCTCAAGGAAGGTATATCAATCCTAAAATCAAAATATTGGACCATGAAAACACAATGTTAACCCTAGGGTCTGAATAAATAACTTCTTTTCATTTGGTACTTCATGCAAATTGGAAGAAACATCATGAAAATGGGAGGAAATAAGAGGGAGAAACACTTACTTGAGATGGTGTGAAGTTCCTCCATAAACCCCCCTTCAAAATTGGGTTCTAATGGGGGTTTTAGAGGACATTATGGCTTCCATGGCTTTTGGATTCAAAGTGGAGAACAAAGGGGCGAGTTAAGATAAATCATGGAAGGTCAAAAATGTCATTTAACACTTTTTTATTGAACTGGTCATGGGAACATGGTTTGTGTGCACAGTTTTGAAAATCGGGCATCGAGACTGTGCTCCCTCCTTTCTCCCCTAAAAACATCTCAAAATTCTACCAAAATTTTAGGATGATTAGAGGGATATAGGGGGTTGTTAGGTTAAAAATATAATTAATATAAGTATCTTTCATGCATAATTTGGGTGTGACAATTCTCCCCATAATGAAAACTTTCTCTCACAGAAATTCAACTAGAGGATTGATCGAAAAAGAAGAATGGGTACTCATTATCAGCCCATGACTTCCACTGAATGGAATTTATGTGTATCAATACCATGATACTAAAAAACCCAGACCAGTGGAATAGACTTCTCGTGAAGAACCTTTTCTTGGGAGTCCACTATTTTCATTGGCCGCTAAAAACTCTCAAGTCAAGCTCTATCTCCAGTTCTTCCAAACTCAGCTCATGGGACATATATGGGTTGTATTTCTTTAACTGGGAGACATGGAAGACAGTTTGGATGTATTTAAACATATAATTTAAGGCCAATCTATAATCCACCTTTACAATATGATTGACGATCTCAAAAGGTCTGACATATCGTAGTGTCTGCTTCCCTTGCTTCCCCAATCGATGATGGCCTAGAAGAGAGGCCACATTCAAGAATACCATGTCACCCACAGAAAATTCATGGTCTCGATGCCTCCGGTCAGTATAAGATTTATGAAGAATCTAGGATTTCAATAATCACCGCCTGGTCATCTTGACCTTCTCAGATGTCTCTTGCACCAGACTCGGCCCCAACAGTGAAGTCTCACCTGCCTCTGCCCAACATTGTGGGGATTGACATGGCCATATATAAAGGGTCTTCAAAAAGATCCATTCAAATCTAGGATTGGCAGATTCTATTATAATAAAACTCAACCAATCCAAAATGTATATCCCCGGAACCTCCAAATTCATGAACATATGCACAGTGTTTGTCCTCCAAAATCGGATTTTCCCGATCTGTCTATCCATCCATTTGATTATTGTCTCTCGTGCTCATCTTAATATAAAACCCCAAGGACTTCTAAAGGCCTTCCCATAACTGATAATTGAAATTGGGTCTCTATCAGAGACAACTAATGATGACACACCATGAAGCCTTACAACCTCTTGAAGATACAAACAGCCCAACTCATCCACTTCAACGGTATCTATGACAAAAATAAAGTAGGATGATTTGATCATACGATCAATCACCACCCAAATGGAATTATTACCTCGAGGTGTATGAGGTAATCCAAAAATTAAGTCCATGGCAAACTCATCCCACTTTCAAGTAGGAATGGATAATGGTTGGAGAAAACCCAAGGGCCTTTAGTGATCTACCTTCACCTACTAACATGTATAGAATTTTGACCCAAATTCTACTATGTCTCACCCCATACGTGGCCCCCAAAATTGTCATTGCACTTCATAATACATATTTTTGGCACCTATATGGGCAACCCACTGATACTAGGAACTATCATGAATCACCTCCTTCTACAGAGATATCGCCACTACTAAACTGCCCTTGAAGCATAAGATCCCTTCAGGAGACGATGACTAATTAGATGATTTCTCCCCACCATGTAGAAATAGCTTAGACCACTAAAAAATATCTTCACTAGGCTTTTCCCACAGAATCAAATGTAAGAGAGAAGGAGTCAACTGAACACTCACTCTGAATGCACCACCATTTTTCTCCATGGTCTCGAAATGAATCTGAGAAAAGATCCCCATCAGAGTCAACTCATCACTACACTTCATCAAAGATTTCACTGGTACCATTCTACTAAAGTCATCCACCACTACATTTCCCTTTCCGGGGCTATAAACAATGTCAAAATAGAATCCCAAAAAGTACCTGATCCAACGACGCTGCCTCAGATTGAGGTCCTTCTGTGAGAAGATATAGGCTAAACTTTTGTGATCATAGTATACCATAAACTTCTCTCCAAAAATGTTGTGATGTAAATTCATCAAATCATGCATTAAAGATACTAACTCCAAGTCATGGGTTAGGTAATTTTTTTGTGTGGTCGGTTTTGGTGAGAGCCATACGCCACCACATGATCATCCTACATAAGAACCCACCTGAGACCCATACCTGGAGCATCACAATACACCACATACCCCTTTTCTAGCATCTAAAAAAATCATAATTGGGGTAGTATTCAACTGCCTTTTCATCTCCAGGAATGATTCATGACATTCTAAGGCCCATAAAAACTACACCCCTTCCCAAGTGAGCGCGATCATTGGTGAAACAAGCCAAGATAAATACCAAACAAATCGCCAATTATAACTAGTGAGGCCAAAGAAACTCCTGATCTCGAACATGTTCTTTGGATACTCCCACAACATAACAACATTGATCTTCTTGGGGTCCACTGAAACCACCTGCTCCGAGATCACATACTGCAGAAATTTCACTCCCTGATCCAGAAAGTGCACTTTTTCAACATTTCATATAGGCGGTGATCCTACATGGTGCCCAAATCGATCCTTAAGTGATTTTAATGCTCCTCCTTAGATCCAGATTATACTATAATTTCATTCAAAAACACTACAACTAAGTAATCTAGATACCATTAGAAAACCCTATTCATGAGGTCCATAAAGACTGTAGGAGCATTGGTCAATCTGAAGGGCATGACCAAATACTCAAAGTGGTTATACCTGCTTTAAAAGGTTGTCTTCTGGATATCTTACTCTTTCACCATAAGTTGATGGTATCCCAAAATCAAGTCTATTTTTGATTACCTCTTTCCCCCTTAAAATGATCGAACAAATAATTTATTCTATGAAAAGGGTATTTGTTCTTCATTGTTATCTTATTCAGCTTCTGGTAGTCAATGCACAACTTAAGGGATTCTTCATCCTTTTTCATGAACAACACCGTCGTTGCCAAAGGAGATACACTCAAGCAATTGAATCCTTTTTATTGTAAGTCATCTTTAAGTATATTTAATTCCCTCATCTCGGTGGGGACCATACGATTTTAGGGAATAGGTATCGATTGTGTTCTCGTGGCTAGATCAATCGAAAACTCCACATCCCGCTCCGGGGGAGAACCTAAAAAATCATCTGGGAATACCTCCAAAAACTCATTCACTACATAAGTTATTTCAACTTCAGGGGAAAGACCATATTACTCTAGCAAGAATGGTGATAACTGGAAGATACAGCTTCGTAACTCTAGGATTGGAGGTCCTATGCGACCAACCGAGGATCCAATTTTCCACAAACAACCTGACTACTCAAATCAAGTTTTTTAAACTCACTCCCCACATGTATCATGTGTTCCTACAAGTGTACTAGATAATTCATGTTAAGTTTCATGACAAAAAGATCTATATCTATGACCATGAAGTCTCACCCCATCTCAGCCCCTGACATAGAAATCACACATGACGGGCACCTGAGATCTTACTCATTCTTCTTTCCCAGCAGCACCCCCAACTCCATTGCAAAAGACAAAAATTCAGTTGCAAAAAATTCAGAATGTCCACAAAATTGGCAGAAAGTAATGAATTATAGGAACCTGTATAAATAGAGCAGAACCTATAGAAGAATTAATCAAAACAGTTCCTCAAACTGTTGATGATCTCACCTCTTATCCTACTGGTGCCCGATCCACTGCAAGGAGATGCAAGATATTTACCTGAGGAAATCCACTAGTCTATTGTTGTACATTTAACAGGATCTTCCTAGAAGATAACCTAGCCCTACCACTATTAATCACTATTTGAGATATCCCTGTCCATGATGGCTTGGACTGAGATGGCCCTGCTCTTGAATCCATGGAACCTGCCCCACTCTAATGTGGGCGTGCCACCCCGTAAAAGAGTTTCATGTGACCCATGCCTCCACATTGATAATAAGGCTTCAGAGGAAATGGGAATTTTTGTCGGATGTTCCCTAGCCTCCCACACTGGTGGAACATGATCGATCTCGCATCAGAAGCCACAGATGAAAATCGCCTAGAAGAGTGGCCTGAACTGCCACCAACCTTCTTCATCTATTCCTCGTAATTCCATTTCCACTACAATGAACTGCCACTTCCCACTACTAATACTAGTCTAGAGAAACCAGCCCTTCATTTTCAGTCAATATCCACCAAACACACTTGATCAATGACCTCATCATAGGTCCTTATATTGATCATAAAAACCTTGGAGTATATCTCTGCTCGCTAGACTTTCTGAAACCTATGGGACTTCTCTTATTCATTCGAGACAAATTTAGGGGCCTACTAAACCAGACCAGTGAAAAATTAGGCATAATCCATCACAAAAATATTCCCCTGAATAAGGACCATAAGCTCTCAGGACCTATCATATTCAAAGACCTTTGGGTAGTACTGTTCATTGAAGATGGCCTTGAAATCTCTCCACCGCATCTGCTCATTATTCCCAGTTTGAAGTACCGATTCCCACCACCTGCAGTTGGGACCCTCTAATAGAAAATATTCACACATCATTTGGAGCTCATCGGGTGTATACAATAACTAGAACATGTTCTCGATCTTATCAATCCATTCTTCTACTTCATGGGGTTATATAATGCCTCAAAATGTATGAGGCTTGCTTTTCAGAAACACCTGAACGATAACTTTTCTAGGACCCATATCTTTGAATCTACAGGAATGGAACCAAGATACAATTCATATCCTAGATCTTGGACATTCCAGACCATAGCCTCGACTATCCTCTGATCAATCAGTGTTAGAGAACACTATCCGGCTTCCTTATGTGGGCATATGGGAGATTTTTGGGGAGGCATGATGCTACAAAATGCAACAGTAACAAAAACAATAGTCAATACCACAATTATAAAATTTGTGATAAAATACATAAAATAAAAATAATGTAAACACATTACATTAATTAAAGAAACAACTACTCAACCACCCCTGATGTCCATGTCTGGTCTACATCCCACATGTCTCACCTAGAAGTGATGTCAATCAAATAATTCCAATATCCCCTAGTAACTCATGGTCTGCCACGAGAGGTGCATCCAAGAACCCTACTCATTATGGGAACCCTAAGCCTATATAGTGTTAACTCATATCTATCAAACTCAACCCGAAATTGTAACATAACCCAAAAACATTAGTCTTATCTAATACCGTTTTGTCATGAACTGAATCTGGTCACCACTACTACTGACACCAAATCCTAAACTTGACAAGTCCAGAAGGTAATTACCTATCCCAAAAGCTATCACAAGTGCCTGGGTATCAATACATTAGGTTCATGAATGATTTACCTCAGTATTAATGAATAAAACATTAAAAACAACCAATAATATGAATTTGAAATTTCCATGCCAAATAATACTTAACAAGAAACAGATCAGAAAGCATGGGTTTAAATAAAGTACAAGATATCCAAACATAAATAAAAATAGTATCAAGTCATCCACAAAGACCCCACACTATAAGGTGGTCATCACTCCCAAGTTGTCTCCACAACACCACACCATAAGAGAGGACTAACAACCTGAACCGCCTACATCCGAGGCTTTACCTTTTCCTATGTCAAACATAATCAAGTATACTTACATCCAAGGGGTTTAATTAGGGTGTGAGACTAAGCAAAATAGGATAACACCTAATTATTCCAATGAGTATGCAATACATGGTGAAATCATGTTGTTTAAATATGTAACGAAAAGTGGCGATAAATTCCAAAAAATTAAACTTTCAATTGATGGGACAAGGTTGGATGGAGAAGGAAGTACGAAGAGTCTTCTGTTATAGAGTGTTGCCTTTTCTTGTCAAAGAAGACAAATCAATTAACTTTTTAAAGGACTTGTAAATCAGATGATGCTTTGCCTTATATGTATTTCACAAATATCATAAGTTAGGAGAACTTTTGATGCAAGGCTTGTGAAGAAAATGGGGAGAAGCGATGATTCCAGTTGAATACATTTTTGATAGGAAGGAAAGATTCTGGTGGAAGATAGGGAAGTTATAATACTTTTCATGGGAAATATGACAATTCTAAAGTTGTTCCATCAAAGACAATATATCACGATAGATAGGGTTTGCGTTGAATGTAGTTGTTTATAAAATATGCCAGATGTTAGTGAAGCAGCATTGGTGTTCTTGGTATGTAGCAAGAATGTGGAGGTCAATGATCCGAACATTAAAATCTGGTAATGTAGAGGCTTGCGTGAAAGATTTTTTTTGCGCACATGATTGGTTTTTGCGATCATGAATGAAGAGAGTTTGTGATCATTCACACAAGGGATGATTCTATGTCCAAACATGAAAAAATTTCAATGAAATTAAGTGCACAGAAGATTCAAGAAGTGTATGAAAGATGAGATTGGTGAGAAGGAGATGTACGCACACAATATGATGTCAAATGTGGTTTTGCGCGATGTGTTATGATCTTGCGTGACGCATCGAGGTTTTTGTGCACATGGCTCAATGAGGTCTATAAATAAAAGGTGAACCCCTCACACTGTGTGTGCTTGACACATATTGAAATACCAGGCTCCTAAGTGTGGAAAAATATTTAGAAAAGGAGAGTGCGTGAAAGTAATAGAGTTGCGTGTAAGAATGAGAAGTTCCAAGCCAGAAGAGAGTTAAGAACAAGATTGAAGTTGCACGCAAGAGGTGTTCCGCGACAAAAGTCAAATCTTCCACATGTGGAATAAAAGTTGCAGGCAAGAATCCTAAAAGGGTGCGTGAATTATTTTGTTTCTTCTCACATATTCAATTGTGTGTAAGATAGTTCTTATCGGCTTCTGGGTAAGAAATTGAGGATTTTTACTTCAGAGAATACACCTGTTGAAGTGTAAAGAAGCATTGAAATATTGTAATTCCATATTTGTTCTAAGAGGGTGCACACTCTCTTTTGAATTGTTTTCCAAGTGCTAAATGATTGTAAGGGTGTATGATACTCATTTTATTCCACATCAAAGGATTGTTTTCTATTGGATGGTGTGGTACTAGATTATTTCTGTACCATACCAAGGATGTAGCTACTCTTGTTGAGCAGTGAACCATGAAAATCCGGTTTTCCTGTGGTTGTGTGTGTTCATCAGAGAAGAAACTCTTTAACAGAAGGTGGAGGTTGTTTCAAAAAGAAGGAAACATTAAATGAAAATGACATCACTGATTCACCCCTCCTCCTCTCAGTGATAATTATATCATGATTGGGAACTTCATCAATTGTAAACAGTTTTCAAAATAAAACATTCATAATGATAACAGAATTAAATAATACCTGTTAACTACTATAATTTACATCCAAACACACCCTAACACAAGGGTAAATAACACAAATCCAAAGCACCAAAATCAGGAACACCCATAGGCACTAGATAGTCTTAGGCCCTATGTACCTCATACCTCAGTGTAAAATATCCATGTCATAGTCCTTTCATGTACACGATCAACTCGTACGGAACATAGCCATAAACTAGTGGTCCAAAACATCATATATAGAGTATTTTAGAGTTTCATTTATTCAAACTGCTATGTGAAATAGGGAAAACCCCATCTGGATCACTACCATACTAGTACAAATCCACCCACCAATTTACCAAGGCTTCCCCCTTTATGCAGAAATAATTTCAGCATGATACATACATCCCATTGCATATAAAAAACATAACTAAAGGTCACATAAATATAAAAAAGTATCAATACACATGTTATACCACTTAAAACACATTACAAAACATTTTGATTTTCAATAAAAGAACTCCTCAAAATCCTTCATTTTTTTGCGCCCAAAACACCTTGAAATACCCACATTGAAAAATACCTTCACACTTATAAGTCACAAAAACAAAAATGGCATCCCAATACCTTTTAATGAAACCAAAAAATCATTTATAGGGAAGCCTCGTATAAACCAAGAAGTGATATCTTGGTAAAACCTCCATTTTCACACAAACAGGGCACTTAGAATGCATTTGCATAAAAAACCATTAAAACAAATTTCTGAGAAACAAACGAAGAAGATAAACATTAAAAAATTATTTTCATCCCTAACACATTTCATTAAAATCAACTAAAAATTTATTGGGTAGCCCTAAATGAAAAAATAAAATATTTCTATGAAAAAACCCCTAATTTCAAATAAAAATGGAACAGAAAATTAATTTTCTCTAAAAATACAACTATAAAAATTCTTGAACTAATAATAAAATGAGATAAATAAAAAAATATATTTAATACAGAATGACAAGTCACAGGGATTTCATACACAAGGAATCAAATATCAAAATAGTTAAAACATTGAATCTTTTGTCTGAAAATTCTATCGCACCACCGCCGCACCTCAAGGAT
Organism: Viscum album; assembly: GCA_963277665.1. Taxonomy (NCBI): domain Eukaryota; kingdom Viridiplantae; phylum Streptophyta; class Magnoliopsida; order Santalales; family Viscaceae; genus Viscum; species Viscum album. The sequence goes on along the minus strand of OY728129.1, from coordinate 520,998,495 downwards.
GGTTAATGGAGATAAAATAAAAATAATAGACCTTGAAAACCAATGCTAAACCCTAAGTTCAAAACCTTCACCTCTGTTCTCATGTAGTATTGATGATCTGTTTAATCTTCTATAGGGGGATTAAAACATATTAAAGATTCATCATCATTCCACTTATCTGAAATTAAATATAATGAAGAATGATTTTTTCAAGATGGATTTTGACACAATCCATTAGAATTATGAGTTCATAATAATAATCTTTTTATTATCATTTTTTACCAAAGATCTAATTAATTTAATGAATATGGTATTCAATGATTTTGTGATAAATTTTTTATAATTTTCATTGAGCAAATCTTCATATACATTAATATATATAATGAAAATGTAGAAAATTTATGAGTCAAACATGACACACTAAGGATAAATGATTCCAATGAGAAATTCAATATTTATAAATTCTAGCTTCAATAAGTTTTATTTCATTGTTATATTTTTTTTAAGTATGAAATATCAGATGAAACCATGTTGAATAATGTTCATAAAGAAGGGACCACAAAACAAATATAATATGATTTTCAGTTTACTTTCTATTACCGGAAACTATTAGTAATTTTTTTTAAAATTTATGTAATTTTATAATCCTTTGACCATGTTGACATCTAATGGGGCCATATAAATATGATCAAAGGAATTTAAAAAATATTTTGATGTACTATATAAGATACTGATCATTCCCCCAGTATTGACTTTTTTAGTGGTAAAGGAAGTAATATATATATATATATATTGATCCTTCAAATAATGGACTAGTGTTTATCCTTTTTCAAAATGATTTTTTCATTTCTCATGAATCAAGAAAATAAATGAACTATGATAAAAAATGGCTAACTAATTATCTTGATCTGATAAATATTAACTTTTTATTGATACCATGTAGTCACTATTTATGGTGAAATATTGGACAAAAATATAGGTCAAAAAAATTATAGTATATATTCTCATAGAAATATATTAGTATGAGAAAAAGGAGATAGCTAGAACAACTTAAAGGTTATGAATGTCAAACATACAATAACTTTGTTATGGAAAACAAGATAGTGGATTGATTCCATATAAATTATCATGGAGTTATATCATTGATGAGGATAAAAATGGATACAATATTTATATAATTAATAATATTTTATATGCAAGTAATTAAGGTAGTGGCAACAACATTCTTTATCCATGTAATTACCCAAACATCTTTACTAGAGAAGGACAAGAAGTCTTAAAGAATAATAAGTTTTTACAAAAGATGATTACTGTCAAGGATAATGGGAGAATAATAGAATTTATCATTGAGGATAATGTTTTAATGTTTGGAAAGAGACTATGTGTACCATCAGTACCTGAGATGAATATAGAATCATGATTTTTTATAACATAAACTTTCATTATTTTACAAAACCGAGGATCTTTAAGGATTAGTGTCTTAGAAATCAGGAACATAAAACATAAAAACATAAAACATTCATCTTAAACACTTGAAAGGCTTATCCTCATGTTTGTTACTGAATCACATAACCAAGGGACATACATCAAATGAAAGGGTGAGCAGAAGTCCTAGTAAGGGAAACTAGAGAAACATTTTACATGTGAACTTGAGAAACTTCAATAAGGTCATGAAAAGAACTTTAAGGCATTAGAAATAAATCATGAGATATATCATAATAAAAATAACATTTTTCATAACATGAATATGTGGATACATAATTTAACATAGAAAATCATGAGCATATCACCAAGGTCCATCCCCAAGGTATCATTTGATAATTACCAAGGTTATTCACCAAGATATCGTGAAAATTTTAATCTCTAGTGGTTACATCATTACCCAATGCATTGGAGTGTTATCCGGGCGCACCATTAAATTTGCCATTATTATCATGTGAGCCACATATATCATCACAAAAATATTTATAAATAACCCATATAGCACAAAATAAATGGTTTTTATTTCATAATCATAATGTTTTAAGAAAAACTGTTTTAAAGACATGATCTTTACGTCACTTTAAACCCACGGAAAGGGAAAGCAGGTTTCATGTATGTAAATCCTAGAATTTAAAATAGAACATTTTGGAATATATGTGAATACCCATATATAAGAGAGAGATTTTAGTATTCACTTAATAAAATAAAATAACTTTATAAAAAGAGATAGACATTTGGAGACGACAATTCTGCATCATAACGGCTATGTTTCGGGGTTTTAGAAAACATTGAAAAGAGAGGGGACATGGGTCAAAAAATCATAAATGACACATAAAACAGTATAGAAACAGAATATGAAGGATATATGAACATGGCAATGAAATTTGAAGGAAATACCATTTGAAATGAAAAATATGGAAGGAAGACAAGAATTAGGTTTCTCTTATGAAAATCTCACAGCCTGACGGCGTCACTTAAAATTCAACCAAAAATGAATTGATAAGATCAAATAGGGTCTCTCATAATATGAACATAAGAGTTAAGTATGATAGATATAGAGATCATACCCCATATTAATAAAAAGTAATTTGAAAGTCCTGAGATGAAAATAGATCTTGAAAACGAGAAGGGTGAAAGAATCCCTTAAAACTCCGGCAGCCTAACAGGGCCACTTAAAACATCAAAACACTGAATTGAAGAGATCAAATAGGGTATATCATCATATTAACATAATATTTCAGTATGATTGATATATATATCATACCCCAACATAATAAAAAGGTACTTGAAAGACATGACATGAAAGTAGAACTTCAAAACGAGAAGGGTGAAAGAACCACTTAAAAATTCGACAGCCTAATTGCGCCACTTAAAACATAAAAATACTGAATTGAAGAGATAAAATGGGGTCTCTCATAATATGATCATAAAATATCAGTATAATAGATATAGAGATCATACCCCAACATAATAAAAAGGAACTTCAAAGACTTTACATGAAAATAGATCTTGAAAAATGAGAAGGGAGAAAAATCCGTTACAAAAATTTCGGCAGCCAAACGGTGCCACTTAAAACCTCATAAAACGAAATAATGAGAGTAAGAGGGGATCTCTCATTATAAAAACATGAAAAGGGATGTAATAGGAGTATAAAAGAACCTCTTTTAACATAATAACATGGAGCATAAAAGATATTACATTAAAGAGATTACTCGAAAAGAAAGAGAGGGGTCGGATCCCTTACCTTAAACGTAACTCTTAAAACTCAAAGGGTGTGGCCTTGAGGGATTAGGGGAACCTTGGGAGGACTCCTTGGGTGGTAATAAGACCAGAACTTCTTTGGGGGAGAGTGGGGAGTCGAATGTATGATAGGATTTCTTGGTATTTATTGGGAATGTGAGGGGACAAGGCATTAATGGCCAAGGGACACCTCATTAGTTGTTTTGGAAAAACCATGGGCTTTCCCATGGTATTGGCCCATGGTATTGGCCACTTGGGACACCTAATACCTTATCATAATATTCATAAGTCGGCCATATTGATTACATACTTAATACATCATTTAATGATGTCATTAAACACCCTTAACTTAAAAACTGTATTTTTACAATTCACTGAAAATTCAACTTTCTCAGAAAAACCCCAAAATTTCACATTAATAAAATATCAATGCTCTGATTTCCAAAATTAACTCCATTTTATAAAAATATTTTTATAAATATTTTTACTTTAATTTTTTAAATAAATACACTATTCACCCAAAATTCATTTTTTCCGACAAAACCCCAAAAATTACCTTAACATAATATTGATGCTCTGAGTTCAAAAATGAAATCCATTTTATAAAAATAATTTTCTAAATATTTTTAATTTAATTTTTAATTAAAAAACACTATTCACTCAAAAAAACTAATACTTGAATAATAATTTATGAAACTGTTATTTACTCGTTTTATTGAATCACATTATTTAATCTAGGTGTCTAAATTATATTAAAACTTTCTTTGAGCAAAATTACTAATCCATTTGGTCACATTACTGATCATAAGCATTAAATCACTATTCATAAGTTAATATTCATCAAAAATCAAGTTGATCTTATTAGACTCTAAATTTCATACTACACATAATGGTAGAAAACCATTTTTTGAAAATCATTACACATTTTTAATTATTTAAGGTTTACATAAAAAAAAATTTAAATATCTTTTCTCTAAAATTCACCAAAAATATGCATACTATATTTATCCAGACATTTGAAAATTCATAAACTTCATCATAAGAATAAATCCCAATTTTTTATTTAAAACAAAGGATTAAAGAGGTAAGTTACGGTCTCCTTACATAGCCCCTTATCACAAAATCATAGGACCTAAGTGTAAAGTGTGCTAAGGTGAGAGAATCTGAGGGGGGCTCGGCCAACATCACACGAGTAGTAATTTCTATCAGTTTGAACTTCTCGCAAAGGCGATTCCGTTCTAGCTTCACATGATGAAGTTCATCTTGGGTTTGGTCCGGCTCAAAGCCCAGTGGTGCTACCTCCTTCCCATGTTCTGTTAGATGGGCTTCGATCGGTCCAAGACTACTGGGTGAGGCCATCGAATCTTCTTTCTATATTAATTAACCAAGATCACTTGTATTTAGAGACAAAAATCAAAACGTTTAGTTCACAGCGGTCATATTGACCAATGGTCATATAACAGTAAAAAACCCAATAGTATCATTTTAATTATACTCATGTTATCCAATGAAGCAGTTTTTTGGAGTATAAAAAAATAAAATAAAATCACACACAAAATTTGGAAACAAGATTTATTCAAAATTTCGCGTCATTACAATGAAGATAAAATTGAAATATGAAGATTATAGCTCAAATTTATGTATAAACTCTGGTACAAACAAGAGGAACATAGATTTTTGGGATCAATTCTATTGGGAAAACATTACATGAGAAATTGATGAATCTGTGTCAATTTTCATGGCTTGCGAACAAGTAAAATAAAAATAGATAAGTCCCATTGGGTGTAATGAAACCCCTCACTATACCAATGTGTACGTGGGAAAATATCACAATGTAGTATTTTTACTAGACTTCCAAATACATCTAATATGAATGATTATATTTGGGTAATTGTAGATCAACACACCGTGTTTTCACACTTCATAGTAACAAGAGATGATCTACTCCTTGAATAGCTTGTATGAATTTATATCAATGAAGTTGGGAGGCTTCCTGGAGTACCTCTATCAGTTTTACATTATCTTAACTCCAATTTCACATATTAATTATGGATGTGCATTAAAATGGAATTGAATACCCGGATACATTGGACCGACACTTACCATACTAAAATATTGAGTAATATATATAAAATGTCGAAACCATACAAGATATTATAATATTATTATCACTTGAATTATAAGGAACAATCGACATGTATACACAGATACCTTATAATGATTTATATGATAAAATATGAAATTCTCTAACCATAAGGGATACTATTAGTGAATGTCGAATATATTTTAATGAATTAATTGAAAAGATAACTAATATGTTTAAATTTATCAGTAATCATATCCAGTCAACAATGAGAAAATAAGAAAAATATCCAGATAATTGGATGACGGACTTGGAATCTCATGTGGGGGTTCATTCCTTATTATATAAATCTAAAAATAAGTTTTTATATGTTTTTATTAAAAAGGATACCTATATAATTCGAACATCAGTACTTTTGAATCTTTTTAGAGAATAAGAGTTGTGTCTTACCCTATGACTATGCCACCCAACAATTCTAAACAGTGAGATGTCTTCCATGTTTCGTAATAGAAGAAGTATATACCAAACCAAATGAAAAACCCACCATTTTATAAGAAAATTAGGAAACTAAATTTTCATGTCATGAAGATTCTATATTGATTCATGACACACTGGAGAATGTATAGGGGAATTAAACAGCTCAACTAGTGAATATACTATAGAGGAAGGAAAAGTTTGTATTAATATGGTAATTATATGATGAAATCACAAAGATTGACATATGTTACTTATGAGATAAAATATACAACAATATTCATGGATGAAATTCATTAAATATTGGAGAATGTATAACAATGTATTTTTATATATCTTTTAAAAACTATATCCCAAAAACGATTTAAGGATACATATTATATTGACTCATCATTATAGAACAGTTGAAATAATTTTATTCAATAAATATATTTCAATGCTTCATATAAAAAATTTAATTATTAATTTTATAAAATATAAACCATTTTTATATTCTGAATATCGAAATTAGCTTTAGATATTTTGGTATTTTTTTCAAAAAATGTTTACTTTCAATGAATTTTAACTTTTTGAGTTGTGAATTCATATAAAATAATTTGAATTCATATATTTCAAAAATTTCCCTATTTTTATGTTTACACATCTAGTAAAATATATAATAAATCATTTAATTAAGAAATGATATGAAATATGAATAAACAAATTTAATATATAGTATAAATTTTAAAAGAAACATTATTTATATATATTTGTCATTAAATTTATTTGTTAAGATTCTCAAAATTATAAATTTATTTAGAGTAAATGGAATCCAAATATGAAATTATAAAACCAAAATTATGTAACTGGTTCATCTTATATTTTTAGTTAATGAATAATTCTCCTAGAAATTTTTAATCATTATTGATATAGTTCAAATAGGTAAATTGAATTGGATCTGTATTTTGATGATTAAAATGATTAAAAAACCTTATAAAAACATTTATTATATAATAACATCAATCATAATTGTCTCACCAACAAATAATTTCCAAATTAAACTAAAATACATTTAATTGGGTCTCTACCCAACATCAAAAAAAAATTCCCAAAAAACATTCCTTCTTTTTCACTTAAAACTGTGCTTACATCCAACCAATATCGCAGTACTCTCCAATAAAAATATTTTGAGGATACATTTATCCCTTAGTTTTTCTCTTAGGATTATCTATAAAGAGTTTCTAATGAAATTATAATTTCCCATCAAGTATTTGGAATCAAATTTTCAATGTAAGGGTTAGCAAACGATTCTCTTCATTTTTTGTAAATCATTTAATTTTCTATTATTTCCACATATAAATTATATTATTCATAGTTTCTTTAAATTCATTACTATATTATACATGAGGGATAACTATTAACCATTATTTTAATAACTTTATATGATGGTAAAATTCTCTAAAACAATCATTTCAATGTTCATTTGAAAATTTTGGGAATGTAAGGAGTGAGTGGGTTCCTAGAATTGACATTACTTTATAGATATAAACATGTTGATGCAGGCTCTGGCTTAAATTTACTAAGGGGACATAACCCTGAAAGAATCTGTGTTATTTTTAACATTATATTTACTTGGTACATAAATAAAAACCATTTCAGCGCACCAAGTTTGACACTCATATAAGATATGATTGAGATGATTCATTGACTCTTTATAAACTATAAGGAATGATTAATTCTAACTCATATCACAACACCATGAATGAACTATTCACTTGAACAACTTTATCATTCCTCTAATAATAGTATATTCGATTGCATTATGATTATACAATTACTACTAATATAATTTTGGGATTCTCACCTAGATATCTATATTATTCCAATTAATAGGGAAATATTAATATTATGTATATCTATATTCATTTATGGAGTTTTTTTTATTAAATTTCCAATATTATGTAGGAGGTGTTTATGGAACATTATTATATGTATATTTATTGAATCTGTTCATACGATAGAAGCATTAGACTTTTTCAATGATGGGTGGGGACCAAAAGATTGTATCTCATCGATGCATTAATAATTTTCATGAGTAAATGTAGCTTAATTGTTTTTTAATATTCATATCATTTTATGCATGATGTTTTTGAACTATGTCGTGATAATAAGATTAAAATTTTTGGAATTATATGTTCCATCACCATGAAGTTACCTATTATTTTCAATTTCAATATTTATATTTTTTATATACATTTATATATTTAATGCTCAGGAGATTAGTTATTATTATCAATGTACTTATTTACATCATATATTATTTGTACTTCTCCATTTATAATGGTTTTTTTATATTATTGATTCTATAATTTTTATGACTGATTCTTCTGTACGTGACCCCTTTCTACGTGTTTCATCACCAACATTTATATATATTTTTACCTTTAGATTGGTAATAAAAAATATTACTATTTGTGATGTATAAAATTTCAGAGAGAAATAATATATTTTAATTTATTCACTTGATGAAAAATTAGATTACAATATATTATAATTCTTATCTTTGTATATATTTATAAAGATTCATAAAATAATGGGTCCTTAGTATTATATTTTTTGATTCCTATATCATAATAATAAATTGACCACAAAATATGGGTCACTAGAGATGGGGCGTTACCTAATGTACTAATTGTTAATTTTTTCGGGCCTAAACAATTTTGGAACCAAATTTATCATATCATTTAAATCAAAATGAAATTATATATAATAATGTATTGAAAATGTGGAAAATTGGAAATGGTTTTCCATAAAATATTATTTGAAAAAAACACTATCATCCATAGCATTCATAATGTTTAATTTGGACATGTTACTTTTTAGAAAAATGATGAGGTAATGATCATTGGAAGGGGTTTTGTATTTATCCATGAAAGACTTTAATACCAAATGTTCATTATTTTTTTTGTTCTTAAGAACATCCAAGTTATTTATGGCATTTATTTGATGAGGATTACTTTTTAAACTTTTGGAAAAAAGATGTACTATAACAAGTTATAAAGGAGTTCAAATCTCATTATCTATTAGGGATGTTAATGTTTAAAATTTTATCTTAATGGACCATACTTTTCTGAAACATCCAAATTCTTATTGAAATAATGTACTTGTTATAACATTTGAAGAGTATATTAAGATAGTTTATTTTTTATTCCATGAATGTAAATTCAAATATGGTACCTTTTTATGTTATTGTAAATATATGTATAATTATTATAGAATATTTGACACCATCTAGTATGATAAGTATCATATGTCTCGATTTAACATTATTAGGTACGTCACAACATATGATCCTTTATAGATAGTGTATATTGAATTATTTAAATAACATAATCTATGAGTGTTAGAGTAGAATATTTCATATATGTAATGTACTATGATTTGGACCTGGATGAAATTATATGGTAAGTTGAACTTTTCATCTAGTGAATGGGACAAATAATTAACTATTTTTAGAATTTATATTACAAGAGTTTGATTGAAAAAAGTTTATTTTTAGTGGTGTTTTTAGTGCATAGTTATTTCTCAGGTTTTGGGATGTGTTTTAGAATCATTGGGCCTTATATATTATTTTATGGAAGGATTAATAGGAGGCACGTGGATGGAGCATTTATAGTAGTAATAGTGTAGCTCAACCTTGAGGTTCCAAAATAGAGGGGCATAGTTTTATAAACCAATAGAGGACACCTGAGATTTCATCCACTTTATATTAGGCTGGGATGGTTCTCTTTCATCTAAAATATGATTCAAGCAATGTTGGGTGCGTCAGAAGTGTAGTTGTCACTCTTCAATTCATTTTCCATTGTTTACTTGTTTATCTTTCCATTTTAAATACTATTTAATTGAGTTCTCAGATGACATATTTTTAGTGTGTTCATCTATTTGTTCTAATTTCTCTCATTCTAGATCGAATCCAATCTAGGGATTAGATGACAAATGATTCCATGGAATAAGTTAGGAGGTCTAAATGAATTACCATTAAGTATCATCATTTATAAAACATGTCACTTTGTCCAATGCCTTTTTTCAAAATATTTTTCTTTAAAATATAAAATTAATTTAATTAAATACTTATAGGACCACCTTGATATTCCTTAGAATCGTAATATTGTTGGAGTTCGATGACATAAACACAATCCGGTTTTTTCTCTTTTTAGTTGTCCGTGAATAATAATTATGCCATTGTTTAGGTTTGTTCTTTAAATTCATTGGTATTTCATTAATTTATTAATGAACTTTGATGTGTTTGTTAAAACACTCCATAACTTATGGAATAGTTCACGACTAATGTTTTTGAATCCATCAAACCCATTAATATTATTCAATTAGAATTTATTTATTTATTCAAATCATTATGAATGGTTTTGATGTATGGGTTAATTAAATTGACATTTTGTTTTTTGTAATTTATGTGGTATAATTTAATAAATGAATTGATAGAGGATTTAATTGATCAACAATTACTTGAATTGTATTATATAATTTATGGTCTCAGGGCCATTTTTATAAAATTAAAATTTTTATGCTAATGAACTTACATTGTTCCTTGATCAATAACTGGTTCCAACTTATAGAATATCTTGGTTAAGGGATAAAAAGGCATGTGAGATTACATTATACTAGATCATTACTGAAGGGACCTGATTAGCATTTGGTACATGAAGTTCCAAGATCCCTTTGTCATGCATTTTTTACATGGAAATTCACATCATTTATATTATAGGACATGGAATTTCACACTCCCTCTATTATGATGTTGGACAAGATGATTTACATCATTTCTTGGGATGTATAATATAGATTACTAATTCCTTTACTCAAATTCCAGGACTTATTTCCCTTTTTGAAATATGATCCCCAGTATTATAATAATATTCATATATACTAATGGGAATGATGTCCCATAATATTAATTTGAGATACTCATGCAAGATGTCTCTATTTGTGTCTGAGACACTTATGATTATAAATGGAAATTTGAATTATGCATCGGGTCCAATCCAATACTACATATATATATATATACATTTTTTCCATTTTATATAATATAATAATACATAAACACTTACAGATTATTATTTTATATAAAATACAAACAAGTTTACATGTGATCAAAGACATTCTGGATTTGGCCAAAGAAGGTATAGGCATCTATATGTCCTTGAGAAACGTGTGCCTGAAATGATTAAATTTATCTTTTACTTACTACCTATTTTTCAATCGTGGAAAAAACAATATTGTATATTCATGGAATTGATTTGATTATATTCTACTAGTGATGTCCTATTAAGTATATGAACACCTTGTTCGGGCCATCATTGGTGCCTATAAAATTGTCATATTAGTTTTCGGACATAGATAGCGGATCAAGCTATGTGAATTTTCATTTTTTTTAATATAACTGGAGATGGTGGTACTATATCTATAGACAAGCGTTCACTTAGGATGCCCTATTAATATAGGGTAATAATATAATTAATTAATTGCCTCTATTATTTCATCCCGATTTATTGAAGTCCATTTTGTATGTATGTTAGACGTATAATGTACAATGTTTAAAAATTATTATTCATTAAATTATTATTATTTTTGTTTTTTCATTTATCTTCCACATCACTTAAACATATTTTTTTTATGTTTTTTCTATATTTATTTCTAATCCATAGGGTATAGTCAAAACATCAAACACAGATTAGACCCTCCCTATTATTAAGAATCCCATGGAATATGGGGCTGTGTACCTGAGGCCAAGTGGCAATTCGTATAAGTTACTTATTACTAAATCTATACTGAGATGCTACAAAATGGTATCAAAGATTTCTATTTTTTTATTATTATTTAATTATGGGAAATAGGACTAGGAATGTGTTGAAACATGGTAAATATATTGTGTATGGTCCCAACCAACCGACTCATGAGGGAAAGACCATGTTTTCCTGGATTAGATAGATGTTTATGTGGATATATTGTATAGTATATTGTTATTTCACCTTATGTTATTTCTATTTTTCTATTTCTTTGTGATATATAGATTCTTAATGGTTTTCTGGTATAGACTTGAATTATTACTAGATGAATATTTTTATAGACATAGACATTCACATGTTCTTCATTTTCCATTCTATAGAGACATTATCAACTGAATTCTTGATATTTGAGTGAGGTGGATACTTAATTTTTTAACATGGTTATCTATAAATAATTATTCTGTGATTATTTATCATGAATATTTGTACACTATTTTTGGGAGATTACATTAAATTATTAGTTCTATTATATCCTTTGGTGATTAAATACATTTCAAGACTTTGTTACAAACTTATGGGGATGTTTTTTAGGAATATTTCCATGTATACTAGTATTATTTATCTTTTATAGAATGCATTATTATTATTAAAATTTTGACTAGTTATTAATGTGTATTCATCAAACCAAATGTTGTTCTAAAATATATCTCGATGGTGGAACCTTAATTAAAAAATAATGTCACCATTTAGAAATGGATAATTTGTTTCATGTGTAAAAATATTTACAGCTTTGAATGCATTGGTGTTAGAAACATCTTATAAAGCAAATTTTAATTTATAAACTAGGAAGGGAATCCATTTAATCATACCACCATATATGAACTTGTAATAATCTAAAAATTAAGGTAAAAAGATGGTTAGAATTATATTAATTACTATTGTAACATATAAATAAATGTAAAATTATGACTTTAGATTGGTATTTTATATAACTAAACCATGATTCTTTTATATTAATATTCAATTATAATTCATATAGAAAAATGGTTTCTGAAAAATGAAGTTTTATTTAAAAATTTACTGGATTTTAACTCCATCACATGTGCTTGATGACTCAGAAGAATAAATCCCTAAATTAAATAATGGACCCATGTAGGTTAGTTAGGGAATGATACATATAATAAAATAGCTAAAGATTTAATTAATCAATAATAAATCAATTGCTACAGGGTTTCCCTATGTTTAAACCACGATGGGGTGATAGGACCCTAGACAGTCATCATTGAATTAATTCTTCATTTCTTAACCCTACTGGGAAATATTAATTCTATGAAGCAAGGATATTTAATGTTTCATTAACTACTCATATGGTTTATGTATACATATATGGATGCATTTTATTTAAAAAATCTCGTTTTATATAATATCAAACATTTTATCGTCTGTTATATTTATTATTATGATGATTTCATTAATTAAAATTCCAATTAATTACTAAAGATATTTTTTCTCAATATTTTGGAATTGATATTTTCTATAACTATGAAATATGTGAAATTTATTAGTCAAATAATTTAGGATTTATTGTTTAAAATATAATTTTGATATAATTATATTATTTTGATGTGGGGTGTAAGTTCTTATTAAAGTCTATTTTTTCAACTAAGATGGTTTATCCATTATATATGAAATGATTTAAATGTTGTGTTAAATAGGAACTTAATAAATTCTATAATCATGAAACCTTAATTTTAATGTTATTTTTTTCACCCCTCTTGTAAGGGTAGTTTAAGAAAAATGGTTACCCTGGATTAGATTGTGGACATTGACCATCAGTCTCAGTTGAGAATTCTATTTTAAAATAATCCTAGAGGATATTCTATAAAGGCTAGTGACCCTCTTGTAATAAACTACTTATAAATTTAACACCTTATGAATTTTTAATGGGAAAAGATGGTGTATTTCCTTCTGAGGTAAATTATATTTGGAAAATGGTTTGTATTAGTTTTAAGAAATGAGGTCATGTTTGAGTACCATTAGTCCTATGTGAGACTCATTATTAATAAAAAAACTACTTTTAGGTCAGCGGTATTGTGCTTAATATTAACCGATGGAAGCATTAGTGTCGTATAATTCTCTAGTTCAGCGGGCTTGACATTCCTTGGGCATGGTCAGCCATTTTTTTGTTCATGGGATATTTTCTCTTTTCAGTCAAATGGCATTGTTAGATTTTTTTTTCATATTATAAAATGTTGTTACACATGGTTTCTATCAAGATAAAGTATTTATGCATTGAATCACATGTGGATTTAGTGAAAATGTGTCGTAAAGGAGTAAGATTTTTTTCACAATCATTTGGGGAATAAGTCATCAATTCATTAAGGCTATGTCATGGTTTATCTCTGGGGTAGAGTAACTAGGATGTAAATTCATGCTGGTAGTGATGTATCCATGAACCATCATGAGATTGATGATTTATATCATCTCTCGAGATGACATCGTAAAAATAATTAGGTTTAATAATTATACAAATTTTATTTTAGTTTGGCCATTATTATTGATGTTGATGGATTGTGTGAATGTGACCCAGGATGAACATCATGTGTGCATATAAGAGTGAACATATTCTTGATCACTTTGAGGAAGATGGTTTTCCTTTCCATTCAAATTATATCTTCATCTAAACTGTTTGGATACATCTATGAACTATGTTTAGAGGTTAGTGTGTGTTATACGGAACAAGTAATAATTTTATAAATATTTTGACTTGGAAACATCTAATACGGGGAGAATCATGTCATTTTTATGGAAAATTCCATTAATGTATAGGTAATACGACCATATATACCATTTCAAAATAGTCAAAATAGATTTCGGAAGTCTTGAGGCTTGTAAGTATGAGTTATATAGTCCATGAGAAGATCCCTAACATATAAATATATATTATTATATGTAAATTTAAAATGATTCAAGACGATACATTCAGTCTTGGGATGAATAAGTGAGAAGGGAGTTGATGGGTTAGTTGGAAATATTTCCTTTAAATGAAACATGATATATTTATATTTGATTCAGTACCTAAATGTTTTGGAATGCCAAAATATAGGAAAATATGTTGGTGTTTTCTTATAATAGTCATAGGTAGATTTGGAATTGAAGAAATGTGACAAATCCTTTAAAAACTGCATATGTTTTTAAGGAATATGCCTCTCAAATAGATTACTCTAAAGTAGTTAGACTATGTACATGGTAAATAAATATTCAAGGAAGAAATATTCTTTCAAATGTGAATATAATTCTATATGAAACAACTGTATAGGCTGTGGCCCTTACAGTGGTACTAGTGAAGGGACTATCATAGTTTTATAGTGATACATTGAGGATGACCCAAAGTTGGACTCAATCATGCATTATTGGAAGACATGGTGCTTGGAATATTTTCCATCCAAGTACATCACACATTGATAGAGCATGATTTTAGAGATATATACATTCTTATTGATGGTAATTATCCTTAAAATGTTGGTGTTCTCTTTCTTTAGATAAGATCATGTCTCTTATCTTGACATAATTTTGCGTACGTTGGGATAGTGTTGATTATATTTCGAGCTAATCATATGAATTCCTATTTTGACATATGGCCCACATCTGAAATGAGACATGGGATCCTAAGGATTCCATTAGATGGTTGTTTTGGATCTTTTACTTCATTTGATTATGGAACAAAGTATGATTCATCTTGGAGAAAATCATTATAATTCGACTGTGGACTTATTTGAGCATACTCCAATGACCTTGGTGGATTTTGTATGATGGTACTAAGATATTTTTTTTACAATTAATTTACTTTTAAATATGTGTGTTTCTATGAATACTTATCTAGATATTGATTTTTAATTTTATTATTTTGGATAATTTACAATGTATGATAATGATAATCATTAAATACATCATTAGAGGATATGTGTGTAGTGTAAGAGTCATATGAGTCTTTACAATGAAATATTGACCCATCCAGAAGATGCATGGTTGATTGAGAATAGAAAATTTCTATCTAATAATGGAAAAAATTTATTTCCTTCTCTGAAACCATTATTATTGAGTAGAGAAGCGTATTGGGAGAATCATTCGAATACTAAGGGATTGGTTGTTTTTTGAAATTATGATGGTGGGGAATACCATGAATTGAAATTTTTAGTTAAATATTGGAGTCTATGGTGGGGAGTTCCATATGATGGGTGAGGAAATATAGAGTGAAATAATTGTGTATCTAGTCATATAGGCCATGGTATGTGTCGTTCTAATGTTTAAGTTTGAATATGGTCATTTTCTTTAGTTTTAGTGGCTTTAGTTCTATTTGTTTAAAAAATCACTTGTTGGTGTGTTTTTCATAGAAAAAAAACATATATTTGTTTAAAGTAATTCTCAAGGAATGTAGGTTAGGTAATATTTTTTGTTTCCCAAGGTATCAAGTGGATTTAAATTTATAAATTGGAGGTTTTTAAATGTATTTTATGTTTAAATGGGTTTAAATTCAAATATAATTTGATCATTTGATTTGTTAGATGGATCGAATATTGAGTAGTTGTTTAGATTGGAATTTTGAATGTTAAATAACATAAATGTTATGTTTTTTATGGTATTATATATTTATGAGTTTTTTTGTTGTTCAGTTGATTATTGGAAGTTTCTATATTCAAAAAATTATTTAATGAATAATTAGGTCCGGGAAACAATTTGGTACATAGTTAGTTTTTACTATGATTCTCAATAATGTGATAGCTAAATGTAATATCATATATAGATAAACTATGTAAGATAGGATTCACAGTGATGTGTGTAGCCTAACTATATAGCTAATTAAGTGATAGAAATTACACATTTTTTTCATGATCCATTAGCATTACTTCCCCTTTTATACTCCCTCGTCCCCCATGAATAAAAAGACCCTTAATCTTCTCCCCCCCTTTTTCATGGGATTGTACATTTATCATTTTTCTGATATCCGATTTAGGAGTAATCTGGTGCATTGGATGTACAGTGGGTAGTCTTCTACACCACTTTATTTCCTTCCATGTTTATATTTCTATATAGAATTCTTTTTCCACACGAGCTCATATGCCCTAATTTTGGGTCTTCATTAGTTACTTATTATTTATACTACTCCATCTCATATCAAAACCCAATATTGAACAAGTGTAGAATCACTGGTATAAGGAACGTGGTTTATATGCTTTCCCTTTAAAATTGAACAATTTACTAAATTAGTTATTTCTATATGCATAATAGTTCTCATGTATTTCATGAAAAATATAAAATACCCTTTATTTAATACTTATAAAATGTCCTTGATGTTTCTTGGATCCTTTATATGGTTGTAAGGCAATGACCTCAGCATGGACAACCTCTTATGATAGGTCCTACTACATTACTTTTTAACTATCCTTCTCTAGTCATTAAACCACCCCTTGTGTTTGTTCATTATATTCATTTTTATGATAATAAATGTATTAATTAACAAATATGGTTTAGATAAACCACAATTTCATTAATAAATAAATATATAATTTATTTTTTTTAATAGTTCAATCTTTTTAATCAAATTGAATTTGTATTTTTTTTAATGAATTATAACATGATGAATGGTGTTGAGGAATTTATGAATTCCATAGGCTTTTTGTATGTTATAATTGAAATGGTCTAAATTTATAGTTGAATTGATAATTCTTTTTGTGTAACTCTTTTACTTGTTTTATATTCTATAATTTATTTTCTCATTTAAATTTTTATAGTTTTTAAGGAAGTATGAAAATTATGGTACACTATGCCTTGAGTGGTACTCGGGTCCTCTTTACAGAACATCAAGGTTGAGGGGGCATTGGGAATGTGAGATTAATTTATAAAATATAATTAATATAGTACCTTTATTTGGGTTACAGATATGTCATTTAAAAATCACTTGGTTGAGGATGTTGGACATGACACTTCACATCACTCGGGTGGTCGCACATGATGTTTGAAGCCCCCTCAATTAGGATGTCGAGCTTGATGCTTCACATCATTGTTTGGGATGTCAGACATGAAATACCAAATTATCTATTCATGTTCTTGGGCTTATTCCTATTATTTAAATATGATCCCCATTATTATAATATTATTCTTATGTCCTCTGTCCATGGTGTCCCATATTATTCCATTGACACGATCGGTAAATATGTCCCTCTTTGTGTATGAGACTCCTATGATTATGCATGGATTCATGATTTTTACCTATGGTCTTCGCCAGTAATATATATATATAAGTATATATTTATATATTATATATATACATAATTATATATTATTATATATATATATATATATAAATTTTTACAAGTTGAAAAGTGTTTAGAGACATTCTGGCTTAGGATGAAGCAGTTTTGGTCAATTAGAGTTCTATGAAGAACCTGATCCATTTTTTTCTAGTATCAGTTGTTCACTGTATATTTATTATAAATGAAAATTACATTTGTTTTAAGTATTGTAATGTTTAGAATTAGATTTCATTGTTTGTGGCCTTCTTATTTTATTTCACTCCTTATTTTATCCATAGTTTGGTACCTGAAAAGATGTCTTATTGGTTGCAGGACTTGAATCGTGGATCATGCTATGTGAATTTTCATTTATGACAAGAACTAGATGTAGATGATTGGGAGTATTGGCTGATCAATTAATCCAGTTTCCTTCAATACATGAAATCATTATATATTTAAATATTTTCTTTTATATGTTTACCCTAGTTTATTGTATTACCTAATATATGTTTCTTTATTATACATTGTACCATGTTTATGTGTTATTATTAATTAATTTGATATTATCTATCTATTTTTGAAAATAATATTTAATTTCACTTCACCTTATTTCTTTGTTCTTATGTTATAATTATTTTAATCCATAGGGTGTAGTTTCCCCACCTTACCCTCATTATTCCATAACTAATAGTCAGTAGCCTTGGGTATATGGAGAGGGATGCTTGAGGCAATGTGTAACTCATGTTTAGTTTTTTATTATTGAACTAGATCCTGGAACCTTCAATATATTACTTAATTAGTGGTTGATCTGTAGTTTTTCAGTATCTTTTTTATGGAAATTAAAATTTGTGGATGGTTATTTTCCACCATAATCTTATTAATCATAGATATGATATCATAATATAAATAATGTAATGGAATCAAATTTTTAATTAAGATGAAATTTTCATAATTTTCAATCCATAATTAAAAGTCTATAATCCTACCATAGTGTTATTTTATGTGAAATAGTCACATTTTAATGTCTTTTTTATTTTGAGCTTTATTAGGAAATGACCTAATTTTGATTTTTAAATATTTTATTTTAATTTATTATTTCATCATTAAAATTTAATAAACTAATTAACATTGGGATATTATTTTTTTGAACGATTTCTAAAAAATGGGCTTCATTTTATTATGACGAACCTAAAGATGAATCCACCATTAGGAGGCCCAAATGAGATCACAACATGGACCTTGAAAACTGTGCATAAATATGGAAATATTTAAATATGAGATCATATATCGATGTGGTATTTTCCAATTAAAACGAAATTCTTTAAGGATATGAATAATTAATTCTTGAACATATTTCATTATGCTTTCCATGTGATAATATTCATATTTTGAGATCATTATGGAACAGGGTTTTGATTGTTTGAAATACGAAGAGTCTCCTAGATAGATTAAATGTTATAGAAAAAATAGTAATAAATACAACCCCCTTTGGAATGTAAAAAATGAAATTTTAATGTTTGATGAGTTTGAAAAAATGGGACCGAATTAATGAAGGAAATGTTCATTGATTAATCCATTTAATGGGCTATAAATTCCCATTTATTCAAAATTCATATTTTGGATCAAATATGCCTCACAATTTTCATAAAAATTATCACCTCCACTCCCTTTATAAGGGATATCCATTTCATGGGGGAAAGGTGAAGTTTATTTTTATAAAAAAAAAATTTATTATATATTATCTCACCTCTCTTCTTCTTCTGTTCAATTATTTTATTTTTCCATTTTTTTATTTTATGTGTTGAACGCACTATTATTCTTTTATCTATATGATTGTGGACAATTATCCCACACTATTGTTCGAGATGAGAAGTGGTGGTGTCTAAATTTATTGTTCTTCCATTTCCTATCATGTCTTATAATAATAATTTAAAAGTGGTTGAAATGATTCTGGTGGGTGGTTGACTCACATTCTATTTTATTGTCCTCTTCCTCCATGTTCGCCGATTTTACATCTAATTGATATCTACTTCATTATAACGGTAGAGTGTTGATTGTGTATTGATATGGAATATATTACACATATATTTATAGGTATAGGAGTATGGTAATAACATTTTAATGCTAGGGTGTGTAGTGACATGTCTTGATATCCCCATTTAATATCATGGTGATATATATTTTGAATAACAATGATAATACCACTATGAATTCTGAAGGAAATGGTTTTCTCCTAATAACTTCTTTGTGTATTCTTTCATTTAATTTTATTTTTAAAATTAATTATAAAATATATTACATTTCATGTATTTTATAATCAATCCACTTATATATTTTTATGTTAGTTTTATATACATTAGATGAAAAATAGTGATAATAGGAAAACATGTGTCTGTTAGTAGCCTCCCCAAGAGATGAACCCTACATTATGCATAATATATTTCACTTTTAAGTAATAAAATTTCTTTAGTGGTGGATTTATGAAAAATATATTTGATCAATTTTGTTACCTTTCTGGGGAGGTTAAGGGCTTATATACATTGTTTTACAAACTAAATCCAATAAAAGTCCAATAAAATAAAATCTAAAAAAAATACATCACTAAATATCATTGATTTCAATAGAAAATATGGATTTTTATAGAGATTAATATAATTAGTTTCCATTTTATAATTTTTATGTTGAATGAATAAAGTAATATGCATTCAAGATTCAAATGGAACAAAATGATTTGATGCTTCAAGAGAATTTCAATGTTCTTGAAAAGGCAGGCATGGTTGTTGCATTGTTGGTCACCTAAGTTGAAGATGGTAAAGTATTATTAATAGAATGACAAAAAATATAATCTGTGAAGAATTAAATTTTTTTAATAATAAATATTAATATGACATTTCTGAGGTTTAATTCAAAATAAATGATCCAATCCCCTCTCCAAAAAATGCATTCACATCTACCCTGTATAAAGAAAGTGAGTCTGAAACTGAAAATTTTGTTGGAGATTTAATTCCTATGAATTATTATAAATAAAATATTAGTAATTTTAAATTTAATGTTAATCTCCCTTATGATTATTTTTTTATATTATGTACCATTAATATAGGTCCTATATAGAGAAAATTAAAATGTGTTTTTCATTGAAGAGATAATAGAGGATCCAATCATGTCGTATGTAGGTTTATATATTGATGATGAAACGATATACAAAATTATTAAGGAATCATTTGATAAAACCAAACCATAAGATAAGACATATGACATTATATTACTACATTAACCACCAATAGAATCCACTCATAGAGATAAGCTAAACATGAAGCACCCCTTTATTCTTTTCAATCTCTATATTAATATCAAATTAATGTATTAATCTCTTATGAGGTTTGGGGACATATTTATTTTTATTTGGGGGTTATCAAATCAAAAATATATTTGTGCATGTGGAGAAAAATAAATTTTTGTGGTTTCTATGTTTGAAAACCTATCCACTTTCAGAGTGATTTTAAACCACTGTAATTGCTTGACTAGAGGCTGTAAAATTAAAGCACCCACATGTAGAACTAAACCATATTCTATGATTTTTTAACATACTATTTAATTATGTTTATTTTAATTATTATTTATTTTATTTAATTCCGTATAGGCTTTATGATAGTATATATTAAAATAACTCATAGCTTTCACAAGATAATAAATGTAGCTTTTATCTTTATTTCCTTTTTTCTACACATATTTTTATTTTATGTTAAACTAAAATGATTGGTAGTAACATTAATGTGTGGGGGGATTTTCAACCAACCTAGTTTTTTCATGTTATATTTATTTATTTTTCATATAATTAGTGATCTATATATTCAATGTTTATTGTGATAATTTTTCACATATCCATTTATTTTGGGAAAACTGAAATGATTTTTGAAAAAAATGGATGTTAAATAATTTTGGATGTGAAAACATTTTTCATGAATTGTATTTTCACTGACTTTATGAGTTGGACAAATCTATGAAATAAATTCCCCTGAAACATTGAATAAAAATATTTTCTTACTTTTTTGAGGTATTATGCACCACGTTGAAATAGTCTTTCTAATACCCATACTTTCTTCAGAAAAAAATATATTTTATGTTCAAAATATAACTTTTGATTTTTCTTTTTATATTATTTGGATTTAATTAAATTTTTTTTATATAATTGAGTTAATTAAATGGATTGAAACATTTTTACTTGATATTCAACCTTAAATTTATCCTTCATTAGCCCTTGCAATCCATGAGCTTTGTTATAGGTTTAACTCCCATTACAAAATAATTTTCCCATACCTACTCTCACTCTTTGTATTTTTTTCATGGATATTTTAGGTATGAGTATAGGGTAAGGGAATTTCATGTGCATTCTAGGGGTTTTGATTATTTTTTGGGTGATGCGAGTTCTGTGTCATAATAGCGGGCTTTGGATAATTATAAAATTGGACTTCATTTATCATATCATTATTCGTTATTCGATTCATCAGGTTCTCCTTCAAAAAATATTACAAAAAAATAAAAATAATTGAGATAATTATATATGATCATTAATTTATAATTATAATTTCTTTTATTAGTAATTTACCTTAATAAAATAATGTACATGATGGTTTTTTATCCATTCTATTAAATTTTCATACTTTTCAATCCATAATTAAAAGTCTATAATCCTACTATAGTGTTATTTTATGTGAAATAGTCACATTTTAATGTCTTTTTTATTTTGAACATTATTAGGAAATGACCTAATTTTGATTTTTAAATATTTTATTTTAATTTATTATTTCATCATTGAAATTTTATAAACTAATTAACATTGGGATATTAATTTTTTGAAGGATTTCTAAAAAATGGGCTTCAATTTATTATGACGAACCTAAAGATGATTCCACCATTAGGAGGACCAAATGAGATCACAACATGGGCCTTGAAAACTGTGTATAAATATGGAAATATTTAAATATGAGATCATATATTGATGTGGGATTTTCCAATTAAAATGAAATTCTTTAAGGATATGAATAATTAATTCTTGAACATATTTCATTATGCTTTCCATGTGATAATATTCATATTTTGAGATCATTATGGAACATGGTTTTGATTGTTTGGAATACGAAGAGTCTCCTAGATTGATTAAATGATACAGAAAAAATAGAAATAACTACCACCCCCTTTGGAAAGTAAAAATGAAACGTTAATGTTTGATGAGAATGATAAAATGGGACCGAATTAATGAAGGAAATGTTCATTGATTAATCCATTTAATGGGTTATAAATGCCCATTTTTTCAGAAGTCATATTTTGGATCAAAAATGCCTCACAATTTTCTTAAAAATTATCACCTCCACTCCCTTTATAACAGATATCCATTTCAATGGGGAAATCTGAAGTTTATTTTTATAAAAAAATATTTTTATTATATATTATCTCACCTCTCTTCATCTTCTGTTCAATTGTTTTATTTCTCCATTTTTTTATTTTATGTGTTGAACACACTATTATTCTTTTATCTCTATGATTGTGGACAATTATCCAACACTATTGTTCAAGATGAGAAGTGGTGGTGTCTGAATTTATTGTTCTTCCATTTCCTATCATGTCTTATAATAATAATTTAATATTGGTTGAAATGATTCTGGTGGGTGGTTGACTCACATTCTCTTTTATTGTCATCTTCCTCCATGTTCACCGATTTTACATCAAATTGATATCTACTTCATTATAATGGTAGAGTTTTGATTGTGTATTGATATGGAATATTTTACACATATATTTATAGGTATAGGAGTATGGTAATAACATTTTAATACTAGGGTGTG
Source organism: Viscum album (assembly GCA_963277665.1). Classification (NCBI taxonomy): domain Eukaryota; kingdom Viridiplantae; phylum Streptophyta; class Magnoliopsida; order Santalales; family Viscaceae; genus Viscum; species Viscum album. Next base: position 520,974,815 of record OY728129.1, on the reverse strand, counting down.
TAGTGACAAGTCTTTATATCCCCATTTAATAACATGTTGATATATATTTTGAATAACAATGATAATACCACTATGAACTCTGAGGGAAATGGTTTTCTCCTGATAACTTCTTTGTGTATTCTTTCATTTAAATTTATTTTTAAAATTAATTAGAACATATATTACATTTCATGTATTTTTATAATCAATCCACTTATATATTTTTTATTTTAGTTTTATATACATTAGATGAAAAATAGTGATAATAGGAAAACTTGTTTCTGTTAGTAGCCTCCCCAAGAGATGAACCCTACATTATGCATAATATATTTCACTTTTAAGTAATAAAATTTCTTTAGTGGTGGATTTATGAAAAATATATTTGATCAATTTTGTTACCTTTCTGGGGAGGTTAAGGGCTTCTATACATTGTTTTACAAACTAAATCCAATAAAATTCCAAGAAAATAAAATCTAAAAAAAAGTACATCACTAAATATCATTGATTTTATTAGAAAATATGGATTTTTATAGAGATTAATATAATTATTTTCCATTTTATAATTTTTATGTTGAATGAATAATGTAATATGCATTCAAGATTCAAATGGAACAAAATGATTTGATGCTTCAAGAGAATTTCAATGTTCTTGAAAAGGCATGAATGGTTGTTGCATTGTTGGTCACCTAAGTTGAAGATGGTAAAGTATTATTAATAGAATGAAAAAAAATATAATCTGTGAAGAATTAAATTTGTTTCATAATAAATATAAATATGACATTTGTGAGGTTTAATTCAGAATAAATGATCCAATCCCCTCTCCAAAAAATGCATTCACATCTACCCTGTATAAAGAATGTGAGTCTGAAACTGAAAATTTTGTTGGAGATTTAATTCCTATGAATTATTATAAATAAAATATTAGTAATTTTAAATTTAATCTTAATCTCCCTTATGATTATTATTTTATATTATGTACCATTAATACAGGTCCTATATAGAGAAAATTAAAATGTGTTTTGCATTGAAGAGAGAATAGAGGATCCAATCATGCTGTATGTAGGTTTATATATTGATGATGAAACGAAATACCAAATTATTAAGGAATCATTTGACAAAACCAAACCATAAGATAAGACATATGTCATTATATTACTAAATTAACCACCAATGGAATCCACTCATAGAGATAAACTAAACATGAAGCACCCCTTTATTCTTTTCCATCCCTGTATTAATCTCAAATTAATGTATTAATATCTTATGAGGTTTGGGGACATATTTATTTTTATTTGGGGGTTCTCAAATCAAAAATATATTTGTGCATGTGGAGAAAAATAATTTTTTTTGGTTTCTATGTATGAAAACCTATCCACGTTCAAAGTGATTTTAAACCACTGTAATTGCTTGACTAGAGGCTGAAAAATTAAAGCACCCACATGTAGAACTAAACCATATTCTATGATTTTTTAACATACTATTTAATTATGTTTATTTTAATTATTATTTATATTATTTAATTCTGTATAGGCTTTATGACAGTATATATTAGAATAACTCATATCTTTCACAAGATAATAAATGTAGGTTTTATCTTTATTTCCTTTTTTCTACACATATTTTTATTTTCAATTGAACTAAAATGATTGGTAGTAACATTAATGTGTGGGGGGATTTTCAACAAACCTGGTTTTTTCATGTTATATTTATTTATTTTTCATATAATTAGTGATCTATATATTAAATGTATATTGTGATAATTTTTTACATATCAATTTATTTTGGGAAAATTGAAATGATTTTTGAAAAAAATGGATGTTAAATAATTTTGGATGTGAAAACATTTTTCATGAATTTTATTTTCACTAATTTTATGAGTTGGACAAATTTATGAAATAAATTCCCCTTAAACATTGAATAAAAATATTTTCCTAGTTTTTTGAGGTATTATGCACCACATTGAAATAGTCTTTCTAATACCCATACTTTCTTCAGAAAAAATAGATTTTATATTCAAAATATAAATTTTGATTTTTCTTTTTATATTATTTGGATTTAATTAAAAAAAAAATTATATAATTGAGTTAATTAAATGGATTGACACATTTTTAGTTGATATTCAACCTTAAATTTATCCATCATTAGCCCTTGCAATCCATGAGCTTCGTTATAGGTTTAACTCCCATTACAAAATAATTTTACCCTACCTACTCACACTCTTTTTAATTTTTCATGGATATTTTAGGTATGAGTATTGGGAAAGGGAATTTCATGTGCATTCTAGGGGTTTTGATTATTTTTTGGGTGATGCGAGTTATGTGTCATAATAGCGGGATTTGGATAATTATAAAATTGGACTTAATTTATCATTTCATTATTCGTTATTGGATTCATCGGGTTCTCATTCAAAAAAATATTGTAAAAAAATCAAAATAATTGAGATAATTATATATGATCATTAATTTATAATTATAATTTCTTTTATTAGTAATTTACCTTAATAAAATAATGGACATGATGGTTTTTTATTCATTCTATTAAATTTTCATCTCATTATCCATGAATGAAATCCTAACAAATAGTGATCCTCCATTCTGGTGTTGTACAAAAAATAAAAGGGGGGATATGGAAGATATAATTCATTGTAATCATTTTTTGACTCATTTAACATTTCATAAAATGGGTTTTCATAGTTTCTCACATGTTCAAGTTTAATTCAGTGAGTTTCATCATGTTTTTTGACATGATTATTCATGAATTGTACTTAAGAGTGAAACCTCCCTTTTGGGATTTAAAATTTGAAATAATTTTCCTTGAAACCCCATGAAAAAAAATCACCTAGAAAATTCCACATTATGGAATTCATTTTAATGTTTCGTGTTATAGAGTAATGATACTAATCACAAGAAAATGGTGAAACATGCAATTTCCATGTATGATCGTAACTGCAGATTTAATTTCTCTAAAGTGAAAGGTGACATAAAATACAATGTGATGGAGGTTTTGAAGGGGTCATTAATGGATTTAAGAGTTGATTAAATTTTAATGTGTTTATTTAAAATCACGTTATTGAATTTTGTTTAGGAAATTACCAAAGATGATTTCAAATATTTGATTATTTTTTGAATTTTGATTTGAATATATAATGATTGTTCGGGAGAGCAATGATTATGTTTGGGGAGTGATTGAGATAAAATTTTCATTCAGTATATTATATAATTAAATTTTTATAATACCACCACTGTTTTTACTGGAAATTGTTAACATTTTATGTTACTTTTGGTATTTTTAGAATAATTGAAAACATTTCCTAATTTTGATATTTAAATTTTATATTTTTATTCTGTGTATCAGACATAGCATTTTATAAACTAATTTAAATAGTGAAATTAATTTTTAATGATTGTTGAAATCTTGGGATTTATTTTTTTCTTCTGGTGGTGAAGCTCAATCTTCCATTTAGAGCTCCAAAATGATATCACATTTTGGGCTTAGAAAAATATGAAAAGATGATGAACAAATTAAATATGAGCTTATATAGAATTGTGGGATTGTCCAATGAAGTTGAAATTTTTCATTGATATTGATATGGAATTAATGAATATCATTAATTAAGGTATAAATGTGTGTATATAGTGATTTTAAGGACATTATGATATTGGAAATTGATGTTTTGGCATATGAAGAGTCATCTAGTGAGATTAAATATTCCGTACTAAATAATCCATAAATATATACACATAGTAAAATCAATTTGATATTTTGAGGTTGGACATGGGAGATGAAGTAGAAAACCTTCAATAATTAAACATTCCATGTTTCATCAATTTAATGGGCCATCCATGAAAATTATTTTGGAGTTAAAATTTTGGAGCAAAAAGGTCTTTCTTTTTCTTATAAATTGTCACCTCCTCTCCCCTATCAAGGTATAACCATTTCAAGTGGTCATGGATATTATTATTTTTTATATTTTCAGTATATATTAGAATATATCCCTTTATTTTCTATCAATTTATTCTCTTCTTCCATTTCATTTGTTTTCTGTGTTTCTCACACCATTTTTTTTATCTCCATGATTTTGGAGAGGTAACTCTCGCTACTATTTGAGGGGGGAAGTTGTGGTTTTTTAGTTTATTTTTATTCCTTGTACTATAATGTGTTATAATAAGAATAATGAATTGGTTAAAATTATTTTGGTGAGTAGTTTCCCCACATCCTCAACTAGTGTATTCTTCTTCCATGTTCACTCATTTTTCTTCCCATTTATATCAAATTCTTTCAAATGATAATGTTTGGATTGGGTATTGACATGGGATAGATTAATTCTAAATGAATAGGTATCAATGTAGCTTAATTCCATTCTAATGAGAGGGTGTGGAGTGAATTTTCTTGAACTCTACATTGAATATTATAATAATTGATATTTTGAGTGAAAATGATAATACCATTATGAAACGCAAGACAAAAAAATTCAATTATTGAATTAATTTAGTATTCATTAGGTTCTTTATATTTTTAATTTTTATTATTATGAATTTTATATTTCGTGTATTATCATAATCACCCCCAATTATAATTTACATATGTTATTTTTATATTAAATTGATTATAAATAGTAATAATAGGAAAACATGTGTGTGTATACAACCTCTTCAAATGATCGACCCCATTTTGTGCACAATATATTTCACTCTTATTATATACATATTTACTATTTAGGGTTCTGAAAAAAATCACAATGATCAATTTTTGACTGTTTCTGGGGAGTCCAAGAGCTTTGACATATTTTTTTTTGAAAAAAAACAAACAAATTCCAAAAAAAATTAAAAACTAAAAAAGATATTCATTGATTATAATTGACTTCTGCAACCAATGTGGATTTTAGTGTTACTTATATAATTACATACTTGTTGATAACTTTTAATGTGATCTTATAAGGGAATATATGTTGAAGATGAAAATAAAAATATGCAAGGATTATTTAAGATAATTTTTATGTTCTATAAAAATAAAGCAATGTGGTTTCATTTTTATATTCCAATGTTGGACAAGTCAAAATATTATGGATAGAATAAAAACAAATAAAAGATATGAAGAATGAAAATTTTTTTCTCTTAAATTCAATAATAACTTGGAATGTTTTAAACCAATATATAATATCTACTACCCTCTCTAACAAATGCACTCCTAGCTTTCCTACATGATGAAAAGGTTACCGAAAATGAAAATATAAAGAGATATTTAATTTTTATGCATTATTTTCATTAAAATATTGTTAAATTTAATTGAAAAATAATATCACTTTTGTTTATTATTTATATTTAGTACCATTACATTAAGGAATTTATGTAGAACATAAATATGTTTTAAGAAATGAGTGAAAAATGGAAGATCCATTCCAAGTGTACTCTGGTGCATATATTGGTGATAGCACAGAACAATAAATAATGGAGGAATAAATTAATGAAACTGAACTATAAGAGAAGAAACATCCAATTATATTACTAATTTCACCCCTCGTGGATTCCACCCCCTAAAGGATTTAAATAGGGAACACCCCTTTTCATTTTTCCATCCCCTCTTAATCTAAAATTATTTATGTAGTATATTTCAGGGATTGAGATTATATTTTATTTCATTTGGGGTTATCACATATTGAATATAATGGTGTATGTCAGTCAAAATAACATTTTCTGGTTTCAAATAAAGAAACCACATTCACCATCAGATTGGGGTTAAACCAATGCAACTGCATGAGTAAGGGTTGTAAAATCATATAACCCACATTCAATTCAAACCATGTTCTATTATCTTTTCAGATCCTATTTATTATTTCATATTTTTATTATTCTTAGAATTTTTTCATGAATTATATGTTAACTTGTTGTTTTTTCACCCATATCTCATAGATTCCCCAAGAAAACAATGTAAGGTTGTATCATTCATTCAATAGTTTTTTTTGCCGTTATGTTTATGTTTTTAAATGAAATTATGGGTATTAAAAATTTGTGTGTGGGGGTTAACATGACTAGTTGTTTTTAGTTATTTTTAATTTTTTTATGTTTTTAGTGTTCAAGAGATTCATTATATATTCTGATTATTTATCACGCATCAATTGATTTTGATAGAAATTGAGATGATTTTACATGAAATTTATTTTAAATGATTGTTGGGGTAGAAAATTTTTCCATGAATTTTAATTTAATGAATTTTTATGTTTTAACTGATTTTTAAAATCTATGACCATAAAAAACCAACTGAAAATATTTTCCATATCATGTGATCTATTCAGAACCACTTTGAAATATTTTTTTCTAATACGCAATCATTCTTGAGTGAAACTTGGATTTTTTTTTGAGAAATAAAACTTGTGATATTTCCCTCTCAACGATTTGGATTTCAAATTTTTTTTGATTTAATGGATGAAATTATTTTCTAGCAGTGTTTTTAATTGATACCCACCCTTACATTTATCCTTTTTTTATTATATGAATTTTTATAGGTTTATGCCATTTTACATGTTTATTTCCCCTTACCTACCTAGAATCATGGTTTGTTTTCATGGATATTTCTATTTTGAGTGTGGGGCAAGGGCCTTTCATGTGAATTATTTGGGATGTGTTTCATTTTTCGGTGATGTAAGGTGTGTTTTATCATTTTTAGATGTAGATAATTAAAAAATGGGCTTTATTTATCATTAATTTTTTCTTTATTTGTTTCATATGGTTCTCCTTTAAAAAAAATTAAAAAATAATTTGTTTTTGGACAAATAGAGATATTTTTTAATTTATCATTTAAATTGATATTACGAGTCATATTCCTCTCTATAATAAATTTAATTTTGTTCAAAAATTCATTTAAATAATTTTTCATGTCATTATCATTGAAATAAATAAAGATGCGCATTTCCAAATCTTTATAAAACAAAAAGAAAAAAGGGATGAATGTAAATGATATCATTCATTGTGATAATTTATTTACTCTTCTACCATGTCATGAAAGAGATTTGGTGATTTTTTCAAATTTTAATGGTTATTTGAGTGACTTTTATCAATTTTTTCACTTTATTATTCATACATTATACTTAAAAATCCAACCTCCTATTTTCAGCCTTAAAATGTTCAATAATTTTCCCAGATATCATAAAACAAAACATTCACCTGAAAAAAGCATAATGTTAGAATATATTTTATTTTTTTCTAAGGATAAATGGTAATTGTCATAGGCCCATGGAGATACATTAAATTTTTAGGTATGATCATAACCACAGATTTAATTTATCTATTGTGAATAGTGGCTAAAATTCAATGTGAGGTACGTTGTGATTGGGACAGGGATGGATTAATGAGGATGAAAAAAATTTATTTATGATAATTTAAAAATAAATTTGAATTTTTTTCATAGTGTATACGTGATGTAATTTTGTTTTGGAAATTACCGTGGTTGTTTTTTCAATTTTTTATTGTTGTGTGAATTATGATTTGGAAATATGATGATTACCAAGGAGTTTAATTATTATGTGTGTGGTAGTGATGAAGATAACATTTTCATACATTTTAACCTATAAATAAATAATTATAATCCCACCATAGTGTTATTTTATGGTAATAGTATCATTTTTAGTTTTTTTGTTATTTTGAGAATAATTGAAAAAATGGGCTGATTTTGGTGTTTACCTATTGTATTTCTATACCATATTTCAATAATTAATTAATATAAAATATTTTAAATTGATAAATTAAATTTTTTTTGGATTCAAGACATCTTGTTATTCATTTTATTCTTATGGACCTAAATCGGAATCCACAATACTGAAAAACAATGAGCTCACAACCCAGGCCTTGAAAAATGTGGACAAATATGGACACATTAAAATATGAGCCTATATATTGAAGTTGGGAGTTCTATAGAATCAGAAATTATACATGGAGGTGGATAAGGAATTTTTTAACATCTTTGATGATGGTTTCCATGTTTTAATTTTTCAATTTCATGGTCATTATGGCATGGTACTTTTATTTTTTGTGATACGAAGAGTGACCTACCAAGATTAAATGTTCTGAACTAAAACATTCATAATACTTCATTCATGGTATAATAAAGAAACAATATGGTTGGTAGAATTGGGATATAACATATAAAACAATTCATTATGGAAATGCTTCATTATTTTTCATTTAATTGGCCATCCATGTACATAATTTTAGAGGTCAAATTTTGGAGCAAAAATGTCTCACTTTTCATATAAATTATATATTTATCTCCCTTAAAAAGGGATATACATTTCCAGTGGGAAAGGGGGATCTTATTTTCTATATTATTATTTACTATTTTCATCACATATTATCTTATATCTCTTATTCTTCAATGTATTTATTTTCTTGTTCAATTTTTTTTATTTTATGTTTTTCTCCTGCTGTTCTTCTTTAACATCTGTGACTATAGAGAGCTAACCCTCACTATTGTTTGAGTTGGAAATCTGTATTATTTTAGTTTATTGTGCTTTAATGTACTATCATATTCTATTATAATAATTTGGTTGTTGTTAAAATTATTATGATGAGAAGTTTCCCCATTTTCAATATTATTGACCTCTTCCTCCACGTTCACTAGTTTTTCTTCTCGATGATATCTAATTCATTCAAATAGTGGAGTTCAGATTGGGTATTGACTTGGAGGATATTACTCCTTCATTAATAGGTATCATTGTAGGGTTATATAATTTTAACTAGATGTGTAGAGTGACTGGTCTTCATATCCACATTGAACAATACATTTATAGAAATTTTGAATAGCTATGATAATACCACTAATAACCCTGAGAGAAATTATTTTCTCTTACTGACTTCATTTTGACTCCTTTATTTTCATTATTTTCTAATTTTCATTAATATATATACTATAATTAATGTATTCTTTGAATCAACCCTCATAGAAACTTTTTATTTTACTTCTATACTAGTTAAATTATAAATAGTGATTATTGGAAAACTTGTGTGTGTATGTGTCCTCCTTGAGAGATTGACCCTAGTTTGTGTGAACAATATTTCACTCTATTTTAATAAAAAATTAATAGATAGGGATCCATGAAAAATCTCTTCAATAACATCTTTACCCTTTCAAGTAATTTTTTTTAACCATCCAATACCTCTAATTCCTATAATTATGCCGAGGGTTCTCCATCCTCTTCAAATTGTTTCCTTTATTATTTAGTACACAAATTGTATTAGTTCCCAGGATAAATACACCTCAATTTCAATGAAATTTATTCAGAATCATGGATATCAAATTGATTTCCTTTAACCAATTATTAAGGAATACTACATCCACCATTCAATTAAATATTCACATGGAGAACCTTGTAAATGAAAATATAAATAATAATATTGTATGGATATTATGGGAGATATTTGTTTATATAAACATGATAAAATATTCCTCTCAACATGTCATCTTCATTGTTATTATCTCATATATTTCTATGTACATTTCCATTACTTATACTATGTGTGTTGTTCATGAAGGTTAATTTCCATATAATACATTGAAAACCATAAACCTAGGCCCTCGTGACTATTATATTATTGTAAATTACACACATTAATTAACTAGACCAAGTACAATGGTTGAATATTATACCTAAGAGATGTAATGAAGGGGTTTTATTAATTTTTATTTTAAAATAACTTCAAGTATATTGGTTATTCAGTTGATAACCTCACATAGTGAAGTAAAATTTAAGCTATCAGAGGATTAAAAGTCCTTTATACGTACTTTTATTCATCCTGGAAGGGATTAAATTTTGAATGATTTTGTTATTCATATAAAATAAGATCAATATAATCACTCTCATGTGAATATCTCAATAGAAAAATACTTTAATTTCATATTCCCTATAATATGGACTTGGGATAGTGATTTATATAAAATTAATTATTATTAATTTAGTTCAACCATTCAATGGTACTCATGGATTTTTCTTATAAAACTATGAAATATAACACATGATATTATAGAGTGATTGGATGGACATCTTAACAATAATAATAGAATGTAATACTTGAAAATAAAAAAAACTACTTCATAATAACCATTATAAGATATCAAGATATTATGGTTTTAAGAAAATATATGATGAGATTAACCTTCTATAAGATATGTTGTTCAAGGAGGAAAATTTTTATTACGATAATTCCATACCATATTTTCATACAGAGGGATATAGTAATAATTTATTATTTATTTTATACATTACATAAATAATGTTAGTGGGTAATCTCAGAATGTATCTTGAAGGAGTCTCTTTTACCAATAATTTCCAAGTAACTAGTCTAATTCCTATTTCATATTTTTCATACTTACTCACAGGTATGAGGATAATGTTTAGGGGTAGAAACCCCAAGGAGAAATATGCTGAAATTTTCATCAACATTATTATGTGATCCACTAATTATAACAAAAATAATATAATGTAAACAATCCCAACAGATGAGGTTGTCTTTAATGGTATATCTTATCTTGATAGGGATTGTTACCAATAATCAAATGTCTTTCATGGTTAATTTTACATTATATAATGATATATTTCATAAAAAATAGGTCATATATGTCTAGTAAGGATATCTTTGGGGAGGTTATCTCCCTATAAACACATGCACAATAGCTCATGTCCTCATTCCCTTGGTGGAGTGGTTAAAATCATTAAATTGGTAGAAACTTGTAAATATGTGTAAATTTTACTACAAAACCCATGGAAAAATTCTCAATAATAGTGTCACTAATATCCTTCCAATCAAGGAATCATGTTAATAAAATGAATTTATTATATGAATTACTGTACAATGGTCCATAAGATAAGAATTAAAAATTCAATAAAATATCAATTGTAAATTATTTGGTACTAACATCATGGTGAATATTGATATATAAAAATAATATGATAAACTAGAAATAAATTTCGTTTTAAAGGGAATCACGATATTTTGATTATCATAGTTGTTATGTGACCTTTATTCAATGATACTCCACCCTATTCTTCTGAAATACACTTAAAGGGATGAAATTTCTGTTCTTAAATTTAAACATTTCCTAAGGAAAAGTGATCAACTATCTCCGAAAAACTTTATGTTGAATTTGGTTGTGTTCAGTAAGAATATTCACATAGATATTTCTATTTGGGATGTTATCTCTTTCAAATATAGATATGGTTTTATAGGTATCTCTCGATACTTCTTTAAATATAATATTCTATAATTAATAAATTGTATGAATTGATACTTTGAAATCATCCAAGAAATGTTAAACCTATTGGAAAAACCATTTACTTTAAATTCCATCTGATATCCCATCAAAAGAAGTTATTCTAGAATGATCTGGGGAAATTTAATTATATAAGTCACTCCCCCAACATAATGTTATAGAATATAGGGGAAACAAAAGTTAACCCAAATCAGTAAGCTATGATGGATAACATCACAAGAAATATATTCTCTTCAATAGATATAACTATAATTAAATGTAAATTAATTTAAAAAATTAAAAGAACACATTGATTTTACATGATTCAGACTGATAATTTGATATGCATGGGAAAATGATATATCATTTCATATTTATAGAAGATATATTACAACTCAATGACTAATGAATTTTTTGGATTTATAAATAAACTAATAAAATTATATTCAACACACTACATAAATATTGGTTTCTCTACCCCTATTTATAGAGTGGTAAATCCAGTCATCTAGTTCCACTGTCCTCTAAAAAGTGTAAGAGTGCATATGTTATATTATTACAATATCTGATATCTAGTGTCAATATTCAGTATGTCTTCCACCACTAATAAACCAATGAACAATAATATGAACACAACAACATAAATAAGTACAATAATAAAACTTTTATAATCACACTTCCTAAACATTTGACATCTGAATAAGACCCTTTTGAACAATATCTTTTTTAAAATCTCATTCCAAAACAATAATAAAAACCATTGATTATGATATAACTTCTTTATACTAAATAACTTATATAACAACATATTTTGTCAGTATCCTTTTGGTCATCTTATAAATGTATCACATTCAAAAAATTCTTCCATTTAAATATTACGTCATATAAATTACAGGAATCAACTTAAAAACCCAATATATACAATTTTCATCTATTGATGTTGGTTTACCCTTATCCAACTATAGATTTATGCTCGCTATGTTTTTCGAAAACAATTCTATTGTTAAACATATCCACTAGATTCTATTTCGTAGATACTTTATGTAAATCTATCTTACCATATTCCAACATATTCTAGATGTAGCAGTAGTTTATATCTATTTTTAATAGAACACATGATTCTTAACCAATTTCATTAGTCATTTGGACTATCATAGTTGAGAAATACTCTATGTATACAAATATATTATTCAACTAGACCTATTGACCATCCAAAAACCATTATTTCACCCATTATAATCAAATACTCTACATATTTTGTAGAATGTGTTGATAATAGTTATACATTGATCATCGAACTGCTCAACTTTCTACCAAAAGTGATAAAACATATCATATTCTTCCCTTTTATGAATCAGAATCACCAAAAATAATTTGATCAAAACCCCCAAGAAAAATTTTATTGTATCATAATAAAATATTTTTTCTTTTTATTCCTTAAGTATATCAAATTTTCCCCATTTCTTTCTCCTAATGAATCTTTCATAGTTTCTCAATATACATTCCGACCACTCCCACTGCATGTGAAATTTTTAGATATGTACTCACCATATAATACATTAAGAATCCAACAATTTTTTTTAAATGTGTACTTATTTTATTCATCAATTAATGTTAATGGTGATTTCATAGTTTGAAGTGACTGGTAAGAGGAGTTGAAACTAGTTAAAATCCAGTCATTATAAATATTTCAATGATCTTTCGGATGAAATCCCTTCATTATAAAACCATGTTTTCAGTCTTCCTATCAAGATTAGTCCTCATTATTAATACCTTTTTAACTTTTTCATGATCATTTATTCCAAAAATTACAGACTATTTCACCATTATCATTTGAATCAAAATAATATTTAGACTGACCAATAGCATATCATCCACATATAAAAGTGTGAATATGATGTAATTTATGACAAACTACTTCTAAAAAATAGTGATCTTAATTACTCTATACAAAACCTTTTTATTTATTTAATAAAAAAAAGTGGTAGTTCAAAAACCATGGATCTTATTTAAAACCCTAAACAGATTTTTTATACTTCACGCTAAGACCTAATTCTGAATATCCACTAAACCAATATTTTTTTCAATTTAATTTTTTTCTCGAAATCCTCTTGAAGAAAAGAAATCTTCACATCCATATGGATAAGGTAAATTATTTTAGATGTTACCAAACATAAAATAGTTCTATTGGCAGTATGTTTGACATCAAGATATAATATCTCAAATAATCACAATCCTTTATTCTTTTGAAACCCATTCATAATCGACCGAGAATTATATTTTATCCCTCTATCCCCCTTTTCATTCAATTTTAATACCAACATATTTTCAAGATTTTTTATTCGATGGGGGTAATTTAATTAGATCCCAAGTATTATTAAGATTTAGTGAGTCCAAATAATCTTAAATTACTAACTTGTGGCTTTTGTAATAACTCATAGAATTCACTTCATCCAGAGTATTTGGTTCCATGACATCCATTAAAAATAAGAATCTCATATAAGCTCTAAAATTTTTACCAGATTTATAATCCTTGAGTGACATCAAACATTAACTTTTTATTCATATTTTTACAGATCTATAACCTATAAAACTTATCCTTTTTCAAATCCTCCTCACATGAAAAATTCTACAAGAACAGTTGAGTGATATTTCATAGTTCCTTAGTGTCTTATAATCTCTTCCACCAAATTGTATTTGAAATATTCTTTAAAAAACTTTAATATTTATCCCAAAATTTTAGTCCTTCTATTATATTCCGAGATTTTAGAAAATTATAGATCAAGTTATCATCTACAAGTATAATTTTTATTAATGTTAAATGAAATTGAATATTTATCCTCAATTTATTTTTACATCATTTCATGATCTTTCAAAAATATATTCTCATTAAAGCACACATTTTACCTTTATGGAAAATTATCCATGTCATCTCCCAAGTAGAAAAAATAATTCTTAATCTCTATATCCAGTGAAGAATAATGATTTATATTTGGATTCAATATTATATCTATCTTTTTCACCCACATTCACGCATTTTATACATAAAAAAACTCTATGGTGAGAAACATCTTGAACATTAACTAACCAATGTTCATCATATAACCACTATCCTAATGTTTAAAAAAGTCTTCTATTGATTAGGTATGTAATTTTTTCAACTACTTCCACTCATAATTCCCATGGTATTCTTAAATATATCATATTAATATATTTCATTTCCTTAAATTCATGATTCATTTTCTCAGCAACACCATTTTTAGTTCTTTCTATAAAAATATTCAAATAGAAGACTCGTATGTTTTTATAGTAAAATTTCATTTGGTAAACTCACTACCATTTTATGTGGATAAAAATTAAAAATTTAATACTGTTTCAATTTCAAAAATATAATTCGATTTAAAAAATAGTTCAAAAAACTAAATTTTATATTTCAGACAATAAACTCATAATATTCTTGTGGAATAATCAATTAAGGAAACTATATACCTATAATTTCCATGAGACTTAACTGAGGAAGGTCCCAAAACATATGTTTGAAAAAAATTATCAAAAAAATATTCAAGGATATTTGGTAAAATATAAAAAAACCATTAATTTCTTCCTAAGTGTGAATCTTTGACAGCTTATGAAGGCTGAATGATATATCATTAGTGTTCTATTTTATATTAGAATCATTATACCATTCTCAATGTGGTTCCAAAACTGATGATGCTAAAATTTAGATATTTTAGATGATTTCATTCTAGAAATTTTATAAAAAAAATTCACTTATGGCCGGATACAATGAAATAAATTTTACACCTCTTTCTCTAATTATAGATATCTATGATATGATCCACACTAATTTCAAAAAACACTTTTCGAAACCACATTCATCCAACTGACCCCTGAAGATATCATTTCTACATTGTCTAGGAATATGTCGAACATCATTAAGTATAATAAAACATTCATTCTTCAATTTATGTATAAATTCTCCCCCATTCACATTATTAATAGCCTCATCATTGTCATGATTAACTCTCAATATTTTTAAATATATAATGCGATATTTATCCTTTTTCTATTATGGAATAGAGTTAATAACTGAAATCAATGATCCATGATTCCATTTGGATGGAAACACTACAAAGTAGATTCACACTAAATTTATCTTCCACACATAGCTCTAGAAATAAATTCTTCCTTGAACATTTTTTTCTATCCAGACAATATTTCATACAGTGGTCTCTCTTTCAAAATTATTAATATATATGCCCACATCTGGATGATTTTCCGCTCCTCTTGTCCCTTGATTTCATCTCTAACTACTTTTGATTCCTTATATGTTCTAAGGATCCCCTTACATCTATATTTATCATATCACAAGATAATATTTCACACTCTCTTCTTTGTTGATCCAATTTGACAATCACGTTTGAAACATCAGTTGAAACAAAATAATTCTTACCACTTGAAATATTTAGATCTATAAATTTAAAATACCAAGACTATGGTAAGGTGGATGTAAATAAAACCTCTTAATTTTTTTTATAAATATATCCATCAAAAACTATATATTTCTCTTGATTAATTTGAAATTATTTAATTGATGAGAGGAAACTCTTCCTTCCAATTACCTGATGCAGAATAACCTGACAAGAAGTATTATTTTTCTCAATTTTATTGTTTTCTCGTATATATCTTTTAGTTGTATAAATAAATATAATTTATTTTTATTCTCCAAACTGATAAAATACTCATTCCAGGAAAAATTAATTCATATCACACCATGTTGATTTCTATATATCCTTTCTCATTATACTTTAACAATTTCAACTAGTTTAACACCCTCCAACATAACCTATAGACATTTGTGAATGAGATAGTATTCAATAAATTTTCTATAAAAGTAAATTTATTCCAAATAACATTAAAAACATTATGTATTATAGATCCAAACATTAACAAAACAATTAATCCCACATAAATTCAACAATATATAATAAAATGAATGTTACATGAGCCACCAAGTGAATTGTTGATCATATTAAGAACATTAAAATCGATAACACGTTTTTGGAATACATTTAATTATAGAATCATTAGGATATTCCGATATATGTTTTCCTTCAAGAATCACCCAGAGGAGCCCAATTCCATATGGAACCTTCCAAATTTAATGATCTTAATATTGGTGGAAATAATATTTAACCCAATCAACAAACTATGCTATGGAACCTAAATTCATCCATATCCACTCTAAATTATATAACAATAATAAAATTTGAAGTAAATGTTAAATATTTTAAAAATACTTTGATTTTACATTATTGGGAGTAATATTTCTATGTCCTTGGGAGATAAAATGCAAAATTAAATTTTTTTGGAGTAATGATTATAGAAAAATGATTAATGAGTCACTTGAATTACTAAATATATTAATCAAAAAAATGTTTAACACATTGTAAATTTATATTTTTTCAATCCCTATTTAGTGAGATAAAATTTCAATTATTTAGTTTCACCAAAGTATATGAATTGATGGAGTCCACTCATTCCACTTTTCTAGCTGTTGATCTCAAGTATTAATCCTGACCATGACATCCACCTACGGAAAAATAAAAAACAAAACAAAACAAGAAACCCTTATTTTGGAATTACCAGATGAATACTTATGGAAAGATTTTATTTAAACATAGGCACACGGGAATATACCACTTCTAGAACATCTCTTTCTAAAAATCACATTCTGGAATTATAGAGGAAATATTTTCCACTATCACAACCTCAAAAATAAATATCTTCCAGAAAAAATTCATTTGGATATCTCATTAATATCTACTGGTGTTGTATTAATTTTATTAAAAAATAATATATGGTTTATATAGTGTCCAAAATACAAAAACTACTAAATGCAATGTATTTATTTCAAATAGTTGTATGTAAACAATTACTTAACTATTTCAACGACATATAGGATTATTGAAAAAAAAAATTCACATTATCTATCGTGGAGTTACTTTTTATATAGATATAATGGATATTTATTATTTTTCATAGAATGATGGAATGAATCATTGGTCCTATAATGAACATTAAATATTGGTTTCCTTTTTTTGAAGGTAGCATAAACCTCACTAAAAATTTCATTTATTCTATTCAACTATTTTTTAAATCTATTATTAGTGTCCAAAAAATATTTAGGATGTTAGAAAAATCCTCAATAGAATCCTAGGTAATTTTAAACAGGCAGAAAAATTCTACTAGGAGACCTAGTCACACCAATAGGATCCATTAGAATAAATAGTTATCAATATTATGAGACATGAGGATTTAATTCATGTATTAAAATAAATCTTCCATGGGATTCTCCGATGATTCATTCATTTTTGGTGATATTCATTAAATCATAATATGGTAGGATCACATATATATTATGTAATTGGATCCATTAATCATCCCACAATTATAGAAAAATTTAAATTACAATCATATTATTCTTGTGTACTCATGATGGATCATAGGGTATAGTAATTCCTCCATAGGGCTATCTAAGTGAACTAAATGTTCTCTATTATTTCATGATTTTACATAACATGGTATGTGTATCCATGTATAAATTCATCACCTAATTTTTATAAGTGAAGTTATTTATGATCATCAAATGTCCTTTTTTACAAATATCTGTATGGTAGATGAGAGAGTCCATTTTTAACTCATAGGGGTTAGGGTCCATTCAAATTTTATTGTTAATGAATTCTCATACGTCATCAATGAGGTTTCTATCACTACGATTTTATATTTTTGAAGAAAATTAATAATTTAAAAATTAGATTCCATGTGTGGTATGTAAAAATAGATATATCTCCATGGATAATCCGATTTGGTGTAGTAGAGTTAATCTTCCGTCAAAATGTGCATGTTTAAAAAACACTAAAATAGAGAATGTCCCCTCTTCTAGAATGGATATTGGGTGTTCTTCAATTATTATTCACCTATAGATTTCATGGGATTATTCATTTTCCATAACATTTTTTACCCATATCATTTTAATTTTTTATAGTTAGGATATTTATTCCATTGAATGTGAAGCTTATAGTTTGGAATTTTCTACTTGATATCAGATTTTTTAAGAGGCACATAGTGAGTCCAAATGCCTGGTATCTCAATTGAGTATTATTCAGTTTAAATTTAAGAATCTCATGAAGATCACTTATATTGTTCTATAGAGTTTATAGAGTACTTGTCTAAATGATTCTAAAACTATCACTAGATATTTTATTAATCTTGGATAAGTAGATTCAGTAATGTGTATGGTCACTAGGTTAAATAGAAGGTTACAGGTTTCAGATTCATGCCCATAATGGATTGAACTAATTTAAATGATACCATAACTGTTAGAGGGATCATTTTAGGCTATCTAGGACATATAGTGTCGGATTTCGATTCCTTTTATGCAGAGGGTAACCAACATATCATAGAAGTTGATAAATACTCTACAAGATTCTATATATAATTTATAGTATCTCAGAATCTTATATATAACCATACCCATGTTTTCTCATTATAATTATATTGTTCATCTCTCCTATTCATTGGAAGATCACTAATTTAATAAAGAAAATCACAGGTTTTCTTGATCAGGATGTGGTGATTATACACACTTGGTGTGAGGGAAACAAGGTGTCAAATTTTATAGCTTCTAAATGTTATCCCTATTTTACTCTCTATCAATTTAAAATATTAGTATCTCTCCTACAATATTGAAAAATTATTCATTATGATAATTCTCATAGGCAAAACCATTTCAATCCCCCTAGAACTCCCTTTGGTGTTTTACCCTATAATTAGTACAAATATATTTGTTTTTAGATAAAGTAATACCTTATGATGACACAACATAATCATTGGTTCTATCAAGCTGACCCAATCGATTCTTAGAAATATTTTAATTGGATCTTATTTTCTATGTGAATCTCCTCGACAAAACCATTATACTTGAATAATCCAACCCTAAATATAAAATGTATTGTGCGATGCCTGAAAAGAAGGATTTTTATAGAATGAATTACTACATTAAAGTGATAATAAAAAATTTCCTATAATAAAAATGAAGACACAAGATGGGATGTACTTTTAATACACCAACTTTTCTAAATGGGTTCTTATTATTTACCCTCTTGGCCACTGAATCCCCTTCCACATGGATAGGTATTAAAGAAACACCAATCATCTAATCTCCCCCACACGGATCACATCCACACTCATTTCCTCAGTTACATCATCCTTTTATGATGTTATAACTATTAGAGAAACCATTAATAAAGTACTTGGATAGATACCCCTTCCAAAACACTAATCATTTAACACATCTTGTTAGAGGGACTCTTCTAAGTGCAGTACAAATTCAAAAGTAAATTATAAATACTAACATAGATGGATCATTTTTTTAGTACTATACAGCTCCATCATCTTAGACTTTTTTACTGTTTGAGGGGAATATTTTTGAATAAAAAACAACATAAAACCATCCAAATTATGTAATTATTCTGGATTAAGTCGGAAAATAGACATTAAATAATTCTAACAAGGACCTTTGATAGTTAATGTGGTAAAATTGAGACTAATTTATTTTGGTATATAGAGATGATAAAAATATTCTCATCTTATTATTATACTATTTTTCATCATAGGAACTTTGATTCCCCTATAAATTTGGATGGATCATGTTTTTTTAATATTAAACATAGTCTCTTTATTAAACTAATCTAGTTATAGAATTAACTAATGTGGAATGAATTGTTAATATAGTTTAATGAATAATACCCTATTGAGATAGGGAGACCATTTATAGGAAATCATCTCATGTCCCCTCTTGATAATTTCTCAAGTCTTATCTAGGATATGTGACTATAAAATTATCCTAAATAGAAAACATGGTTTGAATACACTTCAATATTTAAAATCCATAAAAATATAATAGAACCATAAAATATACTATAAAAATCCCATTTATATGATTGAAATATATAATAAATAAACATTTATTAATTATATAAGACTTTACACTCATCCTAAGAAAAATTATTTAACATAAATACCAAGAAATCAACTTTTATTACATATTAAATGAACAATAATAATGTACATTATAACAACTAAGGAATATAATGTTTTTATCATTAATATTTTTCACCAATAAATTAGTCAAGACCTTTAATAATATTACCAAAATATATTGAGAACACATCTTATAAGTTAAAATCAATGAAAACATTATTTTTTGTCCTTCACGAAAGATATTTTTTTGTAAAATATTAGCAAATTTTTATAAGACCATATGTGATAAATAAATTTTACCATTAAAATGGAAAACATAAATTTCAAAACATAATAAATGAGAAATAATATAATTAAATGAACATAACACACAAAGGACATCATCTCAAATCATTTCAAATTCAAAATAATCTATGGTAAAAAACTAATATCATGAAGAAGTCTAAAATATCAGTAATGTACAATTAATAATTATTAATAGAAAATATTAAAAATAATTAGAATAGAAAAAAACGAAAACCCACACTTCAATGTTACATAGAATGTGATAATTTTCAATGACAAAAACACCATTCTTAGGGATACTAAAAATTTCCCATATAGTATCATTCGATGGTGAAATTACTCCAAAATGGAATAATCAATTAAACCATAACATATGATAACACATCGAAAACGTCCCATTAAAACAAAAGGTTCATTCTATTATGCACTGGAAAAACACTTACTTATAACATACAACTTGAGTTCTGAAATTTTTGTCTCTCTTATATCGTAACATACTATATGACATATAACAAAACCATTATTTGAAAACAAAAATAATAAACTAACCCATCATATCATAAATAGTTTCCCATAAAATCCCACTATAATTCACTGATATTTTATATAAAATTTTTTTTGAGATGAATTTAATTTCATTGATAGATTTTGTAACACATAACACTGAATTTAAACATTACATGATATACCGTAAACATATTATTAATTAATGTGAAAAATATCTCATTAATTATGTATTGGTAGATATAAATATTAATTAATAAGTTGTGAAAAACATAAATTTTACGTTTTTATTATATAAATTAAATAATCATCTAATTATTTGAAATGAAAACAAAAACCATTGAAAAAAATATTTGTCGGATAATTTTTTATGCACACAAAGTGTTTTTATCAGAGTAAAATAAATTCATCACTATTGGAGAATAATTTTAAGGAAATTTATATATTATATATATATTAAAAAAATATTATACATATAATATTTTTTCTACTATTGGGATAATTATAAATCCAGTATTATTCTTTAAAATTTGTTTTTTTATAAAAGTCCATTAATCGTTTTTATATAACATATTTTAAATTTCATTTTTCCACATTTAGGAACATTATTTAAAACAATGAATCCCGTTTTTTGGAGAAAAATGTAAAACATATATTATAGTGAATTTTTGAAAACTTCTAAAAATATTACATTTTTTATGAATATTATAGAATACTTTTTTTGGAAATTACATTTTCACACAAATAATTTACAATTTTTTTATTTTTTAAAAATTATTTTAATTGTAAAATTATTTTACTAATATTATTATTAATTAAATATAGGTCATTAGAATCAATTTTATGTTGAATTTGGATAAAAAAAAATTCTAATCATAAAAACACATTTTTTCCGAATATAACATTACGATGCATTTACATGTCTAATTTTAAATTATATTCATCCACTTACGTGATTTTAGTTTGGTAAAATGGATTATATATTTTTTATATAAATAATTAATAACTGTTAAAGGTTTCATTATAACATTTTTTCATAATAAATAATAAAAACTGTAAAATTATGATATGATAGATGAAGTTACAATATGTTTTCCATGGGTTAAACTAAATAAATAATGATTACAATAGATTAAAATGTGTCTAATTAATAATAAATCGATATATTTTAACC
Source organism: Viscum album (assembly GCA_963277665.1). NCBI lineage: Eukaryota > Viridiplantae > Streptophyta > Magnoliopsida > Santalales > Viscaceae > Viscum > Viscum album. Next base: position 520,952,590 of record OY728129.1, on the reverse strand, counting down.
TTATATCATCTAATGTTAATGAGTTTTCATTTTTGGAGAAATTTTTATATAAAAGTGACATCAAAATATTTGAAATCATTAGAAAATTACAAGTGTTCCATTCACCTCAGTTATAATAGAGAACCCCTTATCCTCTACTCCTCACACATAAAAAACTTTTTCTAGGCCAATAATTATAAAAAATACCTTACTTAATGCCCTACCCATGATCTAGATTCTCTATATAGTGTAAAAATCCTTTTTAGGAAGGCATCATGTATAAATATAAAGATCATGTTTGAAGAAGAGGAGGCTCAGGCATTTACGATGGGTGTCAGACCCAGGCTATGGGATTTTATCTCAAATTTACATCTAAGAGACAAATGAAATATTCACCACCTTTTATTTCTATGTGTTGTATATAATTCCAATTATAGTGTTTTATGAATATTATCATGAAAATTATGAGGATATACCTATCCATATATTTTTCTCCCTTAATCTTATTATATTCATTCACATGATCATTGATTTATATGTTCCCTATTTACACTTACTGAGAATTTTAACTCAATCTTTATTATGATTCCTTTCTCTAAGTTAAAAAATATTATGTAGGGTATTTCTATGAATATTTATAAATATAGATATATTTTCTCTAAAATGTTGAATATCCATTATGATATAATAATATTTTGTATCCAGTCTCTGAATAAACTAAACATTTACAGTACATGGGTGTGTATTTGTGAAATGTATTGAATATTATTCTTAAAAGATATCATATGTAAATATAAAAATATGAAGCGACACTACCCACTAAAAGTCTCGAGGTGCATTCTTAATTTTTGTTTCTATAAAATAGTTTCAATGACCATTTATCTAAGACCACTCAATAGTGTATGGGATGAGGTGTTACAAGACATCAAACATACATCCCTATATGACAGAGGATTCCAATTACCGGAAAGGGTCTATGTTATTTTTTATGGGGTGGATATACCTCCATAATAGAGTAAAAAAATAAAAGAATTCACCAAAAATAGCATACATTTCATAATAAATAAATATTTCCAAAATATATAAAATAATATTTTGTCTTGTATTCATAAATTACAACTGAATCACCACCAAGTTGATAACATTTAAAAATAAAAAAATTAAATTAAATGTGTCTCTATTATTATAATATACCCTTGATTCATCCTAATCTCCATCTAATATTTCCAATTTGATCATCCAATATTGGGCCTATAACACGCCTAAACCAACAACCATGTGGTCATCCATAGTATAAATTTACTAGAGTTGGCTAAACATGGTGTGAGTAAAACATGGTAGGCTAACAAAACTGTTTTCCATAATAGAACTAATACATATAGTGTATGAACATATGATATTCTCAAAAAAATAGACAATGTATAGGAATAATTAATGAATAGCTATCGATTGTCCATTCTATAGAGATACATATGGTCAAGTGTACTTTCTTAAGATAGTCATAGATGTCTTTGAGCATAATTCATACCATCAAGGGGGAACTCATCCAACATAGAAACTATAATTATCATAACCCTATGAGAAAATTATCATACCCTATCAGTTGTTTAGAATATCGCCAAGGGGAACATGCTATACACTAGAACCATTACTAGAATACCATTCACCATGATACATCATACATAATGTAACCATATATAGTATACACCAATGGGAAAAATTATCCCATGAACCTCATAAGATTTAAACCTAGAGATTTTTATCCCCTACCGAAAACCATAACCAGGGCATCATTTCTCTAAGGGTTGAATCCCACCCTAGCATCTGATAATGTATAAATCACATACTCATAAGGGGAACAACTCACCGTACAACATTATATAATATAAAATTGTAGGGTAAGATCCCCTACATGGAACCATCACATACCATCCGACTAGGAGGACATATCTCTTACCTAGAACCACCATAAACCATACAAATGGGGGTCATATTGAATACCATGAATATTTACTCAACCATCATTATTAATGGGATTTTTGTATTGTATCAAAAATTCCATGTTATTTTTTATATGGAATTGTTCTAAGAATATACACTCTGACGAAATGTGATTCCGAGGCCCGGAGATCACAGAATAGAAATTTAATGTTTTTTAATGTACGTTTACTAATCCCATTAGAGGTTATTTCTAACATTTGAACCAGTGGTCGGATCAAACATATAAGGATAACATTGAATTCCTGATGTCAAGATTTTCTTATAAAGGATTAAAATTCATCTGGTAATGTCTGAATAGATATGTTTATTTTGGTAATTTTTGAGAAAAATAATAAAATAACTTAAAAAGTTATTTTACATTCATTCTCATCTGTTGAGTGGTGGATGATGACATTTTGGTGCATAAATGAGATGGAAATTGGCGCATTAATGAGGCTCATTAATGGATCATATCATGCAGCGTAACGATTTAATAAAGGAATCATAACATCGACACTATTTTTATAAATGAAACAGTGTAACGATGCTACGTCATAGCGTAACTGAAATGAAAAAATACGGTTTCCATTTTATTTTCTAACACATTTGTGGATGGAGAATTAAACATGATTGATTCTATGTCGAAACATGGGAGAATCACCTCTATAACTAAGAATGAACAATTCCATAGGATCTTCATCATCTTCAATGCACCTCGAGGAATGGAGCCAGAAGTGATGATGTCGACATATTGAATCATTGAAGACGAATGCTTTGGAATCTAACATCAATGATGTGGGGTTTTGATTTTTATTTCAACGTTCTTCCACACTCTTCTTTTTCTAGAAATGATGAGCACAGATCAACCCATGAATAATTTGATCATTGTTTTGTGTTTTTATGCAGGACGGTGAGTTTTGTTGGGGAATTATTATTTGGGATATAAACCATGCATGAAATGGTTAAACATCAATCCCTGAACATCCCCTTTGATTTAAACCTATAACACGGAGGGCTTGGGCCCACATGAAAAAGTCCCAAGCACCTTCGAATGTTCATTATTGTTAGCTATATTCTCAAAGTTATGGTAGTTAGATTTGAGGGCCTCTGAAGGGATGGAGGTAACCAGAGTGAGCCTTTAGTGCAGAAGGGTCGGAGAACAGACCACCAGATAAAATGGTGGCCCATAGTGCCAAATGTGGGTGGTGGAGGTGGAATCATTCTCGGCGGACCACGAGGGAAGGGTGATGTGGCACCGGGCGCCACAGGGAGGGGGTGGCATGCATCTGTGCCACCCAGGCGGTGACATGCTGCAGTTCATCGACTATGGCTAGAGTGGCCCCATGTTCGCGGGGCCAAATGGAACCGGAGGAGGTTCGTGTACCGCATCCTAGATGAGTGGTACGACATATTTCCCCCCTACAGGACTGAGCTAATGCTAGTAGGCCGCACCTATAACCCACCGGGATGTGCCCCCTGCCAGCGGGCAGGACTTGTCACGCGCCCAGTAGGCTGGACCCATGACCTAGGGGTAAGACCCATGACTTAGTAGGATGTAACATGGCCAGTAGGCCATACCCGCCCCCTTCGAGCTAGGCCAGACAGGAATGGTTCGTCAGGAAACCCGGTAGGTAAGACCCTTGGCAAAACCGGGCTGGGTTTAGTGGGGCTTATTGAGCCTGGACCATTGGTCAAGTCAGACCAAACTGACCTTGACCCGAACCGGGTGCGATCGAGTCCATCTAACTAAACTGGGGTATATGGGAACCCCATTCTGGGGTGGTCGGTTTGGTCTAACCAGGATAGATTGGGCCTCGTGGCAACCGACCCCTTGTTTACGAAAATGCATATATCATTCAAATCGTGTGTCTGATTGATGATACATTAATGAATTTGGGACCCTCTTGATGAGGATATTATTTTGGAAAGATTTTTTTTTTGACTTTACTAGAATTCAAGATGTGATTAATGGATTGAAGAGTAGTTCTCCCAAGCATGCTATGTACAAAAACATGTGGTTGGCTGAGACCTGAAGACTACTCGATGATAGCCCAGTGGGAAGTGAATCTATATGGCTCAGTAGTCCCATGATGGGGAGAAGCTCTATGTGACCCTGATGAACCACGGTACTCATTAGGATGAGTACCTCAGTTCGGCCATGGTGGGAAGCAGCTCTTTGTGACCTAGCAGGACCATGGTGGGGAGCAGCTCTGTGTGACCCAGCATAACCATGGTATTCATCTTGAATGTGTACCATAGCACTTCAAGGTTAGTGGTAAATGGCTCTATGTGACCCGACATGCCCTCCATACTTTATAGAGGAAGCTTTCTTCAGCATTTGAAGATTTCAATGATATGATTGATGATGCTACTATCACTTCCCTAGAATGCACCTGGTGTGTGATGGCTTGTGCTTCATTATTTACATTGTGTATTTTTTTGTGTTCTTTCCCTTTTGTTTTGAGGTCCCTACTGAGTTAGTGTTACTCACCCCTACATGCATCCTAACCATGTGTGTCATGTCCCATGAAGATGATCAATGCTTCGATAGAGACCTTGGTGCTTCAGGACTCAGTGTAGCCCAGTAAGACGAGACCTGTCGACTCATCGATGGTGGACGTGGTGGCCTAGGACCAGGTGGGGCCCAGTAGGACCAGTAGGACAAGACATACTTTTTAGGCTTCCAGTAGCTTCACTAATCTTATGTTCATGTTGGGTTTTCCATGTATGGCCATTAGATCACCTTTTTGTACTTTTCTGTTTTAGTCTTTTATGTTGGGTTTGAATTCTGTCCCACTTTCTTTCAAATGAACTTTGTACTCTATCTTTTTTTAGTATAATTTTTCCCTTTCTATGTGTTGGGATGTGTTTTTTGCATGACTGTGCATATAGGTAGTCTAGAAAATGCCTCCCACTTGTAGGTTGACACCTTCAGAGATATTCATCAGCCCCTGGCCTTCGGGAGGTGGGATTAGGGTAGTCACGGCACGGGCCCTGGGAGATGGGTCATGATAAAGTGGTATCAAATGGTGTTCAGTCCTACCACAAAGACCGAGAATTTTTGTTTTGTTTTGTGAAAAAATTATTAGGTGTTTCGAGTCTGACTTTCAGATTCAGGGAGTCCAGTGTTTGTGCAGTGCCCGGCATATCCATACACCAAGACCATGAATTCTGATTTTCAAATCAATACCAGGAAACATTGTTTGAATAAGTTTCTTCCTATGTTATTTTGAATAAAATTAATCTCACCAGGTATAACCTTTTTATCGTGGTACATTTTGATCTATTTAAAGATGCCTCCACATGGACGACATGTCAGGATCCCGATACGAGGTCGTGACGACATACCTCCAAGTGATGTGGCATCTGTTCAAGGACTAGTGTTTGAGATAGACACACTGGGTGATGAACTAGTACTAACACAACGAGGTGGTCAACATCTACTGCTAGAAGTTTGGGTATAGGATGTTCATAGGCCTAGTTCCCTACATGAGATTTAGAGACAAAGACCTCTTAGGTTTAGGGGAGAGACGGATCCTCATGTTGTTGAGGAATGGATGGAGGTTGTGAAGTAGATCTTCTACTTTCTGAGGAAACTTCCTGAACAGATAGAGATCTTTGTAGAGAGACTTCTACAGGGCTCAATTGGTATATGGTGGAGTTTGACCACCCAAACACATGATGAGGTGACCCTTTCCTGGATAGTCTTCAAGCAGATTTTTGGGGAGGAGTTGTTTTCCATAGCCTTGCACTCTATGTGCATTCTCGAGCTGCTTCACCTTCATCAGGGTATCATGACAGTAATCATGTTCTCATAGGGGTTCATCGATCTATCTCTCAACTCTATAGACATGGTCTGATACCCTTTCTTCAGGGATCGATCCTTTGAGCAGGGACTCAGATAGGAGATCAGGGTATTAGTGTGGCCTCTCAACATCCCTACCCAGTCCAAGTTGTAGAAGCGATCCCTTCTTGTGGAGATCTTCCTGGCAGATTAGGAATAGATACCTAGAACCTCCAGTAGACCTCAGATGTTGATGTTTTTAGTAGATAGTAGAAAAAATGTGGGCTTGAGAGGTCCATGACTTTCAGAGGATGACCCCACGACACAGGGTCAGTGGTGTGGGGATCCCAGCCCAGGGGGAGTCGGAAAGGAGCAGGGAAGTGCTTTGCGTGTGGCGAGCAGGGACACATGGCACGGGACTACCCGGCCTACTATATGGATGACCAGAAGATGGTCGAGGGACCAACGAAGCAGATGCAATGGTTCAGTAGAGGAGGTATGCATAGTGGGAGATGTGGCAGGGGAGCCGTTTGAAAAGAAGGAGGTGGCCCCTGGTGGAAGGTGTTACTATCACCGCCCTCAGGTGGTCCACCCAGACATTAGGGAGTAGGTGGGCAGGGGCGATCTCAGCACCATGTAGCATAGTCTTATGACCACGACACTCTAGTGATGATCTGAGTAAAATTTGTGTCTTCTCCACCCTAGCTCCAGTTCTTATAGACACAGGTTCTGGACACTCTTTCCTTTCCACGGCTCTCATTCGGAGCTCCGGGATTTCGGTGGAACCTTCAGCACGATCTTTATTGCTAGAGACCCCTAAGAGAGATGATTCGACTACTACAGACTATTTCTTGCATGTGATCATTCTCTATAAGCAAAGAGCATTGGCTGAGATCGTTTAATAGCGGTGTCAAGGCCTAAGGACATCTTCTTGGGTATGGAATGGTTATCCATAGCCTATGCACAGGTTGTATGTTTTAGGCATATAGTGCAGTGCGTCCGTAGAGATGGGACCAGGTTTTTCTTCACTAGCGAGAAGGAAAACCATGTAGTTTTGGACAGACACTATCAGAGTAGGGTGCAGCCGATCAATCACCAGTTGGCTACACCCCCCCCCCCTCAGTATAATGGATGAGAGGAGTCCAAGCATTCATATAGTGGTGGATGAGTAAGAGGTTTTTTTCCTAAGGATGTTCCAAGACTACCTCATTTCATAGATGTAGACATCTCCATCGACTTGTACACATGGATGGAATAGATATCCACACCGGAATATCAGATGGCTCCTGTAGAGCTTCGTGAGATTAGGGTACAACTAGAGGACTTGTAGGAGAATGGGTTCTTAACGCCCATCATTTCACTATGGGTAGCCCCGATACTTTTTTCCAAGAAGGAATATGGGAGTTTGAGGTTGTGCGTAGACATCTGCTGCATGAACCAAGTGACCATCTTGAACAAGTATCCACTGCCTAGAATGGATGACCGCTTCGACAAACTATAGGGGGCAAAGTGGTTCTCAAAGACAGACCTCAGATTGGGTTATCTCCAGCTTCATGTACAAAATGAGTATGTATAGAAGATAGCTTTTAGGTTCCTATATGGCCACTATGAGTTCTTGGTGATTCTTTTCATCCTGATCAACTCCCTAACCGTGTTCATGGGCCTCATGAATAGGATCTTCCATCCATACCTTAACTGGTTTTCAGTGGTCTTCATTGATGACATCTTGGCATACTCAATGTTAGAGGAGGAGAACACTACACACCTACGAATATTCCAAGATATACTCTCAGAGCACCTACATTATGGTAATCTCTCGAAGTTCCATTTCTGGATTTGGATGGTCCTCTTTCTGGTGAACATCATCTCAAAGGCTGGTGTTGTGATATATCCAATGAAGATATAGGAATTTCATTCTTTGGAGCCACCTAAGAGTGTGACTGAGTTATGAAGCTTCTTTGGGTTAGATGGTTACTATTGAAGGTTCGTACCAAATGTTTCTAGAGTTGCATCACCCATATCATCCTTTACACTGAAGGCAAAACCATATTTCGTATGGAGAAATATAAAAAATGTTCCCCGTAGCTGAGGTAGAGGTTAACTAGTGCCCTATCATGAGACTACCAGAGGAGGGGGTGGGGTATCTAGTTTACTACGATGCATCCGGGATTAGACTGGGCTTTTTCCTAATGTAGGAGAAATCAGTGATCTCCAATGTCTCACACCATTTGAGGAATCATGAGATAAACTACATGACTCGTTACCTAGAGTTAGAAGTAATGGTATTTTCCTTGAAGATGTGGCATCACTAGTTGATGGGTGAACGATTTATGGTTTACTTTGAACACAAGATTCATAAGTATATATTCCTCCAGATGGTCCTGAGCCTGAGATAGCGGCAAGGGCTGGAGTTCCTCTAGGTCTATGAGTTTGAGGTAGTCTATACTTTGGGTAAGGGGAATGTGGTGGAAAATGTGCTCAACAGGAGGACTAGTTTGCTACGTTTGAGGGAGGTAATGATGTAGTTGGTCCAAATGTTGATATCCTTTAGGGATAATGGTGGATCCTCTTACCTTCAGTCGATGAATGTTACTCCCCCACTCTTATAGAAAGTCAAGGAGGAACAGTGGTGAATGTTGACTACAAAGCCAGACATGCATAGATGTCTTCAAGATGAGATCTTGATGAATTTTAGATAGGTGGGGAGCACTCCGTTCTTTTTAAATGGTAAACCTTAGTACCAGTGACGTTGCATGAGGAGTTATTAATGGAGTTCCATTCATCACCCTTAGAAGTAAATCCTAGAGTGAAGAAAATGTATCAGGACCTCCGACGTCATTACTCGTGTCCAGGGATGTAGAATGTGGCGCCGAGTTTGCTTTATGATGCCCCACTAGTCAGTAAGTGATGACTGAGCATCAGGTTACAATAGTCTTGGACTAGCCACTTGTTTTACAAGAGTGGAAGTGGGGCGGTATCTTGATGGACATCATTATAGGGTTACCACATACGTCCAAATTCCATGCATCTATTTGGGTGATCATTGACCAACATTCCAATTCCGCTCACTTCCTACCCTTCTAATAGTAGGGACCGGTAAAGGGATTGGGATGCCCATACATCCAAGAGATAGTTCAGATTCATAGGGTTCTTTCTAAGATTGTCCCAGATCGTAATGCTTTCTTTACATCTCGGTTGTGGATTGGATTACTGTATGCATTCAAGATGCAGTTGTGTTTGATCACAACCTTTCATCCCCAGATGGATGGTCAGGCAGAGAAGACCATACATACCGTGTAGGACTTTCTTCATTGTTTTGTATATTTCTGGGGTCATAGTTGGGAGAAACACCTTCCACTGGTGGAGTTTGCGTACAAAAAAAACTACCACTCTACTATTGACATGGAATTATTCGAGGCCTTGTACAGGTGGCCTTTCATATCTCCCATACGCTGGATAGACCCAAAGGAGTCGACACTAATGGGTCTATAGTTGGTATGGGCTACCACAAAGAATTTGGGGATCATCCAAGAGTAGATGACGACTGTACAGAGTAGGAAGAAGTATTGTACTGATAGGATATGGAGACCTTGGGAGTTTGAGGATGAAGACCTTGTGTTTTCTCGGTTCTCACCCCAATGAGGATTACATATATTTTTTTTGGGGCAACAAGATATCTTCAAGGTTCATAAGACCCTTTCAAATCCTTAGCAGAGTTGGGGAGGTGGCGTACCGCCAAGACCTTCCCCCATAGATGCAGCGGGTTCATGATGTCTTCCACATGTCGTAGATAAGGAGGTACATGCATGACCAATCTCACGTCACTGACCATGGTGAGATAAAAATTGATGATGGGGAAATGTTTGCAGTGTTCCTAGAAGAGATAGAGGATTGTCAGGAGTGGGTCCTATGTCGGTAGTCAAATTCCTCTAGTGCGAGTTCAGTGGCAGCTTGGGAATCTCCGAGAGAGCATATGGGAGTGGGAGGATCAAACTCATGCTTAGTACCCCCATCTATTTGATTAGTTATTGTTTTGGATTTTAGGGATATTAATCCATAAATTGGGGAGAATGAAATGTTTTTCAAATTCTTTGTAAATGTTTTTATTTATATGAAATTATTTTGAGATCATTCGCTCTGATGGAACATGATTATGAGGCCCGTAGAGCCCAGAACAGAATTCTATACTTTTTTAAGGTGCATTCATTAAACGCCCAAGTGGGTGTTTCTATCATCTGAACTAGTGCTCAGATAAAAAAATATGAGGACAATGTTGAATTTTGTATGCCGAGATTCACCTATAATGGACATAACATTGGTAGGCAAGGGCCGAATGAAAAAGTTTATTTTTAGAAATTTTTCGAAAAATAATATAATAACATAAATAGTTATTTTATATTCTTTCTCATCCATTGAGAAGTGGATAGAGAACATGTGGTGTGGAGACGAGGTAGAGACGGGGTGAATTAATATGGTTCATTAATAGACCATATCACACTGAGTAATTATGAAATAAAAGAATCTGAACAAGGATGCTATATCACAAATCAAACAGCGTAACGACGCAACATTGTAGTGTAAGTGAACCCATGAAAAAAGATTTCATTTTTACTATATAACACGTTGGATGATGGATAATTATAATTGGAGGATTTTCTGAAAAACTCTAGAAAATATCATCTCCAATGAAGAACAAAAAATGCTAGTGGATCTTCATCCTCTTCAATGCACCTCAAAGAACAGATACCAAAGTGATGACATTGACATATTGAATCCTTGAGGAAAAACTCTTCAGTATCGAATGACAAATATATAGGGGACTGGTTTTTAATTCAATGTACCTCCCCTCTCTTATTTTTCTAGAAACTATGAACACAAATCAACCCACAAACAATTTGATCTAGATACATGCATTTTAGTGTAAAGGTGACTTGTCATGGGGATTTATTATCTGAGATTCAAAAAAATCATGAAATTGTTGAACTTCAATCCCTGAACATCCCCCTTGTTTTAAACCACTAACATGGAGGGCCCAAGACGTCGCAAATTAGGATTGAGAACCTTCTCTTGTGTGTTCTTGGTGGCCGAATTCATGAAGTAAAAGCAGTTCGATTTTAGGGCCTGAGCAGGGATGGCGGTGACCTGAGGGACCCATTGGCATAGAATTTTCAGAGAACGGACCATCGGAGAAACTCTGGTGGCCAGTGAAAGGGACCATCAATGCACCATTGGCAGCCAGAGGGGCCCCACGGTGGAAACCATAGGTGATAGAGGCGGGGCGCTTGTCATCGTGTTGTTGTGGTGGGATGCCGTGGCTGGCTGGTTGCGGTGGCTTGGTGATGCATAGTTGGGTTCCATGTGCAGGGGTTGGCATGTGTCCGGGATACCCAAGAGGAGATATACCGTAGTCCGTAGACCGCAGTCGTAGGGTCCCCGTGTTTGTGTGGTCAGGTGGATTCAGACGTGGCTTGGCTGTCGTATCCCAGCCGAGCGGATCTATGCTAGTTCTCCCCCCCTGGAGCACTGGGCTAATGCTGGTGGGTAGCACCCCTAGACTAGTGGGGTAGACCCGCATCGATGGGCCAAACCAGTGGCCTATCTAGTAGGACACGTGCCCTTCGGTCTATGCCGAACTAGAACAGATTTTCAGGCGACCCGACGGGATGGACCCTTGGCCAAACCGGGCTGGGTCCTGTGAGACATATTGGGCCTGGCCCATAGGCCCGACAAGACCAGACTGAACCCAACCTGAACTAGGTTAGGTAAATTCTATCTAATTAAACCATGGAATGTGGGACCCCTTAGGCTGGGTTGGTCAGGTCGGTCTGAAGAAGTCCGACTGGACCTCATCGCAATTGGTCCCCTATTTACAAAAATGAAAATATCTTGCAAACCACTTGTCTGATTGATGATTTTTTGTGGTGTTGGTACCCTCTTGATGACATGTATCTTTGGGCATGATTTTTTATGACATTAATGGTTTTATAGATATCATGAATGGGTTGAGGATCGGTTCTCCCAAATGCACTACGTATGAAACCCTTCGATTGGTTTAGACCTAAAGACAGCTCGACAATGGCCAAGTGGGAAGAGGATATATGTGACACAACATTCCCATAGTGGGGAGTGGATATGTGCGACATGATAGTCTCACATTACTCCATAATAGGAGTACTTCAGTTCGGCCAATGTGGGAAGCGGCTCTGCATGACACGGCATGCCCACAATGGGGAGCAGCTCTGTGCGATTGATCATACCCATGGTACTCATGATGGATGAGTACCACATCAGTTCAAGGTTAGTGGGAAGTGGCTCTATGTAACCTAGAAGGACCACCGTACTTGATAGAGGAGGAGTTCTCCAGTATCCGAGGAGATCGATGATAAGACTAATGATGCTACTATCACTACACTAGAATATACCTGGTGTGAGCTATCTTGTGCTTCATGCTTTACTTTGAGGATTGATGTATGGTCATTCCCTTTTTGTATTGTGGTCCCTATATAGTTTCTTGTTACTCTCCCATGCATGGGCCATGCCCATTCATATCGTGTCCCGTGTAGATGATCGATGCTTCGATTGAGACCTTGGTGGACCAGCACATGGTGGAACCAAGTGGGATAGGATTGAGACAATTCGACGGTAGACTTCATGGACTAGGACTAGGTGGGTCCTAGTAGGACTAAGAGGACATGACATAATAATTTGGATTCCTTTTTCTTCACTACTCATACGACCAGGTGTATTTTTCCATGGATGTCCATCATATCTCTATTTTATACATTTCTATTTCAGTTCTTTTTGTTGGGTTTGTATTCTGGAAAACTTTCTTTCATCTATACTTTGTACTAATTCTTGTTTTAGTATACTTCCCCCCCCCCCTACAGTGTGTTGGGACGTGGTTTTTTGTGTGTGTGTGTGTGAGTCTAGGTACTCTAGAAAATGTCTCCCAGATGCAGGTTGAAACCTTCGGTGCTAATCTCCAACCCCTGGCCTTCAGGTGGTGGGCTTGGGGTATCCACAATAAGGGCCATGGGGGACGGTTCATGATAGTTTCATCCAACCCCAGCACCTAATTGAACCAATGTAAAAAATATCTAGGTTGCAATGGTCACCCCAAAACCCTATCAATATAAAATAACATTCATCCATACATGTTTACATATGTATAAACATAAATTAATAGATACCTGAATACATACATACATACATACACACACAAAAAGAAACATAAACACACACACATAAATACATACATACATAAATAAATAAATACATACATACATGTATACATACATACATACATGAAATCATAGAAACATTCATACGTAGATGCTTAAAAATAATCATAAATAAATACATAGATAAAAAAACACACACACACACACACATATATATATCACATATTTAAGAAGTAAAATCCTCTCCCGTGGAACAAAAATTATACAAAATTGGTTTATTTTTCATATAATCCTCAAAACCATCCTTATGTTGGCCCCTTAGTAAAAAAAATCCAAAATACCCAACTTCGGGGATAACTCATTCCATGTAGCATGTAATTTTATCCATCCTTCCTCTCATTCTGATGTCCTCTATATTTTCTAAGTCATATAAGTACATAATTTCAAAACCATCAATATTTTAATCTCACCCATATAAGAACCAATGATTTCCCTTTAGACACATTTTCAGTTTATACTCACTACTATATGGTCATATTCAACATCCCTTATGGTTTTCATGGCATGTAGACCATTTCATGAATCAATCCTCAAAAGGCTGGTCCAAATCCCCATCCCATTTCTGATTTCATGACAAAATCTAAAAACCTAGAGAACATCATATCTATCTGGCATTAAACCTCTAAGAACCCTTATTCCATAGTCGAATGATAAGACACCCAACTCCCAATGGGTCCATCTAACATATCCCTTAAATTATCTATCAATAAATCAAGTGGTGGATACCTTTCATTATACACATTCAATCGAAATAGGTATTTTCCATCTCATAAATCTCCCTAAGAGTCCAATCTATCATCAAGAGTGTGATCCTACCATAAGAGGGTGTTTCACATCTTATCTGAGATAATCAATTATATCACCCATCACCACTATTCTTAAGACCCACATTCATACACAACTAGACAATGAAAAAAACTAGTCTATATACAACTCAACTAAATCATGAGGACCCATCATGGGACTCTCATTACCTCTACCAATATCATTCTAGCGTAGAGACCTATTCTCCATGTGACTTTATTTCCAAAAACCATCAATCGTGAACCATCCCAAATACTATGGATTAAATATACCATGTCACTAGGTCCACCACATCTCATTCAACCAATTTAATTATCATCCCCACAGTTTCCTCATCTATAGATGACATTAATGATTAATCCTTCATCTTTGGGTGACATGTATATCATGTAATTTTTAGGGGTCTATAATAGAACAAAACACTTATTTTTATATTTCATTTATTTAAATGAATAAAATTCTTATATAAATCATGTTTAACCTCCCAAATGATGTTTTAACATATATCATATGTTTCAAAAAATAATGAAATATATTATAGGGATGTGGAGGGACCACCTACCTTATAGATTTCCATTTGTTTAGAAATCACAACCAATTCCTTAACATATCAAAGTACAATTTTCCAAATACCTTTATCATGAGTCTTCATAAGTTTCTACAGATTAATTACCTAAAAAGTAGCACACCATTTTTTTGGGCATGATCATAGTGTGCCTAACTATAAAATCATGATTATTCACCTCCGAATTCTGGTTTATTTCATCAAATTTTATAAAAAACAATTTAGGACAACTGAGGACAAAATACTTATAATTAAACTATTAGAAATGATGTGTGATCTCCCTCATAGAAAATTCTTCAGTTATTCTTGAATAAATTCCCATTATGTTTCCCTAACTTGATGATTCCATATACTAGTAAATATCTGAAAAGTATCTCAATATCACACAAGATTATAGGTGATAGAGGGTGGAGGAGGATAGAAGGAAAAATGGAAATGAATAACCTAAAAATATTGTGGAATCATATATTAACCACCACTATAAATATTTATTATAATACTAGGGGTCATGTCATGTGATAACACTAGTTTGTTGGTGTAAAATTCTATAAATAATGTCCACATGACTTTAACATCGGCAAAGAAAAATGGTTATTTTAAACATTTTATTAAATATAGTTAGTCTTGTGGATTGATTTCCTAATTTTTAAATCTATGTGAAAACTATGTAGATCATATTATTAATCAATTAACCCCCTTGAATATTTTATTCACATGGTGTATGGTATACTACACCAACAGTACAACCTTCCCTAATCACAAGTTTCCAACTCATATGATTTGGCACCATAATTTTTTAAATTATTGTCAAAATGTGAAAATCGCAATGAATGAGTATAATAATTTTCATGGTTCACTCAAAATTTTCTATCCAATAATATTATATCCCTACACCAACACCGCATAGAATAACTCATATTCATGGTTTTATCTAAATATATAATTCGTTTCCTCAACTGTATGGTTGTTGATCCCCAAAACCCCTTGATGACCAAGCACTCAAGAAGTGATCCCAATTGAATATAAATTTTGAAAGTGAAACTTAAATAAAAATATTCCATTACTACAAAACATTATGCCATATAATCATAGAAACTTTCAATTATGAGGCTTAAACATGAAAAAGTCATCAGATGGAATGAAAAATAGCCTTATATATTCCATAAAAATTCTATTAATTTGAGGATTAATGGTTGAGGTCTTTTAGAACCTAATAGATATCCCCCATACTTTTTAATAGCCTGGAAAATCAATATGTGATGGAAAATTACAACCACTATAGAACACATACTTTGTAGAGGCTCCTCATTTACGGTGGAAAAGAGCACTTATATGTGAGATATATTCTATTCAATATTCTGAACCCATATCTAATTTCAGAAAGGGATTTCATGTGGCAAAAAATACATCATGGACTTCCATGTGGGATCACTTTTTTGGAACATATTTTACCGGAAACCACCTATAAACAACCCTTCTCCATCCTGAAACAAGAAAAATAGGGAAACAAATATATGGATTGTTGCAGAAAAATGAACAATACTTAGAGAAGGTATGGGAACCAATTCCTTTTTTGAATTAGAAAAAATTTAGATAAAAATAAAAAAAACTCCACGAAACATCCCACAAGTAACATATGAAAATCATCCATAGAGGGTTGTTAAAAACAGATTTTTTACACTGGGTACTTCAATAAGGACCCTTCATGATGAATGCTTTACATGAAACCATTTCCCACTTTTTATGACATTATCGCTTCCCATAGAATCATCTCATCTATGAAATGTGATGATTTAGTGGTTTTAATTGACCTATTACATTCTCTCACCCCATGTAAAATGTCAAAATAATATTTTTGTTTCTTAATGATATATAATGATTCAATCAGTGGATTTTACTTCTATCATACCATTCATTAACATCATCAACATCGATAATATTATCTCAAATCACCTTGGGTATACCTATATCTATTGAATGATAATCTTAAAAAATCATATTCCCATGAACACTACCTTATATAGAAGCCAATTAAAAATCCCAACTATACCCTTTTGTTTCATCTCACTCATGAAGTACAATTTCCAAGATAAATTTTGATAATCTAAATAATATAACATCTTAAAAACATAATCTTAATTTGCATTATCAATGTCCTCAATAATGATAATATGATTTACCTTGTAATAAATATGATATGTATCATGTTAGGAGTATGTGTTATTCTTCACCCATGGGTTTCCATAGTACATAATCCTAATTAAATTTTAATTTTGTACTTTCATAGAATGTTCTCAATATTATATTGTCTATTTGTTTCTCACACTGCACATTATTAACCTGAACATACATATTTTTGTTGATCATGTTAGTATTATAATTAAAATATACCCAATTAGGCCTTATACTATTAGTAATTCCCAAATTTATCATGTCAATTGGTCCTTGTCTTAGGTATAGGCCCCAATTATACCATCACCAGAATTAGTTACTATGTCAGGTATCTTAGGGTTTCAAATACATGGAACTCATTTAGTCTTGTATTGTTACTCATTTTACGAAATTGAAATCATACTAGAGAAACACCAGTGTGTATGCCCAATTAAATCTCATCTTATCTAATCTAATTATATAAAACTGATTCTCTATATATTATTTCTCTCAAAAATAATAACTCATATGGTATTATAGGATTAGTTAACCATTTCAATAAAATAATTGAGATTAATCCTGGAAATTACTATAAATTCCTTAAATCCTCCCTATAAACTAGATACCACATGTACCCATGGAATGATGTTAAAATAAATAGCAAATATTTGAATTACATATTGTGAAACTACACAATGTCATCCTTGACACATGAAAATAATCTATATTGTATGGTCCTTCCTTACAACCTTAAATTGTGTACCTCAAAAAATACAACCCATGATTCCCATTAAAATGGATATGTATGACACCTCCATGTGAATTAAAACCAAAAACAAAACCATCCATGTGTTTCTCACTATATATTATTCTTGTGAGTGTGAACATCCTTACTCATTGGTTGATATTCCATTTTATGCATTTCCCTTCTCTACTATTACCATTATTTATATAGAAATCTCTTTTTAGTGGATGTTTCTGGTAAAATAATTCTCATATTAGATGGATAATGATCTCTCTATGTATTATCATATTTTTCTCATTGCACCATATTACCAACAAGACCAATATTCATAGGGAAGAATTTCTTATGAGACTAAATTAGTATGATTTGGCCATATTCCCAATGAGTACAATTGGGAAGCTCTATTCATGCATAATTCCCACACCCACCATTTCTAGTAATCTTTAACCTAGTCATATGTACCCAAAAATGTTAATCTACATGGATAAGTCCCTATACATGACCTTAAAAGGTCAAACATACCCTTATATGTGAAACCGAAAAATGTGACTTCTAATTCCTTTTACAAGGAAAATACTGAATCCCCATTCCTTAGAGTGTTCTTAAAACCAAAGAAATTTTCAACCTCCTTGGATTGAACTACTCTATTGAGTTCCATGCTATAAATCTTTAAAAACCCACCAATTTAAATTAATCATCACTATGTAGTAAGAAAATATGATAGAAAACCTCTAATAAAAAAATATGAAATCATTTTTTGAGAATTTTAGATACATAAAGATTCTCTAATTGATGTAGACACTCTTTTAAATATACAAGTACACATAGATTCATGTTAATGAAAAATTATTGGAATTGGGGAAACCCATTTTGTAATTTTGTATCATAAAAATTCATGAAATTCATATTTAATATAAAAAAAATCCTAGATTGGAAATGAATCCCCTATAAATGGGGAAATGAATTAAACCACCAAACTATTCAACCAAAAAATATTTTTAGATCTCATCAGTAAGAATAACCTAATGACCACCTTCCTTTTAAAAATAGGTTCATGATAATATCTCTTATCATAAATGTTGTAGTATTTGATAGTTTCTAGTTCCATGAATATATCTCATTGAGTATTGACCAAATCAAAAATGGTAAACATTATGTGGAACCTTCAACTATGTTTGAGGCTCAAAATCATACAATTCTCACACAAAAAAAATTGATCAATGTGAAACCTTTAACCATGAATGTGATTGGTTAAACATGTATTTTATTGTGATGTTTCCTAGATGAATTTTACTACAGGAGGGTGTTACTATTATTAGAATAAGTAGAACATATTTCAATATAAATATGTTTCATCGTCAAAACTAAATCTATATGATTCCACTATTTGATGTATTGGATCCTCATAAAACCAGAAGACATTGTAACCCAATATATTCCTTAAACACTAGGTCAGGAATGTATTGTATTAGGAAAACCATATTCTAGGGATAATCATGATATTAGATGTAGAACAATAAGAACATATAAATGGGAATCATTAAGGCCCATCTACCTAATGATACCATAATAAGGTGATGATGGTACTTATTGCAATCTCAAACTAGTATGAGAGTCTTTTCCGAGAGTGTAACAAAAAACATATCCCTTATATAAGATAGGATGATTATGTCATAAATTATGACTTCTATCAAATTTTAAATAATCTTATGGTGGACCATGTAAACTACCACCATTAGTGTCGTGATATATCATCCCCTAAGAGCTTAATAAATATTCCATCTAGTAATTCCCTACTATAGTCACACATGAATGATCATTTAGGAGAGTTCTCTATAGGTATAAAGATTCCAACTATAGGGAGTGGTCCCATATTCATGCTTCTAATGTTGAATCCCACAAAAAATCATTGGTGGAAATTTAAGAGAAGTCACACATTCCTTTTCCCACACACTAATCCCGTCATGGTTCTTTAACATTATCAGTGGAATCATTCCAGTATATCCTTTTAGTAACTAAGGAATACAAAATATTCTCACCCCTAAAAATCATGTTCATCACTATATACTGATTGAAACTAGAAGATAAGAGAACGACCATATACTCACTCCCATAAATTAATAGAAACACCTTACCATTACAGTTTTGGAATTATATTAGATCATAATTTTGGAAATTGGTTGTCAGAGGTATATCTTTGTTCATTTTATATAAAATTTCCACGATATCCATGTTTATACAGTATTATATAGTCACCAAAATATCTCGACGCTCAATAGGGGGAAGCGATATATTTTTATTCCCACCACCAGAGTAGTTTTTCAACATTTACCAAGATCCACTAAATTTTAGGTGCATATTTACACTCTTATTTATGTGGATTTTAGAAATATCTTTTGAATAATGATCAATAAGATATAACACAAATACTCTTTCCAACAAATGATCAACAATCCATTTCAATAGATACTTCACAGTATAACATATTTCTACAAAACCATTGAGGACCAACTGATCTATCCTAGTGATAATTTATGTGTAGGAATGTTCTCATGATCCCCATCGATGAGTGGAATGTCACTAGAATATATTGAGTGTAATCATTAAGCTAAAACTTATTCTCACATTTTTTAAAGAAGCCTATAATCCCAATCTATTGACAATAAGGGGTCATTTATGGTGGTTTTGACATATGAAGACCATTTAATGCAATACAAAACTCCATTCACCAAAACATATTATCAAAGAAGAAATATCAACGGGTAAAATCAAAGAATAGGAGTGGGCTCACATCAATTTCTCCTCAATAGAAGTGTTTTTTGGGCCCTAAAAGGTTCTTTGAATGTGGCCCAAGATTCCAATGTTTTCTTATCTAATAGAGTATGTATCTCCAATTCCTAATATCAATCATAGAACATTAGTATTAGTATACCTATATAGATAGCCAAGAGTATCATCCATTAATTCTCTCCCCATGACAATATTATTATTTATTATGGGAAATATTTTTATGATTTGTGCCAGAAAAATCCTACTGGCGATCGGGAGATATAATTCCAATAATTTCATCCCATTTCCAATTTTTGAAAAAATGGTCCTCCCCAAAGAATATTTTGTTGGGATAATGAACTTTTTAATACATTAAGCCATAATTATTGTGGTTACCATCATGTAATTATTTATAAAATTCATCCCTAAATTAGCATTTCGCATCGATAATAATCTCCTCCCCTTTTTGAAGAAACATTGAGAAATCCCTCATACCGTGAGTTAGTCGGTAGATTGATGTATTCTACTCGAACAACCCAGTTAATAAAAAGTGATAATTCTTTTAAACTATGAGGAAACAAATCATGACATCCATTTCCTATACTATATTTATTTCTCATAGCTTATGATATTTTATTGATGATTTCAACCAATCGAACTCATATTAGAAATTTTTCTTGGGAGAGACAACACTAGTCATATCATATAGATAAATATATTAGTAAATATGGAGGGAATAGAGTAAGTATGTGGAAATAATTTGGTAAATATAACATATTTTATTTGACTATAAGATCTCAAAATTTATATTAAATATTATCTTTAAATTATTTGATTTCATTAATAGTTTGGGTAGTACGTAAAACTATGTTTAAATGAACCATGATATGTTATTAAAGTATTATTATTTTAACATATTCATTATAATATATTAATTTAATTTTTTGGTAGGAAAATGAATACCCATATTATGACATATATTTTTTAAATGTAAATAAATATAAAATTTTTAGTAATGAAACCTTATACTTAATCAAATATGTTTTCTTTAAAAAAATATTTTTTTCAATGAGAAAATAAATATAATCAATTTCTACATGTAAAAATATAAAATTCATTTTTTAATTTAGCATGTCAAAATTAACCTAGGATGTATGTTTTAAAAGATTCTAAAGTGTTTTAAAATTTAATGAATAGTAAAAATACTGATTTATATCGAAAGTATATTTTTCTTATCAAAAATTTATAATTTTAAATTATATTAATTTCCAGCATTGATTAGTTCCTTTTTCAAATAAATAATAGAATATTTTTATTTGAAATTAATTTTATACATATATTTAATAAATAAATCATTTTATATTTAAAAGCTTATTTTTCGTTAAAATTGTTTTCTTTTTATTTTTGGTGATTTAAATTTAAATCAAATTCTATAGATTATGTAAAGACATCGACCTGAGATTCCCAGAGTCAAGGAATTACGTTATTAAATTTTCATATTAATCATTGAAGTCATATACTGAGAGACACTATAGCTCATTAGTTTTGGATTCCCAAAGATAAACATAATATTTAAAATACAACATCAAAGAAAAAAACAACATTCATACTCCATTAGAAACATCCATAACCCCTAGATTATCTATTCAAGTATTTTATAATATACATATTCTCATATTGAGGAGAAATAATACATAATAAAGCGGTGAGATCAAATCCACAGTAAGGGTTTATAATAAAGTGGAATCTAATATAAAAATAAAATATAAGTCTACGTGAATAAATAATCTCTTATACCCTTAAAACATAATTATGATATTATTATTTAATGAATAAAAACTAAATAAATTACATATAAATAATCACATTGGAATAAAGAATAACCATGGATATTATACTAGATGATTAATCCCATTGATTATCATTTACTAACATCCTAATGAGATAGTGCTTAATTTTATACATGATAAACATACCGTGGAGGCCTCAACCAAGAAATTTGAAAATAAATGGTTAAGAACACATCAAAATCTCTATCTATTGTGTATCCTTAGTCCTACCGATGGATCTAGGAGATATTAAGGGCCCCACCTATCACATATTAATTCCAATTCATTCTTCATTTTAATTGGGTTAGACATAAAAAACATGTACATATGAAATGTAAATAACTTTCCAAAATTAGTATACATAATCACAAACCATTCTTGGTAATATGGTGAATGGTATCCAAGTATTACATGCCCATTCAAACTAATCATTATTCATTTAGTTAAATATGTTATATGATAATCATAAAAGATCAATATTAATAAAATATAATTTTCAATATAATTTTTTAAATAGATTAAAATACTTTAATAATGTCATCAAGGAAATCTTGAGTGAAATACCATTTTTACATTGAGAAGAAGTGTTCTTTTGTAAAATTAATTTTTATTTTTCATAATTTATTTATAAACCCAAAATGAATGAATATTTATTTTCATGAAAAAATTAGGTATTTTATAAAAATAATGGTGTCCTAGAATAGAATATTGATGGTACTTTAAAATAGTCTAAAAATTGAAATATTACCTTTAATTGGGCACGCTTATCGAGAGGAATTGCAAAGGGAAACCAAAAAAATATATATTTCCCCATCAAATAAAGATAAACTGATATAGATACATCAGTTTAGAACATATTCATATAATTTATAAGAATTATATAAAATTAATTAACAATCATAACTGTTTAAAGAGGGTGAAAACATAACCCAAATGGAAATAAAGGTTCAGGAAGAATCCCTTACATTATGTCTAAAGGTGTTATGAAATCGTAATTAATCTCATGTATAATGAAATTATATTCATTAATAAATTAAATAATAATATATAAAACATTTATTTTATTATTTTAAATTTTAATTTATGGAATTTTTAGGTTCTATGAGATTCAATTTCATCATTCCATGGTATTATTTTACTCGGTTTTCACCATCGATTTACTTTTTCACATATAAGAAATATCATGTAAAATAGAAATAATTTTGCAAAATTGAAATTATAGGATATTAATGATAATAAAGGAGATTTAATGGACTAATATATTATTTGTTTCCATATATGAGTTAGATTTATTAGATATACCTTTAATGATAACCATATGGATCATTTTGGTGGTTTTTCAAATGTCGCAAACCAGATTTCTCTTATTAATTAATAACATGTATATATAATGGTTCCAGAATACTAAATAAATTTTAATATGTATTATAAAATTTATTAACCATTATTATGGTATTATAACCATCTTTTACGGTAGAAATGGAAAATGAATTTGTGTTGTCCATGATGGCGGTAAGTCGTCACATCACAAATGATGTTTTCATTTTTAGAATATAAGGAGGGATGAAAAGAGTTTTAATGATGGAAATTCCATTAACATAATAATATTAATGTATATATTTGATATTCTATTTATCATGTACATTTGTACATAAGATCTATGTATAGAATAATAAGGAAAAAATTAAATAAAATTGATTGAGAATGAGAGAGGATTTATATCTTGAATTATTCTCCATGAGAACTTCCTTAAGGAACTTCAAAAAGGTGTTTTGGTGGGACCCTAAAGTCCTTAATGTGGGGATGTGGTATATAATATGAAATGCTAATAAGATAATCAATATTCATGGTTTTGTAAGTGTGAGAATAAGAGGTTGGCATGGGTGGTATTTATAGTGGGGGTAGGAGTGTTTTGAATATTTTATTATGATTTTTTATTATTTTAGCTCATGGTTATGAATAGTTTGAGAAAAATCACTAAATATATTAATAAAATAAATTATCGTTCTATATTATAGTCTTAAAACATCAATACATCATCAATGAGAATATAATCCATGTATTTATTAAATACATTAAATTAAAGTATTTCACTATTCAGCAAAAAAATCTAGTATTTTAGAGAAAAATCACAAAAACTCACCTAAATTTTTTTTGATGTGTATAACTCAAAAATGATGTCCATTTTAGAAAAATGATTTTATATATATGATAAAAAATAAAATGATCATTTACACAAAAAAATTCCAATTCTAATATTTTAAATGATTTTTACACAATCAAAAATTAATTAAACATAGTGTTGTGTGAATCATAAACTATAGAAAATAAAAAATAAATAAAACTATAGCATAAGATCTCGGGGGTTTTACATTCTCCCATACTATAAAAATCATATTCAAAAAAAATTTAATTTCACCTCAAAAAATATTTTGATAGTTCTTTATCACAAATTCCACTAGTTCCAACACGGCCTCTAAATAATTTTTGATTTTTCCAAAGTATGTTTACCATATGAATCATCCAATTCCTCACCATATTCTATCTATTGTCCAAAATACAGATGGGATCTTCATATTAATATAAATAAGGATCCAAATTTATTCCTTTAGAAGTGAGTACATGCATTGTGTGAGGAATTTAAATCCTTAATAATGTGATTTAAAACAATTATTTTACATTATAAAGGCTATAATTATTTAAAAATGATAATCCGTGGTTCCAATTCTCTCCAGGATTTCAAAATGTCTACTGTACCTTGGTCATAGTCTCCCTTTATTTTGGAATCATATACCACCCTTCAATGAAGATACATTCAGAAGCACTTGATCTCCCACAAGAATCCGAAAATCATTTTTTCGGTTATCATTATATTTTTTCTACATTAAGATGATTTGATATGGGATTGAATAGTAATTACCTTTTCAATTGTCTCCTCCACATTTTGTAGGCTTACAAGCTACCTTTAACCAACTTCAAACCATCATATTAGTGTACAACATCTCTTTCCATACAATACTTAATATGGTCCCATCTGAATACATAAATGGAAACTGTTATTATAGGAAAACTATAAAAAAGGTGAGCACTGATCCCACATTCCTTGAAATTAAATTGTGTCTGAGGTAATCATGTCTTTTATTGTTTGAATGGTCCTTTAAAAATGCACATGAGTTTGAGGGTGATATGATTTACTCAAATTAATTTCACATTCTAAATGATTCTTATGAATTTTCCAAAATATCAATGTAAATCATGGATCATTATCAGATAAAATTTAAAGTGGTGTTCTATAAATTATTATAAATTAATTAAAATTGATTAATGCAAGTTAAACCCGTGGAAAATATTCCCTTTTTCAAATAAATTTGCATATTTTGTAAGTCGATCTACAATTATACAAATTATAAAATTCATTATAATAGTTTTTGGTTTTCCAATGAAAAAATACTTTAATTCTATCCCATTTCCATGTATGAATTGGAAGTGGTTGCATGAAACCTCTTGGATGTTTTCCTTCAGACTTCACCTATGGATAGACTAAACATCTTGATAGAAAATCCCTAATTTCCCACTTCATATTATCCCACCAGAAAGGTTCCTTAAAAGGACAATACATATTAGTGTTATCATGGTGTATATATAAATTCACTCTATGAAAATCATCAAATAATTCACCCTTTTTCTTAGGTATAGAGAGTACACAAAGCCTTTTCCCAAATTTCTAGATTTCATCTTTGTATATAAAGTCTATAAATTTCCAATCCATCACAATATTAATTTCTTTTTGAAAATTTTTATCATTATAATGAAAACATTAAATCCATTATGATAATAGTGGTTTTATAATATTTTGAAAAACTAATTTCGTTTCACATTCCTTGGTAATTCCCATATACATCATTACTAAATCCATGTACACATGGCCCCTATGAATCTTCATCTTGTTCAAAACAAAATGATCCTTACTACTCTAAGCATCTTATACATTATTCTCTTTCACTGGGTGGCAGTGTATTGAATAGTCACAATCCTTGAGTAGTTCACGCAATATTCCTTTCCCCGTGTTGAGTTCTTTATATGAGGATATATATTTCAAACTCTTATGACATCTATATCTCTCACATCATTTATACTAGAGATATTGTCTCCATATCATCAAGGAAAAGATTATTGTGGCAAAGTGATTATAATGAGTTGTATAGTTCTACTCATTATTTTTTAACTATCTTGATGCAAAAGAAATAACTCTACCATTTTTTATATAGATACAACCACGTCATTTGTTTGAGGAATCAATAAAAATTATGAACACTTACATTCATGATGGTAGTGTCATGTTCGGAGTATTCACTAATCTCTTCTACAAATATTAAAAATATTCTTCACATTTTTTCCGTATTTACATAATACCTTTACTAGTAATCATTTTTAGCAAGTTAGAGAATCTGAAAATATTTTTCAATGAAATTCCAATAGTAACCTGCTAGACCAGGGATAATACATACCTATGTTATTTTAATTAGTGTAGTCCATTACTATAATTCCTTTTTATTTTCATGATCAATTGAGATTCCATCGTTATATGTAAAATGGATATGAAAAAAAATTGTATCCAGATTTCACACTTTCAAAATATCCCATATAAATCTTTTCCTCTAAGATTATATAAAACAAGAGAAAGTCATGCCCATGTCCCTCATAGATTTTGGAATATATAATGAGATCATCAATAAATATCACAAAAAAATAATCAAGATAATCCTTGAATACTCTATTAAAAAGATATATAAAAATAGAGGTTACATTAGTAAGTCCAAATGGCATTACTATAAAATCATAATTTCCATTCCTAGTTAGAATTTCTATCATTGGAATATTTTCCATCCTCATGTGTAATTTATGATATCTAGATTGAAGGACAATCTTAACAAAATATTGAGATCTGGTAAGATGATCACATAAATTATTCATGCATTGTAGAAGATAATTTTTCTTTATTGTAATAGCATTCATTTATCAATAATCAATGCATAGCCTCATGGATCCATATATCTTCTTGAGAAATATAATTGGGGATCCCTTTGGTGAAAAACTAGTGTGAATAAATCCTGTATCACTCAATTCCTCTAGATTTTTATATAGATCTACTAATTTCATAGAGTCCATTACATAAATATTCTATGATATGGGTATTGAACCATGAATTAAATAAATAAAAAACTTGGCATCCCACTCTAAATGATGTTATGGTAAATCCTATGGAAACACATCAATGTATTCTTCCCCAATATGAAAATAAAAAATCTTATGATTTCTTACCTCATCTATAGATAATGTTTTATCTTCAACTCTAATAATTTTATTTAGAATAGATACTATATAAGGATCTAGATAAGAACCATATGATTATTTTTTTTCTCTAAAGATAAGGTATTGTATATCTTCCTCACAAAATCTAATTTTATTTTTCTTGCAAAAAAAATATCACCAGATTTTGAAATCCAGTACGTACCAAGGATTATATCAAAATATACCATAGGTATGCTAATAAGGTTTGAAACTAAATCATGTTTAGGTGTCATAAAGGGGAATGACTAAAACATATTTTTTGAAATTATACATTCCATAGAATATTTTTCAAAAAAATCCCCTACCAAAACCAAAGGGAAATGTGTGATTTTTTTTAAAATTGGGAAGATATAAAAAAATGTGACGATTAAAAATAAAATAAAGAATTATACAGGTTTCAAGAAAAGATTAAAGTACATGCTATAGCATCATTAGGAACATCAACCTCCTTTGTTTTGATAACATAATCTTATCCTTTCTCCCTTGTCCGTTTCATGGGAATGTTTTCATGACTCATCATAAAATCATTTTCATAGTGTCCAATCTCTGTATAATTATATAACCAAACATTGGTATCTTGTTTAATTCCATTGTAATCATGGGGTTGGCGGTATTTTTCTCTATAGTTATAATAATATTATTTTCTTTTTAAACAACAACCATGGTGTTTCTTTCCCCTAGAATCACACTTTTGAAAACAACTTTTTTTCTTCATCTATTTATCCATTATTTCCTCCACCACAAACTTATTCTCTTGTTTTCCCATTAAGTCGTATGAAATATATAATTCTTTCCCTAAATTGATAGCACATAAAACTATATCATTATATGCTCATAAATATTTGTAGACTAGTTCACATCAGATGAATGGTTTTAAACCATCAATGAATCGATCAATATTTATACTAGGATTACTTGTGTAGTCTATGGAATTACATGGAAAAATTTTAATGTAGGATTCATAATTCACAACATTTTCATCTTCATTTTGCTTAAAACTATAGATTTGCATCTCTATAACTGCTTTCTATTCACAAGGGAAATATTTTCTATCAAAATTTTCATTAAATCATTCCATTACATATTTTCAATTCCATTATCATCATTTTAATTTAAATTAAATGAAAACTATTAATCAGCATCTCCCAAGAGATGATAAACATCCATTATTACATTATCCCTTTCATTACATACCAATGAAATAAATATCTTCCCTAAAGAACTTATCCACTGCTCCACTACAAATGGGAATGTACTCCCATTGAATGATGAAGGTGATTTCCGTATAAAGTGGTATATCATTTCAAATCTATGTTGTGGATTAAGAGGCTTTGAATGTGTAGGGATGTTGATCTTAACCAGAGTTAGCTACAATATTATATTTATAAGTTTCTGAGCACCATTCATAACTCCATAACAAGGTCATTATATTTCGTTGGAGGGGAATCCCTACATGGGATATGAATGTTAATACAGTTTTCATTACTTCTACTAGGTTTCATTTCTAAATAATGCAATGCACTAAATTATGTTATAAATCATAATGAATAATATTTAATAAAAAAACTGAAAATGAATTAGAAATTGATTCATATCAAATATGATAATCATAAACATGGATTCTTTAAGGATATATTTAATTTTAAATCATTAATAATGGTTTGTAAAGAAAATGTGAATTATCCAAAGAATATAACCAAGGAGTTTCAAACAAGGTGTACATTAAGGTCTATTGATCTGTACCATATTACGCAAAGTCAGGCCCAATGCACCTTGTCCGTTTTGTTACCCCTATGTATGATTGTTCTAGAACAACATCCATTTGTAGTATCCAAATAGAAGTGTATTTCTATAAATACCCACATAATCTATATTTTACTAAAATTATATGATTTTATTCTATGATTCTCTTAAAAGTTTATATTAGGGTTATGTTCTCTAATATATGTTATGGAAATGTAGTTTAAAATGTTTTTACTAAACACCCTATGATAACAACAATAAAGACTATGACCCCAGATTAATGAATTCGGTTCCTTACATTATTACATTGGTATAATAAACTAGGATGTATCATCATGAAGGACTAAATAGTTTATTATTCCCAATTTTTATTCAGGATAAATTATTTTAATGTTAACATTTTTTGAAATCTAACTCAAGTTTTATGCTTCAATAACATGTTTATTCCATTTCTAGGATTATAGATATCCCTTTTTTCTATGTATTCCACAGTTTAACCTATCCATTTGTTAGAGATAATAAGTGTTAGTAACTTATTATGGATAAAAATAAAATGATGTTTATTTTTGTTCCATGTTTTGTAATTATTGACATCATTTTAGAGATACACTATAATTTATGATCCTTGGTTTGTATATCATGGATAATTAGGCCCACAATCTTCTAATAGTATGTGTTAAAGGACTATAGATTTATAGTATGAGTTAGTGGAATAATTACTTTTTGGGATTCGGACTAGAAAACATTAATAATAACCCTATGGATAATTATATCACCATGTATAACCCAGATTGAATATTAATAAATCACAAGTTAGGACATACATTTCTTTTATAATTTTTACCTTATATGTTCATAATTGTATTTTTATATTCTCATTTGTTATGTAATCAAGACCCCATAATTTTATTTTTATTTTATTGTTAATTTTTTTAAATAGGGGAACATGTTCTAAGAATAATGGTGATAATAAATTTGATGAAATCCTTAATGAGATTCCAAAATTAATAGGAATGGGATCTAAAAAATTCATTATAGTACTGAATCAACTCACTAACGTTATGAATACTAACGCGAATCATGTGAATCAGCCTATCTCTCAAATAAAATATAATTTTGTATTTGAATACTTTATGTAACAAAGTCATATAGTATTTAGTGAAACTTATGACCCCCTCGTCACATAACATTGGATTAACTTAATTGGGAATATATTACTTATTATTAAATGATCAGAAGAAGAGAAATTCATTCTAGAATTTTATCATTTTGAGGGGGAAACTAATTAGTTTTGGAGACAAATAAAAACAATATGAGTAATGTAGAAATTGATTCCATGGATTTGGAATGATTCAAGAAATTTTTTTTCAGTAAATATTTTCCTTGAACACTCCATCATTAGATAGATTGGTAATTCCTCAAACTAAAGAGAAAAGAAGATAACTCTATTGTAGAATTGGATGAAAAATATAATGGATTTCATGGTATTCTTCAGTCACAATCATCAACTATGAAAATAATGTTTAACAATTCTTTTTTTGGTAAATATTGTGTCAATGAAAACAAATTTAAATTGGAAACATTGATGGTTATGAATACATTGTTCATTGTTCCCTTAACGTTGATATGGAGATCATATATTCTTAGCGGTCTCATGGGAATAGAGAAAAGAAACATAAGATATAATTCCCTTCATGGGGGCCAATAGAAAAATATTATGGTTGAAAAAATACCCCAAATACCACTTGTCAAAAGTGCGGGAAGTATTATCCTAGAAACTACATAATGAGAATGAGAAGTTTTTTAAATTTTGGACAAGAGGGGAACCAATCTAATCAATGCTGAAGTGAAATAAAGAAAACCCCTAATGATGATGTTAAAAACAAGGATCATATAAAAACTATGTCTATCACGATTTTCCTTAACTACAAGTTACATTTTCATTATGTGAGCCTATTCTTTAAGAAAAGTGTTTTCAGAGACAATCAATGGAAAAAACCTCCAAAGCAGTAAGTAAGGGAATATGTTATCACTACTGCTGAGGTGGATATCGAAAATGATATGGTGAGATGTATGATGGCTATTCATTCTACAATATTTGAAATACTATTTTATTGTTGTTATTGTTGACGCACCTTTTTCATCATATTGTCTAAAAGATTGGAAAAAGTAAATACCTTAGTCCAACTTGATTCATCCATTGAAGAAACATCAAATATCAACAAAGGGATGCACAAGGAGAACATTGCCCATAGGTCGCACAAGTTCCTTCATGGTTGCGCAAGTCCACCTACGCGACACATAATGGTTCTGCAAGTGACTTACTCGCCGAAAAGGATAACTGCCCGGGGTCTTCTCCACCCTATAAATAGACCCTATGGGCCCCCCATTCGAGGAGGAATTTTTCCAGAAACTCATATTTAATCTCCCGCCGCCCTAGTCTCTTCTCTAATCTTCTGAAACAGTTCTAAGGTAATTTCGTACCTAGAACGGATGATCTAAAAAGTGGAAGGAAGGCCTAAGTGTTGAAAATCAACAACACTTGCGTGCCTAAGTGGCCAGCCCTTAAGGGAAATGGCCATACTTGCACGCCGCCTTACTCCTTCAATAGAACTTACGCACCGATCTTCTGGAATAACCTCAAGATGATTCTAAAGGCTTTAACCAAGAGTCGCTCAATTATTACCCTGCTGGTTAACCATCACGCAAGTACCCATGTGTTGCGTATGTATACCTGCGTGACCAGGACATGCACGCCCACGCAATACCTGAGTTCCTGCCAGGACTTGCGCGCCCCTGCCTTTTTGGGTTCCCTTCTTGCCTATTTCACCCCTCTTAAGCCATTACACCTCTCTTATTCAAGATTCAGTCTTCAGGACACTCTTCAAAGGCATTTATGGCATAATTTCTTGATTTGACACTCTTATCTGAAAGGAATTCTGTGGAATATCTCTCAAAACCTAGTGATTTACACATCTTTTTTCACTAAAGATTGATATTTCATTCATTCAACCACATCCTTTACGATGAGAGAACTCATTAACCTGGGCCTCCTCTTCAAGAGTAAGCCCCAGTCCCTAAATTTGGGCATCTTCCTCCAGAGTAAGCCCCAACCATAATTTTCTTAACCTAGGGCCTCCTTTTCAGGAATAAGCCCCAGTCATAATTCTCAAATCTGGGCATCCTCCTTAGGAGTAAGCCCCAAATCATCATTTCCAATTGGGCCTCCTTTTCAGGAATAAGCCCAGTCTCCTAATTTGGGCATCCTCCTCAGGAGTAAGCCCCAACCATAATTTCATTAACCTGGTCCTCCTTTTCTATAATAAGCCATATTCCCCTAATATGGGCATCCTCTTTAAGAGTAATCCCCAAGTCCCTTAATTTTTCAAGTCTCATAACCTGGGCCTCCTTTTCAGGAGTAAGCCCCAGTCTTAATTCCTCTTAACGAGTCCTAATTTACCTTTGATCTGGGATTCCTTATCAGGAGTAAAAACCCAATCATAAGTCCTCTCCTAATTT
Source organism: Viscum album (assembly GCA_963277665.1). Lineage (NCBI taxonomy): Eukaryota > Viridiplantae > Streptophyta > Magnoliopsida > Santalales > Viscaceae > Viscum > Viscum album. Next base: position 520,920,129 of record OY728129.1, on the reverse strand, counting down.
GGGACTCCTTTTCAGGAGTAAGCCCCAAGTTAGAGTATTCAAATCTCCATGAAGCACATATACCTTTGTGGACCCTGTTCCTGGATTTCCTCCCTGACGTAAATCCAAATCTTCATTTTTCTGGGCAGTCATACATATATAAGTCCCATCTTATTTCTTATGATTTCATCTTTCATGGCACAATTGTCTGATTTTTAACAATACCTCTTGATTCTCACACTGAGCATGACTCACGTGAGCTTAGAGTGTAGAAATAACTATGACATCCTTCTTTGATCCATCAATCATAAACATTATACTCCCTTACTCGAACTATGTGGGTTCTGATTCCTTTTTTTTAAATAAAGGATATGTAGGTAGCCCATTTTCGGGTTCGATCCCAACTCTGAAATAATCCATGTCCTTCTGAAAGACAATAAACTTCAAGTGCCCCACTGAGTGGATTTAAAACTAGCATGGTCATCATAATGACCAAGAAACATTTACGTATCAAAGGATACCATTGACTAAGAATCTCTGACAAATATAGATGATTCTCTATCAATGAAGAACATCAAATACATATAAAAGATTCCCTAAATTTCATACTTATCGATCATTGATTTTCAGATCTAATGGAAATCTCATTTTATACTTGGTAATGTAATAAGGATTCACGAACATAACTTATATCTATAAAGAGAGTCCCAGAGTAGACAATAATTCCCCTCAAAAAGGTGTGATGAGTCCGACCTCCCATCTTCTCGACCAATGAAAATTCCTAAGCCTCATCATTCAATAAACTAATGAGCGCCTACCTTTGGAAAGTAGGTCCAAATGGATGTGGAATCATTGGATGTTTCCGGTTCTACGAACAAACCCGTTAGAAACCGATTGGAATGTTTGATCCTACCATCAAGGAGGTCATCCCCGAATTCCAAGGGAAACAAAAAATGGTGAACCTGACGTGAATCCTTAACCAAGATAAAATGATGTTTTACCTATTTGTTAGGCCCCTATTTAAGACTCAATGAAAGGGCCAACAGAAACAATCATTGAAATATGTGATCATCCAAAAGATGTAGTGGATGAATTTATCTTGATTACGTCTGTTATATCAAACAGGTACTCTTTTCCAAGATCTTCTTCATTTCCAGAATGGACGCTCTCAAGTTCACATCTATAAATACTACTGTTGCGAATTCCACTGCTGCTACTCCTGCTAGATCATCGTCCGCTCTGAGGATGACATCACCTACTCAGCGTCTTCAACATTGGGTATCAAACGCGCTGGTTAAGGAGTACCGTCAACACAGTACCATCCCAACTCTGGAGGCTTCCTGAAAAGCCCTCCAAGTGAACAACTCACACCGTTCGTCCGGACAACGAAGACCAGTGATCCAGAAGCAGGCAGTGCTGACTACCGTCTCCAACCGTTTCGGGTCGTTCTCCCCGGAACGGAATCACCATTCGCTCCCTTTTTCTGAGGAGGTGAATGAGCAGGTCCCTCAGGGCCTTAATTCAAGTATACAGGAGTCTTTCCCGAGGTCTCCCACCAATAATCATCGCCAGACTCATGCAGCAGTGTGCCCTCAACATGATGAGGGTACCGACTCTAGGAATTCGTCTCATGTTCCTCGAACCCGAGCAGGCAAGACGAACTGCCCGAGGCGGAATCCGCTCAACAGTGAGGAGGATCTTATCTCTACCATCTCTGGATAAGTCCACCAACCTAACTTGGTGGAAATCAATGAGCGGGCACACACACCTACCCGTTTTAATCCCGCAGTCCAGCAGACTCGTCTGGCAGCAGCACGCCAATCCCGTCAGGCAATTCTGGTGGAGTACTATATGTAGGAACATACACCTGTTTATACATCATCATCTAGTAAGAAGGATCATTTGACTATATATGATGGATCTCATCAACCGCGTTAGGAGAAGTGCAATCAGTAGGCACATACACCTGCTAGTATTAATCAAGCCTACCAACAGTCTCTCTTGGTATAATTCGGAGAAGTCTGTCGAGAAGCTCCAGCGACAAATAGGAGGAAGACGTAACTCTCTGTCCCCACACTTGAGTTTTGTTAGGATTCACTGACAGGAAAATGAGGACAGGAGCAAGCACATACACCTACTACAAGCCCTGAATGGAGGTATATCCATGTTCCAGTAGCTGAAGTCGCCAATAATATTCTATCAATGGTGAAAGAGCAAAAGAAAATCACAACTCATATTCTGGATGCATGTCAGGATATTATAACAACTTCAACGACATCTTAGGGAAAGACACATAAATATGTCCCTACCAGTGGAGTGACATATCAACAATTCACTCCGGAACAGACACAGACATCTGTTCTAGTCCAAGAGGGTTGTGGGGAATACTCCCACATATCATACAGACAACCAAGTTAGGCACATACACCTGATTTGAGTGGATATTTTTAGCCTAATGGGCCATCTTTATTGATCAGGAACATACACCTACTCAGAGCAGCCACTTTCAACAACAAGTGATTTCCAAGGTGAGTAAGAAGGCGTTTAAGAAAAAGACCCGCCCAGCACAGTCAGAAGATAAAGATCCAATCTGTAACAAGGCCTTGCTCAATGTTGGAGTTCTTGAAGCCCTCATACAGTTATCTATTGAAATTCAAGATTCTACTCAATCATTTCCCAATAGTGGGAACATTAATTCTGAAGGCCTTAAACATACACTTCCTCATGAAGGCTTGCTTCATGACAATTCGGTTGATCTCGAAGTTTAATCTTCAAATGAGAGCCACAAGAACCCTCTGTGTGGTCAGAAGACCAAGGAGAAAGAGATCTCATCTTTTGCTGTAACCAATTATGGTGGACCTCCCCATGATGATGAATTTCGCTGTGAAATTCCTCTCCACAGTAGTGATGCTCATTGCCCGGAAAATGATCTAGTGGACAACGTTGTGCTGAGAAAGCCCTCTTATCTTGAGGCACTTGCAAATGCGAAACCAGTCATGTATGATGCTTCATCGCTAGCAGGTTAAATACTTTCTCAATCAGAAGATAGCCCAGGGTGTAGGTAATTCTCCGAACCACCCCTAAGTCATGCATCTTCTAGTTTGATCAATTATTTCTCTACCAATCCTGGTGAATCCAATAAAGCAACAAGGAAACACCAACTCTGGTCAAATCAGGTAGAAGAATCTTCATCAAATGATAAAGAGGAAAAGCTGAACATGAGAAAACAACTGGCGAAAGGTGAATTGCCAGTCATGTTTTGGCCTCTGGCTGACTCTTAGTATGACTTTCCAGAAATGTTCACGGAAGATGAAATTCATGATAATCGTCTCAACATATAGAAAACTATTTGTCAGTTGAAAAAGAAAGTATTATCTTAGGATTAATATTAAAATCATCTTAAGATAATATAAGGGTTATAATGTCAGATTGATTTGGCATCTCTTTTAGTCTCTCGATATCCGATGGCTGAAAAGTAGCAGAGAGCCCTTCAACGTTAATGCCTTGGCACACTAAGAAGATTGCGCCAGTTAATTTCCAATGCCCCATCTGGTATTCGTGTCAGAGGATGGGGTGTTCATGGAGCACTGCATTTCATGGTGCTCTCCTGTCAGCAAATCCCACCGAAAATGGTATCGTGCAATGTTATTGCCCATGGACGACCATAGTAAATGGGATTTGTTTGTAATCAAAATCTTTCCCAAGAATAGGCCTCAACTAGTTCCTCTCAAAATCAAGAATACAGAGAACAAGTTGTTGAATTACTCTTCCATCAAGCAAACAAGAATATTGAATAGGCCTGTCATATGGAGCAAGCACATCATCAAGTGATAGAAGTGTCAGAAATAATCCAACGGTCTTTTGAACCAGGTGATAAAAGTGGATACAGGTTAATGCATCCACCTAATTTCTAGACTAAGGTTCACAAGATCAAAATAGATTTTAAGAAAGTCTCAGACATAGCATGTCAAGAGTTAGCCCAGCACTCCAGACTGGGGACTCTTTTAAACCAACCCTCAGAATCAACAAATAGGATTCAAGGAGTTGAGCGAAAACAGAAGGAACAACCCCAGTCCACCGGACTGGGGACATTTTCAAATCTTCAATCCCCTCCTCAGAGAAAGTTAGTCTTTTCTCTATTGGGGAAGAAGCCTCAAGAGGAACAAAGAGAAAAATTATCAGGAGATTCCCTCCAAATTACGGTTCTTCAAGATGTTCCTGAAGGATCAAATCAACAAAAGGCAATGTCTCATCAAGGACCTGGAAGAAGACAATATCACAGAAATGCTGATAGAAAGGACTATAGTGAGATGCATTATGCATCAATCAATGTCATCAATGTCGTTGTTGCTGATCCACCAGATGAGGCTCACTCAGGGGAGTCATATGTAGATGTACCTGCTCAAGAAGATGTTTGCACCGACACAAATGAAAAAGGTGTGCGTACACGAAATCAAAGGGTTACTCAGAACCTAGGTAATCCTTCGAGTAACCCGCTTCCCCCTCTCCGAAAAGGATCCAACAATGGGAGAGGAAAGATTCCGGTTACATATCCTTATTATGGAGAAGCCCAATCGCTCTCAATAGAGCAAAGGATTGCACAAAAGGAGGAAGAAATGAAGGAATTAGGAAGGTTGAATGCAGAACTACTTCAGAGTAGTCTTCTTCTTAATCATGCTGGAGTTAGTCAGTCAAAGGAATTTGTTGCAGCTACTAAGATGGATCAATAATATCTTCCTCTATCAGTACACCCTCACAGGTCTAATCCTACGGGTCAAGTGCAACAAAATTTGGCAGTGCTACCATCAGTTTCAGCACCAACCACCACATCTGTCCAAGCTCCAGTCATTGCACCTACCCAAGTCCAAGTTCAACCGGATGCTTCTCAAAAGTTAATAACTACTTTTGAGTCATTAACATCTCGGTTAGAAACTATGGAAGGAAAATGTGCGCAGGTTCAACCATAAAGGAAAGTTTACCCTGAATGGGCAGACTCAATCTCTCCTCCATCCAGTTTTGGAAACCCTGTATTCCCTATTTTCAATGGATCGGGCGACCCTGAACAGTATTTGACACATTACGTGTCTTGTTGTGATCCTATTAAGGGAACTCCGGAGCAGCAAGAAGCATTAAAACATAGATGCTTCATATGGACTTTTCAAGGACCAGCCTTTGTCTATTATACAAGCTTGAAATCCTGGTCAATTACTGGATGGGAAGATCTCCAGCAACAATTTCTTCTTCAGTTCAACTCAACTTTGCCAAAGTCAACAGTTTTCAATCTTAAAAACTGTAAGAGAAAAGAGAATGAAAGGGTCTAAGATTTCATTGCTTGCTGGAAGGGATTAACATATTCCCTAAGATTAGAACTCACTCAAGAAGAATTGTTGCCAATTTGTGTGGAAAATTTGTGGGATGAGTTACGAATGCCGTTAATCCTTGTGAAATAAACAGGAGGGTTTCGAGACCTTACTTCAATCACTCAGCAGATTGAAGACTCCCTTATACAGGCTAAGGCTAAATATTTTGTAATTCCATCAGCTCCAGGAACGAGAATGTGTAAAGCAGAAACTGCTATAGTTATGCATAAACAAGCACTTGTACCCATTTCTACTCCAAAACCATCATCATATCGAAGGGATCCACCTGATGAGCACCAACAACAAAGGCTGTTTCATCCAGATGATCAAAGAGATCAAAGACAAAATCAATTTGAGGATTTTAAAAGAAAAACATACTCTTTCCGAAATGAACAAGTTCTCGGTTACTTCATTTCGGCTATGGAAAATAATCTGGTTCAATTGCCAAGGCCCAAAAGGCCAAATAAGGAAGGAGATGAAGACCGTCCCAATTATTTCCCCTTTCATCAAATGTTGGGGCATCCCATCCAGGAGTGTTTTGCCTTAAAATACCTCCTTCATATGATGGTCGACTTGGGACAAGTCAAACTAAAAGGTTCTTCAGCTCAAGTAGCATGTGTTACTGCTACAGTTCTGGAGGAGGAAAAGAATGGCAAGAAGTCAAAAGAAAAAATGCACAGAAGTGTGATGATTTAATGGTCAAAAATACAATCAACTGAACTCATTCAATTTTGTGAACACACTTAATGAAACCAATTGTGTCTTATTCCATGAATGTTGTCGAAAAACCCTCTTCGTCATATGGAATATCCTTAATGAAACGGCATGATTCAAATAAAGAAAAATAATCAGAAGAAGATGAGTATGTGTCAAAGACTAAATTGACTTTGACTCTGGTGGACTTCATGCCATCTACATCAAATCCACAGGCACCGCCCCACCAAACGGTACAGCCTAAACAGGCTAATCAGGCAGAGTCTTAATCAGACGAAGAGTTAATCTTTGGTTCTGTTAATATGATTCAATTAACCGATCTATATTCCAGTCGCAGTTTCGATTTCAATGAGCCTAAATTCCCTGTATCAAATAGGGGAATCAGAGGAAGTTCCAGGGGCTCAGGATACAGGGGAAGACGTGGATCTTTCAGAAGCCACTATTCCAATTCAACCCCTGTTAGAACTGTGTATGCAACAGAAACTCGTGGTAGAGCCCTTCAGCAAGCTCAGCAAGAACAAGAATGTTCTTCTACCAATAAAAAATTCAGTCCTGGCACATTTATTTTGGAAGACTGGTTAATGGTTCCATATTCTTCCTCTTAGCATGTAAATGGATCTAATAGGTCTAATCTTCCAAAACCATGAATATTTCCAACTCCTATCCCGATACAGGATGCATCAACTTCCAAATAATTTGCTTCCAAGGTACCTGCTAAACCACATATTCTGGTTGGGAAACGCAGACCTCTGGATCAAAATTATGATATATTGAAACACTTGTCCCAAGTACCAGCCAAGTTATCAATTCTGGATGCTCTAAATCTGTCAAAATATCTTCAGGAAGCACTCATCGAGGCTTTGTCAAGTCCTGAGGAGTTTGAAACTGAAATTGTTGCAGCTAAAGTCTATCACATAGAGAATAATCCTGCAGAATTCCATGCAATAATATCTTTTACCGATGAAGATGGAGATGATGTTATGCATGGATATATTAGACCTTTGTACTTGTCTGGAATGGTCAATGGCGTAGACGTCTGAAGAACATTCATTGACAATGGTTCAGGAGTCATCCTCATGCCCATTCGTACACTTTGTCGATTGGGCCTCATGGAATCTGATTTATCTCCTTCTACCATGATGATACAAGGATATGATAAAAATGAACAAGAACCATTGTGCGAAGTTACACTCAGAACTTAGTTTGGAGATCTTGTATCCAATTCAGATTTCATGGTTATTGATCAAGACCCTTCCTTCAACATCTTGCTTGGAAGACCCTGGCTACATCAACATGCAGCTATCCCTTCATCGTACCATCAATGTCTAAAATATTGTTTCGATGGTCATGTTGGGACATTGTATGGTGATAAGGCCACATTCAAGACATGTGAGTCTCAATACATTGAGGTGGAATTCTATCACATGAATGGAAGGGAGAAATCCACAACAAAAGAGATTACCAAAGTTAATGCTCCATATGGTTTAGAGAAGATTACAGTAAATCCATTTACACATGTGGGTATAGATTATGTGTTTCCTATCAGTCAAATTGACAAGATAGACCCAAATCAAAATACTCTTATGGAAAGATCCATAATTTCAGTTACGGAAATCGAGCCAGACAACATGGGAGAAATTGGTAACCCACTAAGCAGTAATGAAAGCACAAATGGTGATGTCTTCATTAAATCTGCTAAAATACAAAATGTCTATACATTTCCAATTAGGCCATAAGAAGTTATAGCAACATCAGAGGTGAACAATGATGTTGATTCTCAGTCCATCATCTCATTTTATTACCCAAAGAAGGCCCTTCATCATCAATCGGGTCGGAAATGGAAGCTTCTTCTTCAAGATATGAAAATTTTGACATGTCTTATGATCATGAAAATTCTGCTTTATCATCTACTATGAATGTAGAAATGGAAGAAATAATGCATGATGAAGAAGAAGAGGAAGATCTTAGAGATTTTCCATCAGCATTTGAAGAGGGTATTTTTACCACGTTGGATGAACTCAGAGAAATAAATCTGGGTACAAAAGAAGATCCACGCCCCCACTTTAATCAGTGCGGCCATGAATCATGAAGAGCAAGATATGTATATTTATTTTCTAAAGAAAAATAGAGATGTATTTGATTGGAACTATACAGAGATTCCCGGTCTTGATCCTGATGTTGCTACTCATCATTTGGCTTTATCATAAGAACATCGAGGATTTAAGCAAGCCGCGAGAAGAACACACCCAACTTATGCTTCAAAAATTGAAGCTGAAATGGATAAGCTTATCAAAGATAACTTCATCAGAGAAGTTCAGTATCCCAGGTGGTTGGCTAATATTGTCCCTGTAAAGAAGAAGAACAGAAAAATTAGAGTTTGCATTGATTTCAGAGATCTTAATCGGTACTGTCCTAAGGATGATTTCCCAGTTCCGATTACAGAAATTTTAATTGATGAAATAGCTGACTATGAAGCACTTTCCTTCATGGATGGATATTTTGGACATAATCAGATCCTAATGGCCCCAGAAGATGAGGAATCCACAGCCTTCAGAGCCCCTCAGGGTGTGTTTGGCTACCGGGTAATGTTTTTTGCCTTAAAGAATGCAGGTGCAACATATCAGTGTGCTATGCATCGTATCTTCAAACCCTTCTTAGGGACTTTTGTTAAATGCTATGTAGACGATTTTGTGGTTAAATTCAAACAATGTTCTAATCACATAGATGATTTGGAATTCATATTCTGCAAGCTTCGACTACAAAATTTGATGATAAACCCCTTAAAATGTGCTTTTGGGGTAACATCAGGAAAATTTCTCAGCTTTGTTGTACGCCTTCGTGGTATTGAAGTCGATCTTTAGAAGGCCAATTCAATCCTTAGTATGTCACCTCCTTAAAATTTGAAATAATTAAGACTACTTCAAGGAAACTTAGCCTATATTTTGCGTTTCATCGCCAATTTAGTAGGAAAATGTTTACCTTTCACCAATTTGATGAAGAAGGGAGTCACTTACCAGTGGACTGAAGAATGTCAAGAAGCATTCGATATTATCAATAAATACCTCTTGAGTCCACCTGTACTCATGCCACCTGTTGAATGAAGACCACTTATCCTTTACATGACAGCTCGAGAGCGATCATTGGGTGCCTTTCTTGCTCAAAATAATGATGCTGGGGATGAAAACATCATCTACTATCTCAGTCGAAATATTCTTGAAGCAGAAACCCGGTATTCATGTATTTCAAAGTGCTGTCTGGCATTAATCTTTGCAGTTCAGAAGTTGAGACACTACCTGAAACATCACGAGGTCCAATTGGTATCTCGCAATAACCCGCTCAAATTAATCCTTAGTCGTCCAATGCTTATAGGATGTCTGGGAAGGTGGGAAGTTATTTTGCAGCAATTCGATATTCTATATGTGTCTCAAAAGGCGACAAAGGGCCAAGCTCTGGCTGATTTCCTGGCTGAAAACCCTTCAGTGGAAGACACATCTTCAGATATTGAACTCCCTGATGAGGAAGTCTTCTCTATTCAAGAAAGTCCTCAAGAATGGGAAATGTATTTTGATGGTGCTTCCAGAAGTCCAAGAGGGAGGAAAATGGAAAATCTTAAATTCAACAAAGTTGGCTTAGGAATTGTGCTCATTTCTCCAGAAAAGGCAGTGTTACCTTATTCCTTCTTATTGTGGGAAGGTGGTACCAATAATGAAGCAGAATACGAAGCTCTCATCGTAGGCTTGGAATTAGCACTTCAAGCACAAGTGAATCACTTAAAGGTGAAAGGTGATTCAGACCTGGTAATCAAACAACTCAATGGGGATTATGCCCTCAGAAAAGAAGAACTAATCCCTTTGTATGATGATGTTAGAGAGTCAATGGCGGAATTCCCTTCGGAACCGACATTTTCTTATTTCCCAAGATCAAAAAATGCTCAATCTGATGCACTGGCTAATATAGCCACAGCTCTGGAAGATCCAAATCAGGACGGGACAGCCATCAGTATTGCCCACTGTCGTGAAATTTCACCTTATGTATTAATCAGAACAGAGGAAATTAATGAAATTAGTCTTATTCATGAACCATATGGTCATACTATAGGATGGATGTCACCTATCAGGGAATGCCTTTAAAATGGAACACTTCCACCTGATAGATCCAAGAAAGAACAAATCCGGCGATGTGTGGTCAATTTTACTCTTTATGATAGCCCAGATCACCTAGAGAAAATTCTCTACAAACGTGGTTTTGATGGAGTTATCTTCAGATGTATTGATGGTGAAGATACAATGGTTGTCAAGAAAGAAGTGCATGTAGGAGTCTGTGGTGCCCATCAGTCTGGACATAGACTGTCTGATCAGATTCGAAGGCATGGATACTTTTGGCCTTCAATGATACAAGATTGTGTCGATTTCATAAAGAGGTGTCATTCATGCCAAGTACATGCTAACTTCATTCATCAACCTCCATAGTTTCTTCATACAGATAAATACTCATGGTCATTTTTCACGTGGGGAATGGATGTGGTGGGACCTTACCCTTCGGTTACTGCCAAGAAATTTAAGTACATTATTACTGCTACTGACTTCTTTTCCAAATGGGCAGAGGCAATACCTCTCAAGGAAGTCAGTTCTAAATGCATTGTTAGCTTCATCAAGTCTAACATCATTACCATATTTGGTGTCCCTCATACCATATTGACGGAAAATAGCACCAACTTCTGTTCATCCGAGGTGAAGAATTTGTATCAAGAATACAACATCAAATCCAACCATTCATCTCGGTATCATGCAGAGACCAACGGCCAGATAGAAGACTTTAACAAGACTCATTCAAATATACTGCAAAAGATGGTGGATAAATATAAGAGGTCATGGCTTGATAAACTCTTTAATGCTTTATGGGCTTATCGGACTACCACCCACACTGCAACTCGGTCAACTCCATATTCATTGGTATATGGAACAAAAGATGTTTTGCCCATTGAAGTTCAACTACACTCGCTCAGAGCTTCCATTTGTGATCCATCATCTACATATGAACAATCTGAAAAGCTATTGAATGAATTGGAATGGTTAGATGAGAAATGATTGTGCACTTTGCACCACTTGGAAGTCTATCATAATCGAATAGCACGAGCTTTTAACAAAAAATTTCGTCTTCATTCATTCGCTCAGGGAGAATTGGTATTAATTCTCATAACTCCAATGATACCAGGAAAGAAACCTCCCAAGATTTATCCAAAATGGGAAGGACCTTACTAAATATATAGGGTCTACTCCAATGGAGCTTATTCATTAATCTCCATGGATGGAGAATTCATCACTACTCCAACCAAAGCCATATTTTTGAAGATGTATTTTGTATAAACACAAAATACTTCATCAGTGGCCCGATATGACCTTAAACTGCACAACCGTCCAGCAAGACGTTAAACTGTATAACCAATGGTCCATACATAGGACCTTAAACAATTTGTACTTTCATCCCACATGACGTTAAACTGTGAAAAGGTTCCCTAAATGGTCTAGTATGACCTTAAACTACATCAATGGTCCATTATGGCCTTAAAATACATCAATGGTCCAGTATGACCTTAAACTGCAACTAGGTCCTGTGTGACCTTAAACTGCATCATCAACGGTCCATGCATATGACCCTAAACTATTTTCAAGTCCCTTACATCCAGCAAGACATTAAACTGTGACGTCCTAACTACATGACGTTAAACTGTATAAAAGTCCCTAATATGTCCAACATGACGTTAAATGGTGTACTCTTTTGTCCTCACTGCATGACTTTAAACTGCACAGTCCCCCTTTCGTCTAACATGACGTTAAACTATATTGTCCCCATCGTCCTAACTACATGACGTGAAACTATACAGAAAGTGTGTGATACGTCCTACATGACATTAAACTGTACTTTGTCCCTGCTACATGACATTAAACTGTGTAGCGCCAATAGTTCTAACTGCAAGACTTTAAACTGCATAGTCCCATCATATGTCCTACATGACATTAAACTATGCATCGTTAAGGTTGTTGTTACCTCTTGTTTCTCACACCGAGTATGACTCACGTGAGATTAGAGAAATAATCAACCATAACACTCTCTTTGGGCTACTAACCATGTGTAAGTCCCAACATCATTTTTTAGGTTGTTGTCCCCAAGAACAACTTGATCGTTAATTCTTTCTTTAATTGAACTATGCGGACTGTGATCCTTTCCTTCCAGTGTAACACCCCGAGATTTTATGAAAAATATTCTTTTTAATTTCATTAATTTATTTTGTTGTACGCTACACAAAAAGGATCTTGCACAACACGCAACCCTGACTTGGCTTGCATTACATGCAATCACGACCTTCCTCGATAGCGTGTGTTGTACGCAATAACGAGTGTTACTAAACAATGATATATTATTATAATATTATTATGAACTAGCCGGTATGAATATTATTAAATAAATTTTGAATTTTATAACATTATTATTCATCTTACACATTTTCTAGAACATAGTATAAGAACAAAATAAATTTTTCAGGTAAAATAAGTATTTTTCAAAAAATGCAGATTAGCCGCCTTTTGATGGCGCACCAACATTAAATATAGTTTTTGACATGTTTATAAGATCAATTTTACAAAATAAAATTATTATTTGGAATCAGTATATAAAATTTTACCTTGGATAAATTTTTCATATTATTCTGATAACTTTCATATTTTAATGAATAGTAAAAACACGCTATATTTTAAATAAAAACAACTTTTTTCATCATAATAACTTTTGTGGTTAAATTATAATATTTAATTGTTTTAAATTATAAATAGAATATATTTTTACCATTTAATATAATTTATGTCATTAGCATTGATTTTACCTTGAATTCGTAGGTTAAATCAATTCAATCTTTTGCAATGTTTTAAACAAAAACCTGTTTTCTTTCGACAATGTGATTAATTTTAATTTAATTTCTGAATCTTTTGTGTATTGAATTTGGAAAAATTTATTCCATATTGGGAATCAGTAGGTCCAAATTATGTTAATAAGCTACTTTTTTTTTGGGCTTTATGAATAGTAACTACGGTAAATTTTATTTACTATAGTTAAAGGTAAATCGGGTAATTAAGGGTAAATATAAGATTTTAAAATTAACCTAACACCTGCCAAAATCCTATTCTATGACTAAAAGTAGACCCATATCACCTAAGGTTCGGATTAGAATCATTTAATGGACTTTTTTCCATGACAATAAATTAATTATTATTAAAACCAAAGAAAGTGACAACATGTGACTCTCTTAAAGCTTATAAGTATATTAATTTTAATTTAGTGATAAACTTCATGAAACTTCGAACATGAATAGTCTATAGAAATCTAACAAAATTATCTACATCTTATAAATTTATTTATAATTTTTATATATTAAATAATTATCATTAATTTTGACACAATAGGGATGCAGAAATTATTTATTTACTGACAAATCAATAATATAGTTTTTATTGAAATATTAATACATATTAAAGGCCCAAAAATCCGCACAAAACTTATTATTAGTGTATATATAAAACCTAATCATCCATTGGCCGAATTTATGACCATTTGTATCCTTATTAAAATGATTATGACACTTATATTATTTGATTGTAAATGATGCCAGAGTTGTCACCTTCATAATTTAATAAATATAACAATTTAAATATTGTGATTTTTAGATGATAAATTCGATTAAAATTATTATTTTGAATGTTAATAGATTTATCTTCATTATAGGATTTTATTTATAATTGTTATGCAACAAATATATATATTAAATAATTATACAAAAAATGATGTAGTAATTATTTTATTAAGAGATAAACCATATAAATGGTTTTAAAAATAATAAAATAAATATTATATGACCTATTTAATGTGGTCCACTAATTTTCTAGATATATATGACCTTTTATAAATCAATTAAAGCTTTTAGTTCGAACATATCTCTTGTATATAGTTTATTAAAATTCAAATAAATGAATAGTCTCAAAATTGACAATATTGTTATTTTATAAAACTAATATATTATAAAATTGTTTATAAATCACAAAAATATTTAAAAATTATAAATTGAAATTTATATGGTAGAAAATCTTATAATGTATCCAATTATGGAAAATTCACAACAAATAAGTAATTATTTGTTATAATTTAAAATTTATAATGTTATTACCACAAATAAAATTAATTTGATTAAATAAGGATAAATCAAGTTGATAATGTCTAAAATAAATTCTTAACATGTCTAAATTTGATTAGTTTATGCGATTAAAACCCTATCTAATCTAATCAATCGCTATGAGCCATTTTTGGAGGTTTTTCAGTGGGGAAAGATTTGTATAAATTAATATTTTTAAGAATTCCAAAGGTGCCCCTCTCCTCCCTTATAAAAGGGACCTCCTTCCTCTCTTCCTCACACCAATTTGAGCCTTCATGCTCGGCCAAACCCTGAAAAATTATCTTCTACACTTCCCTAGAAATATACTAGAGGTCCTGGTCTTCTTAAAAGACCAATTTTAGTGCCCTAAGAGGAGGTCCCAAAGAGGCGCTTCAAAGAAGAGGTAATGTCCATTACCGATTCTTTCAACTTTATTTCTTCTTACACTTCATCTTTTTTAGATGTTTAATTATGAGGTAATAACATCAGTATCAATAATATACTTTTATGTTATTATAATTATGAAACAACCATATTTCACCATCTATCCATCCAACGGAAAACGAAATCACCGCGCGTGCGTATGTACGGAATACCATCTCCACGTCGTGGTGTAATCTATTTTCCACCACCACCTTACTTGGGTGGGTATAATGCTCAAAGTAATGAATATATGTGATTATTGTAAAGTGATACTGATTCTTTAATATTATACATACACTTTAATACAATTCCATGATCTTGGGAATGATATCATCGCTCGTTCGTACGCACGGACTACAGTCTCCACGACGCGATCAGATTCACTCTCCATGTCATCCATTAATGAATGATTATAAAGTATATATAATTAAGATTAATGAAATATATGACATAATAATGATACTGGATTTATGTATATATATATATATGTATGTCATTTACTTAATTCCAATCAATTCAAAAGGGAAACAAAAACAGCGTTCATGCGTACGTACGGCCTACTGTCTCCATGAACGGTGTATTTCATTCCTTTTATCCATCTATAATATATCTGTATATGATGAATATATATTATATATAAATCATGTTTTACATTCTATAATTATTTAAATCAGGATATAAGTAATAATATCAAGAACGACAAGTCGAAACACATACGATAAATGAAATGATTTTACCCAAAACGCTGCTTTAACATGGAATTTACAAAAGAATGGGTAATATAAAGTCATAAGTGAAAAATATATGATATCATAACAATGAATATGAGTCTTTAATAAGTCTATGACATTATTTAAATCATTATACAGGAGTTTCGGATATGTACGAAGCATATCGGACCTAAGGTAAGGGATAACTTTTCCAATCTCGTTTTTATCCGATCTTGTTTATTCGTAAGTATTTACTGGGGTTATTTATATCATCCATGTCCATGTTTTATAAAAGTGTTTTCATGTATGTTCAAAGTCATTTTTAACCATTTTTTACTTTTAACCAATGTTATGGAAGGAATATTTCTTTTATTTAACCTACAAGGTACTTTTTGACTTTTCCGACAAAAGTACGAGAAAAATGTTTTTTTAACGTATACGACATGAAATGATTTTTACGATTTTATAAAGCCTTATTTTCATGAATATTCCTCCAAAATGTTTCATGAAAGTTTTCAACAAAATACTTTTCTTTTAAAATTGCATGACATTTGTGAAAAGAAAATGATTTTGAATAAAAAAGGATATTTTCCTCAAGAATTCATTTCAAGTGTTTTATCAAAACCATTTTCATCTAAGATGACATTATTTCATATGTGTATGTTTCAAGTATAATTTCTCTATGATTTACATGGTTTCACTTTTCTTATTATGAAATGATATCCACTTATTTTATACGGATTATTTGATGATGGGATAATGTTTATGAAACCCATTTTATTTATTGGGTTATTATGAATGATGTATGTTTATTTTGTGGCACAAGTAAGAATGATTTCATTATGAGATTGGTGGGACCTATATCTCCCTCCAATGAATTGGGTAAATATTTATATCTCATGAGATAGACATGGATGGAATGGTATGTTAATCCGGTTCAGTATTAAAGGACTAGAACGAGGAGTGAACTCGATTCAGAAATGGACATTGTCCATTAAGATGGTCTTGGAAGCAATGCCTTGGCTACTACAGAAATCATTACATGTGCTTAATGGATTCCACAATTACATGTTTTATTTTCATTCTATTTTATCATGGTTTATGTTCCATTATGATCTATGCCTTATGTACTTCCATGTATTATGTCGTTGCTCAATATTTTGATGTTTAAACATTATGTTCATGTTTTTAAGTTCAAATGTATATGGTATGTTTTATTTTATACATGCTTACCCTTACTGAGAATTTGAGATCACCCTTTTTATGTTTTATTTTCCCCCATGATCAAAAGAAAGGTTTTAGGTAAGGAAACAAAAAGTGGAAGATCTTTATGGGAGATGTTTAAGATCTTTCACCACGATTAGAATATTATGTTCCATGTTTCCAAAGACAGAAAAATATTACAGTCCTTGACAGTCTGTTTTTGTTTTGTATTAATTATTCCACAAAAGTAATGTCATGTCCATGTACGTCAAGCTTCGGGTATCTACTGTTGGTATCAGAGGAAAGGGTTAGTCAACCTTTGGAAACTTGGATGCGAAAACATTAGTGAGATCCCTAGAGATATTTCTAAGGTATGTCTAGGGATGTACCTAAGGATAAGTATATGTATAGGATATAGTCAAAGAACTACGGTAACAGTCTTAGAATTTAACCTAAGATGTTAGATATTGAGGGTGCTCCCTCTTTACTATGTTGTTTTCCCTAGCATGATTTTTTCCTCTCACACTATTCTTTTTAGGTTTTCGAAAATGGCTGGAAACAGGAAGATTCATGATAATGGAGGATATGACAGACAATGGAATGATATTCTTCATGAGAAACCAAATGAAACAGGATTTGGAAGTCCATACATCGTTATTATGCCTAATTATAAATCTCAATAATCTCAACTTTGGTATGTTTCCCGACACAGATAATAAGAGAAAGATGGAGATTCATGATGATCATAGAGGAATGAAAGTTCAATTTACCTCATGTAAATCATGTGGGAAGAGGCATCAGGGAGATTGTTTCAAAGGAACTGGAAGATACTTTGGGTGTGGAAAAGAAGGACACAAATCCAGTAAGTTCAAAGGAAAAGGTACAGTTAACACCATAGATGAGGATAATCGTATTGCTACCACATCAACAATGGTGAAATGTTTTAAATGTGGAACGTACGGGCATTATGCAAACCAATGCCCTTAGGGAAAGTCTCATGAAGAGAATCAGTATGGTCGTATGGGTAGTATTTATGTTGATGATGATGAATAGACTACAAATGATATGTGATATTAAAGAATTGTTGAAGCTCGGTCAATGGTTTAAGAAGGTAGTAGAATGATTGCATGTTTATCAAGTGTAATGTTATATAAGTAATCTCATGGTACTATGGAATAAAGAGACATCTATGGATTGTTACAATGTTGTCATTCCTAAGTTTTGAAAGTGTATAATTAATGGTTCTAGTAACCATGAATGTTTATTCAGATATTTTTGGAATGTAGATGATATACGCATAATGAAGGGATAAGGAGAAAATTAAATGTTTGATAGTATTCATGAGCTCATGACTGATATAAGGAGAAGGTTATATCATGGTTTGAGTATATTGAATTTTTGGATTTTGGTATGTGGAAAGAGTTAACTTTTGACATCATTCATGTTTTCACTAATATTCAATGGGTATTAATTTTTCAAGAGAATACATGATTAAGGCCTTCAAATGTTTGGAATGTGACCAACAAGACATATCTTATGATAAATGGGGATCAATTATGGAATTAACATGCTTGTTATATGAAATCTCTGGTAATCATTTTCACTATAATATGAGATTGGACTGTAGTATTATGGATAAGGCTAAAGATTGGAATGGATTTTTTTGGAAATAAGTTAGTATTGTTTAAGGATAGAAGTTTTTTTTCGATATTATTTATGGGATGTTATAGTAATGTAGTTTTAGAAAAAGGACAACCTGCAGGACGGGAGACAGCCCATCACGTCGGACAAGGCTATGGGAATAGAAACCACAACTGAAGTGCGACTGGCCTTTATTGCCTACCACTGGCCTACAGAAAGTCCCTTTTGAGTAGAAACTAGTTTTATTATAATAAGCAGTATGATATATGAAGTATAGGTCCATTTTAGGAACCTTATATGATTAATCTCACTATAGATGGACTTATGTATTTTTGATAAGTTTTATAACCTTTTTTTGAAACAGATGGAATGACCCATCATTCTATCACATTATCTGCTAAAACTTCACGAATGACAAATTCAACTTCATTTCTTTAAGAGATGAAGTGGAAATTGTCCATAGAATGAAAAACTATGAGACTGTACCAAAATCACGAAAGTATTTCTTCTAATTCCAATTTCATCAACTTTAGGGAAATGATATTGAAAACCAAAACTTTTGTCCTAGTTCCCTTATATCTGATGAATCAGATGCTACCTTAGATCATCACCAATCTATGGCTTTGTGATTGATGGCATTTTTATAGCCATGTTCTCTACCACTCTCCATCAGAACATGATGGTCAGATTTCTCCTCCATATCCATATTTTCACCTATGTTCTCCTACGTGGAAACCCAGTGATGAGTTATTTGGGTATCCGTTATCTTTCTAACATTATATTTTTAAATTAAGTTTTAGTATTCCTTTTTACGATGTGGGTTTCTATTAAAGAAACTTTCGAGTAGTAAAACATTTATAACCCCAACAAATTTCGAGGGCTAAATTCATTTTAAGGGGGGTAGAATGTAACACCCCAAGATTTTATGAAAAATATTATTTATAATTTCATTAATTTCTTGTGTTGTACGCTACACCAAAAGGAGCTTGCACGACATGCAACCCTGACTTGGCTTTCATTACACGTAATCGCGACCTTCCTCGATAGCGTGTGTTGTACGCAATACCGGGTGTTACTAAACAATGATATATTATTATAATATTATTATGAACTAGCTGTTATGAATAGTATTAACTAAATTTTGAATTTTATAACACTAATATTCATCTTACACATTTTCTAGAACAAGGTATAAGAAGAAAATAATTTTTTCGGGTAAATTAAGTATTTTTCAAAAAATGCAGTTTTGCCGCCTTTTGATGGAGCACCAACTTTAAATCTAGTTTTTGGAATGTTTATAAGTTAAATTTTACAAAATAAAATTATTATTTGGAATCAGGATATAATATTTTACCTTGGAAAATTTTTTCATATTATTCTGATAACTTTCATATTTTAATGAATAGTAAATACACGCTATATTTTAAATAAAAACAACATTTTTCATCGTAATAACTTATCTAGTTAAATTATAATATTGAATGGTTTTAAAGTATAAATATAATATATTTTTACCATTTAATATAATGTATGTCATTAACATTGATTTTTCCTTGAATTCGTCGGTTAAATCAATTCAATCTTTTGTAATGTTTTAAACAAAAACCCGTTTTATTTCGACAACGTGATTAATTTTAATTTAATTTATGCAACTTTTGTCTATTGAATTTTGAAAAATGGATTACATATTTGTAATCAGTCGGTCCAAATAATGTTAATAAGCTACTTTTTATTTTTGGGCTTTATGAATAACAACTACGGTAAATTTTATTTACTATAGTTAAAGGTAAATCGGGTAATTAAGGGTAAATATAAGATTATAAAATTAACCTAACACCTGTCAAAATCGTATTGGATGACTAAAAGTTGACCCATATCACCTAAGGGTCGGATTAGAATCATTTAATGGACTTTGTTTCATGAAAATAACTTAATTATTATTAAAACCAAATAAAGTGACAACATGTCACTCTCTTATATTTTATAAATATATTAATTTTATTTTACTGATAAACTTCATGAATCATAGAACATGAATAGTCTCCAGAATGCTAACGAAATTATATACATCATATAAATTTATTAATAATTTTTAGGTATTAAATAATTATCATTAATTTTGACACAATAGGGATGTAGTAATTATTTATTTAGTGAAAAATCAATAATATAGTTTTTATTGAAATATTAATACATATAAAAAGGCCGAAAAATCTGCAACAAACTTATTATTAGTGTATATATAAACCCTAAGCATCCATAGGCCGACTTTTTGACCATTTTGATCCTTATTAAGATGATTATGACACTTATATTATTTTATTTTAAATGATGCCAAAGTTGTCACCTTCATAATTTAATAAATATAACAATTTAAATATTATACTTTTAAGATGATAAATTCGATTAAAAGTATTATTGTGAAAGGTAATAGATTTATCTTCATCATAGGAATTTATTTAAAGTTTTAATTCAACAAATAAGTATATTAAATAATTATACAGAAAATGATGTAGTAATTATTTTATTAAGAGATAAACCAATGAATGGTTTTAAAAATAATAAAATAAATATTATATGAAATATTTAATGTGCTCCAATAATTTTATAGATACATATAACCTTTTATGAATCTATTAAATCTTTTAGTTTGAACATATCTTCTGTATATGTTTTTTTAAAATTCAAATAAATGAAAAGTGTCAAAATTGACACTATTGTTATTTTATAAAATTAATATATTATAAAATTGTTTAAAAATCACAAAAATATTTAAAAATTATAAATTTAAATTTATATGGTATAATATGTTATAAAGTATCCAATTATGGACAATTCACAAAAAATAATTAATTATTTTTTATAATTTAAATTTTATAATGTAATTACCACAAATAAAATTAAATTGATTAAATAAGGATAAATCATGTTGATAATGTTTAAACTAAATTCCTAACATGTCTAAATTTGATTGGTTGATGTGATTACAACCCTATCTCATCTAAGCTTTGGATATGAGTCAGTTTTGGAGGTTTTTAAGTGGGGTTAGATTTATTGTAAATTAATATTTTTAAGAGTTCCAAAGGTGCCCCTCTCCTCCCTTATAAAAGGGCACCTCCTCCCTCTCTTCCTCACACTACATTGAGACTTCAAGCTCGGCCAACCCCAGAAAAATTATCTTCTACACATCCCTAGAAACATCTTAGAGGTTATGGTCTTCTTGAAAGACCAATTTTAGTGCCCTAAGAGGAGGTCTCAAAGAGGCGCTTCAAAGAAGAGGTAATGTCCATTACTGATTCTTTCAACTTTATTTCTTCTTCCACGTCTTCTTTTTTATTTTTTTCATTATGAGGTAATAAAATAAGTATGAATAATATACTGATATGTTATTATAAGTATGAAACAACCATATTTCATCATCTATCCATCCAACGGAAAACGAAATCACCACGCGTGCGTACGTACGGAATACCGTCTCCACGCCGTGGTGTAATCTATTTTCCACCACCACCTTACTTGTATGGGTATAGGGGTGAAAGTAATGAATATATATGATTATTTTAAAGTTATATTTATTCTCTAATATTATACATACACTTTAATACAATTCCACGATCATGGTAATGATATCATCACTCCTGCGTACGTACGGACTACCGTCTCCACGACGCGATGATATTCACTCTCCATGTTAACCATTCATGAATGATTATAAAGTATATATAATGAATAATATTGACATATATAACATAATAATGATACTAGATTTAGGTATATATATATATATATGTATATATATATTTCATTTACTTAATTCCATTCAATTCAAAAGGGAAACGAAAACAGTGTTCATGCGTACGTACGGCCTACCGTCTCCATGAACGGTTTATTTCATTCCTTTTATCGATCTATAATATATATGTATATGATGAATATATATTATAAATAAATCATTTTTTACATTCTGGAATTATTTGAATCAGGATATAAGTAATAATATCAAGAACGACAAGTCGAAACACATACGATAAATGAAATGATTTTACCCAAAACGCTGCTTTAACATGGAATTTACAAAAGAACGGGTAATATAAAGTCATAAGTGACACATATATGATATCATAACAATGAATATGATTCTTTAATAAGTCAGTGACATTATTTAAATCATTATACAGGAGGTTTGGATGCGTACTAAGCATATCGGACCTAAGGTAAGGGATAACTTTTCCAATCACGTTTTTATCCGAGATTGTTTATTCGTAAGTATTTACTGGGGTTATTTCTATCATCCATGTCCATGTTTTATCAAAGTGTTTTCATGTATGTTTAAAGTCATTTTTAACCATTTTTTACTTTTACCCCATGGTATGGAAGGAATCTTTCTTTTATTTACCCTATAAGATACTTTTTTACATTTCCGACAAAAGTACGAGAAGAATATTTTTTTAACATATACGGCATGAAAGGATTTTTACGGTTTTATAAAGCCTTATTTTCATGAAGCTTCTTCCAAAATATTTCATGACTATTTTCAACAAAATACTTTTCTTTTAAAATTGCATGACATTTTGTGAAAAGAAAATGATTTTGAAGAAAAAAGGAAATTTTCCTCAAGAATTTATTTCAAGTGTTTTATCAAATCCATTTTCATCTAAGATTAAATTATTTCATATGTATATGTTTCAAGTATAATGTCTCTCTGATTTACATGGTTTCACTTTTCTTATTACAAAATGATATCCATTTCTTTTATATGGATTATTTGATGATGGGATGATGTTTATGAAACCCATTTTATTTATTGGGTTATTATGAATGATGTATGTTTATTTTGTGGCACAAGTAAGAATGATTTCATTATGAGATGGGTGGGACCTATATCTCCATCCAATGCATTGGGTAAAGATTTATATCTCATGATATAGAAATGGCTGGAAAGGTATGTTAATCCGGTTCAGTATTATAGGACTGGAACGAGGAGTGAACTCGATTCAGAAAGGGACTTTGTCCATTAAGATGGTCTTGGAAGAAATTCCTTGGCTACTATGGAAATCATTACATGTGCTTAATGGATGCCACAATTACATGTTTTATTCCCATGCTATTTTATCATGGTTTATGTTCCATTATGATCTATGCCTTATGTACTTCCATTTTTTATGTCGGTTCTCAGGATTTTGATGTTTAAACATTATGTTCATGTTTTTAAGTTCAAATGTGTATGGTATGTTTTATTTTATACATGCTTACCCTTAATGAGCATTTGATCTCACCCTTTTTATGTTTTATTTTCCCCCAGGATCAAAAGAAATGTTTTAGGTAAGTAAACAAAAAGTGTAAGATCTTTATGGGAGATGTTGAAGATCTTTCACCACGATTAGAATATTGTGTTCCAAGTTTCCAAAGACACTAAACTATTACGGTCCTTGTGTGTCTGTTTTTGTTATGTACTAAGTATTACTCAAAAGTAATGTAATGTCCATGTACGTCAAGCTTCGGGTCTCTACATCCTGGATGGGTATGTAGGGAACCTCATAAGGTTCAAGCCCAAAACCAATCTCTTATCATCGGTTCAACTACATCTCATACGATGTTAATTCGTGAAACTGCCCCTAGAATCAATATATTTACATTGGTTCACTTTCATCCTTGCTATACGACGTTAAACTCTACAACACTTTTGTCCAGTATGACAATAAACTAAAATATTCTTTGATACCCTCACCTGAGAGGGAACCATTATTTACATTGATTTTTCAATCATGTTTCATTTCAAAGACTTTGTGCATACAGGGAAACTCCCAAACCTTTTATCTTGCGTTAAACCATCATTGTACTAAAGTCCCCTTTCACCCTTCACATATACGAACCAAATTTGTACAAAGGGTATTTCTAGAACTACATGGGCTTGATTCCCATCCTTATGGGATACGTATGAATGTTCGAATGTCCCTCGAATCCAGCCCCAAGTCTTTGGGCCTAACCCTGAATTTCACTTTTAGTCCCCTGGCTGAAAAGTCCCTATGAGAACCCACATTGTGTATTTCTTATAATGGTCCAAGATCTATGACCCTAAACTATGATCTCTAATCCTTTTTTCCCACAGGACGTTAAACTATTATTTTAGAACTACGTATGGGATTGATTCCCATCCTTATGGGATACGTAGTGAAGTCCAGCATTTCAATTCAGGACCCAGCCACAACATGATTATGGTTACAATTGATCTGTGTATCTATGTATACATTGGAAAATACCCATCTTTATGTGTCATAATCCTAACCTTAAATATTTTCAGATCTTCATAACCCTTTTCTTGACTTCTAGTCACAAAAATGTCAAACTTCTGAGATTTCTTTTTCCTGACTATGCAGTTCGTGCCCTCAGGCGGCCTTGCATAAACAGTCTACATAACAGACTTGTCAGCGAAAAGATATAATTATTTGACTGTGCAGCCAATTCCCTTAGGTGGCCCTGCATAATTCAACCCCGTAATGGGTTTTCTAAATAACGGTAACTTAATTCTCAGGAAGAAATCCTTTTTTGTCCTTATTGGTCTTAAATGACAGTGTGTAGGGATCCAAAAAATAGCCATCCTTAACATATTTGTCCCATATCCTTTTTCATGATCTGAAAGTATTCAAGCCTATGGTTTACATTCTGCTTCCCTAAGTTTGGGTCAGACCTTCGTAGGAGTGATATCCATCCAGTACTTTGATAATCTTCTTTGGAAATATCTTATCCATATTCAAGTAACTCTTTCCATATAGAAAAATCTATAATTTGGAAAATTTGAATCTCCATAAGCATTCACTGGATTTTAGCACTAGAAAGGTATATTTCTGAGAGTTCTTTTGCCTAACTATGCAGCATGTGCCCATAGGCGACCTTGCATAAACAGTCTACATAACAGACTTGTTAGCCAAAAGTTGCTATTTATTTGACTATACAGCCAATGCCCGTAGGTGGCCCTGTATAATTCAACCCCCTAACGGGTTTGTTAAATAATAGTAACTTCATTCTTAGAAACTACTTCTTCTGATGACTTTTAGAACTTTTTCATGTCATTCCTCGGATTCAAATATTCTTAAGTCATAGTTTACATATTTTCCCTTATAACTTGAGTATGGTACTCTGTTTTCTGATGAATTGTCAATGAATTAAGTCAATTCTAATTCATTCGGTGAAAGATATTTCGACCTTAAACATTATCCTCCATATTTCCGACATGCATGAATATAAAATGCCCACAAAAGAAAAAATAAATCTGAATAAAAGTCAAGTTCTAGCTCACTAAACATACATTTTGTATGATTTAGGTAATAGTGAGCAATTAAAAGGTTCAAAGTTTGTAGGGTTATTTACATTAATCCTATTAAAAATCAATCTATGCTTACTAGGCCCATTGTCTTATGTAAAATATAAAGCATGTAGCAAAAGAGAATGCTTACAAATGATTGAAGGTGAAAGTGTTTTTCATTGATCCACAGGAGTTAGAAAGACATCCACAGACTGGAGTCTCTTCTCTTTTTTTTCAGGAATTACAAAAAACTTTCAACGTAACTCTTCATTTGATTTACGGAATCCCTAGATTCATCAGCAACCACCTAGAATTCATTCATCCAACTGGATATCATAAGAGATGCATTGATACCAGCTCTTCGAGGAACAATTGTAAAAGAATGTTCTTGAGTGCGGTTTGAGAAAATTTTCTGCTGATCAAACAGTGACTCTGTTTCTGTCCAAGAGACTTGGAAGATGGATACATGGATTTGAGAATGAAGAATTAGAAGTAAAGAGCCATTTGGAGAGAGTACTATTTTCAGATATTGCTCTAATGCATTGTTTGAATTCTCTCCACCAACCGACAATGGAAAACATTTCTGCCCATGGGTTTCCCATTTTCTTATCTGCAAGGAGATGACATGGAGGAAGAATTTGGAAGTTCACACCATTGTTGTTTCTCATAATGCACAAAAAAACCGAAATAGCGGAGTAGTAGTGAAGATGCATCTCAGGAATATAATTCTTTGCATATGGATCATTGACTCCTTTGCGATGACCATTACCATATAGAGGCAGGTAGATGCTCTGTGGGAAATTAATAAGATATTTCTTCAATTACTTAGCCAAATCTAGGAGAGTGATATCACAGATATCATAGTAATCATGGCCAACAATGTTCATCATTTCATCAATCCTCTTTCTAGCCAGTTCATCAGCCCTTCTGATTCTGTTAGGAGCCATTGAATCTTCGCAAAGTATGAATAATTAACTCTTAAGTAAGTTTTTTTTCGTAATATTTGTGAAAGAATTCGAAAAAAATGGCAAAGGAATTAAGGAGTGAAAGTATAAACTTGGCACGCAAGTATGGAGATGTTTCGCAAGTATTTAGCATTCAAGTATCACCGCGTAGGTCCAGATACCTACACAGCAGCGCGACGACAAAGAAATAGCGGAAAAAAGAGCAACTTTCATGGCGAAGGTGACCTGCGCGGCGAGAGCTCGATGGTTTTAAATCTGGATGCTTTGTACGGATGTCAGTCCATCTATTTAAAGACGCGGCCAGAACCCTACGCGTCATACCCTGTGTGACTAAAGGTCGTACCCCTATGCGATGACAGCTGTGTGACTCTCACCTGCGTGCCTCTTTCCTTTGGTTTTCTTCTTTTCCTCAGAGTCACATCCTTATTCTTGCGGATCCAACTCTGAGGGGGGACTTTTGTTGACACGCCTTTTTCATCACATTCTCTAAAAGATTGGAAAAGGGAAATACCTTTGTCCAAATTGATTCATCCTTTGAAGAAACATCAAAGATCGACCAAGGGATGCACAAGGATAACATTTCACATAGGTTGCGCAAGATCCTTCATGGTCGCGCATGTCCACTTGAGCGACGCCTAATGGTTGGGCAAGTGACTTGCGCGCCCTAAAGGATAACCGCCCGAGGTCTTCTCCAGTCTATAAATATACCCTGTGGGCCCTCCATTCGAGGATGAATTTTTCCAGAAACTAAGATTGAAGCTCCCGGCGCCCTAGTCTCTTCTCAATGCTTCTGAAACACTTCTAATGTAATTTCATACCTAGAACGGAAGATCTAAAGAGGAGAAGGAAGGACTAAGTGTTGAAAATCATCAACACTTGCACGCCTGAGCGGCCATCCCTTAAGGGAAATGGCCACACTTGCACACCGCCTTACTCCTTCAATAGAACTTGCGCGCCCCTCTTCTAGAAGAACCTCAAGATGATTCTAAAGGATTTAACCAAGAGTCGCTCAAGTATTACCCTACTGGTTAACCATTGCGCACGTACCCATGTGTCGCGTAGGTATACCAGCGCGACCAGGACTTGCGCACCCACGCAGTACCTGCGCGCCTGCTAGGACATGTGGGCCCTTTCCTTTTTGGGTGCCCTTCTTGCCCATTTCACCTCTCTTAAGCCATTCCACCTCTCCTATTCAAGATTCAGTATTCAAGAAACTCTTCAAAGCCATTTATGGCATGATTTCTTGATTTGACTTTCTTATCTGAAAGGAATTCTGTGGAATATCTCTCAAAACATAGTGATTTACACATCTTTATGTCACTAAAGATTGAGATTTCATTCATTCAACCTCATCCTTTACGATGACAGAACTCATTAACCTGGGCCTCTTTTTCAAGAGTAAGCCCCATTCCCCTAATTTGGGCATCCTCCTCAGGAGTAATCCCCAAACCTAATTCTCTTAACCTATGGCCTCTTTTTCAGGAATAAGCTGCAATCATAATTCTCAAATCTGGGCATCCTCCTTAGGAGTAAGCCCCAAATCCTCATTTCCTACTGGGCCTCCTTTTCAGTAATAAGCCCCAGTCCCCTAATTTGGGCATCCTACTCAGGAGTAAGCTCAAATCATAAATTCATTAACCTGGGCCTCTTTTTCAGGAATAAGCCCAAGTCCCCGAATATGGGCATCCTCCTTAGGAGTAAGCCCCAAGTCCCTTAATTTTTCAATTCTCTTAACATGGGCCTCCTTTTTAGGAGTATGCCCCAGTCTTAATTCCTCTTAACCATTCCTAATTTACCTTTGATTTGGGATTCCTTCTCAGGAGTAAAAATCCAATCATAAGTCCTCTCTTAAATTGTGCCTCCTTTTCAGGAGTAAGACCCAAGTTAGAGTATTCAAATCTCTGTGAAGCACATATACCTTTGTGGGCCTTGTTCATAGAATTCATCCCTGAAGTAAATCCAAATATTCATTTATATGGGAAGTCATACATATATAAGTCCCATCTTATTTCTTATGATTGCATCTTTTATGGCACAATTGTCTGATTTTTACCAATACCTCTTGTTTCTCACACCGAGCATGACTCACATGATCTTAGAGTGTAGAAGTAATAATGGCATCCTTATTTGAGCCATCAATCATAAACATCATACTACCTTACTCGAACTATGTGGGTTCTGATTCCTTTTTATAAAACAATGGATACGTAGGTAGCCCATCTGCGGGTTCGATCCCAACTCTAAAATAATCCATGTCCTTCTGAAAGACAATAAACTTCAAGTGCCCCACTGAGTGTCTTTAAAACCAGCATGGTCATCATAATGACCAAGAGACTTTTACGTATCATCGGATACCATTGACTAAGAATCTCTAAAAAATAAAGATGATTCTATATCAATGATGAACCTCGAATACATATAAAATATTCTCTAAATTTCCTACATATCGATCATTGATTGCCAGATCTAAAGGAAATCTCATTTTATACTTGGTAATGTAATAAAGATTCACGAACATAACTTAAATCTATAAAGAGGGCCCCGGAGTAGACAATAATTCCTCTAAAAAAGGTGTGATGAGTCCGACGTCCCATCCTCTCGACCAATGAAAATTCCTAAGCCTCATCTGTCCACAAACTAATGAGTTCCTACCTTTGGAAAGTAGGTCCAAATGGATGTGGAATCTTTGTATGTTTCCGGTTCTACAAAAAAACCCGTTAGAAACTGATTGGAATGTTTGAACCTCCCATCAAGGAGGTCATCCACGAATTCTGAGGGAAACAGTTATACAAATTCTTTTATATCTTTCAGGTTTAGTAAATCTATTCACAAACCACCTCAAAATATAGATTTTGAGTTCTCTGAGATAAAAGAATATTTGGAAATTATTGCACCTAATGTATATAACTCCTCCCCAATGAATGCAATTGGGATAGTCCTCTTAGCTAATCTTAAATTACATTCCTTGGTGCAACATGATTCTATTTAGGGAATTTATCTGAAATATTTATACAAATCCAACAATAAATGTTGGGAGAGGGATATCCCTACACACATCTCGAGACATGCTCCAGTTATATACCAGTATAAGTAGAAAGAACCTCCTTCAAAAACATAAATTCCAATATGGATATTATTTCTTTTTTAGCAGTCATATATTCACCAAATAAATTAGTAAAAGGATAGTTTTTTACATTAATATATTCTTAGAGTAAGGGAGTACAACGATGTTTACCCTGATGAATTTCCATGTCTTCCTTCTAATTATTATGTTGAGTTAGAAACTAATCATAAAACTAGATCTCTACTGATAATAAATATTCCTTATTGGATGGTCACCATTGAGATGGAAGAACTGAAGAAGAAGTTCCAAGAGAATCTAATAAGGGATTTATATTACCAATTTCGTTATCTTTTGGTTGTCTTGGATTCTTTATCAAGAAGAAATATGTGTCAATTCACTTATTCATTGATTATCATGATCTAAACAATAATTCTAAAGAAAAAGTATTCCAATCCATGGATATATTAATTGCCCGATCAATTTCATGGGGAAAATTATTTATATATTGTGTGAATTCTTTTAGAATATTTCTACTTAAAGTAAATGAAGGAATTTATTCCCAATACATCCTTTAGAACAAGATATAGGAACTATGAGTTCACAGTGATACACTTCAAAATCACTAAGGCACCAGAACGTTTCATAGACGTAATCAATAGTGTCTTTGTAGAATATGTCAACAAATTTCTGGTATTCATCAAAGATGATATTGTTATATTCTCTAATATAAATGAAGATCATGGGGAATATTTGAATACTATTCTATTGAAATTGAGAAGGGATAAGATATTTGAAAATTGTAGAAAAGGTGAGTTATTGATGGATGTAGTATCATTCTTGGGGCTAATTATCAATAGAAAGGGGATATTTATGGACCCCTTTAAGACAATGGAAATCAAGGACTATCCACAACTAGCATATGTAATAGAGATCCCTAGTTTTCATTCTATATCTATATATTACCAACTATTTTTGAATAAATTTTCATTATTTTCAAACAAACTAGCCAAGATATCTTATAAGGGTTTATGTTTTTATAGACCAATGAATATGGAGACTAGTGAAAGATTTAAAAAGATGCATCTCACTAAACTAGAACAAACACTACTCAAAAGTGGAGAAATCATCGGGGTATAAAATGATGTATCAAATATGGGATTATGTTGTATACTAATGGAAACTAATAATGTAATATCATAAACCTCTAGATAGTAAAATTTTCCTTAACAAACTATCCCTTACATGATCTATATCTTGTGCTTGTGATCTTTACATTTTGAATCTGGAGACATTATATTTATGGGAGATTTTTGAGATATATACTGATTATAAGAGCCTTAAATATATATTCACATAAAATTACCTTAATATTTTCTTGTAAAGATGGTAAGATCTCATTAATAATTATCATTACTCAATCCACTACCATCAAGTTATTGATGTATTGTGGGAGATTCACTTAGTAGAAAGGATCTTGAAACATTATCAATGATGTGAATTGAGAAGGATCCAATCATAATGGAATTAAAAAGTATGGACATAAGAATTATAATGGATAGAAAATCATCATTCCTTACTCAAATTATTTTTCAACAATCTCATATGGAGAATATAAAGGAATCTAAACGAAATTATGTGTAAATTAAAAAGAAGTGAAATCTATTTAAAATTAGAAATCCTTAGAATTCCAAATTGTTGAGGAAGGAGTTTTGAAATTAGGTTCAAGTCCTTCTGTACCTCCACAACCTTATATATAGCGGGATATTTTGAATAATTCACATAGCTTGAACTTCCCCATCCACCTAGGGAGCATAGTGATGTATCATGCTTTCTGAGAGCACTAATGGTGGTGAAATATGAAGAAGGGGATTCTTGAATATGAATCAAAGTACCTATTATGTTAGAGGGTAAAGGATAAAAGGATAAAGTATTAGGGGATGATACTACCATTAACAATACCTATATGAAAATGCGATAAATATTTACATGGAATTTATCACTGGACTTCCAAAGACATATAGAGGAAATTATTCATTATTGCATGTTATAGATCATCTTATAAAAATAGATCACATTATTTCAACTCCAGTGCAATTCTCAATTGATGAACTTTTCACGTACATACATCAAAGAAGTGGAGATGATATTTGCAGTAGCATTATCAATTTTATCTGATTGAGGTCGGATATATAACTATATGTTTAGGAAACTATCTAACATGGTCTGAAAATTGAGATTAACTTTAGTATGACCTATCTCTTTAAAAATGATGATTGATCTCAAAAAAACATTTCAGATAATGGAATACATGTTGATAGAATGCACAAAGGCCTTTGAAGGAGGATGTGATGAGTATATTCCACTGGTAGAGTTCACTATTAATAATGATTTCTTATTGGTCTTTTAGATGGACCCATTTGAATACCATATATGAAGAGATGTAGAACACCAGCATGAATGTATCAATTTATATAACACAATATTTTATGACATAAAATTATCTAGGAAATTATAGAATAGTCGAAGACCATAAATCATCATATCCAAGAAACAGAAAGTCCACATAAGTGATACACCCAAAATCAATGATGGAATCATATGTTTGAAGTTAGAGAAATTTCATTCCTCTACATACCCCCATAGATGAGATTTATGATTTTTTTAAGATTTTAATGTTATGTCCTATCAACAAATGCCACCTTGAGATTATGGATCACAATAGAGCTATGGAATATTGACTATCACTTCTATCATCCTTATACTAAGTAAATGATGTATTCTATGTATCCCACCAGAGGAAGTACATAAATGATCCCTCACATGTACTAAATTTAGAGGTGTTAACTCTAGAAAATCATATCTCTTATTAGCAGTAGTCAGTGATTATTTTGGATCGTTGTGATAATGTTCTTTGAGACAAGACATTGCACCTAGTTAAAGTACTATTGAGCAACCACAATTAAGAATAGGGGATATGGGATATAGAGGAAGTGATGAAGGAGACGTACCCAGAACTATTTTCACCATAGAATATAAAATGAAATTTTGAGGAAAAAAATTCATAATGGTGAAGAATGTAGCATCCCGATATTCTTATGAAATAATTCTTTTTAAATCATTTGATTTTTTCGGTAGATTATGTTTTATGAAATAATTAGTATAAAAGAATACAATGAAATCTTAAAATATTATTATTTTAACTAGAATGTTATAATCAATCCATTTAATTGGAAGATATGAATATTAATAACAATATAATGAAATATAGTTATGAATTGGTCATAAACACTAAATTTTACAGTGAAGTGATTTAATTCTTATAAAAATATGTTTTCTTCAAAAAAAAATTATAAAAAAATTATAATATAATTAGTTCCTTTCTATTATAAATTCAATAATTTGTACTTTTATGTAATTTTTATAGAATAATTTATTATAAAATCAATTTATAGATAAAAATAAAATTTGTCAAAAATTTGGTTTTCATTTATTTTTTCTTGATTAATTTAAAGATAAATCATGCCAGTTCGATATATTGAATTTTGAAAACAGGATTAAATATTTGGTATTAGGATATCCAAATGTAGTAAATAGAACCATTCAATTATAGTTCAACATTAATAGTAAACTTGGTAAAAATTATCGTCTCAATAAATGATAAATCATGTTAATATAGATTAAAAAATCTAATCAGGAAATAGGGTCTCATCCAAAATTATATTGGGTTAAAAAATTATAACATTAACATCTAAGGTTTAAAACTGACTAATTCAATAGATAGTTATCTTTGAAAATGACATAGAAAATATTGAAATTGCTGAATGTGACAAAGTATCAAACTCTTATATTTAATCAGTATAATATTTTTAATATAGTGTTAACAAAAATATATTATTGACTATAAAAAATATTTGAAAATCATGAGGATATATCTTCATCGTGGTAAGTTATTTAAAATTTTGAAAACTTATATTATTACATTAAATTCTTACAATATATTGATGTAGTAATTATTAAATTTAAATAAAAATCAAATAAATGATGAGAAAAATATTAGAATTTGTCACAATCCAACTCGCTAGGGTCCGACCCGTGGCTACCCAAAGCTTGCCTCCAATAGGCCAGGGGATGGCCACCAACAACAAGTAGGAATATACAACAAATGTGAGGTATTATCCTAAATTACATGTACCCATACACACATTTCCAAGACACATAATGCTTAAATTTAAACAACTCAAAGATTGCATGCATAACACTATGATCCGATAACCGGAGTATAATAGAAAGTAAAGGAAAAGTAAATAGGTCCAAATACATGCCCACCACAGAGAGAGTCTATACACCAGTCCCACTGAAACTAAAAAGAGTCTATCCTATTACATGGGTGAGGTCTAATCCAAAAGTGCGGTTCATGAAAACACCTTGGTATTCCTAGATCAATATATGCTCCACCCATACATGGTCCTCCTATGAAATCATCAAATGGTCCACCTTCTGCATAATACAAGACACATGCGGGAAAAGCTCATGCAGGGGTGAGTATACAAATACTCCATAGGGAACCTCAAAAACACAAAACATGATGAAACATGAATAGTTATCTCAATAAAATATGTAATAATGTATCATAGATTCACAAATTACAAAAACAAAACCGAAAAATACTTTAGAAAGACACCACACCATCATATGGTCATAACCAACTACCAGTTATAGGATTCTACTCGATGTACGCTGATTCTAGGATAACTCATTCCTTGAACAATTATATCACTGAATACACTTAACGAAGTGGACTATATAATTTTGGACCCTCTAAAATAGAATGGGATGGTTTGAGAATTCTATGACACACAGAGTGGGGGTCATGGCCAGAACCACTAGGGGACCCATGAACCCAATCTGGATCAACCCAATTCAAAGGGGATTATCTGCTAAGGATTCCAAAAACCATACTGATGTTGGAAGATATATGGAGGATCAACTTCCTAATCAAGGATGTCACCTTGATTCCGGAAAATCCTCTAGTTATGAAAGAGGATCACACTCTAGTCTCACATAGGGAAACCACAACTCTATCTAAAACGTGACCTCTAGAAGGGATTACAATCCAGTGATGGGGATGTAAATTACACACTGTACCCTAGGGAAATATTACCAAGGGAACGAACATAATATATATTGGTGTAAACTAGGATTATGAAGAGCCTAAATCACTCTTTATGAGAGTACACAGTCTATAATTGGGGGTACATGGTGTGTCTAGCTATCCCAAATCTTTCCCATGTGAAAATCATGAAACATTATGTAGTCTCCATATAAATAGTGAGTAGGATGAGTACATGGAGTGTAGTTACACATAGTTCCCTTATAGTATCACCTATCCCTATCTGTGTACCAAATCTACTTCCATTGATCGGTCCCTGAATAAAATGTTTCCTTCCATTCTATGTACACAGCATGCCATCTGGCTGTGTACTACTACCCATGTTTGCGCACTCTCCATGGTACCTGCCTAATCATATAGGGAGGGTCACATTCCATGGGATTGGGTTTAAGGTCCATGTGATCCGTAACATTTGACAAACCCTATCACCACATCAGGGGGGGCTACACACAATGTAATTATGGATTATACACTGGGTTCTTTGGCATTTTCCAGAAACACTAATATTCCACCACATATCCCAGATAGGGATCCACCTTTAATATAGAAATAACTTTTCCACAAAAAAAATTATCCAAGATCATCCATGCCTTGTAATCACAAAACAATTTATCCCAT
Organism: Viscum album; assembly: GCA_963277665.1. Lineage (NCBI taxonomy): Eukaryota > Viridiplantae > Streptophyta > Magnoliopsida > Santalales > Viscaceae > Viscum > Viscum album. The sequence continues at coordinate 520,884,779 of OY728129.1, read as the reverse complement.
CATCAGATCTTCTAGAAAAATAGATCTAATCATAATTCTTCATTATGCACCAAAGAATGTCGAAGAATGAGATTCCAGGAATCATCTATCCTCTAATTACCTTTATCTCCATCATCACACCTCTATATTGCTACGAAGATCCATGATCTATGATATCATATCATTGTTCAATGAAATGGGTGTTCATCGATCAATTGATTGATAAATGTCGAGTCACGAGCTAAATTTTGAATGCCTTTTATAAAGGATGAATCAGGGGAGAAAAGAAGAAAATTAAATGAGTGAACCAAACCTCAATCAATTTTTCTAAAGATATAAATTCATTTTCTAAGATAAAAATGAATAGATTCATATAAATTCCTACAAATAAACCCATAATAAACCCATCCCGCAAATATGTATGATCAATGGATATATCCATTGGGAAAATAGTCAATTTTCATCATACGAATCAAGAAAAAAGAAGAAAGCACTACAAAATAAACATAATATCATGAGTTTGGGTTTATCATCAATGATGAATATTTGTGTTGATGTAATTGATGATATCCACCAACTCTATTGTCCGGACGATCAATGATCTAATATTGATTTGTTATCATCCTAGAAGAATTCTCTCCTTTAACAGCGTCAATGTCTCTAAGGTTTAGCATACAACCCTGAGTGAATTTAAATATCCATAATCATATAAAGGAAGTGTTTCATTATGCTAATGAAAATAAAATAAATTCATAAATTAAATTTATTATATTAATTTCTCACCTCTGAAAATATATTAAAAAACGACCCTATCCAAAAAAATGTTGGGTCACACCTAAGGTAATAAAACTATTCTAGGTTCAACAGTTCCCTCATATTTTTACACGGGCATTCATTAAGGATTTATTTCACTTTTTCAAGAAATATGCTCACAAGTGATATTTAATATTCAAATACTTTTCAAACATTTAATATGGGCGCACATGGTCTCTAAATCGCATGTAATATTGGCACCGGGTCTCAAAAACACATATATACTATCTAACAAATAAATTGAAAATTTGATATAGTACATTCTTGCATCCTTGGGGATTTACATCCGCGAATATCCAAAACCACAAAATAGATGAAGGTAATGAGAATGAATATGATCCTCTCACTCCCATGTGCCCCTCTAGATATTTCTATGTTTCGACAAGACATGCACTAAAGAAATTGATCTATCATAAAGGATCCTCTCATACTGATCCTCAATCAACACTTGGTGCTCATTAAAAGTCACTCCATCCTCGATGTGAATATTTACTCAGTCAATGATGGTTGATGGGTCATTCGTATACATCCTTAGTTATGACATGTAGTAGAAGTCGTGTACCCGATCTAAAATCTGATGTAGAGCCACATGATACACCACATCGCCAACTCTACCGAGTATCTAGAAATGGTCGATGGACGTTTGATATTCCTTTCCACCCCAGCTAAATCTCCATAATCTATATCATTGTGAAACCCTAAGGAACATGTGGTCAATTTCCTCTAACTCCAAAAGCATATGTTGCATGTCAGCCTAAGACTTGTGATGGCTATGTGAAGTCTTTATTCACTCCTAGAGGATTTCAATATTATCTGTAGTTGATCCCATTAGCTCTAGGACCATGAGTGTTGACAATTCTATGTTAGTCCAAAAAAGTGTTGACCTATAGGGTTTTTCATTCAAAACCTCGACTGGAACCGTATGGATAGTGGAATGGTAGTTTCTGTTGTACGAAACCTTTACCAATGGTAGTTGATCTTCCCAACAATGTCCAAAATCTAACATGATAGCCTAAAGCATGTCCTCAAGAACTTGAATGATCTGCTTTGTCCTACCAAAAGTTTTTGGGTGAAAAGTTTTGCTCATGTGTAACTAGGTCCCAAATGCCACTTCTAATCCCATCCACAACCAAGATGTAAATAGAGTATCATGATCAGAAACTGTCATTGATTGCACTCCATATTTTCAAACTATATTCTATATATAGAGGTATTCCAAGCTCTCTAATAAACTCTTCTCATAGATAGCTTTGAAGTGTGATTACATGGGGATTATGTCAATGGTCACCTATATGGAATCGTGTCCCATGGACATACATGGTAAACCCATCACAAATTCCATCAACATCCCATCCAACTTACATTATAGAGCCTCGGGTGTTTAATCCAAACCCGCTAGAACCTAGTGCTCATCCTTCACTTTCTGACAATTTAGGAATTGAGAAAAAACTCTGCAAATAATTTCATCATCCTTGGCCACCAAAACATACATCGTAGGTCCGAGTACATCTTTCCCACACCAAGATATACCACCAAAGGGGAAACATGATACTCCCACCGAACCACCTTCAACATTCCCACCAGTACTACTATGCATCCTATGAAAAATAATAAGGTTCTCCCAACCTTCTGAGTATCCACCAAAAAACTTCCTTATGGGTATCTATATACATAGGGTATCACAGTCAGTAACCCCATGTTTTTCCTCCTTAACTATCTGTATGAGTGGATGGTGACAACCATTGACTGTAGGTAAGGTTATCCATGTCTATTCATAATGGATATCTATAATGAGGCCAACTACTCATAAACATCATTCATAAACCACGAATAGGATCCATTACTGAGTGCATCTACCCCCATGTTCAACTTCCTATGTGTATAGAAAATATCGATGTCATATTACTTAAGGAACTCAATCCATCACCTCTATTTTATGTTCACATACTTCTAAGAGAATATATACTTTTGAATATTGTGGATCGAGTAGACAATAAACAACTCACCCATCAAGTAGTTTCCCAACATCTTCAAATTGAAAAATACTACTACTAAATCAAGATCATGGGTCGAATATTTATACTCATGTGGTCTCAAATAGAATGAACTATAGGGAATCACCACTTTCCTCTACATCTGGACACAACCTAGACCAGTTCCTAATTTATTGTAGGGTACCACATACTTGAGACCTTCCTCTAGTAACCTCAACATGGGAGCGATCATCAACCTCTACCTCAGTGCCTAAAAGAACTATTTTCATTTTTCCCTCCACAAGAATGTATACCCCTTTCATGGAAAAGCAATAAAGGGTACTTCCACTTAGGAAAATTCAGGTAAAATCCTATGATAGTAACCTACAAGTCCAGGGAAACTCCACACTATAGTAGAATGTTTTGGTGTCACACAAGAAATAATTGCCTCATCCTTTGTTGGATCCACTAAAACTCTGGCCTCTGAGATGACATGTCCCAAAAAATGGACCTCTCGAATCCAAAAATGTAACTTCAAGAGAATCCCATAAAGTTGATTCTCTTAGAGTGTGTCCATGGTCATCCTCAAGTGTCTCTTATGCTCCTCCTCATATTCTTAATACCCTAGTAATTCAACAATGAAGACTTCCACTAACTTTTATAAAAAATTATGAATGATATGGTTCATGAGTTCCATGAACACTGTTAGGGAATTCATCATGTCAAATGGAATCACCAAGTACTCATTGTGATCGTAGAGACATCGGATTTTCATCTTCAGTATATCCTCATCCTATACTCATTGCTAGTGATATCCTAATATATTGTCAATATTTGAGAACCATCACCCACCATTGAACTGATCAAAGAGGTCATTGATCCCTAATAGTGGATATGTGATCTTCAGAGTCTCCTGGTTCAAACACTGGTAATATCAACATAACCTCGATCTCCTATCTGCCTTCTTGGAAAACTATACCGAGGCATCCGAAGGTGAAATAATGGGTCTCGCAAGGCCCTTATTCGACAAGCCCTCAAACTGTATCCTCAGATCACAATACTCTACAAGAGACATCTGATATGGAGGTGTAAATATTAGTGTCTTCATGAGGTGTAGATCAATGACGAAGTCTATATCCCTCTAGGGCAGTAAATAAAGAACATCTTCAAGAAAGACGTCTGCATACTCTACCACCACTGCTTCAAACTGAGTACTCATAACAACCATTGCACAGAGGGTCATGCTATCCAACTGATGAGTAATCACATGCACCATAATATGAGTAATTACATGTTATGCTACCTAAATTCAATTTTCTCCAACAAAGGAAAACTCGGTCACATTACTATGGATACACTACACTCATCTCCTAAAACAGTCAATCTAATCATGAATTGTGGAGAGTCTATTCATATCATGAATGGTGTTGTAGGACCTCAGTTCCATTACCAAAAAATCCCAACCAAAACAATCACCACCAAGTGTCATGTCACATTTCTTCCACTAGTGTGTGATCATCGGTTCTCCTTTATTATGAGTATCCATGTGCAAGGGTCGAGTCAATGATTCAATCAAAATATCTAAGTATCTATCAAGATTCAAGGAAAGAAAATAATGACTACTGCTCTAATCTATCAAAACTAATGCTAAGGTCGAAATGATACAATTCATACCTCATATCATCCCTTTATCCTTAGGTTCATTGGGATTTATTGGTTGCAGGTAGCCTCATCCCTACCGAGAAACTCTCTAGGAATCGTGTGCACCACCTGGGTGGTGGTGGTAATATATTGAATGACCAACCACCTCATACAACCCTGTAGTCCCCCCTTTTATGTCCACCACCCAAATACCACCCTTATCCTGCCTCTCTCTCTATCTTGGTTGTACCTTTACCATAGCTAGATAAACTATGGGAAAGTTCGGGGAATCTTGTGCTAGATGTCCTTGACCATCACAAGAGAAACACCCTTTAACCATTGGTTGATTTGAGATTCATGAGAACCCTCCACCACTTAACATGTGTCATAAGATCACCTCCGGATGTGCCTATCTTACTTGGATCCTTGTGATTTCTGTCAGCTACCTGCTTCTGAGGTCTCAACTACCATGTTCCCACTACAAGCTCCCAAGATAGGTGTATCCTCTTCCATAAAACATTCTACAAATATCACTTTCTCAAGTAACCCTATATAAGTATAAATTATTAGGGATATTGCAGATTCCATGAAGTACTAGTGAAACCTTTGCATGAAGGTCAGAGTCATAAATAATAGGTCCCATGACATATCCAAAGTATATCATGAGAGATCTGTAAGCATTTCTGAATAATCATCTTTGGTATATACTTCCATACTACATATTTAGAATATCTTGTTTGCATACTGATTGCAATGTGTCCAAATATAACTCCACCATAAAGAGATTCTCAAAGTCTATATTGGGGAGAGTGGTCTCATCATGTGACTGAGTCACCAAGATCCAACTTATCACTGTAGATCCCTGAGGAAAACTCACATCACAGACATCAATATAGTCTATTTCCATCCTCACAAGGCAAAAAACATAAGTGACTACCTCTATCCAATACTCATCCATATGGGGGTCTGGATCACCTAGAAACTTGGGAAGTAACCACCTCTAAAAATCAAGTAATGCAGTCATCATGGGTGCATTATAACCTAGTAATGCTTGTAGTATAAGCTGCTCGATGGGTGGTGGTATAGATAGTAAACCACATAGAGGGAATATCTATGGTACATGACCATGTACTGATTAATTTTAAATATGAGGATCATCCTCGTGATCATATAGTGGAATCTTGTCTAGCTGTCTATGTGTTGGCATCCCAAAATAAAACAAGATGTATCATATTGAAAAGAGTATATATGGGGAGAAGACTCAAGAAGGAAATGGAAAACACAACTATTCCTATATGATGCTTGTAAGATTATTTTTCATTGAAAATTGTGATCTAATTTAATGAGTCCAAAAATAAAGTGATCAAAGTCTTGGTGTATGGATAGGTCGACTGCAACACTAACAATGGAGTCCCTTGTTTGATAGATGAACTCGAAACACTAATCATTTTTTTCCAAACCAACCTCACATACGTCTATTCATAAATTATAACCTACCTTCCTCTGATAACCCTCTCTCATGAACTGAACCACTAGGTTCTGACATGTGAGTACCCTATGCCTGCCTCTAATCGGTCAGGGTCTAGAGACCGGCACCAAGTTTGTATATCCCACAAAAAGTAGGCATTAGCCTAAATCACCTATACATACACACACATTTCAAAGTCACACAATGCGAGGAAGTAAATTACTAAAATAAATCATGCATAACACTTTCTTTCCACAACCTGAGAATTACATAAAGTAAAGGAAAGGTGGACATGGCTAAATACAAGCCCACCACAAAGAGTCTTTACACAAGTCCCATTGAAACTGAAAAGAGTCCAACCTATTCCAAGGGTGTGGGATAAACAAGAATTATGCTCTAGGAAAACACGTCGATCTTCCCCTCTCCATCCATACTTCATTCACTCCTAGTCCTCCTTGATATCATCAATGTGGACATCGTCTACCCTAGATAGGACATGTGTTACAAAATCTCGTGGAGCTATGAGTATAACAATACTCAGTAAAGAACCCCCAAAAACCAAAAAATATGCACCAAGTATAGTCATCTCAATATAAGATATTACAATGTATAAAAGATGAAAATAACACAAAAAGAACCCTCATATACTCTGGAAATACACCACACCATTAGGCGGTAATAACCAACAGCCAACCATATGATTTTTCAGGAAGCATGCTTATTCTAGGGGATCTCACCCCTCGAGACATGGTATCATTAGAGACACTCAACAATGAGTTATAGATCATTTGTTCCCTTCATAAAGAGAATGTAAAAGTCTGAGAATACTATCATAGACAAAGAGTGTGTCATAGAAACTACTACTAGGGCACACCATGAACCAAATTTGGATAAACCCACTACGTAGGGGATCAAATGATAATGATTCCAAAAACCCTACTAATGTGGAATGATAGATGGAGGATAAATGTTCTAGTTAGGGAGTTCGTGTTGATTCCCAAAACTCCACTATGGATGATAGAGGATCACACATCAGTCCGGAGGAGGGATACCAAAACACTATCTGAGACTTGGCATATAGAGGGGATTACAAACCAGTGATGTTGATGTAATTCCACATTGTATCCTTGAGGAAAAATGACCAAGGGGATACAATAATCCTATAATAGTCCAATAATGGAAAACTAGAACGATCGAACACTGTTGATGGGAGACACAGAGTGTAGGATGAGTACCTAGAATTCAATGTAGAGACACATAGTTCCAAAGCCTTGTCGCGTGGATATGTCTTTATAACGAAGGCATGTCCAGGTACTAGTCAGTGATTTCCAAGTTGTGTATATGTCTGTGTACATTTCATGCCATCTAGATGTGTACATCTACCTGTGTCTGTGTACTATCCAGAGTAAACATCGAGTCATCCAGGGAGGGTCACATGTCTTGTGTAAGTGTTTACAGGTCATGTGATAGGGTTCACACGTCATGTGATCCAAAACTCCAGCCAAACCTTGGAGTTATTTCTAGGGGCCCCCACAGACCGTGCAATCCCATATTACATGTTTTGTTCATTGGGATTTTCTACAACCATTGTCCCTCCTCAGCACATCCAAAATGATTCTGTACCTTTTATTTGGGGATCGATTTTCCAGTAAATCAAATATCCAAGGTCGTCTATACCTTGCTATTGAAAAACATTGTGTCCCATTGTCAGATCAACTTGAAAAATGGATATAATCACTATTCTTCATCATGCACAAAACAGCACTAAAGAGTGCAATTTCGATAATCATCTATCATTAAATTAACTCCATCTTCATTGTTTCACCTTCTAAATTCGTTGGAGATCATATATATATGATATCAAATTGTTTTTCCAAGAAATAGGTTTTTAATGATTGGTTTATCAGGAAAATTCATGTCCTGGGCCAAATGAAGTACTCCCACAATTAACGATAAAGTATGAGTGAAAAGAACAAAATAAAACAAGAGGATTTCACCTCTATCAATTTTCATGCTGATCAAAATTCATTGCCATAAGATAAAAAATGAAGATATTATTATAAATTCCCCAAAATCATCTTGTGGTAAACCCATCCCGAAAATATGCATGATCCATGGATCAATATATTGGTCAATTTGTCCATGTTCATCATAAGAATCATGAATATGGAAGAAAAACGAAATAACAAAACATCCTACCTTGAGTTTGGAATGATCATCATTGAAGAATGTTTGTGTTGCACTCATTGACGAGATCCTCCAACTCCTCTGGCATAAAGATCCACGATCTGATCATGATCTACTGGCATCCACTTGGAACACTCACCTTCAACCACATCTAGGTGTCTAGGGATTATCAGTAAATGCTAAGAATATTAAATTATCCATAAACATTTAGTGGGAGCATATAAGGCCCCATCCTTAAACCATACTTAATCTTGAGTTATTACAAGATTACACATTGAGAATCTTTTCAGGTTTAGAGTTTTAAAGAATTAGATCATAAAACTTGCATTACATTCCACATTTAAACAAAGTTGTTACATAAAAGATAGTATCCATTTTTTCCATCAATGGAAACATATTTAAAATTAAATATGGATTCTGTCTTGACACTTCCTTGACATTATCATCATATCATATACCCTTCCCTTGACCTGTGCAAAACATTTCAAAAACTTGGGATTAGCATAAAAATATAACTAAGGGATATAAAAATATGGAAAGGAAACATGAGTACATGTATACATAAGAATGAAATCATACTTTACCCATAAAACATAAGCACTTTTACATACCTCATAAAATCATGAATAAATCATAGAAATCATAAGACATAAAGGTAACATGAGGCATTCATAACATTCTAACGTAGGGAGTAACCCTCTTGGTTACGTTTGGAATACCCATCACAGTACATTCCCTAAATCTCTTCAGAGAAACCTTAACTTTTAACCCCTTCGCGTTACCCAATGCATAGGAGAGCTATATCGGGCCCACCTGCCCTTAGTTTATCATGGAACCACCCGTTTTCATAACAATGCCCAAAACCATAACATAAACGTATCACATAAAACATGCATAAAGGAAACATAAAATTTCCACATTTCAATCACAATATAACATTTTAGGATATTTAAATAATGAATCCATTCAAAAAAACCATTTTCAATACCATTTAAAACATTTAATAAAGAGATTTTTGAATCAAAGTGTCACATACCACCGTGAAGCTTTTATCATTATAAACAATTAATATCCATATAAATAAATCCGTAAAACCATTTTGAAAACATGGATATTAATAATAACAAATCATTAAAACATTTAAAGCGATATTTTGGTAAAAGGGGTTTTACCAAAATTAGAGACACTTGAATACAATAATTGAGGAATAACATTTAATCAGAACATTATAATATCATGAGAATAAATGCATTCATGATATAATATTAAAAAGGACAGTATATACACCATATAAGAGTGAATTGGTGCATAACAACAATGAAGTCTCAAAAGAAATGTAAAATGTGATGAAACCCCTTATGAAGAAGGTATCCTTAAATAAAATATAAATCAATCTCAAAATTATGTGTGACAAATATAAATACACCCAATATAAGTGGATATTATGTGTAAAACAATAAAAGGTCATTCACACATATTTAATGGATGAAATATTCAATAACTACATGTTGAACCCAAAGAAATCGAAATTGGGTTAAAAAGTTTCCTTGGTAAAATTCGACAGCCTAACGGCGTCACTTCAAAATTCAGAAAATGAGTTGATGAGAGATAAAATGGGTATCTCATCACTTGGACATAAAATTTACATCAATAAGGATATATAATAACATATCCCAACATAATATTATGTGAATTAAAATACATAACAAAAGAAGTCTTATAAAAAGTGGAGAGTGAAAGGTTCTGTTACCGACATGGGTATCTTTCAAAACATACACCCCATGAAAGAAGGACAATAAAAAATTGATGTAAATACTCATAAATGAAATTATATTACACAATGAGTAAAATAATGGTCAGTACATAAACCACTAAGAGGAAATTGTGGAAAATGTATCATAAATCTCATAGGAATAAAAGTGAAATGAAAAATCCCTTACGAAAACTCGGCAGCCTAACGACGCCACTTAAAACTTCCAAAATTGGATTGATGAGATAAAATAGGGTCTCTCATCATATTAACATAAAGTTTACAGAAATATTAATATAAAAGAACATCCCCCAACATAAAAAAGTGGAGCTAAAAAAATGACATAAAAGAGAGTACATAAAAAGAAAGAGAGAGGTTAGATCTCTTACGAAAATTCGGCAGCCTAACAGCGCCACTCAAAAATTCCAAAATTGATTAATGAGAGAGAATAGGGTCTCTCATCATATGAAAATAAAACATAAAGTTGGATTAATATAAAATAATATCCCAATCATAATAAAGATGATCTTAAAAGGAATGACATAAAAGAGTGTACTTAAAAATAAAGAGAGGGGTAGGATCCCTTACCTCGGGTCCGACTTGACTCGATCGTTCTTTATGGTCCTGAATAATAAACATGAGTTAATTTATACTTGATTAAGAACCTTTTTCAAGTTCATTATTTCTTTTATATCACTTACTTCCATGTTATAAACATTATGTAATCATTTAAGTTAATAATGTTTGTTTTGTCGATATTTGGTTCTTAAGTCGAAAGTGGACTTCTTACAATTACATGTTGTTCTTGTGGTAAAAAGTTTATTATATCCAGAATGATATTAATTATTTGGATATCATATATATCATATATATTCAGAATATACATGTATTTAAAATATTACATAATCATTTAGAGGTATGAAATGAAATGCACCGTTCATGGAGACGGTAAGCCGTATGTACGCATGAACGCTACTTTCATTTCTATGTCAAATTAATGAAATTAAAACTAAATGATAGGTATGTATATTTTAATTCAAGAATTATATTCATCATTTATATGTAACATAAATCATATATAATAACTTTAGATACAACCTTTATACATCCCACATATGGCATTAACGAATCAAATAACTTTGAGGGGGCGGTAGTCCGCATTTCCTAAAATGAAATTATCGTGTTTACCCACAATGGAAACCATAATGGTATGCCACAATAGAAAAATACATAATATTAAGTAAACATAAACATATTATATATCATATATATATATATATTGACATCTTAATTTCCACCTTTTAAGGTGTTATATGAGTGTTGAACAATCATCGTTTCGTGAGGCAGAAATTCACCATCCACAGAAACAGTATGTTCTTTAACAATTTGATGTAGGTGTGTGTAAGTTTAGCTCGAATTATTCTTATAAAAACATCCTAGTATATTGAATATATGGGAGTTGTTACAAAGGAAATGAATAAAAAGAGTTTAGGGGGTTGGAGAAGCAAAATAAAACAAAAGAACACAAGTGAAGACATTACCTTAAAATCGGGTAACTATTTTTGATTTGAGCCCAATGGCTTACTTGGAAAGACTTCTGCCCAAAGTTAGGCTTCTAAGAGTAAAAGAGGGATGTGGAGAGGCAAAATGAGCAGGGGTTGGCCGAGCCAAAGGCTTTGGAAGTGTGGGTATGGAGATAGAGGTTGGGGCCTTTTATAAGAGGAGAGGTGGGGCACTCTTGTAAAGTTACAAACTGTTACTTTATTTTCATATGCGTTTTGGATTTTAAAGGTCCCACATTGATGTATTTCAAGGATAAGGTGGTAAGGGTTCGAAATATATTCATCCAATTGGTTTTTGACAAGTTTATGGTATATTTTTAGCCTTATATTTTCATTTTATTTAAATCCTTTATTAATGAGGTAATCGCTGCATCATCATGATGTCATAAATAATTTAATTTATTTAATGTCTAAAAATTATAAAAAAAATATCATGATGTAGGAAATCTTTTTATATTTCTAATTAATATTTATAGTAAAAAATATGACTTTTATAACCCCATTTAAAAATTGTTTTACGGAAACATCTCAAGCTTGTGACATTTTTATTTTATCTTTAAATAAAAAGTTATTTAGGTCATTTTCCTACCAAAGTGGCTCCATGGGGTCCCCAAGTTTACCCATGGATTTTCTTGGTCGTCCATGACCCATCCAATGATGTTATGACATGTGTCTAGGCCAGTTCACATTATTAAAACATTATTTTTACCTTAAATTACACTAATTACCTCTAATCGTGATTAAGAACATAAAAGTTACTATTCACCGAAAAATTATTTTAATCGCATTGAATGAAATTTTACTTCCTAATGACAACCATGTATGTAGGAGTTTTTAAATTCAAAACAAAGAGGTGGAAAATTTTCATTTAAATGAAAAAACAGTTTCTTTAACTACCACTAAGTGGTTTCACTATTTATCAAAAATTGAAGTTTTTCAGAAAAATACCAAAAATTCACCCTAATCTATATTTGATATTACGAATTAAATAATTAAGTCCATTTTACAAAATTCAAAACATATAAGTTGCATTAATTATTTTAATAATTAATTCCCGCTATCAAAACAAATAGGGTGTTTTTAAGAAACAATAAGTATCAAAACATTCACTCTAGTTTAAGTCAAATTTCAAGATGAAATTAATTTCAATGACCACTATTGGATTAAATGGTAAAAATATATTCTAATTGAACTTTAAATCCAATTAAAAAGAAAACCTAATCATATAAATAAATAAGATTAAAAAGATGTTTTGAATTAAAATACAACATTTTTCACTGTTCAATAAAAAATGAACTTTGTCGGAAAAATAAAAAAAATTACACAATGTAAATTTTGATGTCCCAATTCTAAAGAAGAATTTTATTTTGTCAAATATAACACATAAAATTTTCAAAAAGTTTATTTACAAGAGGTTCACCATCAAAAGGTGGTTAATCGACCTTTTAAAGAATATTAAAATGTCTATCCTTAAAAATTGGATTCATTCACATTTTTAATCCTCTAACATTTATTCTAAAAAGTAAAAATATTTGACAAACATATATAATAATTTTTTAGTTAGTTCTGTTCATTCCCTCCATTACAATGGCTAGGCGTTAACTACCGTTTTAGATAAAATTATTTTATTATTAGAGTACAACGTAAGATTTCAAAGGAACTCGTTGTTGTGTATTGGGTAAGCCATCGAGCATAGCATTCCCATTAAATTAATGTTGACATTTTATTCACAAATAGGGATAAATATAAAAATGTCATATTATTTATTTACCTGGGGTGTTACATTCTTCCCCCCTTTTGGGAATTGCGTCCTCGCAATTTCAAAATTGGGCTCAGAAACATCCTTGAAAGTCCCACATCAGAACAAGAGTCGGTAAAACAATCACCTTAAAAGAATGTGAGAGAAGTACAAATGTCACCCGAGTTAACCCATACTAGGATTCCAAGTATGAAAATATGGATATGGAGGAGAAAACAAAAGGTCATGTTCTAATGGAGAGTGATAGTAAGCATGTCTAGGAGAATGTTAACCATAAGAAAATCGGATACTTATGATGGGTTAAACGGTATTGGATTGCCCAGAAGGAAAAGTTAATGGACAACATTTTTTTAAGTTACATTTCATTGAGGAATTTATTTTTGAGCTTAACTAAAACATAAGGAAACATACTTACTTTTCATGTTGACTTTCAAATTTTACTTGATTTCTTACATGAACTAATATTTTCTCCAAAAGACGAGTATTTAGGAGGACTTGTTCACATTAAGAGCGTTATAATCAACTTCTAGAGAATAAACTAATCCAAAAAAGAGAACTATATATTTACCATGTCATTAGACAAAAAACAAGACCAAAATTATTAGTACGAGATCAGATAATCCACAAAATTATAATCCTTTATAAAAAGAAAATCTATTCTTAATCTCCAAAATTTGTCCAACAAAACCCAAAGTTCAACGAGGACCATTTGATAAAAAATTAGTCCATAAAATTCTTCAAAGTAAACAAAATTAAGATTGAATCCCAAATATTTGATGGATTTAGTCACATAGTCTTCCAATGCACAAATTAACTTTTATCTCCAAATAACATCAGTTGCTCTTAAATTCTCACATTGAAAAGTAATTAGCCTAATCACATATCCTCGATGATAGGTTAATAATTTCCATAGATAACCCAAAATAAACTTACTCTTGATTCCTAAAATCATCTAACTAAAAAGAATTAGTCAAACTAACCAGGGACTTCATGTAGTCTAGTGGTAGGAGATAAATACCAGTCAGACTTTGGTTGTCGGTCCGATTCCCACAGCTTTGTCCGACGCGATGGGTTGTCACACGGTCTGCGTGTTGTCCTTATTCCAAAACTATATAATTCTTAAAACATCCCCCAAAACGAGATAAAATCGTAAAAAATGATCATAACATATTTTAACCTCATGTTTATCTCATGCCTTTCATTTTCCTTCATAACATATAATAATGCATAATTACCTCAAAAGTAAGGATCATATAAACTCTAATGGTTACCTTTATAATTATTACCTGAACATCCACATCGATTGGTCATCTCATACATGATGCATTACAGATCATACCAAGTTTCAAGTGGTCGATCATGACTCCTTGAAAGTTGGTTTAGAACAATCACGAGTTTCCTCATTGAATCCCCCATTTTATCTTGTATCAGAATTAGATAACCACCACAGTTTCTTTCAAACCTCTTGTCACTTTGGTGCTTGTTAGATCCATCCATTCACTAATAACAGAAATTTCACTGTGAGTATATCAACAAAACCATCATGTACTAATGAGGAAGGTAAACACTAAGATATAATTACTCATTCAGTTTATCTACAAACTAGGACTCTTTCTGAAATCCTAACCATTATGGTAATGTCACTTGTGCTTAGAGAATACCCTAACCTCTAAAGTTATCTAAACTGACCTCTAATACCAACTATAAGGCCCCATCCTTAATCCTTACTTAATCTTGAGTTATTACGAGATTACACATTGAGGATCTTATCAGGATTAGAGTTTTAGAGAATTAGATCATAAAACATTCATTACATTCCACATTTAAACAAAGTTGTTACATAAAAGATATTATTCATTTTCCCCATCAACGGAAACATATTTAAACTAAAACATGGATTTTTTCTTGACACTTCCTTGACATTATCATCATATCATGTACCCTTCCCTTGGCCTGTGAAAAACATTTCGAAAACATGGGATGAGTATAAAAAGCTCAGTAAGGGATATAAAAATATGGAAATGAAACATGAGTACATGTATACATAAGAAGGAAATCATACATTACCCATAAAACATAAGCACTTTAAAATACCTCATAAAATCATGAATAAATCATAGAAATCATAAGACATAAAGGTAACTTGAGGAATTCATAACATTATTACGTAGGGAGTAACCCTCTTGGTTACGTTTGGAATACCCATCACAGTATATTCCCTAAATCTCTTCGGAGAAACCTTACCGTTTAACCCCTTCGCGTTACCCAATGCATTAGAGAGCTATATCGGGCTCACCCGCCCTTAGTTTATCACGAAACCACCCGTTTTCATAACAATTCCCAAGAACCATAACATAAACGTATCACATAAAACATGCATAAAGGAAACATAACATTTCCACATTTCAATCACAATATAACATTTTAGGATATTGAAATAATGAATCCATTAAAAAGAACCATTTTCAAAACCATTTAGAACATTTAATAAAGAGATTTTTGAATCAAAGTGTCCCATACCAACTTGAAGCTTTTAACATTTTAAAACATTAATATCCATATAAATAAATCCTTAAAACCATTTTAAAAACATGGATATTAATAAGAACAACTGATTAAAACATTTAAAGCGATATTTTGGTTAAAGGGTTTTTACCAAAATAAAAGACACTTGAAAACAATAGGGTTAAAAAGTTCCCTTGGTAAAGGATTACATATTCAATAACTACATGTTGTTCCCAAAGAAATCTAAATAGGGTTAAAAAAGTTCCCTTGGTAAAATTCGACAGCCTAACGGCGTCACTTCAAAATTGAGAAAATGAGTTGATGAGAGATAAAAAGGGTATCTCATCACATGGACATATAATTTACATCAATAAAGATATATAAGAACATATCCCAACATAATATAATGTGAATTAAAATACATAACAAAAGAAGTGTTTTAAAAAGAGGAGGGTGAAAGGTTCCCTTACCGACATGGGTATCTTTCGAAACATACACCTTGTGAAAGAAGGACAATACAACATTGATGTAAATACTCATAAATTAAATTATATTACACAATGAGTAAAATAATGGTCAGTACATACACCACTCAAAGGAAATTGTGTAAAATGTAGCATAAATCTCATGGGAATAAAAGTGAGATGAAAAATCCATTATGAAAACTCGGAAAACTAACGACGCCACTTAAAACTTCCAAAAAATGGATTGATGAGATAAAATAGGGTCTCTAATCATATTAAAATAAAGTTTAAATCAAGAGTAATATTAAATAACATACCCCAAGATAACAAAGAGGATCTAAAAATAAGTGACATAAAAGAGAGTACTTAAAAAGAAAGAGAGAGGTTAGATCTCTTATGAAAATTTGGCAGCCTAACGGCACCACTCAAAACCTCCAAAATGGATTAATGAGAGAGAATATGGTCTCTCATCATATGAACATAAAAAATAAACTAGGATTAATTTCAAATAACATCCCAATAATAAGAAATATGAGCTTAACAGGAATGACATAAAAGAGTGTACTTAAAAAGAAAGAGAGGGGTATGATCCCTTACCTCGGGTCCGACATGACTCGATCGTTCTTTAACGTCCTGAATAATAAACTTGTGTTAATTTATACTTTCATAAGAACCTTTTTCATGTTCATTATTCCTTTTAAATCACTTATTTCCTTGTTATAAAAATTATGTAATCATTTAAGTTAATAATGTTTGTTTTGTCGATATTTGGTTCTTAAGTTGAAAGTGGACTTCTTACAATTACATGTTGTTCTTGTGGTCAAAGGTTCATTATATCCAGAATGATATTCATGATTTGGATATCATATATATAATATATATATCTATAATATATATGTATTTATAATATTACGTAATCATTTAGAGGTAAGAAATGAAATGCACCGTTCATGGAGACGGTAAGCCGTATGTACGCATGAACACTACTTTCATTTCTATGTCATATTAATGGAATTTAAACTAAATGAGATGTATTTATATTTTATTCCAGAATTATATTCATCATTTATATGTAACATAAATCATATATAATAACTTTAAATACATCCTTTATACATCCCACATACGGCATTAACGAATCAAATCACTTTGAGGGGGCGGTAGTCCGCACTTCCTAAAATGAAATTATCGTGTTTACCCACAATGGAAACCATAAAGGTATTCCAGAAAAGAAAAATACAGAATCTCAAGTAAAAAATAAACATATTATATATCATATATTAATATAGTGAAGTCTTAATGGACACCTTTTAAGGTGTTATATGAGTGTTGAACAATCATCGTTTCGTGAGGCAGAAATTCGCCATCCACAGAAACAGTATGTTCTTTAACCATTTGATGTAAGTGTGTGTAATTGTAGCTCAAATGATACTTATAAAAACATCCTAGTATATTTAAGATACTGGAGTTGTTAAAAATGAAATGAATAAAAAGATTTTAGGGGGTTGGAGAAGCAAAATAAAACAAAAGAACACAAGTGAAGACATTACCTTAAAATCGGGTAACTCTTTTTGATTTGAGATCAAAGGCTTCCTTGGGAAGACTTCTGCCCAAAGTGAGGCTTCTAGGAGTAATATAGTGATGTGGAGAGGCAAAATGAGCAGGTTTTGGCCGATCCAAAGGCTTTGGAAGTGTGGGTAAGGAGGTAGAGATGGGGGCCTTTTATAAGAGGAGAGGAGGGGCACTCTTGTAATGTTACAAACTGTTACTTTATTTTGAACTGTGTTTCGGATTTTAAAGGTCCCACATTGATTTATTTCAAGGATAAGGTGGTAAGGGTTATAAATATACTCATCCAATAGGTTTTTGACAAGTGTAAGTTATAGTTTTAACATTATCTTTTCATTTTATTTAAATCCTTTATTAATGAGGTAATCGCTGCATCATCATGATGCCATAAATAATTTAATTTATTTAATGTCTAAAAATTATAAAAAAATATCATGATGTAGGAAATATTTTTATATTTCTAATTAATTTTTATAGTAAAACATATGACTTGTATAACGCCATTTAAAAATTGTTTTAGTGAAACACCTCATGCTTGTGACATTTTTATTTTAACTTTAAATATAAAGTTATTTATGTCATTTTCCAACCCATGTGGCTCCATGGGGTCCCCAAGTTGACCCATGGATTTTAGTGGTCGGCCATGACACATACAATGAGGGTAGGACATGTGTCTAGGTCATTTCACATTATTAAAATATTATTTTTACCTTAAATTACACTAATTACCTCTAATCGTGATTAAGAACATAAAATTTACTATTCACAAAAAAAATTATTTTAATCCCATTGAACCACATTTTACTTTCTAATGACAACCATGTATGTCATATTTTTTAAATTCAAAACACATAGGTGGAAAAATTTCATTTAAATGAAAAAACAGTTTCTTTAACTACCACTTAGTGGTTTCACTATTCATCAAAAATTGAAGTTTTTCAGAAAAATACCAAAAATTCACCCTAAGCTATATTTGATATTAAGAATTCAAAAATGAAGTCTATTTTACAAAATTCAAAACATATAATTTTAATTAATTAATTTATAATTAATTCCCGCTGTCAAAACAAATAGCGTGTTTTTAAGAAACAATAAGTATTAAACGATTGACTCTAGTTTAAGTCCAATTTCAAGATGAAATTAATTCCAATGACCACTATTGGATTAAATGGTAAAAATATATTCTACATGAACTTTAAAACCAATTCAAAAGATAATATAATCATATAAATAAATTAGATTAAAAAGAGGTTTTGAATAAAAATACAACATTTTTCACTGTTCATTAAAAAATGAACATTATTGGAAAAATACCAAAAATTTACACTATGTAAATTTTGATGTCCCGATTCTAAAGAAGAATTTTATTTTGTCAAATATGACATATAAACTTTTAAAAAATTTGATTTAAAAGAGGTTCTCCATCAAAAGGCGGTTAATCGACCTTTTAAAGAATATTAGAATGTTTATGCTTAAAAATTGGATTCATTCACATTTTTAATCCTCTAACATTTATTGTAAAAAGTAAAAATATTTGACAAACATATATAATAATTTTGTAGTTAGTTCTGTTCATTCCCTCCATTACAACGGCTAGGCGTTAACTACCATTTAAGATAATATTATTTTATTATTAGAGTGCAACGTAAGATTTCAAAGGACTCGTTATTGTGTATTGGGTAAGCCATCGAGGATAGTGTTCCCTTTAAATTAATGTTGAAATTTTATTCACAAATAGGGATAAATATAAAAATGTCATATTATTTATTTACCTGGGGTGTTACAGAGCAGGTCACTACGCAATGAGAATAAAATAAATTCCAAAGTTCAATTTTTTTATTTTATGCCTCAGACATATTTTTCTCAAAAACCACACACCAACCAATGGTATGTCGTGCTATAGGTAAAACTACTATTCTGGACTCAATTGTGCACTCAAATTTATGATCAGGGCATTCATTCAGGATTCATTCAATATTTTCATGAAAAATGTGTGCACATTCTATTTAATATTTTAACATCATTTCAGACATTTAATCTAAGTACAGCGGGTCTCGATTTTACACACCTTCTCTGCATCTGGTCCTAAAAATAATCCATAAAATATATTAAAATAATACACACAAAAATATGATATGTTACAAAAGTAATATAATTTTATATATTTAATGTGATCCATGAATTCTCTAGATGACCATTACCTATTTTTTATTTTATAAAATAGAAATTTTGAATCATACATGTTTTCGTGAAAATTTTTTATGTTAAATTATTGATTAGTATCAACATTGTTAATAATTATATTTTAAAGGATTAAAATATTATAAAAATATTTGATAATAATAAGAAACATTTTAAAAATAAAATGGCATTTTATTCATCTGAAAAGATGATAAATTTTCCATTTATGGTCAGATTGATAGCATGTAAGTGAAAAATATATCCTTTTAATATTTAAATAATTTTTATCATAGTAAAAAATAAAATAGATTAACTAATAATTAATTAAAATGATATTGAATAAAATAAAATAGAAACGTGTATATTGGTTGATGAGATTAAAACCTTATCTTATCTCATCATAGAATCCATGTCAATCTTTTTGGTATTAAGATATAAAGTAAATTCATTACAGATTAATATTATGATGAATAAAAAATACACCCCTATTATCCCTTATAAATATCACCCCTCACAACCCCTTGTCCTCACACCTTCAAAGAATTTATGATTTCCAAATCTATTTAGAATAATCTCCTAACCAATCTTCCAATGTCCAGATATGGATTTTCATATCAAAAAACCAAATTCATGTTCCTCAATGGGTTCTTAGAGGAGGTGATATTCAAGGGGTCAACTTCTTAAACCACATCTATTAATTTATTTTTATTATTCTACATTCTCCTCACATCATTCATCCTTCAAATAATAATATCTTTAGTATCATAAAAATTCTAAAATTTTATATTTCTAAATTAATATTTTCTATTTATCCATTTTTTCTCATCTCCTCTTATTCAATGAAATGAAACCATTGTTCAATTATGTTGATTAACTTTCTCCTAGGATTATGAGTTTTTATTTTTCATTACCACCTTTAATACTAGTTATAGAACTATTATTATGGTTAAAATAGATTTTAATAATTATATTATATTGTATTTTTTATTTCTAATCTAATATATAGTAATTATATTATACAAAATTAAACTAGTTTGTGATGGATAGAGAACACCGCAAAATTAACAAAACATTTATCCTCAACATTTTATTGAATGAATTATCCTTATATCAGAAAAAATAATACATGGAACCATTTTAGATTCTTGAATTGTTTGAATACCATTTCATTTCACTTCATCAATGGTATGCCCATTTGATATGAAATTCCATAATCACACACAAGTTAATCGGCCATGAAACCATTTAATGAGCACTTGCGGAACAACAAAATTGATCCTTATAACTCTTTAGAATGTCCATAAATTAACATAATAAAGATATGATATATCTAAAATATATTAACAATGATATTAATTAAGTAATTAATAAATATAATTTGATAATCCAAGATATTAAGTGAATGTACATAACACATTTAGATATAAGGATAGGGATATCTCCAAACCTCCATATTTGCATTGAGTATGGATATATCCCTATTTTCTCCAAATTATCCCAATATTATTCATAAATATCTCAGATATATTCTATATTTCTTTACCACACTTATTTATTCATCTCAATTCATCTTTATCTAATGTATGAAGACATGTTTTATGGGCTTCCCTTCATAATTCCTCTTGATAAGTAAACCTGATTAAAGGAAACATCTCTGTTTCTTAAAAATTTTAAATTACACTACACGAAATATTTTATGACTCCAATATATTTATAAAATAACTATATTTGTAATGAAAAAAATTATTTCAAATATATTTTTAGGAAAATAATTATGCATTTATCTTCTTTTAGGACTCTTTATTCATTTCTATAAAACTAAACTTAAGTATCATATTTTTTATGTTACATAAACACATTTTTTAATGTTATCAATTCAGATAGACATAATTATTCTTGAAATATTATTATTTTTCCTTTATGAATTTCTGAGATTGATTGTAACCCCTTCATTCAGGAAAATCATTATGATACTCCCTTTGGATATTTTTATGACATGATTAAAATTCCTCTTTTTTCCCATGGGTTACTCTTATTATTATTCTTTATAAATGATTCTTTTTGTGGACAACATATAAATGAACATGTTATAATGGGTTCACCCAGATATAACTAAAATCAATTGGGTAATTTTTTAGCCTCATGAGATATTATATGTGATATTAGGGAGGAAATATAATCCATTACGGGACTATGTCCACCATGTGATATAGTCATGGATGTTTTCCAAGAATCATGATTATGTCATGTTATATGCTGATGGAACATTCATATGATTCAATAATAATATGATTACATGTTCTATATTTTACTCTTCCAGTATTTATTCATGATCCTTTACTTTTATCATATTATTATATTCATTCTAACTCATATTTTTTTCCATTATCCCATTTTTATTTCCATACTAGAATTTTATCACATCTATTTTTTCTATATATTTCACATGTATTCATATGGAATTTTAAAATAGAAAAGGGAGTTTGAATCTCATTATACAGATATATTATATGATTTTTTAAATTAGTTAAGTTTTTTATAATTTTGTATTTATTATTCCAAAAAAATTAGACTTTAAAAAACTTGATTTGTATTTCATGGATATTTATTATTAAATCATTTAATAGTCTGCGTAAAAGGATTGTGTAACTATAATGATTTTTCCTACAACCAATTCTTGATATGAGATTATGAAGTCTTTGATAAAGGAATTAACACACCATATTTATTTATATTTTTTCGCAATTCATCATCTTTGGAATAATACAAATCTATATTTCGATGAATGTGGAAACAAAAAATAGTAATATAAGAACATCAACAACAACTTGATTTTCATAACCTTTATATTGAATGGTATTAAAAATTATGGAGATATTATGATGATATCTAAACCACATACCTAAATTATTTTAGGGATATATATCAATTGATTAATAATGAATTATCTGATGTATCCATTAGGTAATGGGGTGAAGGTGGAGAATTTCTTTTCACTGTGATACCTTGACAGTAGTGAACACCATTGGAGATGTCATGTTTTTTCATCACCTTAAGAAAAGTTTCAAACCTTGGATATATATATACTATCTAGTATTTTCAAAATGGTCCTTCCATTTCAAAATCTTAAAAATGATGATATTGATGAGGGAGGTACATTGAAAGGATCCTACATCAATCCAATTTGAAATTTGAACATCCCTCACACATTATAAATTCTAATACCATGGTTGAAGCAATACCCTCAATAGTTATGGTCTCACATTCATAGAATTCATTACATCCTACACAAAACCAAGCATATCCTTACAAATTCAAAAGGTCATTAGTTGTGTCTATAATAACATAGATTTAATAGAGAAACCATCTAGATGAGATGGGGGAATTTTAACTACTTCATCCACATTGGGGAACATCAATCCAACAATGCATTAAATAACTTGTGTCGGTGAGACTGTGTCATTCTTGGCCTATAGGGATGGGGGAATCTTTATCAAAACCTCCTCTTATACTAATAAATTGGTCTTACCCATATTTTGGAATGTATAATTGGAGGGTACTGATTTCATTCTATGTGTAGCCCATATTTTTTGTGATAAGATCAGTAAATGTGTGTTGAGATTTAATTAGGATCACACTCCATAAAAAAAGCACCCAGATAAAAAAATATAGTATTATTCATCACAAAGGCCCCAAACCGAAATGGAATCCCCAAAATCCATTGGATGAGGGGAGTTGTGATTTACCCGTTGATGTATATTCTAATGGAAACCAATATTCATTCCCTCATAATGATTACATGATACTAGAGGTATATTATTCATCAGATAATATTAAAAATATCATCACACTAATGATCCAAAACATGAAAAAAAATATAAAAGAACGTAATGTATAAATTATTTTTAAAATAAAATCCATATTAAATCATTCAAATAATGTGTGTGTGATCGATAATAGATAGAAAATGAAAATTTTATAACTTTACTGAAGTTTCCATCATGAACTCTCAAGAGATACCTGAGATAAGAAGTAAAATGGTGTTATCATATCCCAACCACCACATGAATATGTTGGAATCTTTCCTAGAAAAATTTACAAGAAAAATATCATTCTTCTCATTCCAAAGTATTCCATAAGCTTGAAGGTGTTTTTATATATTTAAGGGGTGGTCTGATTCATCTAAATATTATATGAATATAATACCTAGAATAGTTTGACACAACAAATATATATTATCATGATTTTTATCTATTGGAATGAAAGTAGAAACCATGATAAATGAGGTACCCCATACTGATCCATACAGATCATAATTAATAGAAACTGGTCACCCAAGAATATGAAGATATACCAACTACCTCTTACTATATATTAAAATAGAAAACAAACCCATAATATATTTTAGAGTCTGTTGATTATCTGATAGATTATATAGAGGCCATATTGGGATGGTGTGAAGTAGTGAAACTAGAAATAAAAATACACTTTTTATCGGAGGATGCATATCATATAATGCCAAAATTATGTAATCTAACATGTTATACATTCAATTGAATTACGAGACTTTAAATTTGTCTTACCCACTTCATTTATAGTTTTGGTCCCATAATTGGAATCCAAGACCTTTAAACCATTTCTAAGCTAATATTATTGGAAAAAAATTTCAATGGACCAAAATTTTCCTTGTAAAATAGTGTTCTATAATAATCAATAACAAGGTTGGACTTCCTCTATCAGAAATTCATATATTATCTAAAATCAAAACTACGAAATTCATAAGTCCGAGATAAACCATATTTTAAACAATGTGCTATGAGAGATTCTTAGATTTCATTGACATGTGATATGTCTCATCTTAATCCCTAAACATGAATCTT
Organism: Viscum album; assembly: GCA_963277665.1. Classification (NCBI taxonomy): domain Eukaryota; kingdom Viridiplantae; phylum Streptophyta; class Magnoliopsida; order Santalales; family Viscaceae; genus Viscum; species Viscum album. The sequence continues at coordinate 520,860,048 of OY728129.1, read as the reverse complement.
CTCTAATATGAGTTACTAGGAATCTATATTGAAAATAAATGGGATGCGCTACAAAGGATACTCAACTCGATAATGTAACCAAGTGGGTTTCATAAGATTTCTATAGTTTTTAAGGTATATATGATACCCTTTACATGACTAAGGATATGAATTGGCCAATGACAACTATTCCAGGAGAGTGGAATAGAATAGTAGAAAAAAATTATTACGCTTAAAGTATATCTTTCACCTAAACCTTTTCAATGTTCTGTGATCCCCCTCCATGACTTAATAAAAACAATAATAATAAAATCATTAACAATAAGGGACAAAATAGCATATATGTACACCATATGAAGGATAAAAATTGTAATATTTATTCATTTCAAAAAGATCATATTGGTATATATTTTATGGAATCTATATAAATGAAATTTCTAAAGCTTCCTGCACCCTGGTATCCAGATTTGGCTATCCTCACTACATAGAAAAACTATTTTCACAACCACTAAATGTTAAGGAATAACATCCAAGGGTTATTTGTCCTTCAAAACAATATAAAGACCTTGGATTTTGATTTCTTAAAAATAATATTATATTCAATAGCTTGCATCACACAATATGTTAAACTAATCAAAATACCAAATAAAAAAAGTCATGAAATATCAATAATATATGAATAATATATTCGTTAACAAATTAAAGGGTGATAAAAAATCAGAAATAAAATATTATATTATTCTCTGAATCTAATATTTTAATATGTTTAGCTTTTGATGAACTATTTATAATGTTTTGGTGTATTTAATGTTAATTAATTAAAATGATCATAGTTAATAATTTATCATAATTTTAATATTTTGATTTATAAAATAATATACCAATTATAAATTATTTATAAATATATATGAAATAATATTAAAAACAGTTGATGGTTAAGAAAGACGAATTTAATAAAATAATTTTTCTTATGATACTTTATTTTCATATAAATGAAAATCAGTAAATTTTATAATTAAAATTTGAAAAATATAACATTATTTTTTAAAACTCTCATTTTCAGTTTAATATAATTTTTTTGGTTTTTCTATAATATATTTTATGTGAATAGTGAATATATCATTATATTAAAAAACAACATTAATTAAATTATTAGTATTTAAGTATCAATCTAAATTTTATGAAACAAAATTATAATATTTTTTTAAAATTTTTAAGTGATATTATAATTATATTTTTTAAAAAAAATTACAAACTTATATTTGATATTTTATAACATAATATGTATTTTAAAAAAATGTTATGAATACATTGTACATTTAGTCTTTAAAAATAATTTTTCTTAAAGAAATAATTATCTAAATTTTGTTTCAAATATCAAATAATTAGGTAAAAATTTTGTAATAAGATAAAATTTTTTCAATAAAGGATTAGTTACTCTACGTAAAAACAATTTCCATGATAAAAGTTAAAATATAAAAATTTGAAATAAAAGGGTAAAATACCCCATACAAGATTAAAAAATATATGGGAATATTTTTGTGAGTCCTTTATCGACCTTATAATTTCATTTCACAAAAAAAATAATTTTATAACCACTTTAATTTATAGTGACTTCCTGTTATTGAATTTTTTTGGGAATTAAAAAAATTTCATCCCTTTTCTGTTATAAAAGTATCTCTCCTCTCCTCACATAGCCACACTCCAAAAACCACTTCTTTAATAGAAAAATCATCCAAAATATCTCCTAAAAATAACAGAAATCTTAATTTTGTAATTATATTTTTAACATAACACCACTGAAAGGTTAAATCCAGTCAAAAAGGATACTATCTAAGAATTTTGGTAGGAGTTCCCTACCCCTATTTCTATTTTCTATTTCGTTATGTGACTTTATTATTCAAAAATATTGTTTTCACCATATTATTACAATATAATTTGTTTAATTATTAAATAAATATCTAATTAAGATTATTTTTAATATTATTATCCACCAACAATTTTTCCAATAACAATATAAAAAATATTTATGATACTATCTGTGGACTACCACATCCATGACACAATGTATTTCATTTTCCATCAACTCCATAATAAAATTGTATAAATTGGATATAAAATATATAAGTGTAATATTTGTGTCATATTTTATATTTTTATATCATAATCAATATAAATTGTTTTTTTACTTTCAATGGAAAATGAAATCATCATCTATGCATATGTGTGGACTATGATCTCCATGCAACTATCAATTTAGGGTTTTAATTTCATCCCATCATTACATCAATACTAAATAGAATATTTTTAAATATATAAATAATATTATGTTTATTATATGAAAAAGGATATTTTAATACAAATTGAATTATCCTACTAAGAATATGAATAGTGAATAAACGTTATAAAATTAACTATCATAAATATTTAATCTTAGAAGAAAAAAATTTATTCATTCAATGAAGTTATTTCATGTCCATACATATTCACATAATTATTTTTAAATATGATATATCACACTAATAAAATTTAATTATATCATTTATGTATTGGTATAGTGATATTTTAACCTAATCACTTCGTAATCATGTATTAATCTTGGTATGTTTATGTTTTAGTCAGTTTGACCAAAAAGTTGAACAATGATATAAAATAATATGAATCATTTTAACAAAAATTAATTAATATTATAATACTATTTATGTATTCAAATAATTTTTTCCTATAATTTATACATAAATATTTAACTCATTAGTAAAAAACACCCTTCGTAGGTTAAAAATCGTGTAAATGTATTCGTTATTAATTTCATCTTAAAATATAAAGGCTAGAGTACTCATGAAAAAAAATAAAAAAATTATAAATAATTACGAATCATCCCTTAAAATAAATATAATGAACATTGTATAATTTAAATTTTGATAGGAATTAATAACAAAAAAATTGTTATAAAACTTTCCCAAAATAATCAAGATTACCTCTACACAGCATTCAAAACATGTATAACAAAGTAATAAGAATACCGAGAATATTTATAAAAGAATTTTATAAGTGGTTATTTTTATGAAAAATGATATAAAATTTTGATTAATTGATTTATTCTTATTATATAGTGTTTACAGTACATTTGGCTAATTTGGGAAACAATATAAGGGTTTTTGTCCCAAATTCTTATAATTGAGACATGTTTTATATTATGAACCTAATTTAATTTATAAAATGAATATATTACCTTTTTGGAATATAATGTGATGAATTATGTAACAATATGGTATTTTATGTTCAATTATAATCCAACTCATTCATAGTGTTCTGATAAAATTTTCACTCAATCCATATTGGTTTTATTATGGTCTATTATGAAATTTTTTAGACATGTTACATGTTATTCAATATGTTTCCATTTTACGGTGTTATAATGTTTTAATATCCCATGAATTTTTTATGAATTATTATTGAGTAATACTTTGGGTATAAGATGAAACATTATGATTTCTGTTTAAATTTATTTTAACTCAAATGTTATCCTATTTGAATGTGTTTTTTTATAACTCAATTTGAACTCATTGATTTTTTATCATTATCATAAACTTATTCCATGCATATCGGAAACATTATACCCAATAATAGTTTAATGTATTATTATCTTATTTAAATTTTTTCAACATACACCACTTTTCAAATATTCCATTATTCAAAGGGTATATTGGTCATAAGGATATTGATAACTCAACTGTCATTTGTTTCTGTTATAATGTGTTAATATGAAAATTATTCTTCCGTTCCTAGTTTCTCCCACCCTAATATTCTATGATACATTATTTTATAGTCCTCATTTCTAAAAATAATTTTTAACACAGATATATTTGAATGACTATTTTTTACATTGAGGGTTTTCAATAAAGGTATTTTCTAGGTAATAAAATGTCTCCTTTCCTTTAATTATAAAATTATTTAGCATTACAATCCCATTTACGACTAAAAATTTTATATCAATTACAGGAATAAATTATTAAATATTTTTTTTTTGAAAATGAATTTATTCAAAATAATTCACATCTCTTTTTTAGAAGTAATTTTTTAAAGTGACTAGTAAGTTTGAATTTTACCTTAATAATTTACATATCCATAAAATATGTTTTTATGTTCTCAGGTATATTTTAATTTTGAAAGTAAAAATAATTTATAATATTGGGATTTATGTCACATGATTTTTTCATTAAAAAATACATATTTTAAATTTGTTTGATTGAAATTACAATATCAACCAATTCAATTTATGACTTATTCTTGGGATATACCATTTGAAACATTCTATACCAAGGATGTTTTTTCATCTATAAGAAATACTTACAAGTAATCTTTGTTCCACTAGGTATATGATCTATTAAAACCATCCACCATGTTTTTATGATATCTTATATAATGTGTTACACATTTGGGGAAATGATAAAACACTACCATTATCTTTTCAATTAATCCTCAGTGATTCACTTTAATTTTTCAATGAAGGCCTTTATTCAAGGAACAAATTATTCATGATTCATTTTATTAAAGGGTGTTTACCAAGATTTCATACATCCTTTGATTGGTGAGAATTAATATTTTAATATTATATCCTTTAACTACAATGTGAAAATTCCATATAATTTATTATTATTATTGAATTTTAGTTAACCATAATGCTACACAATATTATTGAAACCCATTTTATTTTCATTATTTATTAATGAAATATTTATGAAACGCATTTAATTTCCATGATTTTGTTATGATTGTTAATGAAACCCATTTTCATCCCATGGGGTTTTTAATATGTTGAATGAATCTTATTTTATTTCTATAGGTTCTTTTTCATAAAATACTGAATGATTATCCTTTCGAAATTTTTATGAGACCCATTTGATTTCCATGGGTACATTATCATATCATATGTGAATTAGTTTCTAGTGGCCCACTTAGGTATGAAATAGGAAGGGTGGGATTGTATTTTCCTTTACAACTGTGTTGGTTAAAGGACTATATAACATGATAAAATGTATTCATGAGTACCTGATTTTTTAGTTAGTGATCATGGAAATTGATGGGGTCACACCAAAAAGTAATTTTACTAGTACTAATTTTTGTACAGATGTTTGAATGTGTTTCATAGTTTTATTTTTATTCTCATGGTTATGTTATTATCTCATAAATCATGTTTATGACTCAATTTATGATTCATGTCTAATTTTATTTCAATAATTATTCAATGATTCATGAACTATGATTTTTTTAGTTTATGATTTTCTTAATTATATATATTTATTAGACTTATATTATAAATATATGATATAATGTGATTCTTGATATTTGTCTCTTAAATTTTCCCTTACTGATCATATGAGATCACCACTTTCGTATGTTTCTATTTCAACAGGTTTTAAAGAAAGGAAATATTTAAGATGTTTATATAAGGGTATATTATAAGAATAATTTGTTGGAGATATTTAATAATTGGTATATATTAAGAAAATTTTTATATAGAGGGAAAATATATATTGGATGAAAAATAAAAGAATTTTTTTAGTTTGTGTATTTTATTTATAAAATGAAAATGTAAACCTAAAGGGTCTATGGAATATATTTTAAAGAATTATTTGTTTTTTATCTTTGGAATTCACCATATAATTTTTTCTAGGAATTAATAATTATAATGCGTATATATTTTTATTATAATAGATGAAAATAAATTGGGAGTTAGAAATATCTTAAAAGGGTGATAAATAATGGGTGGTTTTAATTTCAATGATATAGATTATCTTTAAGTTAAGTTAATTAAAATTATAGTTACTATGAGAATATAGATTTAGTGAAAACACTATGTAATAGTCTATGGGATATATTTATGTATAAGATAATATCATAAAATTTGGTGAAAGTACAGATTGTGTGGTTTAATATCAATAACATCCCTATCAGGATACTATAAGTGGATATAGGCTCAAGAAAAAAATGTATATACGTGTAATGAAATTAAAGGGTTTTATTGGGTATTAACCCACTCATCACCGATTGCACGGTAATGAAATCTTAATGAAAACCTCGTTTGAGTGTCTCGTTGGATATTATTTTGTAAATCACATTATATGGATGAATAATTATGAAGGATTTATTTTCGAATTTCCTAAATGTATTAGGTTTTGATCTATTAGATACTATAACTAAATATAACCATGGTAAAACCAATAGTGTTTGTAGGACTAAAAAAGTGTGACATATTAAAAATTAAATTATCAAAGGATGAAATAAATGTGTTATTGGAGATCACACCTTATGTATGTACATTTATTAACCTAAAATAAAGTATTGTTTTTTATTATTAAAATAATATTGGTTTTAGTATTTTTTAGAAAACTGATCAATTAAAATGATTCATAAAATATTATATATCTTGAAAGCATTGTATCCAATAATAGATTATGTATGTATTCATAATGGTTTAGAATATTTTTATATTCATATTATGATGGGAATGTAAAGTTTTATTATATTACATAATGTAGTCAGGTAGATACTATAATATAAATACCATTATGATAATCCCATATTTTTAATTAGATAGTGATATTTATCGACATTATATTGGTATATTATACTTGTTATGATGGTTGGATGAAAGAACTATGTATTTATCTTTAGTAGTTCTACATTATTGGGTTTCAATGATATATTAAATTGTATTAATAACTATTAAATATTATTTTATTATGAGGTTTAGTTTTTTATGATAACTATTATTTATCACATTATTGAGGTATAAAAAACTATTAGGATTAATATATTCTTAAGGTTTAAGTGACGAAGAGTTTATTGATTTTAAAGAGTATGTCATACAATATTTTTAACCTTGTCATTGATTATTGATTCATGATATTTGTATTGATGTTTATCTCAATTTTGGGATTGTATTGACCTGTGTGTGATCATATGAATTATTTTTTGAATACGAGTGATAATTTTGGAGGAATATATTATTTCCATTTGGTTTAATTTCATTGAGATTAAATGGTTTGGGGAATATTATACTCTCTTGAATATAAGAATAGTGTATAAAAAGTCAATGTCAGTTTGGGGAAGATTTGTATTTTTTTAGCATCAGATAGAAAGGATGATTTCACGTAAAAAGATATATTTATATTACTAAATATTATCAGAATACCATATGTTACTATAATAAGTGTATAAGAGTTAAAATATGGTGGGAATAATTTATTTTAGGGGGTACAATGTAATGGATTGAGATTTTGGATCCTTTAAATTAATACTATATTAAATATCTTGAGTCACATGAAAAACCAAACTAATTCAACCCCAAACAAAAATAAACCATTACAAATTAAAAATAAATGAATAACATAATAAATATTAGAAATATTGATAATATTTAATTAAAATATGAATATATTATTATTATCTTTGATTATTATTTCAATGGGATTTCTTTTTTATGAAAATTTTAAAAAACTGCATGCTATTTTACCTTAATAAAATAAAGTGATCATTATTAAATTGTTATTAAAATAGGTAATGTTTAGATTCATAAACTAATATATATATTCAATTATGTAGAAAAATATATGAAATAAGAGTAAAAACACTTTATGTTTAAAAAGATAATTTTTTTATAAAAGTTGTTTTTATTATTTTATTGTATCTTCATTTAAAAATATTATAAAAATTTAAATATTGAATTTTATTAAAATAAAATTTTTAGTTCAAATATCTCAATACTATATTAAGATAATTTTCTGGTATTTTTCTAAACATATTATTGTTTGTGTGAATAGTGAAAACTATAATTTCTAGGATTAACATGACTTTTATAACATTATAAAAATAAAAGTCTAATTTTAAATACATTGAATCCTTTTTATAATACATCATAAGAATTTTAAATTTTAAATTAATATTTTAAATTTTTTTATAATTTAAAAACCCATATTTTATTTTTTAAAACTTATGTTATATTTTGCATCTTTTTTCAATACATTATAATTTTAGTTTTTAAAATCAATTTTACCTATATTAAAAATTTAATAAAATAAAATTCATGTCAAAATTTTAATCACTATATAAATATTTTCAATAACGAATGTATTATTTTTTTGTCATAATGGATATATTACCCTATGTAAAAACAAGTTACCATACTAAAAGCTAATAAAGTAAAAGTAAATATCTAGGAGTAAAATATCACAATCATGTATTAAAAAAGTTTTTAAAAGTATGAATGAGGAATTTACTAACTATTTCACTTATTTTATCTGTTATTTATCATTTACGTATCCACTTTTCATGATAGTGACTTCCCATTATCGAAATGTTTTTGGTTTTTAGTAAAATAAATGACATTTCTCTTATAAAAGGGGGACTCCCACTTCACTTACCCTCACTCCAAAATACTTTTCTTAATAAAAAATTTCAAAATAATATCATCCAAAATCTGACACACCTAAAGTATGTTCTATTATTATAAAAATTCCATCACTCAATGGTCTAATTCTCTTTGCAACGTAGATAATCAATGAAGTGGTGTATAGGCTGTAACCTCTCTTTCAATTTTTATTTTTTATGTTCCATTTTTATTCCTCAAATTTATTTTCAACATACTATAATGATAAAAATAAGTTTAATTATTATGCATTTATACTATTATAAATATGTTATGAGTATTAACCATACTCCCCATTCCATTAAGGAAAATTAAAATGTGAATCATGTGTGATGAAAAATACCACATCCACAACACAACATGTTTCATTTTAATTCAAGAACATAAATACATAGTAATATCAAAGAATATAATATATAATTTTTAATTTTATAAAATGTTATTTATTTTTAAATGATAATATATTTTACTCATTTCCATAATTCTATTTAAAATATAATCATTATCGATGTGTAAATATAGACTCCCACATCCCTAAAACTATCGATTTTCATTTTTCATTTAACCATTTCCTTGCATAAATGGTCATGGGATAGGTTTCATAAATATTAATAGGTTTATTGTGATATGAATACGGTTCTAGTAGTAAAATTTAATAATCCACTAAATGAAATGAATGGTAAACAATCATTTTAAAATTAATCATCTTAAACATGGGAACTTAGAGGAAAACAACTTATTAATTAAATGTAATTACTGTTTATCCATAAACTATTATCAAACACATTTTGAAATATGATATATAACAAAAGTAAAATAATTGATGATATAATTACACTATTTGTTCAATGATATAAAAACTTAATCCACACATAATCATCTATTAATAATGGTATGTAATACTTTGTGTCAGTTTGACATCCTACTTGAACAATGATTTCAAATTATATCATGGATTATTATGAAAGTATAGATGATGTTATAATATAAAAATAATTATTATTATTTTAGGCTATGTAAAGGATTGAAAAGTATTTAAGTCATTAATTAAGAAAACACCTTTAGTAGGTTAATAATCACTAAAAAATGTTCATTATCAATTTCACCTTATATGATAACAACTATGTTACTCATTTAAAGAAATATAATAATTATATATCATTATTATGCATCCTGTATAGTAACTATAATGAACTTGGAAAGATGAAATTTCAGAATAGAATAAATAAAAACAATACCATCAAGAATCTACATAAAAACGATCAAAAATACTGATAGCCAACCTCAAAAATAAGTTATAAACAAAAAATATAAATATAGATAATAAGTATAAATTATGTTTAAAAAGGTTTCATATCTTAAATATGTCCTGAAAAATTTATTAATATAATTATTTTTATTATATGGGAAGTTATAGTGTGTTAAACTAATTGGTGAATAAGATAAGTGTTTCGTTTCAAATTCATCTCATTGGGACTTATTTGGTATTGAATCCCTAATTTCATTTCTATGGTGAATATAATACCTCCTTGAGATATCATATTATTAATTATCTATTAATAATTTTATTTTTATTATAGTAACATTCCCAGTCTCTCAATAGGGTTTGAAAAGTTGTTTTAATCAAGCTATAAAATTCATCATGTTTTCAATTCTAATTCATTGAGGAATGTTACATGTTATGAACCATGTTTCATTTAAATTATTTTCTATTTATTTATTATCCCATGAATGTAAAATAGATTTTTTCCTTATAAAAAATATGATACACTAATCCAAATCAATTACTTTTCTTTAAATTTTTTTTGACTCATTTGTTATCCTAAATGTAAGAGTATTTGGAAACTCATTTTTCATGCATTAAGTTTTTATAGTTATCTTAATCATATTTACTATATGTTTGGGAAAATCTAAAATTTCATTTTATTTTGTGGAATTCTATAATTTATTAAATTCATACCAAATAACCCTCTTTTCAAATATTTCTTGATTCATGGTTTATGTTTCCTTTAAGGGATATTGATAAATCAACTCTCCTTTGGTTGAGTTATAAAGATCTATCTTAAACATTTTTCTTCCATGAATTGGTTCTTGTAGTGTAATTATTTATTATATATAATTTTATAATCCAATTTATAGAAATCTCATTTCAATTAAAATAATATTTTATTGTAAATTTTATCGTTTTTATTTTCAACAACGGTTTTTCCAAATTATTAAGAATGATCATTTCCATTCATTATCAAATGTTATATCATTGAATCCTAATTTACTGTAGAAAAACTTAATAAATCTTAAAGTACTCATTATTGTTGATTTTTTTTAAAATTAAATCTCTTCAAAACAATTCACCTCACCTTTTCAAAATTTACTTCAGATAGTGACATATATGTTTTATTTTATATCAATTTTAATATTTTTTCTAAATGATCTTCTATGATTTCACCCCCCTTTTAATTTTCATCTTCTCAAGGATTTACAGTCACGGTATTTATATTGAATTATTTTTTTCTCTTATATATATATATAATTTTAATTATTGAAGTCATTTTTTCATTAAATTTTATTCTCAATCCCTTCTATGGTTATACAGTTTGAAACATTAATTTTAGAGGGTTTTTTCCATATATGTCAATATTATTTATAGTTTACCATGATAACATAGGGATAATTTATCTTATAAATAACTAACATATTCATCTAGATATATTATTTAAAATCTGCCTATTTTAAAAAAAATGATCCATCAAGACAATTCCCTTACTTAATCATTTTTAGTGTATAACAATAAATTTTATTCCAATGTCTATAATTTATTAGTACATTATTCTAGATTCCACTGATTTAAGGGTGTTCACCTTACTACCATAAAAAGACTAATTTGGTAGAATTTTAATCTTAATAGTATATCCTTTAAAAATACTCTTAAAATTCTACATTAATTATTTTATTGATATAATTTTATTTACCTAGAAAGTTACTCAATTTGATTGAATCCCATTTTGTTTACAATGGTTCATTAAAATATATTGATAAAAACCCATTTTATTTAAATGGGTTCTTTGTTATTTTGATAGTGAAATAGATTTTAATTATGTGGATTATTTATTATATATTGAATGAAACTCATTTATTTCCTTGGGGTCTTTAATATATAAAATTTAATGGTTTTTATAGAAAGTTTTATGAAAATTATTTTAATTCCACAGTTTCATTTGGATGTCATAAGTGAATGGTTTTAAAGGGATACACCTAATTATGGATGATGATGGGTGGGTCTATATCACCCTCTAATTTATTTGTCAATGGTATATATCTCATGACATAATAAATTCATGTGTAACATTTTCTGTTTCATGTATGTTTCGTAACATCTATGGATGCTCATGAAGTTATAATTCCCTTATCTAATGTTGGTTCCAATGTTGTATGATAATTCATATTGTGATTATTAATACACAAAAAAAATTATTCACTCATTGTTCTTTTTTATTGACAGCCTCTTATGATTCATGTATTGTTTTATGTCAATATTTATACCTATAATTATATACCAAGATTTGAAGGGTATACTTTTTGGTGTACCTTGGTTTTATCCATATTCTCATCACATAACCACTTATGATATTTGATTCTTATTTTTTATGTTTACCTTTAATTACAATGTTTTCTCCCCACTTTTTATGTTTAAATTTCCCTATGTTATGATGAAATATAATACATTATATTTTTCTAGAAGGGTACCCTATGAGAAGAATTGGTGGGATATGTTACATACTTTTTATGGGCTGAGTAGTTTTTTATATGGTGGAAAATTTTTAATTAGTTTAAAAATAAAATATATATTTTTTGTAATATTTTTTCATAATTCTTTAAAACTAAAATCATAAAGGATCTTATGAATGTATCATAATGAAATATTTGATTTAATTCATGTAATTATTTGATTATAAAGACAATACTATCAAAAAATTCCATCTTAAATGGAATATTATGGACATATACATATTGGTAATCCACCATCACATGTTTCTTGTTTTTTTATGACAATAAAAATAGAAAATTAAGAATGGAAACATATCATGAAAAAAGAAATCATATAAATTTTATTACTATATGACTAGAAAGATAGGAAAACACGAACAATTCATTATTAGGATGTAGATAAATCAAAAATTTATGACCCCAACTATCTGTGTTGAAATTACTCATAGTCATTAATTATAATAACATTCTATGATATGATATTTTAAAATCATAATGATCGGTAATTCATGAATAAAATTAATGATGAGGAACATGTGGTGTGGACTATGTTGGTTCCAACCCTCTCTTTCTTGATATCCTTAACATGAGGAAAATAAGAACAACCATACCAAATAGTTCCACATGTACTAACCCCTAAAACAAAATCCTAAGAGAAAACACATTATAATTTTTATATCTCAATTTAATTAACATGTGATATCTATTATCCAATTATGAAGAAAAATATGACCCTATATTCCCCTCACATTATTAGAGATAGGGAGGAATAGTCCACCGAGACTATTGGGGATGAGGAAGGTGAGGTCGATATAGATCACAATAGTTAAGTCACATCCATATTGAGACAACTTGTTTTATAGGGACACAAATACTTGCACATAAGTGGGATTATAATGTTCATGAATCTACCCCAGAGTTATATAAGTCTCATTCAAATCCCATTATACTAGAAAATGTATTGGAATGTCAATGTTCATCTTATAATCATTGAAATGTGGGATATTAAACTCAACTAAACCCACATATGACCATAATTTCATCACCTTTAGATCTAGGAAGAAAACCACAAGAATAGTTAACCCGTTCTTATATTCCCAATACTATGTTGTACACTCAGATAGTGATGTGAAAATCCCCATAATAGAATAATGAAGTATTGATATAACTTTTTTATTGAATCCAATAAATCTATCTTGGATTGCTTCAACATGTGAAAGGATCTTTGGGAATAACATATTAAGGCACTAAAAATACCTCATGTATTTAATGATAAAGTAACCATTGTTAAATTATACCCTATAAAAATGACTCTATTGAGTTCTACATGGTCATTAACCTCATATAGAAATAAATGTAGGCTCCTATAAAAAATAATATCGTGACCCTATATATTTTGGAATGCCAGATGATGTGGATATCCATAGACCATGGATTGAAAATGGTTTCTGTATCAATAAAATTCAAATATAGGGCATATAAAGCGTGATTCATATCAAAGATGATTTTTATCTCATTACATTTTCAATAAAATTATATGAAGAAAGAGAAGAAAATAATCTTAACTAAATCAAGATCATGTCCCAATCTAGATACCTTCTCTCTGAATCTAAATTATGTATCATTATACAACATTCAATGTCTTTCTTGGAAGAATATGTTTCTAATTCTTTGTATTGGGTTGTTAACCATACAACTAATGCCTTAAATATTCAATAAATTTATTAGATAATGTTATATATTTACGTTAATCCATTTTATTCAAATGAATCACATTATATATATGCACCACCTGATCAAAAAGTGGGAAAATATAAAATAATAGATGATATTTTTTGGATCACTAATCGTAATATCTTGTAAATAGCCTTAGATAACCCATTCATGGAACAAAATGATGACTATGTACTTCCCATAAAATAAATCAGTGAATTTATTAAATATTTAGAAAACTATCGGGTTATGTTAATCACATCTTAAAGTATAAGACATCTGATGACCTTTATATTGTATGATGGATAAGAAGAAATTATCATAGATTAGGAACCGCTAACAAATGAAGATATAGACATTATACTCATAACAATCAACGTTTATACTAAATATATCTCTTTTATTGTTAGACTAACAAACATTTTTATGCACAGTGAAGGTTATTTGGTTAGATCTTCTCCAAACCTAGATGAAGGATATATACATATGGATTATTACAATTCACTCATGAAATACAAATTTCATTAATGTTCTCTAGATTTTTCTATTTTGGAGAAGGATAGTACTCTAAAAATAAAGAAAGCTATATAATGTAATGTACTCCCACAATATTTCCAAAATGTAAGGATACCCCAGTATTTTTATCTAGGTCAAAAAATACACACACTTAATGGAAAGGAAATATAAATTCCCATAAGGAATTTTGAAAATCATTAGATACTGACTCTTCTTTTAACACTAATGGATGTTGAGAAAAATGTAAGTATTCCATAATTTTCCTGTTGATAGTTTCCACACATTGGTTACTTCAGAATATAGAGGCACCAAATTGACATTCATATAGAAAAAAATATTTAATATCATATTATAGACAGGAAAAGTTATTTTTATCACCTACTTCTATAATGATTAATGCAAATGGAGATAAAGGACATAGTATCCAGTTTAAATAAGACCCTAATTATCACACCTCAATTCTATTCAGAATCAAATACTCCTCTCCATAATTTATAAGGGAAAATGACCTCCACTCTTTAACAGTCTTGAAATAGTTCATTTGTCACCCAATTCCAATGAGAATAATGGAATATTATATGATAAATTTGATCATATAGATTAAACTCAATTACATTAGGAATGGTTCTATACTACAATAGATGAACTCTAACTTGTGAAGTTATATATTGTGGGAGACCAGTGACTTACTTTAACCAATTCTACCTTTTCATCTAAAGAGAAAGAGCCATATATCTTGTTCATGAAGCAATATTGATACCACTTCCTGAGTAATTAATCTGAAATTCATATAATTGACCCTAATATAGAAAATAATAATTTATGTTTTCTAAAGGTTCATGGTGGTTATAAGAAGGTATTCAGGAGAATGGATTTATGTAATGTTTCAAAACATAGAGATGAATTTGAATGTCAAGTTATGGTTGAAATAATTTTAATGTATTAGTACACCAAGCGTCATTCTAATATTGTCTCATCAAAAAAGTATAATGATAAAATTAGTGTTTTCGTCAATATATTAGACGTTAAAAATCACTTCCAAAATGATAACAGCCCAACATCAATAACAGAACATTATACTATTGAAACTATTTGTTTTGGGCCCACTCTATTCTAGAAAGATATTTTTGTTGTAACCAAATATAGATGGTACCTATGGTTTATAGATCCACCATTTATAAGGTTTTATGGGTTTATTTATATATAGTAATTCCCTTATGGTTAAATAATTTTTGTTTCACATTTCGACATATCATGCAATGTATATTCAACAATTTTTTATAAATAACATGAAATGTTAAATATATAATTTATTGGTGAAATAAAAATTGTTTTGTAATTATTTCGTAGTCCCTAAAATATTTTTTAATAGGATGATAGAATATAGGCTAATGATAAACACACAAATGTTTTATTTTTTGGTGACGTTTGGAAAAATTTCAGGTATTTTTATTATACTATGATGCCATTGATGTTGACCATGAAATGTCTATAGTGATCCTTAACATTTAACCTCCTCATAATTTTATATAGATTAAATTTATAAAAGGTATCTTTTTCAATTTCAAACACTTCATATAAATCCTTCCAAAAAAGTGTGTAACCATCATTAATATCTCAATGAAGGGATCCATTTATCTATTTGAATAAAATTTATAGGAGTCTTTTTTCAACCTCATGAAATACCTATTGATCCCACCAATTTTGAGGCAGTAAGTAAAATGTATGTCACTCATCTTATATTTGGAATCCCTTGATAGGTAACTTGGTGAACTCTATTAATAAATGGATTATGTTTTCAAACTGAATAGAATTTACTATATCGTCCTAACTATACTAGAGATCAAGATCTATTATTTTCAGAACTAGATGTATTTCCTTGAATTGATATTTGTGGTTCAAAAACTAAGTCACTGAAAAAAATATCATAAGATCAACATGGTCTATTTTATTAACCCACTCAACTTTTTCCTATATTTTTTAGTATTTATTTTGATGTTAGCATGAGTTAAATGCATCTAGACAAGGATTTTAGGTAATTCATATCATATAAGCCATCAAAGGAAATACATTATTATATATTCTCATAAAAATCCAATCATAATAAGTACATTAATAGATATAAAATATTTCAATGAAGTGGTATTATCCATTTTATAGTCTCCCTAAACATAGGATATTTTCATTTATAGTGTCTCTGTAAGCCAAGGAGGAAAATTAATGGAGAACATCAAACTCAAAAAGTTCAGTATTGGAATCATCCCTATTTACCCAACTAATATGTATTCCCTTATTATTTCCAATTGTAAAAATATTGCAACAACAATGTTGAAAATTTAGAAATCTCTTATATTGGATTGGAATTAGAACAAAAAAAATACTATTTTCCCTCTTGTAAAGCAATATTTATATAGAGTTAGTGATTAAACATTTAAATTATAAAATTCAATATAAAAATTTCATCTATAATTTAGTTTTGTGTGAATGTTGATGGAATAATTCCCTTAATAATTTATATGGTTTCATATTATACTCAAAAAACCTAGGAAGATCTATTGGGTAATGAAACCACCAACATGATATATACATATAGAGAAAAGAT
The DNA here is from genome assembly GCA_963277665.1 of Viscum album. Lineage (NCBI taxonomy): Eukaryota > Viridiplantae > Streptophyta > Magnoliopsida > Santalales > Viscaceae > Viscum > Viscum album. Next base: position 520,843,042 of record OY728129.1, on the reverse strand, counting down.
AGTTACAATAATTTTTCATTGTAAGGAGGTGTCCCAATCCAATAGAAAAAACTAAGAAAATATCAATGAGATTAATACACACCCTAATAATGGATAGTAGATAACTTCTTAAAATGATACAAGCATTGGATGTATGTCGCCTATGTAGAAATAACTTCAAAAAATTATTCTTCCATCAAATGTATCCATGGTGGAATAGCTTCTTTAGTGAGTTGTTTATTTTTTCAATTTTAATGAAATGAATTAGTAAAAAGTCCCCTATAAATATGGCTTTGATAGGGACCAAATTAGGCGTATTGAAGGAATAAAGAACCATTATTTTATCTATAAATTCAACATGGAATCATGTGGTTATCATCAATTTGTAAAAATCTATTTCACTATATTAGCGGGCTTGGATAGTTCAAAACATTGATGACATGACACTATGTGAATTTTACCAAAAATATTCCATCCAATATAGATAAATTCCAATTTAAGACATCATCACCTAGAGATTCTTCAAAAACTAAATATTATTGAACATTGTTTTATATAAAATAGATATCATGAGGTTATATCCCCTAGTTATAACAAGGAAGTTCATATATATCTTTAATTATACTGAATTCTTTTCTAGGTGGGCAGAGTAAATAGCACTCAAGGAATTCTGGGTGATGGCTATAATCTACTTCATGATGAAAAATATTGTTACCAAATTTGGTTTCCCTCACACAAAATTCAATAATAGTAGCAATAAATTATTATTGTCTCAGTTTAAAAGGATGTACTAGTAATAGGTAATTTACTCTAACATCTCATCCCGCTACCATAGAATAAAAAAATGGAATATTTTAATTTTTCAATAATAATATATCTAATATTATCTCAAATGTGGACATAAAGGCATGATTTATTTGACTAAAATATTTATCGATCCTTTATTGGCCTACATCATAAAAGCCCATATGACTATAAAGGAGACCCTGTATTCTCTCATAAAAGTAATAAAAGTAGTCCTTCCAATCATGGATAAAACTCCATATATTCTCCTTTATCTCTATAACTAACCATCTGAATATGAAGAGTCACAAAATAGATTAGTTGAATTCAAATATCATGATTAGAAGAGGTTTGGAACTCTTCTCAACATAGGATTTCATCACAACTAAGTTTCTACATTTTTCAATAAAAAAATTTATCTTCATTTATTCTTCTAATGAGATATGTTATTTTTACTTGACAAATCTAATGAAAAAAATGAAACAAGAGTCTAATCCTCAAACCACAATGGATGAGACCTTATGTGATACCAATGTTGAATTTTAGTGGATTTTACTCTCTCTTCATGAGGAATGGAGAATTCTTCAATATAGCTGCCAATGTATGGTTTATAAAGAAATATTTTTCATTATTTCAACATTATTTTTCCATTAATCCTTGTTACTTTATTATATGCTTTGTGACATGAATCATATATGTACAAATTTATTCTTTGTAGCACATCATCCTCACAATATGATGTCAATATATAGGGTTATTTTCCTTATAGTATGAAATTAAACTCTATGGTAACCATCATTAAAAAAATATGTTAAACTACATTGTAAAAATATTTTTCACCTTATAATATTCATTATGAAAAATTCTATATCATGAATGTAAAATATAATTATATGAGTTGAAAATAAACCCTTTATTTTACATATTATGGTGCATTTTATTCTCTAATTTCCACTTATTTCTCACAAGAATCAAGACTTTCATGATATTAGAGGTCTCGGTCAATAAATATATTTGGAAAAACATAGAGAACAATGAAAAAGTATTTGAGTAGAAATATAACCTCTTAAATTCCCTTAAACATCTAAGTGTAGAATTATTTTCCTAATTATCCTATATAAAATATAGAGATATTTAAGGATTCCAAGATCATAATTTATTTACACTTGGGAATAAAAAATAACTTATTACCATGCATATGAATCAGTTTTCCATGATATTTCTCTCCATAGTAACTATGTGTGCCTTTATTCTTAATCTAGTAGGATAGATGGTTATGGTTAGATCTCTCATCCTCGGTCAAGCAATGATTTAAAAAAATACCTCTTTAAAATTAATGTTATATCTCTCTAGATGTTGTATTCAATTCCCCATTAACACTATATTAATCTGAATCCAAACAATTTTCACATAGTCATGTGCCAGATCTTTATAGTGGAAACTAAAAATATTCCCCCTATCCTATATATCATCTCAATCTATATATGATCCTTCACTATGATGTTCTTCATATATGAAGTTACGCTAATCCTAGAATCCTCATTCAGGATTATGATATGAAAAGGGGATAAAATAATAACAATTTGTATATTGATTACTATTTTTAAATGACATTATGTGATGCATAGATCATAAATCCAGGAACCAGTTACAAATTCTTTCAACCAATTGTTTCTGATATCCCACACATATGAGAATACATTAATGATTTCAATGGTAAATTGAATATTCAAATGAGTGTATGTAAAAATAAACCCATCATATCTCTGGTGATATATTCATAGGCATTTTCTATGATAAAAAGTTCATGTTTTCATATAATGGTGTGTGATTACATTTTTAATTTTGTTAAAATTCATGACACATGGTCTTTCCTGAACAACAATAAATTTAAAAAATCATCCACTTTCACAAGGCCTAATTTAATTACATTAGATCTAGATCCATGTGAGGGTACCTGAAAAAGGTTATTTCATAAAAAAAATTAAAATATACATTTCTCTGTACAATATCCTAATGTTCATATCCTTATATACAAAGAAAGGAATTTGTGTGACTTAACTCCTACTATATCGTGACACATGTCCAAAAACAATATTCAATAAATAATAATAATTCATCCATTATTTATATATATTACAAGGTAAACAATAAATAATAGTTATGAGTTGAAGATATATAATATAATAATAATCCTTTTTACTGAACACTGATTTTCATAAACCACACTTCATGCATTGATTTTCTCGAATTACTGCGAATCTTTACCAGGCTAGCATAAATGATTATGTTCACCTTTAAAGGAAAATTTTACTAGATTAATAATACACTATCATATATATGGATTTGAAAATATTACCAGTATATGACCTATTAACCTAATTAATCATCCTACTAAATTGTAAGATCATATAATTTATGTTTCCCTTCATAACACCACATCCGAAAATAACTTTTGAATATGTTCCATGGGAATCCCCTTCATACTTTCACGTTGACGCTAAACTTTTTTATGACATAACCACTTACCATTAAAAAAACTTTTTTAAATTATTGTCCATTGGGCCCAAATTGGGTGTTATTTTCATTCATTAGGTCCATGCATCATGACCATAAACTATGTGCACCTGCAATTTGTGGCATTATATATGGAATTGGTCTCTCTATTAATGTTTGGAAAACATTAACCATTACCACTAAATTTATTTTATTACCCTTTTTAGATCTAATAACTATGAAATTAATCTATGGGAACCTTACATAGGGAGAAATATTTAATTTTTTTGGTTCTTCATTCATGTCATGTTTTCACCATATCATGTCCATATGGTTTTTCTCATTTCACATGTGGTCACAGACACATGACCATAAATTCAACATTTATTGTTCCAATATGTACAACCATAAAATCAATCCCCATAATGTTCTAGGCCTTACGAGATTAAGGTATAGGTGAAAATATGTAAAAATTGTTAGGATGAAACATCTTTAATGGAATAGTGATAAAGAGTTCAATATCTACTCACTTTGACACCCCATTTTATGATCTTAGTAAAAATGTGAGTGTAAATAAAAAATATGATTAATAATTTTTGTAAAACCCCAACCTCCCATGGTACATTTCTCCTTGAATAATGCAATAGCTTCCGTTGTATGAAACTTCGAGTTCTAGCAAACCACGACCAATCAAACTAGTCATTATGAATTGTAATAACCATGTTTCTAAATTTTAAAAAATTTATTTTTTAAAATGGACTTCATTTTTGGATTTAGAATATCAAAATTAGATTAGGTTGATTTTTTAGTATTTTTCTGAAAACATTCAATTTTTTATGAATAGTGAAAAACATTGCGTTATTGTTTAGAACCGACTTTTTATTTAAATAATTAGTTATTTTATTTAAATTTATGTTAGATGAAAATAGATTCATTAAACTTATATATGTTCATCGTAATTAATCGGAGTCATTTTATAATAAGATTAGATATATAAAATTTTGTTGAACTTTTTACCGTCTTTAACCCACCTTCTAGGGACATTTGAAAATTTGCATAAAATGTAATTTTACTGCTTCTGTAAATTTAACTTAAAAAATATGAGAGACATGGTTGACATAATTTAGTAAAATTTAGTTCAATAAGATGAATGTAATTTTTGGTGAATAGTAACTTTTGTATTTTATTTACCATGGTTAAAAGTAAATAGTGTAATTAAAGGTAAAATTGATATTATAATAACCCTAACACTTTTCCTAATTATATTCGATAAGTTTATTTTTTTAAAAATAAACCTTATAAACAAAATTTTATCCTTTTGGTCATCTTGTATTAGATTTGGACATTTATTATTCTTTTATTTAAAGAAGAGTTAAAAGTTTTAAATTCAAAGTTTAATAACTAATCAATTTATAATATGGGTTATACAAAAGATATATTTGACTATACATATTCATTATAAAGATAAAAATTATTTCCTACACAATTTTAATTTATTTTTAATTTTTAGACATTAAATAATTAAATTTATTTATGACACAATGATGATGCAGTAATTACTTTATTATTGAAAGATTAAAATAATTGATATTATAAATATTAATATAATTTTAAATTGAAACGTTTGATGTATTCCACAAATTTTATAAGTAAATATGAAATGTTATGGTTGATTAAATAATTTTTTTTCGAAGTGATAATGTTGTTATGACTTTCACAAAAAACCAAATACTAAATAGTGTCAAAATTGACATAAATGATTTTTTAAAACAAATACTATATTATTAATTGATATAATATTCCTAAAAATATAAGGATCATCAAAAGGACTTGTATAAGTTTATATAAATCAATAATTAACAACATGGGGTTCCCTTGTCTTTTTATAGTAATTTTATTAACCTTTTATTATAATAATACAAGAATACATGGTAAGAGTTCAACTATTTAACTAAGAGTTAAATATAAAATATAAGGTTAATATGGTTACCTAAACATGTCTAAAAAGTATTGGTTGAGATGTTTTAGACCCATCCCCACCTTATCCTAGAAATAAATCCTTTTTGAGCTATTATAAACCTAATATGATTGTATAATAAAATAATATTTCAAGCTTTTCCTGAAGTGACCCTCACCTCTATTATAAAAGAGTACATACCCTTCCCTAAAAAGCACACCTCCAAAACCATTTTTCTCATCAAACCTCTACTAAAATATCCTCCCAAATACCCTTAATTAAATTGAGAGTTCTTAATTTGATTATAAATCCATGCTGATGAGCCCTTTTGATCAAATCGAAATGAAGAACACAATGAAAAGGTAATTAGTTCATCACTTCTTTCATAGTTCTTTGTTTCTTCCACTTCCTCTTTCATTGTTGTTTACATAACAAAATAATAACACTAGTAACTTCTACATATTGTTATGTAATTATAAATACAGTACGACCATATTCAATATTCTATCCATCCTTGGAATGACAAAGTCATCATACGGGCATACATAAGGCTTACCGTCTCCACATCGTGGTGTAGTTTTTTATTCAACACATTATTACTTGGATAGGTATAATACTAAGTATAATTAATGTAAATAATAAATATAACATTTTATTTATTATTTATATATTATATATCATCTAGTTACGTATGATTCCACCATCGATAGAATGGTATTGTCACTCATGTGTACGTACGTATTACCGTCTCCACGAATGCGGTGAGATTGATTCCCCATCATAGAAATTCAAGAATAATTCTCATTTTATGATTTTAAATTATTTTTAAGAACATAATATCATTCTTTATATGAATCAAATACATAATATACATATCAATCATGGATTATGTAACAAAATATATAATGAAAAATGAGTCAGTTAACACTCGAAATGATGATACCACTGAAATATCATTAAAAAAGAAATATTAAAAGATCATATATGATATCATATTTTTTATGTTGTTATTGAATAATTTAATAATAATTATTTCACCATTACAAATGAGGTTAACCTACCCTCGACTAAGGAAAAGTACAAGGTATGGGTTAATTTTCAAATCTATTTACTAATCCGAGGTTGTTTATACATAAGTATCTACTGGGGCTTATTTATCATCCACATCTGTGTTTCTTAAAAATTTATTTCAAAACATTTTAAATATTTTCTATTATATGTGTTAACGTCCTTTATACACTTTTTTTACTTTTTATAAAAAAAAATTAATGGTATCCTTCTGTCGTTTTCCAAACACGGTACTTTATGACCTTTTCAACGAATTAAGGTAAGAATGTTTTTTACCTATTTGGAGAGTGTGGATATTATTTTTCACTATAACACCTTCAAAGATTCCCTTTAAATATTTTAAGAATATTATCAAAATAAATGATTTCTTTTATCATTATATGTCTTTTAATGGATTTCAAAATAGAAAAAGGTATTTCTCTCAAATAGTTTTGATTTCATCTATGTCAACATCCATCGATGGATTTTACAATTTTTTATGATGATTTATTATGATAAAATCTTCCATATTGTATTGAAGGTTTTGTGATATGTTTGAATATGAATGTGTTATTTTTATACCATTCAAGGTTTATGGTTAAATTATTAACATTTCATTTGCTTGTTTTAATGTGAATCTTTATGTTATGATTCAAGATTTTCATCTGATGAATGCATTGGACTATGTAAGTGACGGGTGTAGCCCACTATAGATCCACTATGCTTTGGTAGGTCTAATTATCCAAACCGGTGTCTTGTCACAAGGCCTTGATAGAATCTTATTTTTAGTCTTGGTACGAGGCCTTGACTATGTCGTTATGATGTCCAGCATTATGCATTCCATCATTATGAAATTGCCTATTTAAATTACATGTGATTATTCGACTAGTAAAATATCTATGTGAATAAGTAAATGGAATTATTTGATTTATCTTTTCCATATTATACTGAAGTTTATGTTTAAAAGGATTTTGTTTTAGTATTATACATTAGCTCAAATGTTTATGCTTATTTATGATAGGTTCCGCTATAACTCTATCTTTACCAAGCATCTGAGCTCACCCCTTTCTATGTTTTATTTTTCTCAAGATGCGAAGAGGTATATTAAGATTAACCTATTGGAATAGGATAAAGGATATGAATGTGTTCAAATGGGACACAATTTTTTTGTTGTTTTTCCATTTCATGATGTAATGTAAAACTTATGTATGTATATATCACTTCCAAAGATACTAAACTAATCGATATTTTGATATTTTATCTCTTATAATCATGATAATGTTATGTAATAACATACCAACTTTGGGTAACTAGGGTAGGGGCATTATAGTTGGTATTAGAGGAAGTTTAGTATAAACCTTGTAATCTAAATTTAAAAAAAACTCTAATTATAGAACATTTCCCTAAGATAGTCTCTTAGGATTAGTATATATGAACTTCATTTAATTTTGGTAATATAGAGATATTTATTATTTTTCAAGAAATATATCCCTATCTAGATATGAGTAGCTAGAGGCAGCTTGGTCACAGATGTACCTAGGAGTGAAAACTCTGAAAAGGGGTTTTAGGCTTGACCCAAGATATGCTGGTACAGGACAACGGGCCTTACTGCACTCTAGTTTATGACACTCCCGGGGGATATTCTTAGGATAATTCACATTTTCTATACAAACCATTATGAAGGATTTATGAGTATATACTTCCTCAATGAAAACATTTTTTATGATTATGGATTATATGCCTAAACTATTAAATTTATTTAATTTATTTTACTAGTTTTGAATTATGTATTGTGATTCATAAACTAATCGAGTGTATTCCATTGTTTTGAAATGGAGGATAGTGGAAGGAATGGAAACTGTATCAATGCATGTAATCCATGAAGGTATTTCCTTCCTACTCAAGATTATTATAGTGGATATGGTGATGCAACCGGTGAGGAACAACATATAGCCATACTTGCACAACTCACTTCGGTTATGAATAATAACCTTACCTATATGGAGCACCCTAAACCAAAATGTGTTGGATCAATGTTAGACCTCTTAATGAGGAACAACCACCAACATTCAATGGGACTAAAATATATTTGTATGTGATCAATGGATAAGTTCCTTAAAAAATATTTCATGCTTTGGGATGTTGTGAAAGGGAAAAAGTTGTCATGGCAGCTTATCGCCACATTGGAGATGCAGATCAATGGTGGTCATTAATTAAGAACACAAAGGAGGGTGAAGAAGTATCAAATATGGAAAGGGGAGTGTTTAACAAACTTTTCATAGAAAAATACTTTCCTCATGACCACCAAGCAGATATACAAAGACAATTTCTGAGTATGAGGAAAAATGAGTATAATAATGTCACAAAGTATGAGGCTAACTTTACAAGGTTAGAAAGGCACGAATAAGATTATATATGCTACCCAAGGAGTAGGATCGACCGATTATTTAGTGGTGTAAAACCATTTCTTTATCGAGCATTAGTATCACAATCATTCTCATCGTACGAATATATTGTCTCATGTTTTATCAAGATAGAAAACGAATTATCTACATCTTGGGACATTATTGAAAAGAAATATAAGAAGAGATCTATTGAATACTCTAGAAATAAAAATAAGGGGAAGAAGGGAAAGGTTGAATATCCATCCTATAGTAAATGTGGGAAAATACATCTCATTACTTTCATGAAGGGAATGGTATTTTGTTATAAGTATAGTGAAAATGGCCACCAAGCTCATGATTGTAAGGGAAATAAAGAGGCTGTCAATGGTTAATGCAATAATTATAGATAAAAGGGAAATTATACAAATTAATGTCCTATGATCCAAGTTAACACATCTCATAAATGGCCAATGGAGAATGTCCAAGCTTATACGATCACTACTGCGAAGGTTGAAGCTCTGAATGATGAGGTGGAAGGTGATTTAATGGTTTTCTTGATATTTACCCAATTCTTTATTTGATTCTAGATGATCTCATTATTTCATATCTTCACAATTTTCTAAGAAAATTAGATATTTCCAATTTGATTTAACAAGGGAGTTGTGAGTCTAAACTCTTAAGGGAAGTATCATTGCAATAATGTTTTGTGAATCAGTTCCCATTAGGGAATATAAAAATACTTTATCTACTAATCTCATCATCATAACCATAATTTAATTTGATATAATAATCGATATGGATTGGTTATGAGACCATGATGTGCAAATTTAATGTAAGAAGAAGGAGGATATAATTTTTGTTGATGATAAGGAATACCTTATATTTATAGATAAAATGACACCATCTGATTCTTATCTAGATCCACCCCTAGTATCTTTACTAAATTCAATTATTGGGGAAGAGGAAATTGAAATAATTGTGGGTGTGGAAAGGAATGTTCAAATAGAAGATGTACCTACTGTGAAAGAATATTTTGATGTGTTTACAAAGTATTTACCTTGACATCCTCCAGAATGAGATATTGAGTTTTCCATTGATTTAATTCCTGGTTCGAGGCCCAAATCGAAAACCCCTTATAGAATGTCCACTATGGAATTAGTGGAACTAAAGAAGAAACTAGAGGATTTGAGTAATAAAGGATTTAGTCTCCCTAGAGTTTCTCCATGGGGATCCCCTATTCTATTTGTTAAGAAACAATTATCGATCTATGAGGCTTACATTGACTATAGGGAAATAAATGTTATAATAATAATGAATAGGAATCCCCTACCTCGCATTGATGATTTATTAGATCAACTTCCTGGAGCTAAATATTTTTCAAAGATTGACCTTCGATCTGGATATCATCAGTTGGGTGTGAAGAAGGAAGGAATTCCAAATACAGAATTTTGTACCAGGTATGGGCATTACGAGTTTACAGTAATTTCTTTTGGACTGACTAATGAACCCTCTATCATAATGGATCTAATTAATAGAGTTTTCAATGAATATTTTTATGACTAGGTAGTGGTGTTTATTGATTATATCTTGGTTTACTAAAAAAGCTATTAAAGTCATGAAACTCACTTGTGCACTATTCTAAAGACACATAGAAGAAATTAATTATATGGGAAGTTTAGAAAGTGTGAATTCTTGCTTCAGGAAATTTCTTTTCATGAAAATATTATCTCTATGAATGGAATCTATGTTGATCCTTTTATGATAACAGAAATACAAGAATGGATAGCAACGATGAGTATAACTGACGTACGTAGTTTTATTAGTTGATTAGGTTATTATTGGTGTTTTGTCCACAAGTTTTCCCGATTGGCTAACCCATGAACCAAGCCCATTCATAAAGGGGTTAAATTTGTTTAGAGAAAAGAGTGTGAAGAATTTTATGAATAATTGAAGAAAAGATTATTCAATGCTTCTATCATGAATCTACTAATGGGGAATGTTGGGTTTGTTATTTATTGTGATGCATCAAAGAAACGTCTTGGTTGTGACCCTATACAGAATGATAGATTTATTACATATGCATCACGATAGCTAAAAAGTATTCAATAAAACTATCCCACTCAGGATCTTGAGTTAGTGGTTGTAATCTTTACTTTGAATATATGGAGACACTATATCTATGGTGAAAATGTGAGATATATACCAATCACAAGAGTTTGAAGTATATTTTCACTCAGATAGAACTTAACATGAGGCAAAGAAGATGGCTTGAACTACTCAAATATTATGATTTCACTATACACTACCACCTAGGGATGGAAAATGAAGTGGCAGTTGATTTGAGTAGAAAGGATCATGAAGTTTTGAATAAGATGAGAGTTGAAAAGGGGTCCTATGTTCATGGATCTAGTAAAGATGGATATTGGAATAATCATAGAAGGTGAAACATAAATAATTTTTCAAAATGTTTCAAAACCAACTTTACTAAAAAGGATAAAACTTTCTCAGATTTATGATGAGGAGTGTCAAAAGAAAATTAATGTTTTGAACGATGGGGGATTGATCGACTTCGTATATGAGTATGGGATTTTGAACATTTGGGAAAAGAATTTGTGCCTCTAACATACATACTCTAAAAAGGAATTATTTGATGATTCTAATAGCTCCAATTTCTCTACACACCCTAGTATCAATAATATGTAAATAGATTGGAAGTAAAATTAGTTTTGTGGGTCAATATGAAGACGGATATTGCAGATTAAGTGTCAAGATGTATGATTTTTCAACAGGTTAAGGCAGGAAGACAACATCCTGGAGGGGTCATGCAACCTCTTCCCATGCCTGAGTGTAAATAATAAGGTATTACGATGTAATTTTTCATGGGGCTACCAAAGACTCCAAGAAAGAATCAGGAAATAAAGGTCATTGTCAATCATCTTACCAAGTCATCACATTTTATTTCCATTAGAGAATATTTACCACTTAAATGTTTAGAAAGAAAATATATTAATGAATTTTAAGACTTCATGGAGTGCCCCTATAAATTTATTTCTGATCCTGGTCATCATTTTACATTAAGATTCTAGAAATGTCTTCATAAGGCCCTAGATAGTGAACTTCATTTGAGCACTGCCTGCCAGCCTCAAACTGATGGACAATCATAATGGACTATTAAATCCTTAGAATACATGTTGATATCTTTCTCACTTGAATTTCAAGGTATGTGGGATTATTATTTACCTCTGGTATAATTTTCTTCTAACAGTAGCTTTCATTCAAGTATTCAGATGGCACCTTATGAAGCGTTATATAGAAAGAAATGTAGCACACCAACGTGTTGGGATGATGTTGGTGAAAAAAAACCTAGGCCCAGAACAAGTTGAGGAAACAAATTAAAAGTTAAAGATTATCCAAACCCACATCAAGGAATCCCAAAGTAGGAAAAAGAGCTTTGTCGATAACCGAAGGAAGGATATGAAATTTCAAGTAATAGATCATGTTTTCTTGATGTTATCTACAAGTAAGGGTGTTGTATGATTTGGTAATAAAGTAAAATTATGTCCCAATTACATTATAACAATTAAAATTCTAGAAAAAATTGAAGTTATAGCATACTGTTTGGTAATGCCACCAAGTATCTCCAAATTTCATGATGTGTTCCACATATCACTGTTAAAAAAATACATGACTTACCCAACGCATGTAATCACCTATGAACAAATAGCAGTAGAACCTAATCTATATTACTGTGAAGATCCCATCAAGATTCTTGATATTAGAGAACAAGTGTTGAGAAATCAGATGACTCGTCTGGTAAAAGTTCTATGGAGAAAACATAAAATAGAAGAGGCAATGTGAGAACCCTAGGAACATTTGAAGAAGAATCAATATAATCTTTTTATGTAGTATAATTATAGAAATTTCTCAGGTGAAATTCTTTTAAGGAGGGAAGAATGTAACACCCCAATCATCGACGGTATATTTCTATTTTATTAATGCAATAACTTGATTATTACGCAACTTCGAGTTCTAGCACACCACGACCAATAAAATTTTCCATTTTGAAAAGTAATACCCACTTTTTAAAATTTTATAAATTTTATTTTTCAAAATGAACTTCATTTTTTGATTCGGAATATCAAAATTATCAGAGGGTGATTTTTTCTATTTTTCTGATAACATTCAATTTTTAATGAATAATGAAAAACACTCTGTTATTGTTTAAAATCGCAATTTTTTTTAAATAATTAGTTATTTAATTTAAATTTATTTTAGGTCAAAATAGATACATAATAACTATATATGTTCAATTGAATTAATTGGTGTCATTTTATAATAATATTTGACATATAAAATTTTATTGAACTTTTTATCGTCTTTTACCCACCATCTAGGAACATTTGAAAATTTGTATAAAAGAAATTATACCGGTTCTATGAATTGAATTTAAAAAATCAGAGAGACATGGTTGAAATCAAGAATTAAAATGAGGTTCAATAATATGAAAATAATATTTGGTGACTATTAGCTTTTGAATTTTATTTACCACAGTTAAAAGTAAATAGGGTAATTAAAGTTAAAAATGATATTATAATTACCCTTACACATGTCCTAATTCTATTTTATAAGTTTATTTCGACCAAAATCAACCTTAGGAATAAAATATGATATGTTTGGTCAATAGAGATTAGATAAAGACATTTTTTATTATTTTATTAAATAAGAGTTAAAAGTGATAAATTCAAAGTTTAATAACTAAAATATTTTTAATATATGGATATACATAAGATAAATTCAACTATAAATATTCATTAGAAAGATAAGACGATTTCTACCAAATGGGTTTTTATTTATAATTTTTAGACATTAAATAATTAAATTTATTTATGACACAGTGATGATGTAGTAATTACCCTACTATTGAAAGATTAAAATAATTGATATTATAAACATTAATATAATTGTAAATTGAGGGTTTTGATGTATTCAAAGAATTTCCTTGGTTAATATGACATTTAGGGTTGATAAATTTTTTTTTCTAAGTGATATAGTGTCTATCATATTCAAAAAAACAAAATACTAAATAGTGTCAAAACTGCCATAAATGAGTTTTTTAAAAAAATTATATATGATTAATTGATATATTATTCTTAAAAATATAAATATTGGACAAAAGAATAATACAATGTTATATATATCAATAATTAACCAAATGGTATTCACTTGTCTATTTATAGTATGTTTATTAACCATTTATTTTAATAATCTAAGAATACATGGTAAGAGTTAATCTATTTAACTAAGAGTTAATCTAATTGATAAGGTTAATATGGTGACCTAAACCTATCTAAAACCTATTGGTTGAATAGTTTTTGACCCAACACCAATTATCCTCGAAATAAATTCTTTTGGAGCTATTATAGACCTAATATTATTGTATAATAATATAATATTTCATGCTTTTCCTAAAATGACCATCACCTCTCTTATAAAAGGGTACCTCCCCTTCTCTTCAAATCACACCACCAAAGCAATTTGGCTCTGCCAACCTCTGCTCAAAAATCCTCCGAACTACCCTAACATAATCATAGGTGCCTTGTTTTGATTATAAATCCATCCTAATAATTCCTTTTGATCAAATCAAAAGAAAGATCCTGAAGAAGAGGTAATTACTTCATCACATCTTTCAATGTTCTTTTTTTCTTCCACTTCCTCTTTCTTTGTTGTTTCTGTACCAAAATAATAAATCTAGTACCTTATGATTACTATTATTTTATTATAAATATCGTACAACCATATTCATTATTTTATCCATCCTATTAATGACAAAGTCACCATACGTGCGTACGTACGGCTTACCATCTCCACGTCGTGGTGTAGTTTGTTATTCAACACATCATTATTTGGATGGGTATAATAATGATTATAATGGATGTAAATTATAAACATAACATTTTAATTGTAATGTATATATTATATACCATCCAATTAAATATGATTCCACCATCAATATAATGGTATTGTCGCTCGTGCATACGTACGGATAACAGATAAGGTAAAATGAGTCTGTTAACACCCGAAATAAATCTTATCCATAGAAAACATGACTTACATAACATAACGGATAAGGTAAAATGAGTATGTTAACACCCGAAATGATGATACCGCTAAAATATCATTAACAAAGAAATATTAGAACATCATATATGATATCGTATATATGTATGTGGATATTTTATAATTCAATAATAATTATTTAACCATTATACATTAGGTTAAACTACCCTCAACTAATAAATGGTACAAGGTAAGGGTTAATTTTACAATCTCTTTACTTATCGGAGGTTGTTTGTTCGTAAGGATCTTCTAGGAATTCTTCAAATCCACATTGGTGTTTCATAAAAATTTATTTCAAAACATTTTTACTATTTCCTATAATATGATTTAAAGTTAATTATACCTTTGTTTTTAATTTTATAAAATCTTTTTAAAGGAATCATTCTGTCATTTTCCAAACATGTTACTTTATGACTTTTTCGACGAATTAAGATTAGAATGTTTTTTTACTTATACAGAGGGTGTGGCTATTTTCTGCCATTATAACACCTTGAATGATTCCTTTATAATATTATAATAATATTTTCAAAATAAATGTTTTCTTTTATAATTATGTTAATTTTAGATGATTTCAAAATATAAATAGATATTTGTCTCAAATAGTTTGGATTTCATCTACGTCAACATCTAATGATGGATTTTACACTTTTTTGAAGTTGACTAATTATGATACAATATTCAATATTGTATTGATGGTTTTGTGATTTTTATGACTGTGGATGTGTTGTTTTTATACCATTTATGGTTTATGGTTAAAGTATAAACATTTAGTATGCTAGTTTTAATCCAAATTTTTATGTTATGTTTCAACATTTTCATATGAGAAATGCATTGGACTAAGTAAGTGATGGGTGGAGCCCACTATAGATTCTCGATGCATTAGTAGGTATCATGAGAAAAAATAGTGACTTCGCACCACGCCTGGGAAAAATCTTATTTGTAGTCTTGGGACGAGGCCTTGACTATGTTGTAATGATGTACGACATTATGCATTCCATCAATATGAATTTGGATATTGATATTTCATGTGATTTTGACTAGTAGAATATCCATCTGAAGAAGTAAATGGAATTAAATTATTTATCTTTTCAATATTATGCTGAATTTTATGTTTAAAAGGTTTATTTTTTAGTCATATAAATGGAATTAAATGATTATGCTTATTTATGATAGTTTCTGTTATATTGTTATCTTTACTAAGAGTCTGAGCTCACGGATTTCTATGTTTTATTTTTTCTAGGTTGAGAAGAAGTATATTATGATTAACTAGCTAGAAAAGGCTAATGGATTTGAGTGTGTTCAAAGGGGACACAATTTTTTTGTTGTTTTCCATTTCATGAAGTAATGTAAAACTTATGTACATATATATCACTTCCAAGGATACTAAACTAATCAGTATTTTAAGACATGGTCTCTTGATATCATGCCAATGTTATGTAATAATTAACTGACTCTGGGTAACTAGGGTCGGCGCATTACAATTGTATGGCCTATCAAATGGACCTAACAAAAGTCGATCCATGATCACTCAACCAATATTTCATGATAATTTCAAGGAAGAAACAAATAATATATCATCACCCTAATTATGTGATCCACATACAGTAGATTATAATTTAGGGTAACATAACCCTTCTTCTAATAATGTATCCTTTCATGAGACTACTTCATTTCCCAAATTTATGTGTCATCATAAACCTTTCATTGGGTATAACAAATTATTTTATCTAACTCTGAAGTATTCATCTACATTAATATTCATACAATGACATTGATATGGATCTGAAAAATTATCCATGATATGGTTTCTCAACCAAAATCATATTCAACATGAATAAGAGAAACCTCTAATTTTTGAAATCCCTTACACTATTAAAATATAACCCTTCATTTTAATATAGTCTATATTCATTTCCGACATATATTTCTTATATCATCATTCCTGATTCAAACTCTTTGTGTAATAAGTTTCAAAATTCTCAATCTAATTATTCATCTTGATCCTATAAGGTCAGTGTTAAACACTATCATATGAATATTATTTTCATATTATGTTTTTTATATTTCATCTTTCAAAATTTAATTTATACTATCAATTTTATATAAAAAACAACATAGTTTTTTATCTTCATTATTATAAACTAAATAACCCATGTTAAAAGGTTTTCTCTACAACCTACAGAAATAGTAACAAAATTTGGATTCCCCTTCAAAATCCACATACATTAATGAAAGGTGAGTACAAGTATATTCCACACCATGAAATTTCATGATCAATATCTAGATAAATCATTGTAAGTTTACATATAAACCTGTTGAGATCCCAAAATAATTCTCTGGAACACTCTCATAGAGTGCATATATCTACCTCAAGAGATTGTACAATATAGTATCGTGTCACTCTGAGAGAGTGAACACTTCCCATAATATTTATTGGTGGAAATCATGTATTTTATTAGTTTATAATTATTTATGATACCATCTATATTGGTGATATTATGCTCTAAAAATACACATCATTTCAAATTCAGCCTTCTTGTGGTGCATTCCACCTCTCTTTTTTGTCCACTCATCAAGAACATAATTTTTTTTACACGTGTCAAATTTACCAGAAAATAATAAACAACCATACTAGTAGTACGTTTCTTGGAAAAAACTATATCTAGAAATAGATGAAAATATATTCAGTTTGAAAATCTATAAAGGGTAAACCTAATAAAAATTGATATTATTTCATCGTGACACGCACCTTGCATGATTTTGGAATAATGAAGATTCTGAAGTTGAAAAAAAATCACAATAATTTTACGTTAAAATCTCGTAAAGGAAAAAATATAAAAAAAATCCATATCCTAACCCACTAGGCCACCCTATTATATGGGTTTATAAAAAGTTATGGTGATAATATAAAGGGGTAAATTCTTATCAGATGACAATTTTACTCCAGTAGCAGTTAGGTTATTCTCTTTTAGCCTCCTATTCTGAGAAACATTTAGAGCATTTAATCATTCTCTTATCCTATATTTTTATATCTATGTGGTATTCTATTGATGTGAGAAGATATAACTTTAGTGTTCCTGAACCATTTCGAACATTTTTATACATATTCAAAATAAACTACTTTTTTATACTCATCAGATTGAGTCCACTATTTCATCCAAATGAAAAAAACTATTGTGTCATAGACATGGTATTTATTTGTAGTTACGTCCATGAGACATGTGCTAGAGAAACAATTTCATCTCAATGGACTCACTCTAGTGTTACATTGAGAGTAGTTACACCAATAACCACACATTATCCAAGGATAATAAGAACTATTTCATCTAAAATTTTCAAATATAATGATATTTTGATTTTATATATGTGTATTCTCATATATGGGACACACCTAAGAGGGTCACTTTAAACCAAATTAATATTATCTTATGTTATAGGGATTTAATGAACAATTTATTTTGAATCAAGTATTCAAGAGGAAAACCTGATTTTATTCATTTCAAATTTAATGTTAAAATGTTTACAAGTTATTTTTATCTTTTTCTATTAGGGTTTTAATGATTATTATTAAATCATACTGAAATTGTTGTACATGAAAAACAATAATGAATAAAATGAGTTTTCATTCATTTATTACAAATATGATAGGTATATCTACAATCTAGAGTCTATCTCATCTGGATGGAGATGTTATCATCACAAGGCAGACTCATATTCCTTATAAAGATTAATTGTTGAATGTACATAAATATATATAGCATGGTGAAGTCCAATAAATTATCTATCTTACATTATTGTATGAGATGGTAGTGAAACCCCCAATCGAAAAAAATATAATCCTGAATTTTCTTATTCCTCTACATTTATTACTTCTCATCACTTTCTCTATTATCATTGGGCAATTATTGACAAATGTGATCTCACTATTTTTTATGTTGATCCAACACCTTGAAAAGTTTCCCTAAAGAGGGTATTTTTTCAATTAACCAACCTATTGTCTTGTCTTCACACTATAATTCTCATACCATTCATTAATTATGACGTCTCTAGCTTCAAAAAATTATCCATTGATTTTTCATCCCTAATCATTAATTGAATTAATTTTTTTATCAGGTTGAAACAAATTCTTTCACCATCCCATATATTTTCTCTAAAATAAAAGAGCACATTAACGAACCATCTTACTCAACAAGGGTCTTGTATCAACACCACATATGTGAGACAACCCTATAATAGCTAACATCCTTCGAATATCCACTAATTGATATTTTATAGAATAATTTATTTAAACTATAATGGTTGGGATTATAAAAACTAAAATAGATTCCAAATATATGTCACCAGTGAGTAGGTAAATAAATAATTTATCCAAGGAAATTATCACAAACATCATTTTGTTAAATATGTCCCCCTGTATCCATATTTACACCAATGGTGTGTGTGATTTGAGTATCCTCTTATAGAAACTCCGACACTATGATCTAGGAATTTATTTCAGTCCTCATGACCACCATCTCTACTATGGTTTCAACACCCTCTATTGGAGTGGTTGACCTAGAATTTTTCTTTAGTTCATGTGATCATGAGTTAGTTTTTTCAAATTCTTCACATTGGGTGTGATAGTGGTCAACATAGTTAGAAAAAATTTAGTAACTTATGCATTATGGTTTTAATCATTCATCCACATACATGTGCACTATTTTATAGTTAGTAGATGAATATTACATCTTATCCATGGAAAATAAGAATTCATCCATTTATTTATTACTTTTCCTGAAGAGAACCAGAGATCTTGTACAGATGACCAACTCTAATTCTTCTTTGGATCTAGTAATCTCCTTTCCTATGGCTATCTCCTCTGGCATGATAGAGACATCATCCCTTATGATACTAAAATTCTTGAATAAAAAAACATTATTGTATCATTCATTGGAGTTATTATGATATGAACGAGGGATAACACTGACATATCTAACCACTCTTATTATTTTTCTATTACAGCCTCTAGAGAACACCCTTGCAGATGAATAATAGCCATTTGATCGTTGGGAGAAAATTTCCTCCCATCAAAATCTCTCACTACATCATCTACCATTAATTCCTTATTATAAGAATTAATTAATACAATTTGATCAAAAATAACGTGTATTCTATCAATTACTACCCATATTAATGTTTTTTTAGAGTCATAGAAATATATCATTATTAAGATTATGATATTATAGAGTTCGGAACTCATATGATCTCATCCAATGATATAGGATACTTTTAAAGGATAATATGTACAATTTTTCACTTAGTTGGGATCAACCATATCCAAGGATCCACAATAACTCTTGTAGGAATTCCACTAATTATATTCCATGAATGAAAATTTTAGAAGTATAAGTAATGGAATCACTCCATTCAGGTTACCTATAACTTCACACATATGTCAAACCATTGAATTATGGTATTCTGTTTTAGCTATTTTCACTATTGAATTTCCTAAATTGTGTTTCATACCACCAACCAAATAGGATGATGAATAGGTTGATAAAACCATTATTTAGGACTCCTACAAAGATAATAAGAAATTAAAAGTTGATCACTCAGTATGGTATTAGCTGAATGTGAAGAAGAAAAGTTATCATACTCCATCTAAAGATGTATTATCATCCTTATTATAACAAACTACTTGGTTTGTAATTGTTTTTAGGGACTAATATATTTTTAATTTTCTTCCATATTTAGATAAAATTTTGATTTTAGTATCCTCATGGAAAATATTCACCTACTTCGGATGATCTACACAAGTTAATTAAATTATTGTGTCTACATGAAAAAAAAATTAGTTAACAAAATTCCTCTTTTCATGAGGACTATATTAACCTCCTACATAAATATTTTTCTACTCAATGAATCCCATATTTTCTATATAATTGGGAATAACACATTTAATGGAATAAGAAGATGCAAAAATATCAGTATGGTTGATTGATGCAACATGCCTACTAATGGAATAGGATCTAATTATTTTATTTTTTTCCTTAGTATTTATGAAAATGGTGGATCCCATGATGTAGATCACTTATGAATAATAAAAATATCCACCTCAAGTGGTTTTTATTATTCCCCCTTATCCATTACTAGTTAATTACTATATAGTTTTTTAACTATCATGGGTGACATCCAATTTGGGAAAAAATCAATGATTCAATAAAAGCCTTTGAAATATTAGTTTTTGACATATATGGGGGAAGGACCACTTGGATACCTCAGTTTTACCAACAATACATGAGATAGAATTTTGGTTTTAATAGTAGGTTCTCCTTCATCAATTCATTATTTAGAGTATATGGAAATTGTTATTGAATTAACAATAATTATAGATAAAATAAACATGGTGAATACCCTTAATAGATTAACACCCATTCAATATAATTGGATAAAATTACATTTATTTAGGAAATGTTTTACACATTATCTCCCTCTGTGAAATCCAAAAAAAATAGATTGGGAATTCAAAGGAATAATTTAAAAGTGGTTATGATAGTTAAACCAATTCAATATACCCCACTTTTCAAACATTATTGGTTAGGCTCTATCGATACATTGGAGATACTACCTGAAGAGGGGTTGTGAAATATCTAAGTCTTTTAACAACTCATAGTACATAAAATGAGTTGTATTCCACCTCTAAAAATCTCAGAATGGGCCAATAATCTTGATTGGAACATCCCCTGCTAGTGTTTCTGTATAGGTGATATATGTTATCTAAAAATGGAACTTCAACATTTATGTGTCTTCTTGTCTTCTGTTTAACCATCATCACAAACATTTAAACTCTATATTATATGTGAGACTCACATATAGGTGGAATATAAACACTTAAAATCATTGAAACAAGGCTTCTACCCATGCTATTTGATCCATTTTAGTGCTAAACATCCCATCCCGAAGGAGCATAGCTTCCTTCTTCCAGTGTTATATAGTATGACTCTAGAAGTCCTCAAGTGAGACATTATCGGCTTGTCTCCATCCTCATATCTTTTACTTCATGATCATTCTATATGACAAATTTATTAATCCAATAAAATAATGGTACATCATGATATGGTCAACATTCTTGTCTATCTAGAGGGATTTGTGTTATCAGTAATAATTATTTTTCTAGAAGAGTATTCCTATCTGAATCATCCCATGATGATGTATGTGGAATGAGAACGTCCTAAATTTCCCTTACAATTTTTTTCCCATAATTATCCAAAAATTCAAATGTCACATTCCAACTTCTCCATGAACTTAGTGAAAGACATTGGAAACCATGATCAACCTACAAATAATGTTTGGGATGTTATAATTTTTACAATGTGATAATGTTTCAAAAAAAACATTTAGCTTTATAAAGACTAATATCTTTTGAGATCTCTCTTGAAATCCTTTCAGATCATTCTCACCCATAATTGTCATCTATAGTCTATTATAAAATCCCCCCGGGTGAGGATCCCAACATTACAACAACCCTAACATATGATTTTATATACCTCCCTTCCAGATCAAACCATAGCTATGATCATCTATCTATGGTTATCTCCAAAAATCATTTAGTATTATGATAGTGTATCTCAATACATACACAGAATAACGATCAACTTCTCTAATGTTTTACCCATTCACTTGGATGTTCACTCAAATAGAATCATTGTGGGATTTGAAAATGGTGATTGAATTGTTTTATCCAAGATAATTTGGATTAAAAATACAAATATATTACACAAAAACATATATTAATAGATAATCTGATTACAGATAATCTCATAGGATGGATCCCATGATTTTCAAAATAATTTGATGTTCCTAATGAAAGTATTATTGAGCATTAGCCTAAATACGTCTGATTCTGGATTTTTATCTTCATTATTGGAATTAAGTATATTTTTTTATTCATTCTTAATTACAATCTATATAATATAAGATTTTGGAATGATCGAAGGGATTTGGATGGGAAAAAAATGAGAATTACCAAATTCCCGTAAAGAGAATTGTGATCCTCATAGTGTTATATGAACTTTAAAACATTTTTTATTAGATGAATATAAGAGGTTATTCAAATATCACAATTATGTGGTCAAATAATTTGGTCATTTGTGAAAACAATTACTCCCAAATAGGAACAACTATGTGTTAATGAAGTCAAGTCGCATGGCATATATATGATCATAATGAACTATGTAGATAAATGTGACATATGAGGGGCCATGATGTAGTTTATACAAGAAGATCCTCAAACCAATATAACTCGTATCTCATTAAGGGATATTTTTTCTCCTTGAAGTAGTCTCTTTGTAATCTGGATCAAACCTGATTTTGAGGGATGTGTTTTTTTAGAATCTTAATGTCTTGAAACACATAAATAATAAAGAACAAGTTTAGTAATCCATGTTCAATTATAAATTTGATATTAAAAAATTTTGTATAATGTATTGAAACATTATAAAATATCATCATTCCATAGCCAATAGTATCCAACTTTTATGAGGTATCCAAAAAGTATGAATCGAGTCATCGAATGCAAACCCAAATCTGGATATATGTGCTAATTAGGGATTCACCATTTATGAAGTTTATATGGCATGATATTGAATATTTATAGAATTATCTCATTATTTCTATAAGCTCATAGTAGTGCTATATGACTACAACAAGCATCCTATATGAAGAACATTCTTTACTGATATTTAGTGATTATGGTGGAAGGGATCACCACTATAAAACCATCATTGTCGTTGATATGCCAAATTCAATTGTGGCCATTATAAGTGGATTTAGGAAGTTTATAATTCACCTTCATACACCACCATGTGGCCCCATTTTAGTGAAAACTGTTTCCCAACACTACTTATAAATAACACATCCCTTCCAAAAATAAAAAAAAAGATACCCATAAATTGATAGATTAAAGAACCTGAATAAATAAAAAATAATTCAAAAGAATTCATTCTCATTTAGACGAATTAAACACATAAAAAAATAAACAGCTAAATGTATTGTCCCAGGAATAACTACTAAAAATCATTTGTTAGTGGAGGTTTGTGGATGGTGTTTCTTGTAGGACCCACTATGGGAAGTTCTTCACAAAGTATCCATGATTCCTTTTATTATCCACCACACTTAAAATATCACCTTCTCTGATTCATAATGGGATGGCTAGAGGTTTTCATTACCCTCTATTACATGAACTCACTCTGAAAAATAATCTATACATCCTATATTTATTTCCTAAAGAAATATAGTGATAAATGAAATTGATTTATTCTAACTTATAACTTTCACTGAAATCATCCACTAGTTCTACATCAACTCAAATGAAATCAATTTTTCCCAAATGTTGTTCTTCAGACCCTTCAACGTTCCATCTTCTTGGTCACATGAACTCAATGGGAAGCCTATTGATATACCTCACTATACCCTTCAGTGTCATCCCTTTCATGAAAACCCATGTCTATACTATATGCGGAAAAAATTAATATAATAAAATCCTCACAACATGTTGTCAAATTGATTGGAGAACATCCCCAATATAATACATAACTCTATAGGTTTGCCCAATGAAATGAGGATTAGATGACACATGTAACAAATATGGGATGTCACTTGTCATGAGAATTACATGAATCTTTACTCATGGGACTCTTAAATGAATAATATGCACTTATATATATCTTTTTATATTCATACAATGTTATTTTTCTTCTATTATCTCGTTTTTCTTACACTGAGCATGAATCTCATTAGAATAGAGATCTATTTCTATCTTTTCATTAACATAGTGTAAATACCAATATATGGGCATAAAACATATACTAAGACACATTTTTATTTTTTCACATATGGATACCACTAGGTTTAATCCCTAAACCTACCTTAAATGGTCATATTTTTTTATGTCAGGTATATAATGGGATATATTTCAAAATTCATACATAGTGTTATTTTGTCACCACTTTTACGACAAATTAATCCTACCAGGGAATCCCCGATGCCTAAACCCAATTTTGTAAGTCAGTTCATAAATGAGATTTTCTTAATTACATAAAATAATGAATGTTTTAAATTACAAAATAATCACACTATAATTTAGGTATATATTATTATATTATTATTAGAAAACATTAACTCACAATTCTATTGTATTTTAAATATAATGGATATTTTCCCACTATATAAGAACCATCATTATCCATAACAAGTCGTAAACAATTCCAAAATGAATCTATATAAAAGATAATATACTTCAATAATATTATGTATTACTTTTATTAATCTATATAATGTTTAATAAGGACTATTTATCATCATATTTTACTTATCTTTCAAGATTTTATTCCACGTATTTTTCATTTGAGGTGGTTTAGTTAATTTCTAAAGAACACTTTTCTTATGTTGATCGTGATTAAAGGTGATTTAGAATAAATACGTAATCTATATAACTAAATGGTTTTATATATATTGTTACTATGTTAGAGTTAAATTTTTATAGTTATTCAGATTTTTTTAATTAACATATATTAGAAAAGGAACTCATATATGTTCATTTTAGGTTGTTAAATTTACACTCTCAGTTAATTATTAATATCAAAATAATATTGTAAAATGTTATATATATAATAGTAATAGTTTCATGAACATAATTGTTCATCTTAAATACATTTTTAATATCATATGTTCTAGGTGGTTATGGAAACCAAATCACAACCCTTCATAGAGGTGGTAGTCCACACACATGCATGATCTCTGTTCTTTTGTATCTATTAGAGTATATAATAGAAATAATAAGTGTTTTTTATTTTTATACTAACAATTAATTATACTAATTTCTTTAAGTTAAATATATTTAAATGTTTAATATATTTTTGGAAGTGAAACATTATTTAGAAAAGGATAATTATTAAGTAATACTAAATTTGGGACCTTAAAGTTTCTCTTTAATTTATCATTGGAAATATAGGGATCAGGCTTACATATGGTGTCTAGAGGCCTTAGTTCATGAAAGGGACATCTAAAGGAGGAGAATTGTTATAGTGTAAAGTAAATTTCAATGTATATGGGTTACTTTAATTGGGATAAAGTGATCCCCTTTTATAAGTGAGTAAAATGGAACTTTTTTGAATGCCAATTATTTCATAATAATGGAATGACAATATTCGAGGGTTAATGGTCCAAAAGTGATAAATAATATATTAAGAGAGGATATAAGATATCAAAATCCACCACCACCCATTTTTCCACATGGTAAAATTATGTTTCAATTTTTTTACTATTTTATTTTCACATTTTACAATTTTGTTTTTTTTACCTTTGTAACTTATTTTAACACAGGTAATATATATATATATTGCTAAAAAATACAACGTCTGATTTCATTCATATCATGATGTAATAAAACAAAAATTATGATTCATATAGTTTAACAATATTTAAATGTAATATAAAATTTACTTCTATATTACAACGTTTAATATATAGGAAAATTTATTTCTTGAAGAATTTTCATTTCAACGTTAAGTGCTCTTAATTATATATATCATTAATTTTAAACTAAATGATTAATAAAATATATTTATACATATCGTAATATAATATCAATTATATTTTAAAAAATATATTATTTTAATTTGTTAGTAGAAGATTATGGAACATTAACAAAATAATTCATCGAAAATAATATTTTCACCAATATCATGGTCATTAAAATTATTCATTTTAATCAAAAATTTACACCTTGAATGAAATTGATTGAGGTACATGATATGAACAAGTTGAACTAAAACATGTGTTCCAATTTATTATATTATATGTCTATATTTGATGAAATATATATTTTAATATAATCAATAATTAATATTTTAGAGTAAAATATTACTTAAGATTCCATAGCATTTCACATTGGTATAACAAATTAAACCTAGTATTTTAAAATTTAATATTTTTAATTATATATATAATGAAAATTTTAATTTTTAATTTCTTTTTTATAATTAAAATGACATGATAGTTATTTTTTAGAAAATTTAGTATTCTTTTTACTATTTACATAAAATTAATCATTTCTTAAAATAGAAAAAAATATCATTGTATGATAATAATTCAATATTTAATAAAATTTGAAGTTACATTTTGAGATTAAAATTATAATATTTTTAAACATATATTTTATATGAAAATACTAAATATATATAGAAACAAAATTTCATAAAAACAATCCTTATTAAACATCATGTTTTATTATTATTATTTCATATAAATATATAAATCAATGAATTGTAACATAATAAATTTTAATTTTAATTTTTTTAAATTTTATTAAACCATTAACAATGATCAATATAATTTATCAATGTAAAATAAAATATGTTTTAAAGGGTTAATTGGAAGACATAGTTTTTTAAATTTTATTCAACAATAAATAAATTATTTTATTTATTTTATTTTAATGTTATCTTTTTACTTAATAATAATTATAATAATCATGTAATTTTAAAATTTAATAGTTTTTTTAGTCGGGTGTTACATTAGTTTTCTATTTCATGTGGTAATAGTTATCAAAGATATAATGAATTAAAATAATCTAAAATCTCAAGTCATTATATTCTACCCCCAGTAAATAAATTCTATCCACATAATTTTCAATTATTACACATTTATGAATGTATGTGGGGTATTCATTACATATTAATCATTTTTAATAAGTCTGAAAATTTGAAATTTACCATACTCAATTAGGCTATAACAGGTTACTCATCTTTCCTCAGACAATATTAATCATTCAGACAATCTTATACCCTAGTATATATATAAACTAATCATATATTCATTATAAAAAAACATACCCAAAACTATTAGAATCCCCAAGACATTAAAACATATAGAAAAAATATATTCTTCGAAAAATTGAATATATCATTAATTATCAAATAGAGTCAATGAAGAGTTCTTAAAATCTCAAAACATCATAATAACAAAGAGGCTCCAATGTTAGAAAAATATCATGATTCAATTTTCAAATCTAGGGTTCCTTATACAATCCAATATTATGTTTTCAAAATTAAATCAACCATTTATTTCCTCAATATAAAATATATATTAAACCTAAGAGTTATCCTTACCTTAATTATATTGTATCTAACTGTTATCCCTTATAATATAACCTTATAAAATATCAATTTTCAAGGATATTAATATAACTCAAAATGTGTTCCCAAAATGATAAACAAAAATAAAAAAAAAATATTTATAATTTTCAAATATTCCTCATTAATTTTGAGTATATCAAAATATCATCAATAAATATCAAATATCGAGTTGTTTTAATATTTACTTTCTCGTAAAATATAAACCTCAACATCTTACTATAGACTTGTAAAATCTCATGTTCCGTCATAATAAATATATACTATGATTATAAACCATTTATTTATGAACCCTGATTTAGTAATAACATATTGTGATTTCTAGAAACATAAAATTTTGAGATTCATTTTCATGATCCTAAATGAACCAAATAATAAAAAATTATTATTCTAATATCTAATAAAATTAGAATAAAAGATCATATGAATATGAATGATCAATCATAATATATATTCTCCAATGATAATATTATTTAAACCAATGATATTTTTCATATTTGGTTTATCTTATAACGCTCTTGGTTTATCCAATGTTACTATAAGTTATAAGACCTCATGATTCCCAACATAATACCTTAAATATAGAAAATAAATTCATCATAATGGATGATAAATAGAATATGGTAAACCAATGCATATCACCCTTGAATGTTTTTATAATTGTGTGTTATTAGGACAACTAATCATACCCTATAGTGAAAAATGAGTTTATATTGAATGACCATTTTTTAGGGTGATAACTCATCAATTCATATGTTCTATAACTGATTCCACATCGAAATATCCGAAAAAGGATGTAATTTACAGATAAACCATAAAATATATACTTCAAAAAAACTTATTATTTTATCCAATGCTTATAATTATCCTTTAGACTTATCCAAAAGTTGTTCACTAAATTTATATTGTCATAATCCTCATAAATAAATAAACACTATATTGATACCACCATTTATAACCCAATGATGTGACCAAATAAAGTACATAACAATATTAAAATTTTCAATTACAATAAATTATCATTAAATTTTCTGTTTGGAGTATTATATAATTAGAGAATTACATTAACTCAAAAAATATTTTTTATTCACGTAATGGATATTATTACAAATCCATAATCAATATATTTGCCATAAAAAGTGCTCAAATATTCACAAAAATATTCTCCACAAGTGATAAACATAAAGAAGAAAAGTAAATAGTATTTTTATTCATTAATATTAATTTTAATATGGTACTTTTAGTATTATATGTGATTTACTTGTTATATAATCTTTTATTATGTTTTATATTTTAGGTGGTTCATTTAACTTCTTTGTAACTATTTTGGTATGATGAAAACTGCTAAATTTTTTATATAATAACTCAAACTTAAGTATGATTATATGGGAATATGTGAGTTACTATTTTATCATAAAATATAATCTTTTATATTGTTCTTTATAAAATGAACTCAGATTTGGAATGACACTCTAATATGTTCAATTTAATTGTTTATGTTTACAACGATTTTTTATTGTAAATATATCAAATAGAATGTACAATATTATTTTAAATAATATTAAAAATTTCATATAAATACTTTTCTTATAGTAATTTTTTTAATTACATCTACGTTAGGTTTTTATGGATTGAAAATAACATTGCCTCATGTTGGTAATAGTATGTATGTTATCACAATCTAGGTTCTAGAGGATTTATTAGAATATGGGATGGAATTAATTCGTGTTTATACAGTAGAATAATGAAAACTAAATATGAAAATTATATTTATTTGATTGTAATTCTATGGTTAGGGTTTGTTTTAAAAAGTAATATTAATCCAAAATGATACGGATTAAGTAATACCCACTTTGGGACCATGAAATTTCTCATAAAGGTCTCCTTTGAAATAAAGGAAATAAGATAACTTATGTTGACTTTGATATTAAGATGGTTTTATATACATCTACTATATAAATATTAGTATGGGTTTTAATGAAATTTTTAAGGATATGTGTTACTTTGAGAGGATTGAAGTGATCCCCCTTTATAAGTTAAGAAAAAAGGAACTTTTATGGACACCCATAACATTTCAAAAATTAAATAACACTATTCACAAGTCAATCAATCCCAAAATTGAGAAATAATGGATTTTTTGGTGAGAAATGGTCTAAAAGAACCATAAAATCCACTTTACCACATAGTACAAATATTTTTCAACCATTTTACAATTTAATCTCTTAATTTGAATATTTAATTTTTCATTTTGATAAAAAAAATTTACACTGTTATTTTATGTTTTATTAAATATATATATGTTAACCATTATAACCTAAATTTATAGATATAAAAAATTGAGATTAATTTAGTAAAATTAATATAATTTTTCATAGAAAATATACTTCTTATTTAAAATATATAATATGTAGAAAAATTAGTTTGTAGAAAAATGTCTTTCTGACCATTAGGTGTTCTTGATATTATATAAAATTATTTTAAAAATAAATAAGAAAAAAATTGTACAAGTGGAAACACTATATCTGTTTCAGTATTTAGAATAAATTATTTTATTTTAATAGAAAAAAGAAAAAAATTAATAAAACTAGTATTTTAAAATAATCCTTTCACCATTATCATGGTCACAAAATATATTATTTTTAATCATAATTTTATGATTATGATATAATTTAAATTTATAAATAATATGAAAATTTTGATTTTGTAATTTGAAATATATTTTTTATATTTGGATACCATAAGTGACGAATTTTTTTAATATAGTGGAATAAAAAAATTTCGTAGAGTAAAATATTAATTATGATTCCCAAAATTTCGAAATGGGTTTATTAAATTAAATATATAATATTAAATGGTTTATCTTAAAATATTAATATATAATTTTATAATGAAAATATTCCAAAAAGATTATTTCATTCATGAAATATTATATTGTCATAAATGTGGTGGTATTAACAAAATCATTATTCTTTACAATTCTAATAAATATTTATCATTTTAGAAAAATAAAAAAAAATATAATCCAAATGTTATATAAAAATTGTTAATCCAAAATTGATGATAAATATATCATAATAAAATCAAATCAAATTATAAATTTTGATTTTACTTGAAAATAAAGTATATAAAGAAAAACTACTTCATTTAAAAAATTCATTTGTAACCATCTAGTATCATTATTCATATTTCATATAAATTTAAAAATAATATAAGAATTTAAAATTATTATGATTATTTTCACTACTAATTATTATATTGTTGATGTGAATTTAATATTAAATATATAGTTATTTACAGGCATTACATTAGTTTGGAGTTGTGTTTGATATAAGAAATAGAGGAAAATATTAATGTAATGGATGAAAACTATTGGGGTTTTTTGCAATAAATCTATTTTTATGTTCAATAATTAAATAAAACATACACAAAAAACCATTTTTTTCTCACAATGAGGAAGAATCACATGATATTATAGTTTTAGTTGATTATTATTTTAACAAAATTGATATATTTTACATGAATGAGCTAAAAATCTTAGTTGTATGACTCTTAACATCATAGCACCCATCCCCAATCCATGATGCTAAATTTCATGGGAAATTTCATAAGAAAAAAGATATAAAATTTCATGAAATCATTTATACCATACAAAATTGAACTACCTGGTATGGTCACACCAAATTATATTAAAATGAGAATATTAAACTACATGGTCTTTGATTCCTATAAAGTGGGAAACATAGGATGCCTACCAGATTATCAAACCCAACATCGAAACAGTTCATATCTCTCCATTGTATGTCATATTCATGCGATTTTTATCATCCATACTTCTTGGGACATTTCATTTTAAGATTATATAAAAATCCACCTAGGATATATTCCCATTGTATCATCCCTATATTAGACCATAATCCTACTAAAATGTTTTCACCATATAGTGGACTATATTCCCTCCTCATCTTATCACATTATTTCCTTTGACATATATTATTAGTTATACCTATTTTTACAGGTCCATTTATCTATTTAGAACAACCCAATATTATTGATATATATTATAGATGAGGTATGTTACAAAGGTCCTTTCAGGCATAATTCTAACACCAACCATTTTTTTGAATCCTTATTCGAGTCATCCATACTATATAAAATTAATCTACATACATTGGTCTTTATCAAATGACCATAAATGGTGTCATATACTCTATTATTTGGAACAAAACAATGTTGGGTCTAATTTCTTTTAAAACGATATGTAGTAATCACCTTTTATAGACCAAATCCCAACACCACTAACATTTACTAATTATTTGGATAGTGATAAAATCCATAAGACCATGTTATGTGTCATTAAATGGTAGTCCCATAAAATTAAGAATAAAAGACTAATATGAAAATAATATGAATAATAACCAACAAGTAAATTTCATAACAATGATAGATAACCACTAATACATACATATGTTCACATTTATGGAGTTCTAACTATATATATATATATGTGTGTGTGTGTGTGTGTGTGTTAACATTGATACATGTTATGGGAAAAATAATGAAATTGGGGTAAACATTTTTCCACTAGTTTCTGAGAATGATTTCATTAGTATTCCTTAAATCTATAAGAGTGTCTAATAGTAATCATGAATTATTTAAAAATTGTTCATTTAGCATGACATCCAATCCCCTCAACCAACACACACTTCTACAAATCATTAGTAAGAAAATGATAATGATAACCTACAATTTAATTGAGGGATCAGGATAATATGTCTTTTCATGAATGTGAGATTCATTGGGTGTACCTACTCAACAAATACATCATGTACAATATATATAAAAAATTATAACTTTAAAATATTGGGAAAAACTTGAAAATCCAATATTCAATGAAAAAAATTATGATATTAACAAGGGTACCTAAAACACCTTCCAAGGTACAATGTAAATCCAAAAATATCTCACTGATATTACAATAGAAGAATTTATAAATAAATCATGGATATCAAAACATTCTATATTAATGGCCCAAAATTAAAATTCCATCAAAATTTAAAATCTTGTAATTTTATTGGTCATTACACACCCCCTAATATTTCCCATTATAACAATATATGATTTTGATAATTTAAAGTAATTCTATTATCATGACCCATCCCAATGGGGCCTGTTCCGTGACTCCCCATGCCCGCCTCTAATTAGCTAGTGTCTAGTGACTTGCACAGAGTTGGCATATCAAAAACATGGGAGGCATTTCCTATGTACCTACACACACACACACATCTCTAAGACCAAAATGATGTAATTTAAAAACCACTAAGAAAGTAAATGAATTCATACCACTATCCTAACCAATAGAGTATGATAGAAGTAAATCTAGTATATTAACTAGGATAGAATACAAGCCCACCAAAATAGTTTATAAACTACAATGTCCATCATGTAAACCAATATGTACTGGGACTAATGCTTGAAGTCATAGGACACCTTGACTTTTATGAACTCACAAAGCACCATCTAGTTTTAGTCCATCCTAGACTTCATCAAATGGTCATTCATCTGCACAAGACACGACACATGTGGGCAAATCCCATTTAGGGATGTGTATAACAATACTTAGTAGGACACCATAAAACCACCAAACAATACCCAGTGGAAAGTTATAGTCATCTCTACACAAGTATATGTCTACAACATATGATAAGGATATCCAGATATACGCAAAAAAGATACATCGTCTAGAGGTTAGTCCCAACAACCACATACAACCACTAGGGATCCAGCTCAATGATTCCATAAACGAATCATCTGGGAGCACAAACTCTTGAGTCCGATAGCACAAATTAAATCCATATGAGAAGTATTATGCGTAGGTAACCAATATGAGATAGAGATAAACTATATAATATGAAGATATATATGATACATAAGACAAGGATTGATGTCAGGGCCCTTGGGTAAGACCGACATCAGTATCTGGATTATCCATCTAAGTAGAAGATTGACTCCTAGTAAATTTGGTCATGTCTATACTCAAAACTCTACGTAGTGACTGAAGAAGGAATAAAGGTTCCACTATGGGCCTCTATGGGGATTCCAACAACTCTATCCTGGAAATCATGCTGAAGGGATCATACTCTTAGAAGTATGAAATGATATCCACCATCCTTCAAGGAAACAATCAAGGGCACGAAACCTAAGGAAACATGCCCAATATATAGTGGAAAATGGATCTAATCCATTTGAAAAGGGATAAAAGGCATGTTATAAGTTCACATGTTGTGTCTCGTGACCTTGGATACTCCCCCAATGCAACAAACCATGTTAGGAGAACATCTTTTGTAGAAAATGTATACCATGAGTGTAGACAGGATTACATGCACTGTTCATCCATACGGGATCTACCAGTGTTCCCCATCCATGTGTTCATACCCATCATCAACCCATGTATGTATGCCCATGTACAAGTACATGTGGCAGCCCATGTATCCAGTCTAGGTCTGGTTGTGTGGTGGGGTACATGTCATGTATTCCACCATGTGTCTGTGTATCCACCAATATACACGTCAATCCCTTGGGAAGGTCCAAGAAGTTGTGTGACACTTTTATCATTTCCAAAACACTAGACACTACTATATGGTTCCCACACAACATGTGTCACGGGATACCCACCGTGTGCTTGACAATTTTACAGAATTTTAGTTCTTCCTCTACATACCTCGTTCGATGCTCCGGTGCTTGATCTGTTGGTCTATTCAACCTAAAATTGAATATACGAGGTTTCCTCATTATCATAGCATAGAATTAGTGAGATTCAGGCCTCCAATGGGCTCCAAAAATTAAATTACCATCATAAAAATTATTTAACATTGATATCTCCCAAAATACATTGATCTATCCATCGACATCATTTTCATACCTCCGATAAGTCATCCCAATGTCGGATATATAGTGTTGGATCGTTGCACTGTGACTTTAAGGTGAAACGATCAACCATTTATGTCCTGCGATGAACAAATAATTATTAGGAAAAAGGGGGAAGAAAATTTACATATAACAAGTATGGAGAATTAACCTCAGACACTATTTTTTGTGGGATTGATCCATTCCCATATGAATGATAAACAATCCAATCAAAACAAAAAACTAAACTGGATAATTTCCCAAAATCAAAGGCATTCTATAAGAACGATCGAACTATGGGTCAACCTATTCATGGTGTGATCCACATTCTCCATTGATTCTAAGAATAGGAAAAGAAATAACTAAAATAATAACAACCTACTTGGGAATTGGATCGTTCGCTATCAAGGATTTGATTCTGATAGTGATCCATCAAGAATGATCTCAATCCACCATCTTATAATAATCCGTTGAGATATTTCTCAATGGTTCCTCTCCAAACCTCCATGAAATTTCTCCAAGGTTATGAATTCTAACCTCGGGTCCCTTGTCATGTTTCTTATCTAAAATAATTAATTAAATCTCTACATAACATTGATATAAAATAAAAACTTGATTAATTTTATTCTTTAAAATGAATAAAAATAACATTCACATCTAACCCAAATCGGTTGATGTTAGGCCTTGCCTAAGGTAAAGTCACTATTCTAAATGAAATGGTGCCCTATGATTTTTGATCTGGGGACCCGTTTAGATGTTATTCCACTTTTTTTAGAAAACAACTCATGCATACTATTAAATATATAAAAAATATTTCAGATGTTTATTTTGGTAACACTAGACCTCCGAATTGCATGTTGTCTTGGTTCCTGGTCTCAAATTAATTCCATATAATATTTAAAAATAATACACAAAAGCTACATGACATGAAATTCTAACCACATTAGGGATTTACTTCCCTGAAAATACAAAACAAAAGGATACTCAAAAAGATGTGGTTACTTTGTATGAATCTAAGACTCCCACTCCCATGTGCTCTCTAGATGATTCACATGATACCACCAGACACACAATAAGTGAATCACTAAACCACTAAGGATCATCTCATGTCAATCCTCAATCTCTACTATGTAATCTAAAAAATTCACTCCATCCTCTTTTTCCAGCTCTCCCGAGACGATGATGTGTGATGGGTCATGCACATACCTCTTCATCTTAGACACATGGAAGAAGTCTTGTACATAGTGCAGCTACAAGGGTTGATCTTGGTGGTATGCCAAATCACCCACTCCACATAGTATTTCAAAATGGTCGATGAACCTTTGAGATAACATGTATCCCATCTGAATATTTGTAACCCACATCAAGGTGAGACCCAAAAGAATACATGTTCTCCCTCTTCAAACTCCAAAGGCCTTTGTCTCCTATTTTTATATGAAATCCTCCAGCACTGTGTTGTATTCTTCTACTCTTATATGATATGTACCTTTTTAGAAGTAACTCACATAAACTATGGGCCCATAATTGATGACTCTACTAGGTAAGTCCAACAATGTGGTGACCTATAGGGTAACCCATACATATCCTATAATGGTTCCATAATAATGGTGGACTAGTAGTTGTTTTTGTACACCAACACCATCAGTGGTAGGTGAACCTCCTAGCTACGACTGAAGACCATGATGCTAGAACACAATATGTCCTACATTACCGGAATGGTCCTCTCTATCTAGCTATCTGTCAGGGGATGAAACACTGTGTTCAAGTGCAATTTATTCCCAAAATCCTCAAGCAATCCCATCCACAACTGGGATGTGAAACAAGCAACATGATCTGAAACAATCATCGGTGGTACCTCATGAAGCCTAAATATCTCCTAGACCTAGAGGCATATTATACACTCTACTGAACTCTACTCATGGATTTCAATGAAGTGTAAATAATTGGTGATTCCATCAACAATAATCCAGATGGAATTATATCCATTGGACATACATGTTAATCTTATCCTGAAGTAAATGGATATCCCATTTCACATCAACTCTGGTGCCTCAAGGTGTTGAGCCAAACCCACTAAAACCTAGTGCTCAACCTTAAATTACTGATAAGTTAGCCATCAAGAGACAAAATATTCAATAATCTTCTTTATTCATGGTCACCAAAACTAATGTATAAGGTCCTAGTACATATTCAACACACATGGATGTACCACCTAAGGGGAAATCAGAATCTCCCTCAGAAACACCTCATGAAATTCCACTAGTACAACTATGCATCCTATGAAAAGAACAAAAAACTCCACAAATTTCAAATATCAATTAGTAGAATATCATGCAGATAAATGAGCATGTAGGGTGTCGGAGTCGGAATCCTCATGTTGTGCCTCCCAACATTGTTGTAAGAGTGTAGGGATAAAAACCATTGACTGGAGGTAAGTTCTTCCATCACCATCCACAATGGATAACTACAATGAGGCCAACTACTCTGATGCCTCATCCAAGAATAGAGAACTAAATCTCGTGCTAAGATAATCTACCACCATGTTCCCCTTCCCATGAGTATAGGAAATATCAAATTCATAATCATAGAAGAACTCGAACCACTACCTCTATCTCATGTTAATATATTTCTGGGAAAAGATATACCTGATACTCTTGTGATCATAGTAGATGTGTAACATCCCAAGTAAGTAATGAATAATATATATTTTTATCTATGTCTATTAATGAATTAGATAGTGTTTTAGAGGCTTAAAATGAAAATAAATCCAATCTTAAGCATGGAATACAATAATATTTTTAAAAGATTGTTTTACAGCCTTTTAATTGAAAACCATTTTTAAATCTATATTTTGACAAATTTATAATCCATGTTTGTCCAAATAAACGTATTCTTTATGATCGGGACATCAAAATTTACTTTGTGTGAATTTTTGGTATTTTTCTGATAAAGTTCATTTTTAATGAATAGTGAAAAATATTGTATTCTAATTCAAAACCTCTTTTTAATCTAATTTATTTATATGATTAGATTATATTTGGAATTGGTTTTAAAGGGAAATTATAATATTTTTTTACCATTTAATCCAATGGTGGTCATTGGAATCAATTTCACTTTGTAATTGGACTTAAACTAGTGTCAATCTTTTGATACTTATTGTTTCATAAAAACACGCTATTTGTCATGACAGAGGCAATTAATTATTAAATTAATTAATTCAACTTACATGTTTTGAATTTTTTGAAATAGACATCATTTTTGAATTCAGAATATCAAATATATCTTAGGGTGAAGTTTTGGTATCTTTCTGAAAAACTTTAATTTTTGATGAATAGTGAAACCACTAAGTGGTAGTTAAAGAAACTGATTTTTTCGTTTAAATGAAACTTTGCCACTTCTGTGATTTGATTTTCAAAAATCCGACATACATGGTTTTCATTAAGAAGTAAAATTTTGTTCAATGAGATTAAAATAATATTTTTGGTGAATAGTAACTTTTAAGTTCTTAATCCCGATTAGGGGTAATTAGTGTAGTTTAAGGTAAAAATAATGTTTTAATAATATAATATGAGCTTGAGACATGTAATACCCTCATTGGATGTGTCATGGACGACCAAGACAATCAATGGATCCATTTGGGAACCCCATGGAGCCACTTTGGTTGGGAAATGACATAAATAACGTTTTATTAAATGTTAAAGTAAAAATGACACAAACATGAGATGTTTTAATAAAACAATTTTTACATGGGGTTATACAAGTCAGATTTTTGGTTATAAATAGTAATTGGAAAGCTAACAATATTTCCTACATCATAGTATTTTATTTATAATTTTTAGACATTTAATAAATAAAATTATTTATGACATTATGATGATGTAGCGATGACCTCATTATTTAACAATTTAAATAAAATGGAAAGATAATGTAATATCTAAGACCTACACATGTCCAAAACCTATTGGATGAGTTTATTTAGAACCCTTATCACCTTATACTCGAATTATATCAATTTGGGACCTCTTAAATCCGAATACCATTTTAAAATAAAGTGAGTTTTCTTTACTTTCCAAGAGTGCCCCTCCTCTCCTCTTATAAAAGGCCCCCACCTCTACCTCCTTAACCACACATCCAAAGCCTTTGGCTCGGCAAAACCCTGCTCATGTTGTCTCTCCACATACCTCTCTTACTCCTTGAAGCCTCAATTTGGGCAGAAGTCTTCCAAAGGAAGCCTTTGAGCTCAAACCAAAGGGAGTTACCCGATTTTAAGGTAATGTATTCACTTGGGTCCTTTTGTATTATTTTTCTTGTCCAACCCCCTAAACTCTTTTTATTCATTTCTTCTGTAAGAACTCCAGTATATTAAATATAATAGGATGTTTTTATAAGAAGGATTCGAGCTACACTTACTCACACCTACATCTAATGGTAAAAGGACATACTGTTTCCGTGGATGGTGAATTTATGCCTCCCGAAATGATGATTGTTCAACATTCATTTAACACCTTCAAAGGTGGCCATTAAGATGTCAATATATTTATATATGATATATAATATGTATATGTTTTCCCTAAGATTCTGTATTTTTCATTTTGGGCATACTTTTATGGTTTCCATTATGGGTAAACGTGATATCTTCATTTAAGGAAGTGCGGACTACCGCCCCCTCAAAGTGATTTGATTCTTTAAATACCATATGTGGGACGTATAAAGGATGGAACTATGATATTATATATGATATAGGAATTATAATATACCTTTATATCATTATGATTCTATTCTATAAAATACAAAATAGAAATGAATGTAGCGTTCATGCGTACGTACGGCTTACCGTCTCCATGAACGGTGCATTTCATTTCATAAATCTAAATGATTATGTAATATATATATATGATATATATGATATATACATCATGATTATAATTCTGGATATAATGGATACATGAACAACTTGTAATTATAAAGGGTTTATTTTTTACTCGAGTACCAATGATCGTTAAATCAACCGTTGTTAACTTAAATAATTACATAGTGTTCATGACATGGAAATAAGAGATGTAAAAGGAATAATGAACTTGAAAAAGGTTCTTAAGAAAGTAGAAATTAACTCAAGTTTATTATTCAAGAGATTAAAGAACGACTGAGTCAAGTCAGACCCAAGGTATGGGACTTCGTCTCAATCTCCTTTCATTGAGGCATATTTTGTTTTATACACAACCTTCTTTTATACGGTGTATAAACCCCTTTGACTTTTACGTTCATTCAAATGGAATCTTTTTTATATGAAGCGTTTACTAAATGACAAAAGGGAATGTTTTTTTCGTACGTATGCAGCGACAACGACCTCTCCGCCGCCGTGACCATTATTTGAGTTTCGGCTTACTCTACAGCCCATACCTTTTTTTAAAAGAAAAATATATACC
Source organism: Viscum album (assembly GCA_963277665.1). Lineage (NCBI taxonomy): Eukaryota > Viridiplantae > Streptophyta > Magnoliopsida > Santalales > Viscaceae > Viscum > Viscum album. The sequence goes on along the minus strand of OY728129.1, from coordinate 520,802,778 downwards.
ATGTTTTACTTTTCATTTATTTTGGTATTGAAAAATGTTTTCATAATGTTTTTATATCAATGTGTTCTATTGATATCTTGTTATTGAAAGGTGGAAATTTTATGTTTCCATTATGCATGTTTTATGTGATACGATTATGTTGAGGTTCTTGGGAATTATTATGAAGATGGGTGGTTCCGTGATAGACTAAGGGCGGGTGAGCCCGATATAGCTCTCCAATGCATTGGGTAACGTGAAGGAGTGAAACCTTAAGGTTTCTACGAAGAGATTTAGGGAATATACTGTGATGGGTATTCCAAACATAACCAAGAGGGTTACTCCCTACGTAAGAATGTTATGAATCCCTCAAGTTACCTTTATGTATTATGATTTCTATGATTTATTCATGATTTGATGAGGTATGTTAAAGTGCTTATGTTTTATGGGTAAATTATGATTTCATTCTTATGTATACTTGTACCCATGTTTCCTTTCCATATTTTTATATCCCTTACTGATCTTTTTATGCTCATCCCATGTTTTTTTGAAATATTTTTCACAGGTAAAGGGAAATGTACATGATATGATGATAGTGTCAAGGAAGTGTCAAGAAAGAATCCATGTTTTATTTTAAATATGTTTCCATTGATAGGAAAGAAGAATACTATCTTTATGTAACCACTTTGTTTATATTTGGAATGTAATGCAAGTTTTATGATCTAATTCTTTAAAACTCTAAATCCGAAAAGATCCTCAATGTTTAATCTTGTAATAACTCAAGATTAAGTAAGGTTTAAGGCTAGGGCCTTATAGTTGGTATCAATGGTCGGTTCCGATAACTTTAGGAGTTAGAATTCTATTAAATGATTATCCAAAAATATATTTTTTTATTGTCAAATTAGAGTGATATAGTATTTCAAGATTACCATGTTGCTTCATATAAGACATGTTTGTTCAGAATGGTTTTCCGCAGAGGAAACAGGGAAGCAGTGCTAGGAAGGCATACAGAAGGAAATAACCTTCCGAATCCGCATCCTGAGATGGTCAGAATTGGAACTGAACAGTTTTTTGCATTAATGGCACAGTTGACTCAAGAGATAGATGGTGGTGGTATCCATGCACGAGATCAGCCAGATCAACCGCAGAGGAACATGTCAGTGGTGGAACATTTCATGATTCAACATCCCCCATCATTCAGAGGATCATCTGACCCTGTGCTTGCGGAAGGGTAGACTAAAGCACTGGAAAAGTTTTTCGATGTCATGGGGTGTTCAGACAATCAAAAGGTTAGTCTTTCTATTTACCATTTGGAGGGTGAAGCAGATCAGTGGTGGTCGATGGTTAAAAATATCCGGGACGCTGATGATATTTATGCTCTCGACTGGGATGAATTCAAAGGTATGTTTCTTGAAAAGTATTTTCCTAAGTCTGTTCGACTTATGATGGAAAAAAAATCATTGGAATTGAGGCAAGTGGAAGACTCAGTGGCTACCTATGAAGAAAGGTTCACTCAATTGGCAAAGTATGCTCCAAATTTTATCTGAGACCTTGATAGTAAAATCAATCGTTTTTACTCAGGATTAAAGCCAAAATATCGAAGGGAATTAGCTTCTCATGAGTTTAAAGGTTATGAAAAGCTTGTTAGATGTGATGAGAAGGTGGAAATGGAGTTTTCCGATGACTAAGTGTTCTATAACAGCCAACAGAATAAGAGACCGAGGTGGCAGGAGAAAGGTAAGAATTCTTCAAAAAATTCTGATGGTAAGAAATCTATGTTTTCAGTTTGTGATAAATGTGGAAAAAGGAATACTGGGGAATGACTTCTGAATTCTGGAAAGTTCTACCGATGTGTTAATATGGTACATAAGGCTCGTGATTTCACTGAAAAAGATCAGGGTGATGATAAGAACAAATTTGATTTACAATTAGTGAAATGTTATAAGTGAAATGAGATGGGTCACTATGCAAATGAGTGTCCGACAAAGACCTTGAGTGATGGGAAGCAGTTAGACTACAAGCAGAAAGGGGTGGTGAAATCCTTTGCAACTACTTCAGCAGATGTCGGGCTGTCAAATGAAGTTGTATCAGGTACTTTGTTTGTTTTTTCAGATTATTCCAGTGTGTTGTTTGATTCGGTGTCTACACATTCTTTCATCTATGAAAACATTTCTAGTAAAATGGGAATACAATCTCATGAAATGACTCCTGAACTTGTGGTAAAGACACCTGGGAGAAATGTTGAGGAAAAAAGAATTTAAAAGAATCTTCCTATCCTTATCTGTGGAAAGAACCTACTTTCAAACCTTATTGTTCTACCTCTAGTAGAGTTTGATGTTATCCTGGGTATGGATTGGCTCTCTATTTACCTTGCTAAGATTGACAGTAGAGCTAAATAAGTTTCTTTTCAGAAATACTTTCAGTTTGTTTACAAGAAAGAACCCTAAATTTTGATTACATATCAAGAGGCCGAGAAACTTGTAAAAGATGGAAATGAATGTTACCTCGAACACATCGTTGAAAATAAAGGAACTGTTCAGATTAATGATGTGCCAGTGGTAAATGAGTATCCTGATGTTTTTCCTGATGAGTTGCCTGTAATAATACCTGATCGGGAAGTTGAGTTTACTGTTGACTTAGTTCCTGATGCTAAGCCAATTTCAAAACCCCCTTATCGAATGGCTCAAATTGAACTTTTAGAGTTGAAGGAGAAATTGAAAGATTTATTAGGGAACGGTTTCATTCGACCTAGAACATCACCTTGGGGTGCTCCTGTTTTATTTGTTAAAAAGAAATATGGTTCTATGATACTATGCACTGATTATAGATCCTTGAATAATATCACTGTTAAGAACAAATATCCTTTGCCTCATATCGATGATTTGTTTGATCAGCTCCAAGGAGCTCAGTATTTTTCAATGATTGACCTGAGATCGGGGTACCATCAGCTGAAGTTAAAGGAAGCAGATGTTCCGAAGACCGCTTTCCATACATGATATGGCCATTATGAATTTGTAGTAATGCCTTTTGGGCTATCCAATGGACCTGCTGTATTCCTGGACTTAATGAATAGAATTTTTCATGAGCTATTGGATAAGTTTGTGGTGGTTTTCATTGATGATATTTTGGTGTTTTATAAATGTAAAGAGGAGCATGAAATACATTTAAGGGTTTTATTGAAAACCTTAAAAGAAAAGAAATTGTATGGGAAATTCAGCAAGTGTGAGTTTTGGTTGCAAAAAAATTATTTCCTTGGTCACATTGTTTATAAAGATGGGATAACTGTTGTTTCAGAAAAAACAAAAGTTGTGGAAGACTGGCCAAGACCCACAAATGTAACTGAGATTCGTAGCTTCCTTGGTTTGGCAGGCTATTACCGAAGGTTTGTTAGAAATTTTTCACGGTTATCTAGTCCAATGACTAAGCTAACTCGGAAGGGTGTTAAGTATACTTGGACAAAATAATTTGATGATTGTTTTTAGGAATTAAAAAGAATATTGGTGAAAGATCCAGTTTTGGCACTACCTTCCAGTAATGGTGAGTTTTTTATATACAGTGATGCTTCATTAAAAGGACTTGGTTGCATCCTAATGCATAATGATCAGGTAATTGCTTATGCTTCACGAAAGTTGAAAACTCATGAGGTAAATTACCCTACACAAGATTGGTAATTAGCTGTTGTTGTTTTTGCTTTAAAAATTTGGAGGCATAATTTGTATGGAGTATAGTGTGAAATATATACTGATCACAAAAGTTTAAAGTATATATTCACTCAGAAAGAGTTAAACATGAGACAGAGGAGATGGCTGAAATTAATCAAGGATTATGATTGTACAATTCATTACCATCCGAGAAAAGCAAATAAAGTGGTTGATGCTTTGAGTCGAAAAAGTAATGATTCATTAGCAATGTTGCATTTGGAACGTGATCCTTTGGTTAAGCATTTGATGAACATTGGCATAGATGTTGTTGGTGCAGGATGTCCTTCTGTTGTGTTTCAGGTATCAGTGAGATCATCTCTATCAGATAGAATCAAGGAAGCACAGATGCAAGACAGTGAGTTGTAGAAAAATGTAGAGCTGGTTCAGAAAGGTAAGTTGCCTGACTTCAACATTGATAATGATTGTGTTTTGAGATTTGGGAAGAGATTGTGTATGCCTTGTGATTCATAGTTGAAGAGAGAGTTGTTAAGTGAATCTTATATTTCTCTGTTTTCAGTTCATCCTAGCAGTACTAAGATGTACAGAGATCTGTGGGAGTATTACTGGTGGGATGGAATGAAACGAGATATTGCTGATTTTACTGTGAAGTGTTTGACATGTCAACAGGTTAAAGCAGAGTGGCAGTTACCGAAAGGGATGCTTCAGCCTTTACCAGTGCCAGAGTGGAAATGGAGAATATATCCATGGATTTTGTTGTGGGATTACTGAAGGCATCTCGAGGTAATAATGCAATCTGGGTTATTGTTGATCGCTTGACTAAATCTGCTCATTTCCTTACTATACGAGATACTTTTTCCCTGGATCAACTTTCCCGTTTTTATCTTAAAGATATAGTCAGGTTACCTGGAGTTCCTCTCTCCATTGTATCTGATCGTGATCCCAGAATCACTTCTAACTTTTGGAAAGGCCTTCAGAAGTCGTTGGGTACTGAATTAAATTTTAGTACAACATTTCATCCTCAATCAGATGGGCAGTCAGAACGAACAATTCAGACATTTTAGGATATGCTACGAGCTTGTTCGATGGATTATCAGGGAAGTTGGGACCAACATCTTTTTTTGATTGAATTTTCATATAATAACAGTTTTCATTCTAGTATACAGATGGCACAAATTCAGGCATTATATGGGAAGCGGCGTCGAACTCCAACTTTCTAGGATGAAGTGGGTGAAAGGAAGTTGATGGGACCAGAATTGGTAGAAGAGATGGCAGAAAAAGTTCCGCCGATTCAGAAACACATGAGAACATCTCAGAGTAGGTAGAAGAGTTATGCGGACAACAGGAGGAAGGATCTCTCTTTTGAGGTCGGTGATCATGTTTTTCTCAAAGTATCACCATGGAAAAGTGTGATGCGATTTGGTAAGAAAGGAAAGCTGAGTCCAAGGTTCATTGGACCATATGAAATTCTAGAGAGAGTTGGATCCGTTGCTTACCGAGTGGCTTTACCTCTGAGTTTATCTCAGATACACAATGTTTTTCACGTTTCGATGTTGAGAAAGTATATGTCAGATCTATCTCATGTTTTGAGTCTAGAGGTAGTTCATCTGGAAGATAACCTATCTTATGAGGAAAAACCGGTCCATATTCTTGACCATTGGGAGCAAGTTTTATTGAATAATGTGATAAATCAAGTAAAGGTTTTGTGGAAAAACCACAAGATGGAAGAGGCAACATGGGAATCTGAAAATGCAATGAGGGATAAGTACCCCCATTTATTTGATAAGTAAATAAATTATGGGGACACAATTTTCTAAAGGGGGGAAGGATGTAACATCCCAAGTAAGTAATGAATAATAGATATTTCTATCTATGTCTATTAATGAATTTTATAGTGTTTTAGAGGCTTTAAATGAAAATAAATCCAATCTTAATCATGGAATACACTAATATTTTTAAAAGATTGTTTTACTACATTTTAATGGAAAACCATTTTTAAATCTATCTTTTGACAATTTTATAAGACAGGTTTGTCAAAATAAATTTATTCTTTATGATCGGGACATCAAAATTTACTTTGTGTGAATTTTTGGTATTTTTCCGATAAAGTTCATTTTTAATGAATATTGAAAAATGTTGTATTCTAATTCAAAACCTCTTTTTAATCTAATTTATTTATATGATTATATTATCATTTGAATTGGTTTTAAAGAGAAATTAGAATATATTTTTACCATTTAATCCAATTTTGGTCACTGGAATCAATTTCACATTGAAATTGGACTTAAACTAGTGTCAATCTTTTGATACTTATTATTTCATAAAAACACGCTATTTGTCATGACATTGGGAATTAATTATTAAATTAATTAATGAAACCTAATGTTTTGAATTTTTTGAAATAGACATCATTTTTGAATTCGGAATATCAAATATAGATTAGGGTGATGTTTTGGTATCTTTCTGAAAAACTTCAATTTTTGATGAATAGTGAAACCACTAAGTGGTAGTTAAAGAAACTGATTTTTTCGTTTAAATGAAACTTTGCCACTTCTGTGATTTGATTTTCAAAAATCCAACATACATGGATGTCATTAAGAAGTAAAATTTCATTCATTGAGATTAAAATAATTTTTTAGTGAATAGTAACTTTAAAGTTCTTAATTGCGATTAGTGGTAATTAGTGTAGTTTAAGGTAAAAATAATGTTTTAATAATATGAGATGAGCTTGACACATGTGCTACCCTCATTGGATGTGTCATGGACGACCAAGAAAATCCATGGGTCAACTTGGGGACCCCATGGAGCCACTTTGGTTGGGAAATGACATAAATAACTTTTTATTTAATGTTAAAGTAAAAATGACACAAAAATGAGATGTTGTACTAAAACAATTTTTACATGGGGTTATACAAGTCAGAGTTTTTATTATAAATAGTCATTGGAAAGATAAAACGATTTACTACATCATAGTATTTTTTGTATAATTTTTAGACATTAAAAAAATAAAATTATTTATGACATCATGATGATGCAGCGATGACCTCATTATTTAACGATTTAAATAAAATGGAATGATAATGTAATATCTAAGACCTACACATGTCCAAAACCTATTGTATGGGTGGCTTTCGAACCCTTATAACCTTATACTTGAATTATATCAATGTGGGACTTCTTAAATCTGAATACCATTTTAAAATAATGTGACTTTTCTTTACTTTCCAAGAGTGCCCCTCCTCTCCTCTTATAAAAGGCCCCTACCTCTACCTCCTTACCCACACTTCCAAACCCTTGGTTCGGCAAAACCCTTATCATTTTGTCTCTCCACATCCCTCTCTTACTCCTTGAAGCCTCACTTTGGGCATAAGTCTTCCCAAGGAAGCCTTTGAGCTCAAACCAAAGGGAGTTACCCGATTTTAAGGTAATGTCTTCACTTGAGTCATTTTGTTTTATTTTGCTTCTCCAAACCCCTAAAATCTTTTTATTCATTTCTTTTGTAACAAATCCAGTATCTTCAATATACTAGTATGTTTTTATAAGAATGTTTCGAGCTACACTTACACACACCTACATCTAATGGTTAAAGGACATACTGTTTTCGTGGATGGTGAATTTATGCCTCCCGAAATGATGATTGTTCAATATTTTTTTAACACCTTCAAAGGTGTCCATTAAGATGTCAATATATTTATATATGATATATAATATTTTTATGTTTTCCTTAAGCTTCTGTATTTTTCATTTTGGGCATACCTTTATGGTTTCCATTATGGGTAATGCGATATCTTCATTTAAGGAAGTGCGGACTACCGCCCCCTCAAAGTGATTAGATTCGTTAAATAACATATGTGGGACGTATAAAGGATGGAACTATGATATTATATATGATATTGGACTTATAATATACCTTAATATCATTATAATTCCATTCTATAAAATACTAAATAGAAATGAAAGTAGTGTTCATGCGTACGTACGGCTTACCATCTCCATGAACGGTGCATTTCAATTCTTAACTCTAAATGATTATGTAATGTATATACCGGATATATATGATATATATGATATATACATCATGATTATAATTCGGGATAGAATGGATACATGAAAAACTTTTAATTATAAAGGGTTTATTTTTTACTCGAGTACCAATGATCATTAAAATGACCGTTATTAACTTTAATAATTGCATAGTGTTCATGACATGGAAATAAGTGATATAAAAGGAATAATGAACTTGAAAAAGGTTCTTAAGCAAGTAGAAATTAACTCAAGTTTATTATTCAGGAGATTAATGAACGACCGAGTTAAGTCGGACCCGAGGTATGGGACTTCGTCTCAATCTCCTTTCATTGAGGCATATTTTGTTTTATACACAACCTTCTTTTATACGGTGTATAAACCCCTTTGAATTTTACGTTTATTCAAAAGGAATATTTTTAATACGAAGCGTTTACTAAACGACAAAAGGGAATGTTTTTGTCGTACATATGCGGCGACAACGACTTCTCCGCCGCCGTGACCATTATTTGAGTTTCGGCTTCCTCTACAAGCCATACCTTTTTTAAAGAAAAATAAATACCATGTTTTACTTTTATTTTATTTTGGTATTGAAAATTTTTTTCATAATGTTTTTATATCAATGTGTTGTATTGATATCTTGTGATTGAAAGGTGGAAATGTTATGTTTCCGTTATGCATGTTTTATGTGATATGATTATGTTGAGGTTCTTGGGCATTATTACGAAGACAGGTGGTTCCGTGATAGACTAAGGGAGGGTGAGCCCGATATAGCTCTCCAATGCATTGGGTAACGCGAAGGAGTGAAACGTTAAGGTTTATCCGAAGATATTTAGGGAATATACTATGATGGGTATTCCAAACATAACCAAGAGGGTTACTCCCTACGTAAGAATGTTATGAATGCCACAAGTTAGCATTATGTCATATGATTTCTATGATTTATTCATGATTTGATGAGGTATGTTAATGTGCTTATGTTTTATGGGTAAAGTATGATTTCATTCTTATGTATACATGTACCCATGTTTCCTTTCCAAATTTTTATATCACATACTGAGCTTTTTATGCTCATCTCAAGTTTTTTTGAAAAGTTTTTCACAGGTCAAGTGAAAGGTACATGATATGATGATAGTGTCAAGGAAGTGTCAAGAAAGAATCCATGTTTTATTTTAAATATGTTTCCATTGATGGGAAAGAAGAATACTATCTTTATGTGACCACTTTGTTTATATGTGGAATGTAATGCAAGTTTTACGATCTAATTCTCTAAAACTCTAATCTTGAATAGATCCTCAATGTGTAATCTTGTAATAACTCATGATTATGTAAGGTTTAAGGCTAGGGCCTTATAAGATGATAAATCTCTCCCCCATCAAGTTGTTTCGCCACGTCATTAATGCTAAGACTAACGTTTCCAACTCATGAACATGGGTCACAAAGTTCGTCTTATGTGGTCTCAACTAGAATAAACCATATGCAATCACCACATGCGTATGCATCAGAACACAACCATTCAAAGTACCTGATACATCATAGAACTTTAGGTACTCAACTCCCTCTTCTGAAAATCCCATGATTGAGGCGCTCATCAATTCATGCCTCTACTGCATAAAATCAGGCTGGAACTTCTCCATCCCAACAAAAGGCATCCAATTTTGGTTCAAATCAATCATAGATGTTGATATCTTTTTTAAATAAGGGATGTGTCTCCAGTAATATCCTCCCAACACTATGATTTTCCATACCTCAATCATACCCCTTGGTGGCTCCCATGTTAACAATGCCCCCACCTTTTACAGGTCCACTACCACTCCTTCTATTTAGTTAAAATGTCCAATTAATGAGACCTCTTGAATCTAGAAATTTAACCTAGATAAAATATCATAAAGTTAGTTATCTCAGAGTACATCTAGAACCATCCTTATATGTATCATATGCACCTCCTCAAATGTTGTGTACATATGGATTTATTCTAGGAAAACCACCATGAACAAATCTAAGTATGGCTGGATGATTTGGTTCATGTGTCCCATAAAAACTACTATGGAATTATTCATGCCACATAACATCACCATGTTCTCATAATGGTCATAGAGGCATATGAAAACTATATTTTTTACATCCCCATCCTTCACTTACAGCTGTTGATAACCTAATTTGAGGTCAACCTTTGAGATCCATCTTGCCACACTCAGTTGATTGAAGATTTAATCGATCCTCGGTAGTGGTTAATTATTATTCAACATCACCTTGTTCAAGAGACAGTAATCCACCCAAAAACTCAAGCTCTCATCTACATTCTTTGAAAACAAAACTAGGGCTATATATATTGAAATGCTGGGTCTCATGAATCCATTCCTCTATAAGTCCTCCAACTGAAACATTAGCTCACAAAGCTCCGCAGGAGCCATCCAATATGTTTTTGAAGTTATTACGATTGTTTCAAATTGTAAATCAATGCAGAAGTCTTTCTCTTAGTGAGGAGGTAATCCTGAAGCATCTTCAGCGAATACATCCTCACTCTCCACTAATAATACTAGGAACTAGAAACTCATAACATATACTACACCAAGGTTCATGATATCTATGTGATGAGTGATTGAATTCACCCTCTTCTAAATTAGTCCATCCGATGATTTCTAGGGTTTCCTTTTCACCGAAAAATGAAATCATCATTCCATAGCTATGGACACACTACACTCTTTTCGTAAAATAGTCAATCTGGGCATGGACTGAAGATAACCAATCCACACCAATGATGACATCATAAGTCCTCGATGGTGCCACCAAGAGGATTCAACTAAAACACTCTCCTCCAAGGGTATGTTCAAAATGTTGGTAATGATGTGTGATCATCAAGTTTCCTCCTCTAGGTGTCTCCAAGTGTAAGGGTTGAGTCAACAGTTCTTCTGGAATCTCAAGGTCTCAAAAAATATTCATAGAGGGAAAGGAATGACTCAAACCTATGTCTATAAGTGTGGAATATATAGTAGAAATGACAGAGATCATACATCAAATCTTCATCGGAGCTCCTGGGTGATAATCCCTGACAGCTTGTAGCTTCCCCCCCCCAATCCTCTAACTCCCTGAGCCTAATTTAAACCTCATGGGGCCGGGGGTGGTAAGAATTCAAAACATTTACCACCTCCAGTTGTTCTCCCATCTCATCTACCACTTATTATACCTTATGGATCTTTTTAATTCTGCCTCTACCTCTTAAACAATGTTTCATCCAATGTCTCCCTATTAGCAGCACAATAGGGTGGAAAATCTCAAGCGAGAGGTCCCCTTTCGTCACATGAGTAGAACCACCTCCCCCAAGGATTACTCGATCCACTATGTAAACCCTAAACTATAGATCCTCTATCATGGGACCTCTTCCTGAAATGTTTGCCATGTTTAGATCCCTATGAATAATGTTATATCCCTACAGTTGAGGTCTCTTCTCTTACCTGTCCATTGGAAACTATCACATAATGTCTCTTCTCAACCTCAAATCTATTGACCTCCAAAGCTCTCCCACGCACCCCATCATAAGTAGAAATTCTCAGAGGGATAATATTGGCCTAGATATCTCTATGAAGACCTCAATTAATCATTTGATCTATAATGTACTCATCCCTGAATATATCCATGGAGTACCTAGAGAGGATGGTTATCCTAAATGAATAATTAAATACCATCATATTAACTTTAAAAATCTAAATAGACTCTTTTATATGCAGAATCCTCCACATAACTGGAAAACACCTCTCTCTAAATAGGACCTCGAACACTATCCAGGAGATTTTCGCCTCATCATGAGTCTGGATAGCCAAAATACATCATCGCCCTACTGATCCATCTAGATGGCTCACCACCAAGATCAACATTTGATCAGCTGGTGTCTTGAATAGATAGAAAAAAATGGAAAACCCCTCAAGCAAGTTCTTAGCCACCTAAGGTTCGAGCTTTCCACGGAACCTAAGTGGTCTTTTTCTCTAAAACATTTGTATAGTGCTCAGCATGCACTCTGTGTCTTCCGGTATTGCACGTACCACGGGTAGCTCCACATGATTAATTATAGTAGGTGAACCACCTAGAGGTATCATCTGTGAAAATTGTCCCTATACTGAAGCCTTACCATGAGAGGGTCATCCTAGTGATCGAGTTGCAGGATCATAGCTTGTATGCATTGTGGAGGTATCCTGTTGGAAAACAAGATGTACAACAGTCAATGAGTATATATAGATAGCTAAATCAAGAAGGACAGGAAAACCACAAACCATTCCTATATGATGCATGTACCATTTTGTTCCCTACAACCAGTTTTATCAAGTACCGAGTCAAAAAAAAGGCCATCATAGTCCTAGGGTGTGGATACATTAGACGTCGCACCAACACTAGAGTCTCTATCCTGAAATCCAACCACGAAACAATTAATATTGTATCAAAAAAAAAACAAACTCATAGACTCGTGGTCCTATGTTAGAACCAACTATCACTAATACCTCTTTATCACGACCTGTCCCAATGGGGATCATGACGTGACTCCCCAAACCCGCCTCTAATAGGCCAAGGGATGGTCAGTAGCACTGAGTAAAAATATCACTAACATGGAAGGCATTGCCTATATACCTATACAAAAGCACACAACTCTAGGCACAAAATGATAAAATGTAAAATCTACTAAGAATGTAAATTCATACATACCATTATCCCAACCAATAATGTACGAAAGAAGTAAGGAATGTAAAATAGTCTATTCTAGAATAGAAGCCCACAAAAAGTGTAAATTAACTAAAAATTATAACCTATAATCAAATTGGTAGAGGGACTACTGCTCGAATCCAAAGGAACACCTAAGCCTATCTGAACTCAAAAGGTTACATATAGTTCTAGGCTATCTAGGACTCTATCAAATGGTCACATTCATGTACAATACATGACACATGAGGGAAAATCCTGTGAAGTGGTGAGTATAAAAATACTCCGTAGATAAATGCTAAACCATAAAGAAAAACAAAAAATAATGATACAATTAACTCTAAACAAGTATATGTCTACAACATATAATAAGATTATCCATATATACTCAACAAAGGCATTCAATCTAGAGGATATTCACCATTACTACTTACCACTACTAGAGATCCATTTCAAAAAATTACACAAAGCACTCATCAATGAGCACAAATTGTTGACTCTGATAGCACCGATGACCTTCGTACGAGATGTACAATTATTTAGGAACCTCCATAATAGATAGATACACTGAATGATTTGAAGAGGGATACAATACATCAGATGGCGATCAAATCCAAGTCCATGGGGTGATACCAACAACTCCATCTATATTAACATGTTATGTTGAGGATCGACACCCGATAAAGATAGTCATGTATGTACCAAGAAATCTACCAAGATAATGAATAAGGAATAAAGGACCCTTTTCTGGTACCTGGCATCAACCCGTGTACACATACCCATGTACCAGTACATGGTGTAGCTTGTGTAGCCTGTAAGGATCTGGTCATGTGGTGGTGTACATGCCGTATACTCCACCCCTTGTTCGTGTATCCCCTGATATACATGCCAAGTTCTAGTGAAGGGCCCACATACCGTGTGAAAATTGTCACATTCTATGTGAAACTATTACATCTTCTCGAATCCCTAGAAGCTGCTCAATGGGGCCCACAAGGCATGTATCACGGGATACATGTTGTGTTATTAGTGATTTTTTAGAATTTTAGTTCTTACTCTATGTGCCTTGGCCGATCCTCTGGTGCTTGATTTGTTGTTATGTTTATCCTGAAACTGAAGATCAATGGTCACCTCATCTTCATAGTACTGAATTGGTGAGTGTCGGGCCATCAATTGGCTCTGAAATCCAATTCTGATCACCCGCACAAAGAATTCTTAGAGAATGATATCTCCCAAAATAATTTGATCTATCTGTTTCCATCACTATCACACCTCTTCTAGGTCATCCTGATGATAGATCTATAATATCATATTGTTACACCATGAATAAAAGGTGAAAAAATCCTTCATTCAAATCCCAGTGTGAATAAAGAATGCTTGAGGAAAAGGGAAAGAAAAGTTACATGGAAAAAACCATAGGAACGATCCTCATTCATTGTTCATAGTGGCCTCAATCCGTTCCGATAAGAATTATCAATAATAAAATCAAAAAAACCATGATAATTTCTAGAAATGAAACCCATACCATATGAAAGATCAAACAGTGTGACAACATGTAAGTCAGTTGATATGTGTTCAACATTGATTCTATGAATTGGAAAAGAAATAACCAAAATCACAACACCCTACGTGGGATTTGGATCGTTCGTCATCAAGGATTCCTTGTTGATGGTGATCCATCAAGACTGATCTTGATCCACTGTCTCATTGTCTTCCCTCAAGAGATTTCTACTAGGTTCATATCTATAGATCTTAGGTATTTCTCCAAAATTATGAATTCTAAACATGGGTCCCTTTATGACATGCATATATAAAAACCGAAAATGCATAACTGAATAAAAATTAAAATGAAATTAATCTTTATTTTATTTTATTCTTTAAAATGTCTGAAAACAGACTTTTACAACCAACCTGCATCGGCTGATGTTAGGCCTCACCTAAGCTAAAGTATGTATTCTAAACACATCGGTTCCCTTAGATTTCTAATCTAGTCACCCATTTAGAAATTATTCCACCTTTTCATAAAAGAACATATCACATGTTCTATTAAATATATTTAATATATTTAAAACATTAATTCTGGGAACACTGGACCTCTAAATTGAACATGGTCCTAGAACCTTATCTCTAATTAATTCCATATAATATTTATAAATAATACATAGAAAATATGGGACATTAAACTCTCTTAGAAACATCATGTCATATAAAAAACAGAACATACACAACACACACAACAAATTAACTGATAAATATTAAAAATATATGAAGAATATAATATTATGTTATAAAAAGGATATAATCTTCTAAAACAATTAAATATTTTTATTTTATTTAATTTTTGGAAAAATACACTTTTAAAATAACCATTTAATCAAAGTGTTTAGAATAATACATTTATAAATTAATGTTATCACATTCAAATGGTTATTATAATAGGAATTATTTAAATTGAAAAACAATTATTTCAATATTGAATTATTTATAAATATATATGTAATTAGATTGATGGAACTTAAATTTTAATAATACATCTTCAAATAAAAATAGTTTTTTATATTTTCGAAATTTATTTAAACAAAATATATATAAATTTTATAATTTTTATTTGATAAAATTAGCTTAATTTTTTAAATTATATTGTGAAAATTAGCATATGTTTGTTTGGGTATTTTTCTAAAAAATAGATTTTTGGGGAAAATTGGAAAATAATTTTTTTAAAATTACATGAATTTAATTACATTAATAGTATATAATTATGAGTTATAAATTAATAAAATTATTTTTATGTCCAAATATTTATTTTATATGTGAATTTTAAATTTAAAAAATGCTTTATTTAATTTAAAAACAAATATAATTCTTTATATAAATAAGATTATATTTTTCCAAAAAACATTAATACATTATAGATTTTTTATTTTAAAATTAATTTATATCACTAAATGAAATTGATTTTAAAAAATGGATTTAAAATTTTTGAATTAGCATGACTATTTTTAGAATAATTACCCTTTTATTTTTATTCATGATGTATAAATTTCTTAGATAACAAATTGTTACAATGATAAGTGTAAATTTGTGCTAAATGTATTTAACATAGAAAAATGATAGAATATGTTAAAAATATGTGTATTAATGTGCGTTTAATGACTCGAGTGACAATTTATCATCCCTTATCTAACATTTCCCAATTTTTGACTCACATTCCTTGGGAGTGACATCCCATTTTTAAAATGTTTTTATAATTTACAAAAATGACAACCCTTTTCACTTAGAAAAAATTCCAATCTTATCATTAATTCCCATCAAATGAAAACATACATAGTTAAGATGATAAAATTCCATGCATCTCCTCAAAATTAAAATCCATATTAAAGTGGTTTTTTCCTTCTAATAAGACCATCCCACATAGTTTTAACAACATTTTCAATGGAGATTACCTATAAGGTGATGTATTGTCACGTCTTGACCCTAACTGGGCTCGAGCCCTAACTACCCCTAGCCTGCCTCCATAGGCCAGGTGCTGGCGACATGGGTCGAAGGCTCAACAACTCGGGGAGGCCTTTGCCTGACCACCTGTACACACACACACAGGACACTTAATGAAGAAGTGCAGAGTAAAAGAAAATAAAAGTAAAGTAAAAGGGAACTACTATATATATAAACCAAAAAAGTGAATCGACCTATAATAGTAAAAAGTAAGGGCTGAAAGTAAACTGAAAAGAAAAGGGAAAAAACACGTGCCCAACCAAAAAGGTGCCACAACCCGGCAACAAGTAAAAAAAAAAGTAAACACCTGGGAGAGTCCCACACCTAGAACCTGACTACAACTACTGCACGCGGTCCAAGCCTCCGAACTCCCAAGCATCGTTGAAGTCATGACCAATCTTTCTGTCGTCTTCAAGCGCACACCATGTGCGGGAAAAGCCCAAGAAGGGGTGAGTATAAAAATACTCAATAGGATACCCCGAAGGCTCGAGGGAGCAACAAGGGAGGTACCGAAGGGTGAGCAGTAGATCGAATAGGGTAATTTAATGGAGTACAACAAGGAGTGCAGTAAAGAGTACAGTAGAGAGTCCAACTCAACCCAAAAAGAGAAAGGAGGTAGACTTGTCCAGAAACAAGGAGATGGAAATGGTGAGAAGATGAACTTATCGTCAAGTCTTCGCTTCCTATATTAGGATATTAGACTCGTCCAACCACGAGAAGCTAGACACGGAAAGCACGTGGCATACCCCACGCGTTTTCATCTCTCCTGGAAGGAGAGTAACCAAAACCAAGGAGTGGGTACTGGAACAAGGTATATACATATCCAAATGCTCAATCAAGAGGTCCAAACAAGATCGTAAGGGGATATCCATCCTGTAGCTCAGCCCAAGAAAGTGAGTCACCAACAGTCCCAGAAGTAAAAACCATTGATGCCCATCATCCCGCACCTCTGCCCCGAACTGCATGTCAAGGGGCTCAAATCACTGCACCTCGACACTATCCTCTTTGGGTGGCACTGACTCGCCCGCACGGTTTTAGGTCGCGTCACAAGGACGCGTCTTGGTGGGGAAAGTTCCCCTCATACTTGAGAGTTATGGGGGAAAGTCAAACCACCCCTCATCATTTTCAAACAGTCGAGAGGTCCTCAAAGCCAAGTTTTCACATCACTAAACCGTACAACTAAGGGTCCCACTCTCGTAGTCACAAAGAAAGGTCACCGATGAGCCTCATAAAAAGGCATGAGTCTGAAATGCCAATAGGTGACCCACTACCCAGCCCAGCTAGAGGGTAAACCCTAATACATCATCAGGTGACCCACTGCCCTGCCCTGCTGGAGGGTAAACCTGGAACAAGTCGACAGGTGTCCCACTGCTCAGCCCTACTGGAGGGTAGACCTGGAAGAAGTCGACATGCGACCCACTGCCCAATCTCTGCTGGAGGGAAAACCCTAATACATCATCAGTCGACCCACTGCCCAGCCCTACTGCAGGGTAGACCCGCAACAATTCGACAGGTGACCCACTGCCCAGCCCTGCTGGAGGGTAGACCTGGAAGAATTCGATGAGAAACCCACTGGCTAGGCCCGCTGGAGGGTAAACCCGAGGATGTCGATGAGCAACCCACTGCCCAGCCCCACTGGAGGGTAAACCCAAAACTGCTCTGTCCATCCCTACTGGAAACAACCTCCTAAGAAGAGGATCAGTGCTTGCATAAATTATTGGTCACACTAGAACCCACAAACCCTACCAGGGAACTCGAAGCAACTCTTCTAGCCAAAACACCAAGAACAGAACCAGGGAAAACCACTAAACCCTACTGATCAAACAACCGAGAACAGAGGGACCCTCTACATCACGAGAGGATAAGTGTACGCAAAGTAGAACACATCACGCACATGGGTCCCACACGATGTGTGGCCCCAAGACAACTACAACCAAGCGCACAAACATTCTTAGGTATAAACAACCACATGTACCTCCCAGCGTTCTCGCATACTCCAGAGTATGCCACGTCTCCAGCCCAAAGGCTAACATGCACATGGCCCCCAACATCAATGCGAAGGTGTAAACATATCAACTCCAACTTTCCACCTCAATGGATGAGGCACAGCCAACCAAGACTCTTCAAGAATTACATCACTCACACGAGAGTGCACGTGATCTCACACAAAGGGTTCGCTTCATAACACAGCAAGAAGAACCGCCACCAGAGCACCTTTCATATTTCCACATTTAATGAGATCTCAAAGGTGACTATGCACATCCCAAAGGATTTCACCATTGTAATCCTCGTGTAAAAACATGTGAGATAGGCTCTTTACTCACCTCAAACAGATATCCGACGGAAAGGTCTACAACTCCGCTTTACGCCCGAATGGTGTCCCGTGGTCCCGAGCTTCGGCCCCGAAAACAGTCGAGCATGTCGCACCATTGCGATCCCCTCGGTAAAACACGTCAAAATCACTACTCATTTAAGTGGAATGGATATCTGGAGAAAAGAGACATTCCGGCTTACCTCGCACGAGAGGTACCACGCGGAACCCGCACCCCAGTCCCGAAGTGCTGCGAACGGATCGCACAGTTCCGATCCTCTCGAAAAAGTACACAAGATGGACTATTCACTTGTCCAAAACGGTCGCCCGGGGATAGAGATGGAAAATCACCGTCAATGCCCAAACGATCCTCGTGGGCCCCGCGCCATCGTGCAGAATTAAAGCGGATGGATTGCACCATTGTAATGCCCTCACAAAAAAAAACCCAGAATTGACTACTCGCACGCCCCGAACGGACACCTGATGAAAAAGTTATAAAGTGCTGCGTACAGCTCGAAAGAATACATATGGGGCCCACACGTCAACTCCGATTTCGATGCCGGAAACCATACTAGAAAACTCTGGTTCAACGCCAGGGTCGCAATGCCACTGACGTCACTCAATTTGGACATCAGATGTGTCTGCACCTTCCAAAACAATATTCTCGAAAAAATGCCCGACCACATAACGGTCATGCCGCGCCCTGGAGCCCCTCGTTTAGGGAATTAAAATTCCCCGAAACCATCTCAAAAAGTCTGCCTCGATTCAAGGGATGTGTCGCCGCAGACGATGCTGAAAAAGGACGCCCTGCGGATGATTTATGAATTATTAATCATTTTTCATAATTATAATAATAATAATAATATTATTAATATTATTATTATTATTATAAACCATTTTTTTATTATATTTATATAATTTTTTCTAAACCAGACCTGCCATTCAGCCGGTCTTCTCCTCCCCACAGGACCCGCAACGTGCGGGTCTTTGTCGGCCAGCCGGGGTCCGTAGACCCCGGTCCTCCCTCGCAACGACCGGCCAAAGCTGGTCTTGCCCGCGTCGCAGCCCCGTTGCCGATGACGTCACGACCCAGCGCTCCGCCGGCCTACCCCGCGACGTCCCCAGTTGAACCAGTGTCGGCCTCTGTAGAAGGGAGCTTCTCCGCCGTGATTGCACCAACCGTGCCCGCTCGCCGATGAAGTTGTCGACGCCTGTGCTCGGCCGACCGCCCTGCTCGACCGCGAGCCGCCTCCTCGCCCCGGCTAGCCACCGCCTCGTGCCGACGCCTCCGCGCCCGCCCGAACCTCCGTCGAACGCCCGAACCGCCCTGCTGCCAACACCCGCTCTCCCTCCACTGGCCACCGCGCTCCCTGCTCGCCTGGAGGACCCCCGTGACCGGCACCGCCCAGAACCCCCCTGGAAACTCTGGTTTTCTGGCCGTGAAACATTCCAAAACCCACAATCTTCGACGGGCGATTGCGGAGGCCTCGGGACTCCAAATTTGAAACCGAAATATGCGTTGGGAAGTTCATATATTATAATACATGATTATGAAATTTATTTGTTTATTAGACATCAATTAAATGTTATAAATCGAGTTCAAAATATATGTAGGAAAAGAAAACAAAAACGACAAATCCTACCTCGTTGGTGTTTCCCGATGCTTCGCTGCGAGGGATCTGTCGGTGCGCCACGCCGCCTTGGAGAGGTGTAGGAGAGGAGGGGGAATCCTACTTGGTTGAGATCTTCTACTTGGGGGAAGGGTAAATGGGGAAGGAGAGGGGTGGGGTTATGGATTAAATATGGAAATGAAATTAACTAAAATTTTAATTAATTTAACCCCCAATTTAACACGCGCCCGAAACTTTCTACAGGGTCGAGGTTAATCCTCCTATAGGGTAAACACCACCTACCAAGAACAATGGAGGTCTCATAATTTTAATCTGAGTCCTCATTCAAAAGTTATAAAATTTAACGTCCGAAGCAGGTAAATTACTAAAACGCCCCAGGGGCCATTTTTCCCAGGTGTGCCACTCCCGCGAAATTACACACCTCCTAGGGTAAACGGCACGTTCCGGACTCAACGGTGCCCTCGTTTTTTCAATCCGAGCCACAATTTAAGAGATACTTGAGTTAAGCCGTTAAATGAATAAATTATTTATTTATTTTATTTTTTCCACGCTTCGATAGCGAGCGAGGGGTCCAAATGTCCCGTGACGACATGTTTTATGATGTTCCTAGGGTAAAAACCCCATTCCGAACCCCTACGTACACTCAGGTTATGGATCTAGATCACCGTTTAAGATTTATCACATTTATTTGGCGTTTCCAGTGTGAACGCACTGAAAATTTAATTTCGGCCACTCCGGGGCTCGGAATCGCACGCCGTCTGAAGGCGCTGCTCTGGAATAACATCAAGAATATTCCAAAGTCTTTCACAGCAAAAACGGGGTTCTTACATTAGTTCCTCATTCAAGATATTTTTTCCCAAAAAGAAAAACCAGGGAACAAATCAGGGTACTAAGTCCACACCTAGCTCTCCTATAGCCAGAAGAACTCTTGCACAGTCTCGCGTCACCGTACAAGAACAAAGGATTGATCCATTAACATGAGGTCTTCCCTCACTGATGGTGTGCATCGGGGAATGCATGCTTCCTCTCAGGTAAGTCACGTGGGAGACGTCGTGCACCCACTCCAGACATTGGGGTGGGGCAAGGTGGCAGGGAACCTCTCCATCCCTTTGCACGGTCTCAAACTGCCCTAAGTCCCTCGGGTGTAACTCGCCTCCCCGACCGAACCCATACGTCGCATGTCGCGACTGGAATCACTGCCCGCACCTGGAACAAGGCCCGATGATTCCCTCCATCAGAATATCCATATGGTAAAACACCCGAAGATATCTGGTCACGTGAGGTATCCCAGTTGATTTCTAACAACGAAGACTCTCTTACACGCTCGGAATTGAAGGATTCAACACCTTCGACTAAAGATAAAGATTACACACCTTTTACTCCACTGACACAGGGCCACACCGATGCCCCGCGTCACCCTGGTAACAACGTAAACAAGGAGCAGGGAGAAAATAACTTCACAAAAAGAGTCTAAAAATTCTACAGAAAGAAGTAGAAGAGTTGTAGAGCGTACCTCTTATAAACTCATGCTCTGCAGGATCGTAGACATCCAAAGCTCATGGTTGTCTGCAGTCCCAACTGTCAGCTCTCAGAGCCTGACGTGGACCGCCTAGTGGTGATGAGTAGACCTCGTAAAGTCGTCCCCCACTACCAACTCCTCCCGCTCCTCTACTAGAACCACCTCTCTGGGTGCTACTTTGATCATGGCGATGCCACCATCGTTGTGGGGCACCTGCTACCTGCCCGAAGCTCTCTGTATGCCTATTCGGGCAGTCCCATGCCAAGTGACCTCACCCTTCACAAGAATAGCACCGACTCCCTCTGGGCTGCACTGGTGCCCTACGGCGCCAGTGTGGTGTATGACCACACTCCTGAGTTCGGTTATCGGAAATCCACCTGTGTCGAGGTTCTTCTTTCCGATGCCCGCTAGCTGCGGCAGACGTCTCGACTCCAACGTTCTTGCTGTCACCACCAACTCTAGAACGTGACAGTATGCTCTCTATCACCAGCGCCTACTCTAGCACCCCTGCATATGTGGAAATTCTGAAGGGTACAATGACAAAACGAATCTCTTAGCGGAGACCCTGGTCAAACTTCCGCCCTCAGATGTTTTCGTCATTGACCAAGTCTGGGTAAAAGCGTGCACGGACTGCAAAACTAGCCGCATACTCGGCCACCGTCATCCCTCCCTGCTGAAACTACAGGAGCTCCTAATTCTGAACGGAGTGCATGAAGGAGGGGAAAAACTCCTCAAGGAACAAAAACTGAATGTCATCCCACGAAGGCGACGAATCTTCAAGAAACTGAGTCACCAAACACCACAAACGCCAAGCTGCTCCATGAAAAAGGCTGGCTGCCAAAGCCACTCTCTGAACTGTCGGTGTCTGCACAAGCCTAAAAAGGCAAACCACTGTCTCCAACCAATCCTCTACTACCCGAGGGTCTGGCTCACCACTGAACCGTAGCGGTGTTTTCCGCTGGAACTCACGGTGCACACTCAACTTGGGCTCAAGCCCCGTCTACTCTATTGGAGCTGTTCGCTGCTCAACAGGTGGGGGTGCTGCCACCGGTCCACCCAAAGAAAGGGGATCGCATGATGGGTCCTGGACTGAGTCCTCGTAGCTCACAGGGTCTTCATCATGAACCAAAGCTGGAATCATGGCTGGCTGTCTTCGCGGAGACATCGTGAATGTTATCAAGGAGTGTCACGGTCAGATGAGCATATATGTATATGTAATCGTAATACAAATGGGGAGCTGACTCAAGAAGGATATTCAAAGACTCAATCCTATGTGATTCACAATCAAATTTTCCCTAAAACAAGTGTCTCTGCATGCCGAGTCGACAGGCGGGTTTTCAGGGTCCTAGTGAATGGATACGTCGGCCGCCGCACCATCACTGGACTCCCTAGACGGAGACCCGCTATCGAAACACGTTAACAATGTTGCCCTAAATCCCAACCAATTCCTTTTTTGGGACATTTGAAAAACGTCTCAAGGAACGAACCACCTATGATTCCACTTTGTCACATCCCGACCCTACCCAGGCTCGAGCCGCAACTACCCCAATCCCGCCTCCATAGGTCAGGGGCTAGCGACAAGCGCCGAAGGCTCGACAATTCAGGGAGGCCTTTTCCTGAGCACCTGTACACAGACACGCAACACACTCAATGTAGAAGTGCAGAGTAAAAGATAAGACAAGTAAATTAAAAGGTAAACTGTTATATATATAAACCACAAAAGTGTTGCGACCTCTAGCAGTACAAAGAAAGTGCTGAAAGTAAACTGAAAAGAAAAGGGGCAAAACACGCACCCAATTAGAAAAGTGCCACAACCCGGCAACAAGTGAACAAAAAGTAAACACCTGGGAGAGTCCCACACCTGAAACCTGACTATGACCACCGCACGTGGTCCAAGATCCCGAACACCCAAGCTCTGCTGAAGTCACAAACAACCTGTCTGTCGTCTACAAGGGCACACCAAGTGTGGGAAAAGCCCAAGCAGGGCTGAGTATAAAAATACTCAGTAGGATACCCCAAAGGCTCGAGGGAGCAACAAGGTAGGTACTGAAGGGTGAGAAGTAGATCAAACAGGGGAAAGTAATGGAGTAAAACAAGTAGTGTAGTAAAGAGTACAATAGAGTGTCCAGCTCAACCCAACAAGAGAAAGGAGGTAGACTCCTCCAGACACAAGGATCTGAAAACGGTGAGAAGATGAACTTCTCGTCGAATCTTATCTACCTATAGCAGGAGAGTAGAATCATCCAACCATGATAATATAGACACGAAAGGCACGTGGAATACCCTGTGCGTCTTCACCTATCTTAGAAGGAGAGTAACCAAACCCAAGGAGTGGGTAATGGAACAAGGTATATACATATCGAAATGCTCTATCAAGAATCCCAAACAAGATCGTAAGGGGATCTCCATCCTGTAGCTCAGCCCAAGAAAGTGAGTCTCCAACATTACCAGAAGTAAAAACCATTGATACCCAGCATCCCACACATCTTCCCCAAACTGCAAGTCAAGGGGCTAAAATCACTGCACCTCGACACTATCTTCTTTGGGCGGCACTGACTAACCCGCACGGTTTTAGGTCGCGTCACAAGGATGCGTCTTGGTGGTGAAATCTCCCCTCATACATGAGAGTTCTTGGGGGAAGTCAAACCAAACCTCATCACTATCACACAGTCGATAGGTCCTCAAAGTCAATTTGTCACATCACTGACCCGTACAACTAAGGGTCCCACTCTGGTAGTCAGGGAGAAAAGTCACCGAATTGCCTCAAAAGAAGGCCTGAGTCTGAAATACCAATGGGTGACCCAGTACCCAGCCCAGTTGGAGTGTAAACCCTAATAAATCATCAGGCGACCCACTGCCCAGCCCTGCTGGAGGTTAAGCCTAGTACATGTCGACAAGAGACCCACTCCTCAGCCCTGCTGGAGGGTAGACCTGGAATAAGTCAACAGGCGACCCACTGCCCAGTCTCTGCTGGAGGTTAAACCCGAATATATCATCAGGCGACCCACTGCATAGCCCTGCTAGAGGTTAGACCCAAAACAAGTCGATAGGTGACCCACTGCCTAGACCTACTGGAGGGTAGGCCCGGAAGAAGTCAATGAGAAACCCACTGCCCAGCCCCCCTGGAAGGTACACCCGAAGATGTCGATGAGCAACCCATTGCCCAGCCCCGCTGGCTGGTAAACCCGATACTTCTCTGGCCATCCCTACTGGAAACAACCTCTTATGAAGAGGATCGGTGCTCGCGTAAAGTATTGGTCATAGCAGATCCCACAAACCCTACTAGGGAACATGAGGCAACTCTATAGGCCAAACCACCGAATATAGAACCAGGGGAAAACCACTCAACCCTACTGATCAAACAACCAAGAACATAGGGACCATCTACATCATGATAGGTCAAGGGTACGCAAAGCCGAACACGACACTCACATGGGGCCCACACGACGTGTGGCCCCAAGCCAACTCTAACCAAGCGAACAAACTTTCTTAGGTACAAACAACCACATGTACCTCCCAGCGTTCTTCAATACTCCCAGAGTATGCCACGTCTCCATCCCAAAGGCTAACATGCACACGGCCCCCAACATCAACACGAAGGCATAATCATATCAACCAAAACATTCCACCTCAACGGCTGAGGCACGACCAACCATGACTCTTCAAGCACTACTTCACTCACACGGTAGTGCACATGATCTAACGCCAAGGGTTCGCTTCCAAACACAGCAAGAAGAACCGCCACCGGAGCACCATTCATATTTCCACATTTATTGAGATTTCAAAGGAGACTTTGCACATGCCAACAGATTGCACTGTTGTAATCCTCGCAGAAAAACATGTGAGATAGGCTATTTACTCACCTCAAACGGATATCCGACGGAAAAGTCGCCAACTCCGCTTTACGCCCGAATGGCGTACCGTGGTCCCGAGCCACGGCCCCGAAAACAGTCGGGCGCATCGCACCCTTGCGATCCCCTCTAGAAAACACGTCAAAATCACTACTCACTTGAGTGGAACGGATATCCAGAGAAAATATACATTCCTGCTGATCACTCATGAGCGGTACCACGCGGAACCCACACCCCGGTCCCGAAGCGCTTCCAACGGATCGCACCATTGCAATTCTCTAAAAAATGTACACAAGATGGACTATTCACTTGTCCAAAATGGTCACCTAGTGATAATGATGGAAAATCACCACCAACGCCCCAACGGTCCTCATGGGGCCCGCCCCATCGTTCATAATTAAAGTGGGTGGATTGCGCCATTGCAATGCCCTTGGAAAAACACCCATAATTGACTACTCACACGCCCCGAATGGATTCCCGATTAAAATGTTATAAAGCACTGCATACAGATCGAAAGATGGCCCGTGGGTCCCATGCCTCAACTCTAGTTTCGACGCCCAAAACCATACTGGAAACCTCCGGCTCAATGTCAGGGTCACAACACCACTGACGGTGCTCAATTTGGAAATCGGATGTGTCCGCGCTGTCCAAAACAAGATTCCTGAAAAAACAGCCGACCCCTAACGGTCATGCCGTGCCCTCAAGCCCCTCATTTCGGGAATTAAAATTCCCCGAAACCATCTCAAAAAGTCCGCCTCGATTCAAGGGATGCATCGCCGTAGACGGTGCCCAAAACAGATGCCCAACGGATGATTTATGAAGTATAAATCATTTTTCATGAAAATAATAATAATAATAATATTATTATTATTAGTATAACCCATTTTTTTAATATATATATATATATATATATATATTAAAAAAAACCAGACCGACCATTCTGCTGGTCTTCTCCTCCAAACAGGACTCGCAGCGTGCGGGTCCTTGTCGGCCAGTGAGGGTCCGTAGACCCCGGTCCTCTCTCACAACAACCGGCCAAAGCCGGTCTTGCCTGCGTTGCTGCCCCGCTGGCGCCCACTACCGACGACCCCGTGACCCAGCGCTCCGCCGACCTCCGCTCGACCTCCTCCGTAGGGTCTCCTGCCGACCCAGCGCCGGGCTCTGCTGAAGGGAGCTGCTCCGCCGTGCTCATGCTATCCACGCCCACTCGCTGTTGAAGCCACTGACGCCTGCGCCCGGCCGACCGCCCTGCTCGACTGCGAGCCTCCTCCTCGCCCTGGCCAGCCGTCACCACGCGCCGACACCTCCGTGCTCGCCCGGACCTCCGCCGAATGTCCGCGCCGCCCTGCTTCCGACACCCGCTCGCCCTCAACTAGCCTCGGTGCTCCTTGCTCGCCTAGAGGACCCCTGTGATAGGCACCGACCAGAAACCCCCTGGAAACACTGGTTTTTTTGGCCAGAAAACATTCCAAAACCCGCAATCTTTGGCGGGGGATTGCGGAGGCCTCGAGACTCCAAATTCAAAACCGAAATATGCGTTGGAAAGATCATAAATTATACTAAACTATTATGGTATTAATTATCATATTCTACAGCAATTAAATGTTATAAATGGAGCTCAAAGGAGATGCGGGAAAACAAAACAAAAACGACAAATCCTACCTCGTGGGTGTTGCCCGAAGCTTCACTATGATTGATCCGTCTGTGCGCCACGCCGCCATGGAGAGGTGGAGGAGAGGAGGGGGAATCCTCCTTGGTTGAGCTCTTATACCATATGGGAGGGGAAATGGGGAAGGGGAGGGGTGGGGTTATGGATTAAATAACGAAAAGAAATTAATTAAAATTTTAATTAATTTAACACCCAATTTAACACGCACCAGAAACTTTAGACATGGTCGAGGATAAGCCTCCCCTTGGGTAAAAACCTCCTACCAAGCACAACGGAGGTCTCAGAATTTTAATCTGAGGCCCCGTTCAAAAGTTATAAAATTTAAGGTTTGAAGCTGCTAAATTACTAAAACGCCCCTGGGCCATTTTTTCCAGACGAACCGCGTCCCTGAAAGTTACACCCCTCCTATGGTAAAAGGCATGTTTCAGACTCAACAGTGCCCTCAGTTTTAAAATCCGAGCAACCGTTTATGAGATACTTGAGTTAAGCCGTTAAATGAATAAATTAATTATTTAATTTATCCGTTCCACGCTCCGATAGCGAGTGAGGGGTACAAACGTCCCGCGCCGACATGTTTTATGTTGTTCCTAGGGTAAAAACCCCATTATGGACTCATTAGTACACTCAAGTTCCAGATCAGGATCACTGTTTAGGAGTTATCCCATTTATTTGGCGTTTCCAGTGTGAAAGCACTGAAAATTTAATTCCGGCCACTCCGGGGCTCAGAATCGCACGCCGTCTGAAGGAGCTGCTCTGGAAGAACATCGTGAATATTACAAAGTCAATAGAAGCAAAAACTAGGTTATTAAATCATTCCTTCTTTCAAGATTTTCGTCCCTGAAAAGAAAAACCAGGGAACAACTCAGGGTACTAAGTCCGCACCTAGGTCTCCCGTACCCAAAAGAACTTTTGCACAGTCCTGCGTCAACGCAAAAGAACCAAGGATTGATCCATTCATGTGAGGTCTTCCCTCACCGATGGCGTGAATCGGGGCATGCATGCTTCTTCTTAGGAATGTCATGTGGGAGACACCATGCACCCACTCCAGACTTTGGGGTGGGGCAAGGCGGTAGTTAACCTCACCATCCCTTTGCATGGTCTCAAACGTCCCAAATGCCCTCGGGCGTAACTCGCCTCCCTGAACGAACCCCTATGTTGCACGCTTCTACTATAACCACCGCCCGCACCTGGAACATGGCCCGATGATTCCCTCCCTCAGTATATCCCTATGGTGAAATACCCAAGTATATCTGTTCACACAAGGTTTCCCAGTCGATGTCCCACAACCAAGACTCTCTTACACACTCGAAATCGAAGGATTCAACACCATCGACTAAAGATAAAGATTCCACGCCTTTTACTCCACCGACACAGGGCCACACCGACGCCCAACGTCACCCTGGTAACAATCCAAACAAGGAGTAGGGAGAAAATCACTTCACACATAGAGTCTAACAATTCTAAATCAACAAGTAGAGGAGATGTAGGGCATACCTCTTATCACCTCATTTTCTACAGGATCATAGACATCCAAAGCTCACGGTTGTCTGTAGTCCAAACTGTCAGCTTCGGGAGCCTGGTGTGGACTTCCTAGTGGTGATGAGAAGACCCCATAAATTCATCCCTCACTACCATCTCCTCCCGCTCCTCTGATAGAACCGCCTCTCTAGGCGCTACTCTGATCATGGCGCTGCCTCCATCGTGGTGGTGAACCTGCTGCCTGCCCGAAGCTCTCTGCATGCCTGATCGAGCAGTCCCGTGCCAAGTGACCTCACCCATCACAATCATAGCACCGAATCTATCTGGGTTGTACTGGTTCTGAACGACGCTAGTGTGGTGTACGACCACGCCCTTGAGTCCGGTTATCAGAAATCCACATGTGTCGAGGTTCTGCTTGCCGACGCCCGCTAGCTGTGGCAGACGTCTCGGCTCCAATGTGCCTGCTGCCACGACCAAATCTAGAACATTACAGGAAGCTCTCTTTCACCAGCGCCTGATCTAGCACCCCAACATATATGGAAATTCCCAAGGGTACTATGAAAACATGAATCTCTTGGAACAGACCCTGCTCAAACTTTCGCGCTTGGATGTTGTCATCATGGACCAAGTCTGGGTAAAATCATGCACGGTCTGCGAAACTAGCAGTGTACTCAGCGACCGTCATCCCTCCCTGCTGAAACTGCATAAGCTCTTGAATCTGAACGGAGCACAAGCAGGAGGGGAAAACTCCCCACGGAACAATAACAGAAATTCGCCCCATGAAGGTGACGACTCATCAAGAAAATGAGTAACCAGACTCCACTAATTCCAAGTTGCTCCACGAAAAAGGCTGGCTGCCAAAGCCACTCTTTGATATGTCAGCGTCTGCACAAGCCTGAAAAGGAAAATGACTATCTTCTGCCAAACCTTTACTGCCTGAGGGTCTGGCTCACCACCGAACCTCAGCGGTCTCTGTCACTGGAACTCATGGTGCATGCTCAACCTGCGCTCAAGCCCCGTCTGCTCTACTAGAGCTGTCTGCTTGCCAACATGTGGGGGTGCTGCCACCATCCCACCTAGAGAAAGGGGATTGCATGATGGGTCAGGGACTGAGGCCTCGTAGCTCACAGGGTCATCGTCACGAACCAAAGCTGTTGTCATGGCTGGTTGTCTTTGCAGAGACATCCTGAATGTTATCAAGGAGTGCCACGGTCAAATGAGAATATATGTATATGTGACCATAACAACAGTGGGGAGATGACTCAAGAAGGAAATTCAAAGACTCAATCTTATGTGATGCACAAACAAATTTTCCCTGCAACAAGTGTCTCAACATGCCAAGTTGGCAAGAGGGTTATCAGGGTCCTGGTGAATGGATACGTCAGCCGCCGCACCATTACTGGACTCCCTGGCCTGAGAGCCGCTATCGAGAAATGTTAACAATGTTGCCATAAATCCCAACCAATTCCTTTATAGGGACGTCCGTACAACGTCACAAGGAATGAACCACCTCTGATACGACTTTTTCACGTCCCGACCATAGCCAGGATCGAGCCGCTACTACCCAAAGCCGGCCTCCATAGGCCAGGGGCTAGCGACAAGTGCCGAAGGCTCAACAACTCGGGGAGGCCTTTTCCTGAGCACCTGTACACACACACGCAGCACACTCAATGCAGAAGTGCAGTGTAAAAGTAAAGACAAGTAAATTAAAAGGGAAACTACTATATATATGTTGTACCCCTCTCTCTTGGATTTTAATGATCACAATCACTCTCATCGTGTTCTAACTTGTTTTCAAGTGTTTTGATGCTAGGAAAAAGGTTGCCCAGGAGTTGGCCCAAGAAGGTTGATAGTGGACTCTCTGAGTCCACCGGCCAACCGGTGGATTTCCACCGACCAGACGATGGTGTCTGGTAGAAGCATTGCTTTCTTCCAGATCCACCGGTCAGCTGGTGTTAGCGCACCGGCCAGCCGGTACGCGCACCGGCCAACCGTTTCATGCCCACCGGCCAGCCGGAGGACCCAGGCAGTGGACTTGCCCACTGCCTGGTGACACCCGCCAACCGGTGGATGACCACCGGCCAGCCGGTGGAACCCAGAAAGAAAGCCTGCTCTGTCTGGACCACCGGCCAGCCGGTGTGCCCAGTCAAACTAGCCGTTGGGCTTTGACCAGACTTGTACTTTTGACCCCCAACGGCTCCGGAAGCCCTCCAACGGCCATATTGAAGTGTTTATGGGTATTTTTCCTATAAATAAGATACCATGGATCTCGGGAACACACCTGAAATATTTTTTGATGTTTTTACGCTCTAACGACAAATCTCCAAGGCCTCTTGTGATCCATTGCCTTCCTTGAAGCTTGAGCTCCCTCTCCATCAGCTGTTATCACACTTTTGGCGCTCAAGGCTTCCGCGTGTTTGTATTACTTTATTTGTTTAGTTCTTCATTGGGTTTGGATTAAAACAAACCTCTCACTTTCATTCTTTCTTTCAATTGGGTTTCTTGCTACAGCCATAATAACAAAGAAAGTTGTACGAAGGTGTTCTAGCCTACCTTAAAACGACTAGTGGGTTTCTTGCTACAACCATTAAAAATAAAGCTGACGTAATTAATCTCTCAACAGTTCTTGTTGGGAGAGGAGACGTAGGCTTGGGAATTAAGCCGAACTTCGTTATCAAAATGTGTCTTGCCTTTTTTATTTCCGCTGCATTGATAATTGTTTTAAATTGTTAATTATTTTTGAAAAGGCAATTCACCCCCCCTCTTGCCATCCTCTACGACCCAACATTTGGTATCAAAGGGAGTGTTTGTGTAATACCTTAACCGGTTACAAACTTAAGATCCTTAGTGATGGATAATTCCTCGCATGCTCCCGAAGGGTATTCTATGACTCGGGCTCCATTCTTTGATGGAACTGATTACACTTATTGGAAAACTCGCATGATTACTTTTCTTAGAAGCATTGGTTATCCTATCTATAGGATTGTAATGCAAGGCTATACTTTATCTAACAAGGATGAGTCCAAATGGACCCCCGAAGACATTTCCAATTTTGAGCTTGATGTCAAAGCCATGAATGCTCTTCATTGTGGGTTAGACCGTAATGAATTAAACGGTGTTTCTACTTGCTCCTCTTCTTATGAAATTTGGAAACTTTTAGAAGTAACCCATGAGGGAACTAACAAAGTCAAAGACATTAGATTAGACATGTATCACCAAGATTTTGAAAGTTTCACCATGCACCCACACGAATCAATTACTGAAATGTTTACTCGTTTTACTGACGTTTTCAATGGAAGAAAATCTCTTGGTGAGGATGTTTCTGCAGAAATGATGGTCAAGAAGATTCTTTGGGTCATACCAAGCTCATGGGCACTAAAGGTGACCGCAATTCAAGAAGAAAAAGATGTCAATAAAATGCCGGTTGAAGAGCTCATTGGATCACTCATGACCTACGAGATCACCATGAAGAGGAAAGCCGATAAAGAAGGTAAAACCTTCAAGGAGAAAAAGAACATTGCTTTCAAAGCAAAGGAAGAAAGCTCCTCCACTGATAGCGAATCCGAGATTGCTCAACTAGAAAGAAAAATGAGCAAATTCATGAAGAAAAAGAAGAAATTTCGAAGGGCACGAAAGGAAGAGCCCAAAGCAGAGAATGAAGTTACATGCTTTGAATGTGGAAAGAAAGGCCACATCAAACTGGAGTGCTCCATTTTCAAGAAAATGGTAAATGAAAAGAAAAACAAGAAGGCTTTCAAAGCATCCACATGGAGTGCAAGTGATGGCTCCTTGTCTTCAAGCCACTCAAGCGATGAAGGTGAACAATGCCTAATAGCATTTGATGAGGTATCTTCTTCCGACTCCTCTTCCTCATCTTCCTCTTTCAATAATGACATGTACTATGAAGATCTTCAAAATGCGAGAGATAAATTAGAGGAAGGTTTTCACGAACTCACCTCTAAATTTATGGCATTGAAAAAGAAAAATAAAATTCTCATTTCTGAAAAAGAACAACTTCTCAAAAAGAATGAGGAACTTGCCCTTAAGATCCAAGATATTCCAAATGTTGATTCTTTGAATTCAACCATTAAAGATCTAAGGGAGTCTCTTGCCAAGTTCACCCAAGGTGAACAAAATTTGACCAAATTACTAGGTTCTCAGCGTTCGGCTAGAACAACACATGGACTTGGCTTTAACAAACAAGCCACTTCTTCTAGAGCACCCACTACTTTTGTAAGGGGGAGCTCTCAATATAAATTTTGTAATTATTGTAAAAAGACCGGGCACATGATTTATGAATGTGATTGTAAAAATGCAAGGTATGGAAGCCCCAAAACCATTACCTACTCGGATGAGTATTTTAGATGGAAACCCTCTAGAAATATATGGGTTCAAAAGTCTCTCTTAGCTAATCTTTCCGGACCCAAACTTATATGGGTACCAAAATATATTCTCTCTTGATTTTATAGGATAAACGCCAAAGAAGTATGACTTAGAAAGGCTCGTGGTATCTCGACAGCGGATTCTCGAGGCACATGTGTGGCGATCCCTCCGAGTTCAACTCCCTTGAAGAATTCGATGGGGGATACGTCACCTTCGGTGACAATTCAAAAAGAAAGATCGTCGGAATAGGTACCATTGGATTTGGTATCACCTCTTTAATTAAAGATTTTTTATTTGTTAAATGTTTAAAACATAATCTAATTAGCATTAGTCAACTTTGTGATAGTGGTTTTTCGGTGAATTTTCAAAATGATTTATGCAATGTGTTTGATTTTCAAAACAAATTGATATTTTCTGCTTCCCATTTTCAAAATGTTTACATTATTGATTTAAAGTCTTTAGCTAGCCAAAATGTTAAATGTTTAAGTGCTCTTGACAATGAGTCTTGGCTTTGGCATAGAAGGTTGGGGCATTGTAGCTCTCATTCACTTCTAAAGCTTAATAAGAACAAGCTCATCTGTGACCTTCCTAAACTTAAGTTTAAGAAAGATTTGATTTGTGAGCCATGCCAACATGGAAAGCAACACAGGTCTTCTTTCAAATCTAAGAAGGAAGTGTCCACTTCAAAATCTCTTGAGCTCCTACATCTTGATCATTTTGGTCCTACCTATGTAGCAAGTCTAGGTGGAAAATCCTATACCTTTTTCCTAGTAGATGATTTTTCTCATTTCACTTGGGTTTTCTTTTTATCTCATAAAAATGATGCTTGTAGAACCTTTTTGAAATTCTCTAGGAAAGTAGAAAACGAAAAAGGATATAAAATTATATCGCTCCGTAGTGACCATGGAGGTGAATTCGAGAACAAATAATTCGATGAATTGTTTTCCTCTCAAGGATACAATCACACCTTCTCTTCCCCTAGGACTCCACAACAAAATGGAGTGGTTGAAAGGACAAACCGAACTCTCCAATAAATTTCTCGAACCCTCCTTAGTGAATTAAACCTCCCTCAATTTTTCTGGGCCGAGGCAGTTAACACTTCTTGTTATACTATCAATAGAGTCCTTGTAAGACCCCTTCTTAAGAAAACCCCCTATGAACTTTGGAAAGGCAAATTGCCCGAAGTTGGTTATTTTAAAGTGTTTGGTTGTAAATGCTTTATCCTTAACACAAAAGATAACCTAGGGAAATTTGATGTCAAATCTGATGAAGGTATTTTTCATGGGTACTCCAACTCAAGCAAAGCATATCGTGTCTTCAAAAAACGTTCAAAACCCATCTAAGAATCATCTCATGTCATGTTTTATGAAAATATTCCAAAACCCCATCTGGTCATTGAAGATGTTGAAGATAAGCTTGATAAACTTGAATTAAATGATTCATCTTCTCCTCTCAAGGAGGATGATGATCATGAACCTTCTTCACCTTCTTTTCCTTCCACCTTGCCTATGGTTTGGAAACCTTCTAGAGACCATCCTTTAGAAAATGTTATAGGTGATCTTCAAGCCGGTACTCAAACTAGAAGATCAATCCTCAACAAGGTTGAACATCAAGCCTTCATTTCTCACCTAGAGCCTCAAACCATTAATGATGCCATTAATGATGAGAATTTGGTTCTTTCAATGCAAGATGAACTAAATCAAATCTCTAGAAATGATGTTTGGACTCATGTTGAAAGACCCAATGATCATCCAATTATTGGAACTTAATGGGTTTTTAGGAACAAACTTGATGATCAAGGAAATATAAACCGAAACAAGGCTCGCCTAGTAGCTAAGGGATATAATCAAGAAGAAGGAATTGATTATGGTGAAACCTTTGCACACGTTGCTATATTGGAATCCATTAGGATCTTGTTGGCTTTCGCCGCCCACTTAAATTTCAAACTTTTTCAAATGGATGTTAAAAGCGCCTTTTTAAATGTTTTTATTTCAGAAAAAATCTTTGTTGAACAACCTCCCGGTTTTGAAGATCCAAAATTTCCAAATCATGTTTTTAAATTAACCAAGGCTCTATATGGCTTAAAGCAAGCCCCTCGGGCTTGGTATGAGCGGTTAACAAAATTCCTTTTAGAAAATGATTTTAAAATGGGTCAAGCTGATTGTACCCTCTTTTTAAAACACACTTCAAAAGATCTTTTAATCGTCCAAATCTACGTCGATGAAGTTATCTTTGGTTCAACCAAAGAATCACTTTGTACTGATTTTTCAGATATAATGAGAAAATAATTTTAAATGAGCTTTATGGGGGAATTGAAATTTTTTCTCGGTTTTCAAATCGTTCAAAATTCAAAAGGTATTTTTCTAAGACAAGGCAAATACACAAACGAGCTCTTAAGTCGTTTTGGTATGGATCAAGTAAAGGAAATTAGTACCCCTATGGGTACTTCCTGTAAGCTTACGTTAGATGAAGTCAGGAAACCGGTTGATAAGAAGCTTTATAGGAGTATGATCGGGAGTCTACTTTACCTAACTGCGACCCGTCCTGACATCATGTTCAGTGTTTGCCTTTGTGCTCGTTTTCAAGCCAATCCCAAAGAATCTCATTTTAAATCGGTCAAAAGGATTTTTAGGTATTTAAGAGGATCCAAAAACATTGGTTTATTTTATCCTTCTAATACTTCTTTAGAACTTTCTTCATATTCGGATGCTGATTTTGGTGGATGTCAATTAGATCGAAAGAGTACTAGTGGAACCTGTCATCTACTAGGAAAGTCCCTTGTATTGTGGAGTAGCAAGAAGCAAAACTGTGTTGCTCTTTCTACTGCTGAGGCCGAGTACGTAGCCGCTGGGAATTGTTGTGCCCAAATTATTTGGATGCAGCACACTCTCTTGGATTACGGACTTTCCTACGATCATGTCCCTATTCGGTGTGACAACACTAGTGCCATTAGTATTTATAAGAATCCAATAAAACACTCTAGAACAAAGCATATAGACCTAAGGCATCATTTCCTTCGTGACCATTTTCAAAAAGGGGATATCACTTTGGAATTCATTTCTACTGATTTCCAATTAGCTGATATTTTTACCAAACCGCTCCCGGTTGAACGTTTTGATTTTATTAAGGGGGAGTTAGGAATGATTCGTCAATGAGCTCTATTAAATATTTAACTCTTTTTTTTGTTGTTTATCTAATTTCTTCTCATTTTTTTCTCTTTCCCTCCTATTTTGATAATCCCAAAGGGGGAGAAATTTCTATGTTTACTAGTTTCATATTTCAATTGATTAAAGTGCTCTTTAAAAAAAAATGACCTATGGTTACAATTTCAAAATGACTCATTCTCTTTAGATTAAGATCATTTTCAATACATGGTACATCTCTTCAAAAAATTTTTTTGAAATGATCTCTAATATATTTTCATGTCCAAAATTGTTTATTTAAGTTTTCAATTGGCATATCCTTTTTAAAGCTTTCTCTTTTGTGATTGTGATCATCAAAATAGGGGGAGATTGTTGTACCCCTCTCTCTTGGATTTTAATGATCACAATCACTCTCATCATGTTCTAACTTGTTTTCATGTGTTTTGATGCTAGGAAAAAGGTTTCCCAGGAGTTGGCCCAAGAAGGCTGATAGTGGACTCTCTGAGTCCACCGGCCAACCGGTGGATTTCCACCGGCCGGCCGGTGTCTCTGGCAGAAGCATTTCTTTCTGCCAGATCCACCGGTCAGCCGGTGTTAGCGCACCGGCCAGCCGGTATGGGCACCGGCCAACCGGTTCTTGCCCACCGGCCAGCCGGAGGACCCAGGCAGTCGACTTGCCCACTGCCTGGTGACACAGGCCAACCGGTGGATGACCACCGGCCAGCCGGTGGAACCCAGACAGAAAGCCTGCTCTGTCTGGACCACCGGCCAGCCGGGAGCTCAGCACCGGCCAGCCGGTGGACCACCAGCCATCCAATGAGACACCACCGGCCAGCCGGTGTGCCCAGTCAAACTAGCCATTGGGCTATGACCAGACTTGTACTTTTGACCCCCAACGGCTCCGGAAGCCCTCCAACGGCCATATTGAAGTTTTTATGGGTATTTCTCCTATAAATAAGATACCATGGATGACGGGAACACACCCGAAATATTTTTTTTGATGTTTTGATGCTCTAACGACAAATATCCAAGGCCTCTTGTGATCCATTTCCTTCCTTGAAGCTTGAGCTCCCTCTCCATCAGCTGCTATCACACTTTTGGCGCTCAAGGCTTCCGTGTGTTTGTATTACTTTATTTGTTTAGTTCTTCATTAGGTTTGGATTAAAACAAACCTCTCACTTTCATTCTTTCTTTCAATTGGGTTTCTTTCTACAACCATAATAAAAAAGAAAGTTGTACGAAGGTGTTCTAGCCTACCTTAAAACGGCTAGTGGGTTTCATGCTACAACCATTAAAAAGCAAGATGACGTAATTAATCTCTCAACGGTTCTTGTTGGGAGCGGAGACGTAGGCTTGGGAATTAAGCCGAACTTCGTTATCCAATTGTGTCTTTCCTTTTCTATTTCCGCTGCAATGATAATTGTTTTAAATTGTTAATTATTTTTGAAAAGGAAATTCACCCCCCCCCCTCTTTCCATCCTCTACGACCCAAAAATATATAAACCAAAAAAGTGAATTGACCTCTAATAGTACAAAGAAAGTCCTAAAAGTAAACTGAAAAGAAGAGGGGCAAAACAAGCGCCCAACCAGAAAAGTTCCACAACTCGGGAACAAGTGAACAAAAACTAAACACCTGGGAGAGTCTCACACCTAGAACCCGACTAAGACCACCGCACGCGGTCCATGCTCCTGAACTCCCAAGCTCTACTGAAGTCACGACCAACCTGTCCGTTGTTTGCAAGGGCACACAAAGTTCGGGCAAAGCCCAAGCAGGGGTGAGAATAAAAATACTCAGTAGGATACCCTGAAGGCTCGAGGGAGAAACAAGTGGGGTACCAAAGGGTGAGAAGTTGGTCGAACAGGTGAAAGTAAATGAGTACAACAAGGAGTGAAGTAAAGTGTACAGAAGAGAGTCCAGCTCAACCCAACAAGAGAAAGGAGGTAGACTCGTCCCGACACAAGGAGATGGAAATGGTGAGAAGATGAACTTCTCGTCAAGTCTTCACTACCTATAGCAGGAGAGTATACTCGTCCAACCACGAGAAGCTAGACACGGAAAGCACATGGCATACCCTGCATGTCTTCGCCTCTCCTACAAGGAGAGTAACCAAAACCAAGGAGGGGGTACTGGAACAAGGTATATATATATATATCCAAATACTCAATCAAGAAGCCCAAACAAGATCTTAAGGGGATATCCATCCCGTAGATCAGACCAAGAAAGTGAGTCTCCAACGGTCCCAGAAGTAAAAACCATCGATGCCCAGCATCTCGCACATCTGCCCTGAACTGCAAGTCAAGGGGTTCAAATAAATAGACCTTGAAATTATCCTATTTGGTCGTCACTGACTCGCCCACACGGTTATAGGTCGTATCACAAGGACGCGTCTGGGGGGGGGGGAATCTCCCCTTGTACTTGAGAATACTGGGGGAAAGTCAAACCACACCTCATCACTATCACACAGTTGAGAGGTCCTCAATGTCAAGCTATCACATCACTGAACTGTACAACTATGGGTCCAACTCTGGTAGTCACGGAGAATAGTCACCGACTTGCCTCACAAGAAGGCCTGAGTTTGAAATGCCCACGGGTGACCCAACGCCCATCCCAGTAGGAGGGAAAACCCTAATACATGATCAAGTGACCCACTGCCCAACCCTGTTAGAGTTTAAACCTGGAAGAAGTCGACAGGTGACCCACTACTCATCCCTGTTGGAGGGTAGACCTGTAAGAAGTCGACAGGAGACCCACTGCCCAATCTCTGCTGGAGGGTAAACCCCAATACATCATCAGGAGACCCACTTCCCAGCCCTGCTAGAGGGTAGACCCAGAAAAAGTTGACATGAGATCCACTGCCCAACCCTACTGGAGGGTAGAACTGGAAGAAGTCGATATGCAACCCACTACCCAGCCCCGCTGGAGGGTAAACCCGAAGATGTCGATGAGCAACCCACTGCCCAGCCCCGCTAGAGGGTAAACCTGAAACTGCTCTTGCCAACCCTACTGGAAACGACCTTCTATGAAGATGATCGGTTCTCGCGTAAATTATTGGTCAAACTAGAACCCACAATCCCTACAAGGGAACTCGAAGCAACTCTGTCGGCCAAACCACCGATAATAGAACCAGGGAAAAACCACTCAACCCTACTGATGAAACAACTGAGAACAGAGGGATCCTCTACATCACGAGAGGTCAAGGGTACGCAACGCAGAACACGACACACACATGGGGCCCACATGTCATGTGGCCCCAAGCCAACTCCAACCAAGTGAACAAACGTTTTTAGGTACAAACAACCACATGTACCTCCTAGTGTTCTTGCATACTCCCAAAGTATGCCACGTCTCTAGCCCAAAGGCTAACTTGCACACGACCCCCAATGTCAACTCGAAGGCGTAATCATATCAACTCCAACTTTCCACCTCAACAGATGAGGCACGTCCAACCACGACTCTTCAAGAATTACTTCACTCACAAGGGAGTGCACGTGATCTAACACCTAGGGTTCACTTCCGAACACAGCAAGAAGAACCGCCACCGGAGCCCCATTCAGATTTCCACATTTAATGAGACATCAAATAACACTCCGCACATCCCAACAGATTACACTGTTCTAATCCTCATGGAAAAACATGTGAGAAATTCTATTTACTCGCCCCAAATGGATATCCGACGGAAAAGTTTCCAACTCCGCTTTACGCCCGAATGGCGTTCCGTGGTCCTGAGCCTCGGCCCCGAAAATAGTCGGGCACATCGCACCATTGCGATCCCCTCGGGAAAACACGTAAAAAGCACTAATCACTTGAGTGGAACGGATATCCGGAGAAAATATACATTCTGGCTTACCGCGCACAAGCGGTACCACGCGGAACCCACACCCCTATCCTGAAGCACTGCCAACGGATCGCACCGTTGCGATCCTCTCAAAAAAGTACACAAGATGGACTATTCACTTCTCCAAAATGGTCACCCGGTGATAGAGATGGAAAATCACCATCAACACCCAAACGGTCCTCGTGGCGCCCGCACCATCCTGCAGAATTTAAGCAAGCGGATTGCGCAATTGCAATTCCCTCAGAGAAACACACTGAATTGACTACTCTCATTCCCCGAACGGATGCCCGATGAAAATGTTAAAAAGCGCTGCGTATAGATCGAAAGATGGCCCGTGGGGCCCATGCCTAAACTCCGGTTTCAACGCCCAAAACCATACTGCAAAACTCCGGCACAATGACAGGATCGTAATGCCACTGACGACGCTCAATTTGGAAATCGGATGTGTCTCCGCCATCCAAAACAAGATTCGCGAAAAAACACCCGACCACTTAACGGTCATGTCACGCCCTCGAGCCCCTCCTTTCGGGAATTAAAATTCCCTGAAACCATCTCAAAAAGTCTTTCTCTATTCAAGGGGTGCATCTAAGCAGACGGTGACCACAATGGACGCCCTGCGGATGATTTATGAAGTATAAATTATTTTTCATAATAATAATAATAATAATAATAATATTATTATTATTATAAAGCATTTTTTTATTATATTTATATTTTTTTTTAAAAAGAAACCAGACCGGCCATTCGGCCAGTCTTCTCCTCCCAATAGGGCCCGCAGTGTGCGGGTCCCTGTTGGCCAGATAGGGTCCGTAGACCCCGGTCCTCCCTCACAACGACCGGCCAAAGTTGGTCTTACCCGCGTCGTCGCCCCGCTGGTGCCCGCTCCCGACGACCCCGCGACCCAGCGCTCCGTTGGCCTCCGATCGGCCTCCTCTGTGGCGTCCCCTGCTGACCCAGTGTCGGCCTCCGCTGAAGGGAGCGGCTCCTCCACGCTCGCACCAACCGCGCCCGCTCACCGCTGAAGCCGCCGACGCCTACGCCCGGTCGACCGCCCTGCTTGACCGCGAGCCGCCTCCTCACCCCGGCCAGCCGCCGCCTCGCACCGACGCCTCCACGCTCGCCCGAACCTCCGCCGAATGCCTGCGCCGCCCTACTTCCGACACCTGCTCGCCCTCACCTGGCCCCCATGTTCCATGCTCGCCCGGAGGACCCCCGTGACATGCACCGACTAGAACCCCCCCTCCCCCGGAAACTCTGGTTTTTTTGGCCGGAAAACATTCCAAAACCCGCAATCTTCGGAGGGAGATTGCGGAGGCCTCGGGACTCCAAATTCAAAACCCTAAAGATTTATTGGAAAGATCATAAATTATACTACGCGATTATGGGATTCATTTCCATATTCGACAACAATTCACTGTTATAAATCAAGCTCAATAGAGATGCAGGAAAAGAAAACAAAAACGGAAAATCCTACCTCGTGAGCATTGCTCGAAGCTTCGCTGCGAGGGATCCGCTGGTGCACCACGCCGCCTTGGAGAGGTAGAGGAGAGGAGGTGGAATCCTCCATGGTTGAGCTCTTCTTCCAGGGGGAAGGGGAAATGAGGAAGGAGGGGGGTGGGGTTATGGATTAAATAAGGAAAAGAAATTAATTATAATTTTAATTAATTTAACCCCCAATTTAACCCACACCCGAAACATTCGACAGGGTCGAGGTTAAGCCTCCCCTAAGGTAAAAACCACCTACCGAGCACAACGGAGGTCTCATAATTTTAATCTGATGCCCCGTTCAAAAGTTATAAAATTTAATGTCTGAAGCCGCTATATTACTAAAACGCCCCTGAGACCATTTTTCATAGACGGGCCGCGCCTACGAAAGTTTCACCCCTCCTAGGGTAAACAGTACGTTCCGGACTCAACAGTGCCCTTTGTTTTCCAATCCGAGACACCGTTTAAGAGATACATGAGTTAATACATTAAACAAATAAATTAATTATTTAATTTATCCGTTCCACGCTCTGATAGCGAGTGAGGGGTCCAAACATCCCGCGCTGACATGTTTTATGTTCTTCATAGTGTAAATACCCCATTCCGGACCCATCCGTACACTCATGTTCCTGATCCGGATCAATGTTTAGCATTTATCCCATTTATTTGGCGTTTCCAGTGTGAACGCACTGAATATTTAATTCCGGCCACTTCAGGGCTCGGAATTGCACGCTTTCTGAAGGCGCTTCTCTGGAATAACATCAAGAATATTCCAAAGTCTTTCACAGAACAAAATGGGTTCTTACATGTATAAATTTTTTACCACTCCATTCCCATATCCATTTCATTATGTTTTATCATCCATAATAATTTTTTTTACACCATCCTAAAATGATAACATCATTTCCATTGGTATACATTTATACTATTACAATTTAGGTTTATGAACACGCTACCTTTCTGGTTTCGGTTGTGGAAAATTAAACTGTCATTTAAGAAATGTATTTTCCACTGCATCCATGACATAAATCGATTCATTTTCATATACCTAAATTAAAGGATAGTCATATATGTATAATATTTATGAAATATTTTATATTATATAATTATGAAACATATTAACATTTTCCCATGTTCTATAAAAAATAAAACAATCAACCATGTATATGTTTGGATTACTACCTCCATAGAATGGATTATTTTTGTTTTCAATTTCATTAACACCTTAAATAGATCGTCATAGAATATGGGTAAATAGTAAAATACTTTTTTAGTAACTGGTTTAGGATTTTAAGGAAAAATTTGATAATATATTAATGCTATGAGCAACAAAAAATCCTTGTAAATCCAACTCTCCAAAAGAATATTCTTATAGAAAATATGATTTCTTCATACTATGAATTAAATTCTTATAGTTATATAATACAATAATTCATTAAAATTGAGATAAAAAATATTAATAAACACAAAATAATATCACTATACTGGTATTTTAATTATATTATTACTAAATAACTTCATAATAAACAATTAATTATATTCTTTTCTTGTTTGGTTTAGTTTTTCCTCAAATTTTGAAAATGATATAAATTTTTTTCATGGAAGAATTTTGGTATTTAATATTTTCAAATATTAAATATAAATAATTAAATAAATATTTTTTTGACTATGTAACAATTTTTTTTAAAAAATAACTGGTTATTTTAGAAAACACCTTTCATTCAAATTGAATCTTCTAAACATGATCATCGCCAAATTCATATTTCACTCCAAATCACTTTTTTCATTTTCTGAATAAATAAATTTGTAGGGAAGTGGGAACCTTGTAATAAAATTTAGACATACCAAGACCAGTGCAAAGGTATATTAAAATGTTAATAGTAAATTTCAATGTTATCAGAAATGACAATAAAGGGGAATAGGCAGCATGTAGTCACCTCGAGCCCACCAAAAAAATCATATTTAATAATCATTACTAAAACTACTATAGAATAAAATTATAAAAAATTAAATATTTATTAAATATCAATTCCATTAGCTTTTATGATCTTAGATTGATTTTATTTTGGATAATGATCATGATCAACAATGTAATTTTTAAAATAATTCAAAAAAATCAAGATTACTATGAACCAATATCAAAATTGGATAACAACTAACTAATATAAATCTAGAGAAAATTATAAATATTTTTTAGAAAGGTATATAGAATGAAAAAATCTCAAAAATGAGTTATTATGATAGTTACTTTTTTATACTGGAAGTTAGAGAACATTTTAACTTATCATCTATTGAGCTAAGGGGTTCTTTGTCTCCAATTTGATACCCTTGAGTCATGTTTATATTATACACCTTATTTTGTTTTATATGGTGTTGATAATTTCCCATTGTAATTTTTTATCATGATTAAAATATATTTAATTAAATTTAATGTTCTCTTTAAACAACTACCTCTCAAGGTATTTTTATTCAAATGTGATAACAATT
Source organism: Viscum album (assembly GCA_963277665.1). Taxonomy (NCBI): domain Eukaryota; kingdom Viridiplantae; phylum Streptophyta; class Magnoliopsida; order Santalales; family Viscaceae; genus Viscum; species Viscum album. The sequence continues at coordinate 520,759,148 of OY728129.1, read as the reverse complement.
GTAAGGGTTCTACTTGCCTTAATTGTTATTGTTTGACACATGATACATTTTTTGAACCATGATATAATTTAATAGTGTAATTAATGGAAATGGATTATTTGAAATCACATTTATTATTTAATGTGATACTCTAAAGAATATTATATTCCCTTCATTAAATGGATAATTATTTAAATATTACCATAATAGTAAGTATTTATGTAAACCCAACATTCATTCATTATGTTATGGTTGTTCTCATAGAAAAATTTCATTTATGTTGGGTAACGTTTACCCTTGATTATGTTATGTGTAATTATATCATATTTTTCTTTGTATTTAAATTTCTAAAACCAAAATCATTGTATAATTTTTATTACATTATGGGTTATGTTCCTCATAAGCGATATTCATAGGTGAAATGTAATTTCATTGAGTTATTATGTTTTTACTCAAACATTTTTCTTGAACTATTTATTTCTCCCACACTAATATTATATTATAAGGGTTATTATAATACACTTTTGGGAAAAAAATTAACAGAAAATTCTTTCTTAATTTTTTTCAATATGGGTTTTGAATAAAGGAAATTTTAAAGTTAGAAAAGATGATTTCTGAAAATCCAATGTTTTTAATATAAATAAAAATTCTTTATATAAAAAATAATAAAATATTCAAGGATCTATAATTATAGAATCTTTTAAAGACTAAAAACATTTAAAAAACACACATCACCTTTAAAAAAGTTATTTATGAAAGTGACATGTATGTTTTTATTTTTATGTGAATGAAAAAAATGTTCCATAAAATCTCTTTTATGTTATCATATTTACTTTCATTTTCATATTCAAAAGGAATTTAGTCATGGGATTTCTGTTACATGATTTCAATAATAATTAATATATATTCATAATTTGGGGGATTTAACTTACGATATCAAATAATTTGATTCTTGATTCCTTCTTAGTTGATATTATTCAATGATTTATTTTACAAGGATGTTTTATATCTATGTCAATACCCATATGAGTTTAATAATTATAATATAGTTTTATTCCCTTTAATCCATCCACCATATTTCTATAGATGGCTTATGTAATTAAAATCTATTCTAGAGGAATTATTCGTCAATGTCATTTTCTTTTCAAATAAAATGTGGTGTAGAACTATAGTTTTTCTTCAAATACCTTTCCTCTATGAATGACCTATGTTTTATTAATTGGTGTATAGAGTGTTCATATATGATCTATAAAACTATTAGTTGGGGAAATAAATTAATTAATATTATACACATTATCTCTATAGTGTAAATTTCATATTATATATATCATAATTGAATTATATTTACCTATATTGTAATTTGAACTAATTTGATAACCAATTTAATTAAATGGGTTTTTATGATGATTTATATGTTACCCATTTTCATTTGATGGGTTATCTATTATATGATGTTATGAAGAAAACATGTGTACAATTAGTCTTCAAGTAATGGGTGGTCCCTATATAGACCAAAATGCATTTTTAAAGCATTATATATCATGAGATAATGGTGAAATGTGTATTGAATATCAATTCACTAAGAGAAATAAATTGTCATTCCTGATATCTTAGGGGAAATAAGAGAGTAGAGTCTGATTCCCTTAGGGAAACAGGAGACTGAAGCATGAATCACTGAGGGAAATTGTTTGTATTTATTGTTCCACTATTTCATTAATTTTGTATTTATGGTTGTGCAATATATCCCTATAATTTTGATCTTATTATGATTGTGATGTCAGTATATCATGGATTATGATTGATGCTAGCGTTTATCACACTCTTCTGAATCATGACTTATATTAAACCAATCTTAATCCCATCACTCATGAATTATTTTCTATTATATATTGGGTATAAGTTATCCATGTATCATGACTATACCCATATTACTATTTGTTTTTATACCCTATTCCTACCCTTATGATAAATCTAAGCATACTATTTCTGAGTTTTTCTTTCCGTGGGATATGAATATGAAAATTTTTAGTTTAATGATTATAATGGGGATTATATTTGAGTTTTTTTAGAGACATGTTCATGACTGTTGTAATAGAATTTTTTATATGGATAATTTTCCAAGACAATATTGATTTTTTATCTTATTAGTGACATTAATTTAGAGATAAAGTGATTATTAAGGTAAAAAAATGAATTAAATGTGTTTAATTAGGATGGTTTCTTCATTTAGTATCATATGTTGGTTTAATTATATTGGGTATTTGTCTAGATAATGAACGTTAGGACCCTAGGTTTATATCTATAAGATATTTCCATGAATATGATAACATTATTATGTTTTGGTAATGTTTAGATTGGGTGTTTATGTTTTCAATAATATCTCTATCTTGATATAGAAGTGAATAAACACAATTTCACAGTCCTAAATAGGTTTAATAACCTTGAAAATGGTTCATTAGTTTTTAATTCAATAGTCACCTATATATGAAAATGGGTCAAAAGGGAACTACCTATTTGAAGATCTCATATGATATTAAATCGTTGATTAACATTATCTTTCAATAAAATTAGTATGGATTTAATTTTTGATTATTCTAATTCATTTTTCTAAGTAGCCTCAGATAACACACCTAAAACAAACTAGGTTATAAATGAAAGAGTAATAGGATCGAACAAGTCTGGACCAATAAAAATGAATTTATCATAGGTTTAATTCAACTTTTTATTGAAGAACATATGATCATTTAATTTGAATTTATTATATATAGTAATAATTATTTTTGTTTTATTATTTGGATGTAATATGATCAAAACAAAAATATTAGAACACTAGGCATCTAGATACAACTATATCACATAATTAAATATGGAAAAATAAATACATGGTTGATAATTTTTTATATTCAGTAATAAGTAATATTTATTGATGATATTATTGTGTATTCTAAAAATTTTTGTAATTATGTGAAACAAGTATGTATTTCCCTATAAAAACTTTTTTTAGATAAATGAAATTACAAATTAAATGTTATTAAAATCCTTGAAAATGATTTTACGAAAAATTAATATTAGATAGAAAAATAATAGTGAACACATTATTAAGTTGTGAAAAACACTTAGGTATAATATAATCTTGATATTGAGGTAATAAGGGATTTATTTTATTTTAAAAATATATGTTGGATTATATTGATATTCTTGGAATTTATAAATGATTTAATGATAATTTTGTCCATGATTTTTTTTTGGAATACATTATCTAAAGTTTGGGATTAATATATATATATATATACTAGTTTACGAATGTACATGCTAGGGATTAATATAGGATTGTTTATAGATTTAGTTAATAAATAAAGGAATATACAATCTCACAATGTCTTAATGTCTCATATATTCCACTAGTTTTTAGAATATATATATTACGGAGAATATATGATTATGTTATATACATAATGGGAACATGGTTATATGAATGGATAACCTTTTTGAGGAAAGATAAGTAAATAGATATAGAAAATAGATATGGGTATATTTGATATTATAAATTCTATCCCAATGGATGAATCTGTTAGTAATACCCTCAAATATGATTAATTAGTATTGAAAAATTAAAAATTTTAGGATGCAATATTTTTTACAGGGGAAGAATGTAACGACATGGGATTTTGAATCCTTAAAATTAATACTCACTTTCATTGCTTGATTAACAAAAAACAACTAATTAACATAACATAAACAAAAAATAACTAATACATATTAAAATTAAAAAAATAATATAATCTTTAGTAGTTAAGAAGATAATAATCAATAAAAATAAATAAATATTTTTTTATTGAAAATTTTCAAAAAGGATTCCTTCTGAAGAACCAGTATAAAAATGGGAATATTATAATGATTTAATAAATTAAATTGTTCACAATTAAAAATTAATTATATATTGGAAAATAATTATTTTTAAACTATTAATTCATTTTTGAAATATTAAACAAATTTCATAAATAAGATTAATGACACTTGTTGTTTTAGAATTAATTTTTCAATAACTAAATATATATTTTTTTATTTAGATTTGATAAAATGAAATTAATTTTTTAATTTAGAATGAATCAATTATATAAGATAAATTTTTGAAAAATTTATAGAAAAGTTTACCATTATTGTTGAATAGTGAAAATTAACATTAATACACATAACATGATTTCTATGAAAGTATTTGTACATAAGTATGAATAAGAAAATCATTAAAAAATTTCCCAAAACCAAATATGTATTTTATAAGTGAATTTCATATTTTAAAAAACTTCTCCTTAAATTATATACCCATATTTTACATTTTATTGCTGAAGTTATATTTTTGAAAAAAAAGTTTGTAATATGTTCTACATTAGGTAATTTAAATTTTATTTTTTTCTTTTTTAAAAATTGAATAATATAATTTTTATTTGAAATTTTAAATCATTATGATTATATTATATAATAAAGGAAATTTTATTTATATTCATCATAGGTAAATTACTCTGGTAAAAACTGGTAACCGTGGTAAGTATAAATTCGGGTTACAATGCTATAGTCAAGTGAAAATTACTATAAATTGTTTAAAAAGGTTTTATAATGTAGATTTGAGGTTATTATTTAGTCTTTATATTCCATTCTCAATTACCTACCAAATATTAATCTACATTCCTGTGAGTGAATTATAATTTATTAAAAAAATTTATATTTAAAAAATAACATTTCCAATCACTTATATAAGGGGAACTTCCCTCCAAACCTTACATAAAATAGAAACCCACTTAGTTATGAAAAAAATCTCCTAAAACCGATCATGTGAAGTCTTTTCCATTATAAATACTTTTTTTTCATCTCAGAAGACAATCCCTCATTTTCAAAACTCTGAATTCCAAAAAGACAATTCAAGAAGTGAGGTACAAATTGTTTACCACCCATTTCTTGTTTCTAATTGTTTATGTGCACTTATTTGACCTTAAATTATCCTACACCATCATAAAATGACAACATATGTATCATTTTTTATATAGGTATGTAATTAGAATGATATTATAGTCATTTTATTCCTTTTAAATTTCTATTTATAAAAGACATACCGTATTTTACATGTTATGTGGACTACAACCTCCACGACAAAATGGTTTTCATTTTACATCACCGATATTAAAATATAGCGTTAATGAAAAATTAATATATAAGTATGAAATTTATGACATTTTTTCTTCTTTATGTATAATATATATTAATCCTTTCAATTATTCTATGTAAAATAAAATCATCATCCTTGAGTACATGTGGACTACCACCTCCATAGAAAAGTTCATTCTGTTTTTTCCATATAATCATTTCGTGGGAATTTATGAGAACGTGTTTAGTAGAAAATATTATTATTTTAATATTATTATGTGTTTTTAATGATAAATTTAAAAACATATTTATAATTGTAATAATAAACAGTTGTGGTAAATTTGACCATCCTAAAAAGAGTTCTTAATGTAAATAATGATTTACTTATACTATGAAATAATTTTATAGAAGTTATTTTTTTATTATAATTAATTATAATTATCATATATAACACTAGTAAACATTTTATAAGATCATTATTATTTTGGTTTAATGATATAGACAACAAAATCAGTTCATAATCATCAATTAATTATAGTATGTTCTTGTTTGGGTTGGTTTTACCAACTACTAGAACAATGCTCTAAATCTATATTATTGATGAATATGGGATTTTAATTTCTATTAATAAAAGATAAAAATGAGTAAATAATAATTTTTTATTATATAATGGTAATATATAAATTTTACGCAATATCTAACAAAACACCCTTCATTCACAAAGAATCATCAAAACATGCTAATCAAAAAAATGAACATTATATATCATAGAAAAACTACCATATAATGTAATTATAACAATATAAAAAGTTATGAATCAAAAATTTGAGTACCTTTTTTGATGTACGATTGATGAAATATGGGATTATTATAAATAGTAGCACTGATAGTGTAAAACTAGTGTAAAATTATTTTTACTCACACTCGATATCAAAAATATAGTATAAAAACTAATATACATGTAGATAATAATCACAAAATATTATTATAATGGGTTATATACAAGAAATAATTTCTAAATTTTTTTATTAATATAGTTAATTTTGGTATACACGAGTATAGAAATAATTCCAACAAAACATTAGTTGTGGTAATAGATTATTTGTGATCCATTTTATTTCCTAGAGACATGTTTATATTATACACCATGTATTATTTTTTATGTTGTAAATACTACAAAATTATCAATTTCTATCTTGATTATGTTATATTTTGTGATATATAATGATATACATATATTTATTCCTTTCATTGGGTTTTTATTTAAATGTTACAAAGTTTGTAAGGGGTTTCTTGGTATTAATTCTGATTCTTTGAGACATAATATATAATTTTTCCATATTATCCGTATAATATGTACTGAATTAAAATTAATTTATTTTATTATCATAATTTATTTTTCATTTTTAGAAATATAAAATCAAAATAATATTCCCTTCTTTAAATATCTATTGATCCAATAACTGCTCTGAAAAGAATAATATTTGGGAACTATTATTTTATTCATTGAGTTGTTATTATTATATTTATCTTATTTTATGTTATATTGGTAAATTACATCCTTATGTATATATTTTATTAATATATCAATGTATTCTATGGATTTTAATTATTACCACATAAATCCATGTGAAATATTTCTTACCATTTGGAGTATGTTTCCCATGAGGGATACAGATATACCAAATCATGTTTCAATAATATATATATTATTATCTTGAATATAAATTTATCCATTATTAGATTATAACACCCTAATATTCTATCATTTAGTATATTATAATCATATTTGGAAAAATGATGTTTTGTAAAAAGATATTTTTATTACTCTTTGTACAATGTGGATTTCCAAAAAAAGAAATTTCAAAGTATTGAAAAGGATATTTTTATAATCCAATGTCTTCCCTTTGGATCCCCCTTTCTTATCTAAAACAATATGTTATTTTCATGGTCGAAGTATTTTTTTTAATATTACTTTTTTAAAAAAAATAACGTTCACAATTTAGAATTTATTATTGAAAGATATATGTGGGTTTGTATTTTATGTTAGTGTTAACAATGTTTTTAAACGTTTTTTTATTTATTTTAACCTCCATTTTACATTTAATATTTAAAAGTATTTAAAATCATATTTTTTTTGTGACATTATTAAATATATATTAAATATATATATTTATAATTCATGTTATAGTACTGATTATATCAAACAATTTGATTGATGATCTATTTTTGTGTGATATCATTTGAATAATTCATTTTTTAGCGATGATTTAAACAATGTGAACATCCTTATGGGTTTCCTTTTTTGAAATTGGTATTTGTGTTTTTGAAACCATAACCTCATCTCATTGTATGGATTATGTATATCCATTCTCTTTTGGATGATTGAACCATCACTTCATTTCTATTGACTATTCATCTTTGTTGTATAACTACAAATTTTTCTTCCAATTCCTTTCTGCAAGGAATTCAATAAATATTTATTCATTTTTCATAACCCTTACTAAACATTTGTGATCACCCTTATTTTGATTTTATTCCCTAGGATATCATGAAGTGTATTATAATTAATATAAAGGATATTCTAGAGGGAATAACGTCATTATTGAAATATATATATATTAATTTGTGATTTCAAATTAAATTTGGGAATCATGTATGTGTATAGTTTACTTTAACTATCAAACTATTCAGAACATATGTATATGATTACATGTGTCTTATGAAAATTTAATAAATTAAGACACTAGCTCTGGGTTACTGGGGTTAATATCATTACATTTGTTATTAGAGAAAGTTTAGTAATAACATTGGGAACTAGATTTTGGAAAATATAGAGTGGGGAACAAAACCCTTTGATAAAAGTTCAGTATAAGTATATAAAAATAACATAATGTTTTTGTAAAGTAGATATTATTTGATTTTTATTGGAAATACATCCCTATTTAGATACTATATGTTGATTTCGTTCTGACCCAGATATACCTAGGGGTAATAAAATCGAAAAGGGTGCATTGGGCTTGACCGAATCATCACCATGTCCATGAAAACGGGCCTAACATCGCAACTATTTTTACACTCTTGGTGGATATTCGTTAGATAATTCAGATTTTATTTATAAGACTGTATAAAGTATTTGAGATAGATATATCCATAAAGAGGTAGTGCTTATGATTATGAGATTATCTATACGTATACTTTTCAATTTATAATGATTATTTCACATGTTTTTGGACTATACATTATGTTTTTTAATTATAAGATCTAATATAGTGCAACCCATTATTTATAAATTGTTCATAGAAGTATTAACTTGAAACAAATCAACACACATAATCCAAGGATTAATAATACTTGTTTCTTTTATTGGATTAATTTAATATTTCAAATAAAATTTCTCTCTCAAACTTTCTCACTATATGAATGGATAATATCACTTACTAATAAAAAAGATAAATAAATATATTTATAATATGGTTTCTATGGGATGTATTAAAAAAGAAAATGAAATTTCAAAATTTTAAAAGGATGAAAGGAGTGGAGAATTTTTTAACATGTGATAATTACGGAAAAAACACCCTTGTATTTCTTTTAAAGAAATGGGTGTTTTTTATAAATGTGGAGAGAAATTCCATCATTCATGCGATTGAAAGGATAAGAAAAAGTTGAAAATTTTCAATTAGTCATCTTTATGGATTTGGGACACTGAGAAAATCATTTTCACAAGCACGAATGGAATATAACTCAAATGAAGCTAATTGATGATATCCAAATTTATGATAGTTAGATAGATGAAGATGATTTATTAATGTGATTCTTTTTGAAATGATGAATTTTTTCATTTGAGTATTTTATAAATGAAATCCTAGTTTTAAGAATTATGAAATGTATAAGGATTATACTTCAGTACATTGTCATTAAGGACTTGAAAACATAAGTTTAACAGTACCAATGACCAAGGAAAAAAATTATAGAAATTTTAACATCATGTATTACAAATTATTGAGGTAAATATGACTCTTAATATGTTACCAATGTTGAGATAATTATTCTAGGGTAATGAAATAAGTGATAATGATTAAGTAAATCAGATAGTACTTACTACATTGGTACAAATTAATGATTTATTGACAAAGTGTTTGATCATATAATTAATGTGTTTCAACGTATTTTTGGATTTATGTAATATATCAAATAATTTATATTTTAATTAAGGAATAAGGAATCATACATGTTTTTAATAATGTTTTATTTTAATTTAGGTTATTACCATGTTCCATGATAATTCCTAATGATTGTATTTACATGTTTGGTATGTGATGATAAAGATATAATTCATGTTTTTTGGAGGATTAGTGATAATTTTAGTTTACAAAGCTAGTGGATTTATTTCTAATGTATTTAATATTATTATTCTTCCAGGGTTATAATGTTAACCATTTATTCAATGTTTTAAGTTTAACATTCCATGATGTTTTATATGTTAATGTATTATTTACCCATATATAGATTTCTTCATATTGGATATATTATGCAATATATATTAGTTTTTTAAAATATTATGATATAGTTAGAAATTTGTTCACTATTCTATGAACTATACAATGCATTAAAAATGACCATTAGTGCTTCAGGAATAAAAAACTCTACTTTGGATATTCATTTATTCGAGAACAAGATTAATTGGAAATATATGAAATAAAAACAAATAGATAAATGAGTTTTTATGAAATGAAAATATAAAAAAGTTATAATATTTCCTTATATTCATCATGAGTAAATGAATTTCTCAAATCTAGGAAATGGATCTTGAAAAAACTTATTATTATCATTGTTTGTTATGATATCAATGAATGTTTCAAAAACACTTTAGTTTATGGATTCTTGTTCATTTTCTCTCCCAAGACATTATTCTATACAACTCTCAATCATTATTTTTTTGTTAGTTTTCTATTATATGTCCATGTTTTCACATCGCATCCATTTTATCCTAATTTGAAACTTAGTATGTGTTATTCCATATAAACTCTATTCTTCAGTCAATCCCTTGTTAAGAAGTTGTTTAATTAATTCTTTTTATGATTTGGGTATTTCAACAATGGTATTTACAAAGGTAAATACCTTAACAATTAATACCAATATTTCAATGTAAAGATGAAATGTAATTAAGCGGTTGTATAGTGTAACACACATGTTTTGAAAAAAGAAAATCATATTAGATTGCATGTATAACATGAAAGAACAATAATAAAAGTTAATATAACATTGTGAGTCTTTGTTATATAATTACTTTCTAAATAAATTCAATCAATTTGATAATATTAATTCACACAACAGTAGATTTGAATGAAACATGATACTCTATTGATATATTATTATTTAAACAATACCATTATAACAAAGCTGTTAATTTTATTGGGATTGAATAATACAAATTAAATGATGAAAATGATATGGTTTGAACATATATAAAATAATTAAAATTTATATCCATTTATTTTAGACAAAATTAAATCTATTTGGATGAAAAAATATGTTTTTTGGAACACAATATTTTTCAAAAAGGTGTTTTAGTCTCCCTTTATAAACATAATTTATCATTTATTTTAACTTGTTATTTAATTTTTTGATCATTAAAGAAACTTAATTTTTAAATATAGAATTTTTCTAATATCCCGACCTGGCTTACCTCTGAGACAGTGGACGGATTGGTGGGTTACATGGCCTCAAGCACTTCTCCCTGAATTCCAGAGGTTGCCAACTAGCAGCAAAGGCCTTTTTTCATTTCTGCGGGGATGACTATGCCCTCATAGGTAACAGGTAATATCACAGCAGTAGTATCATCAACTAAATTATAAATAGTGGAAGCAAATAAATGAATAAACTATAGAATAAGTAATATGAATAATCCAACTGAATAAGAATCATGTGTGGAAGCTCACAAAATAGTGTCTTTCCATGATGTCTTTCTAAAAAAACATGAAAAAAACCCAAGAATTTTATCAACTAAAAAGAAAATACACAATTAAAAAATTGCATCATGATAATGTCTCGGTCCTCTGCCTCAATCTCCATCTTAAAGAGAAAGAAACAATCAAGCATCGGAAGTAATACGATTCGCTTTGTCAGTAATTGCAAACATATAATCTACTCGAGTGTCAATGACGCCCGAGCATGCGGTGAGATAAAATCCCAATAGGTCAGGCCCATAGAGTCTAATTATTTCTGTTTCATGAAGTAATAAAATTAAATGTATCATTATATTATAAATACAGATAATGAACTTAGGGAAACCAAATAATTAACTCAGCCTGGGTTCTGAATGCTACACATCCCTAATCTCCTGCTTCGGCCTAAGCTAGAAGTATAAAAGATGTACCTGTAAGTAGAATGCCTATACACATGTATATAAAGCCTAGAAAATCATGGTAAAATGAGGAAAAAGAATACCCCCAATCTTTTTCTTTAACATGTGGTCTAAGTCATGTGTCAACCAGGTGTGCTTCAATATGCCAGAAAAATATCACAAATCTTGAGAGGCTCAAGTGGCATTAATATGAACCTTTAGTGCATCATTATTAAGGTTCTAGTTGAGAGTTGGAGTGTCATCCCATATTAAAGGTATGGTTATGGAACATCATTCAATTTATCCAATACCACTAAGCTCCTCCAAGGAAATATTTCAAAAGACCATGTATCGCTTGAGGCATGGAATTACCCTAAGTCTATCATGATCTCGCAAAAATGGGTCGAGAATCATCCAAGGCTGGATTATCTACATTTCTAACAGATCTATCCATGATGGGCCCTTTTGGATCTAGTATTACTCATATGTATTAGAAATCCTGGGGATGTCTCGATTTTCCAAGCCACTAAAGACAACGCCCCGGCGCGTAATGGTAACATACCAGGAACCAAGGGTCTAAGTGTGGTCGTTAATACAAGACCCACCTTCTTTCTCCACCCTGAATTTAATTAATGTTTTTGCAGCAGTAGATATAATATAATAAGCATATGAAATTGAAGTTTGAAAACTAAACAGATGTATCCATTCATCATAAGGTATAAATTAAATATAGTAGCATAACAATCATAACTGGGCATGATACCACCTCAACATAAGTAGATAAACTGACTTTTTAAAAAATAAAATATCCACTACTAACAACTACTAAATATACAACAATTCAAATTTCATAATTAATCTAAATTAATTATTTATATTAAAAAAACAAAATAGGATAAACAACACATGTATTTAATTAAATTAAATTCTCGAGAATTCACATTTAAATAAAAAAATTAATTAAACACAAACAACTTCCAAAGATCCCACGATTCATGATTTATAATTATTATAATATAATTATTTAAATTAAATACAAAAAATAGGTTGTGCAACACATGTAGTTAATTAAATTAAATGCACATGAATACACATTTTAATGAATAAATAATTCATAAAAAACAAATACCAGAGATCCAACAATTCAAGGTTGGTAATTATTCTAAAATAATTATTTAAATTAAACACAAAAAAACAGGCTCCGCAACCCATGCAGATAAATGAATTAAATACGCTGGATAACAGAATTTATACCAACCACATCATCACATCGAAAGGGGTTTCCAATAACATTACAACAATTTATATAATTTAATTTATAATAATTAGAGCTGCAATAATTAAGCCGAAAAATTAAATTAAAGAAGTTGGGGGAATTATCACAAAGTCTGTAGGCACCGACTAAGGGTACAAAAGTGCATTTTTATAAATTACAACAAAGCAGAGGGAAAGAGAGTAAACTCTCTACCTTATGGTTGTAGAGGATACTATGATCTGTGGTAGTTTTTGATTTGACCTAAAATAGAAGAAAAAATATGATTTTTGAAAAAACCCAAAACTCGGTAAATGTTTTCTGTGGTGAACTACGAAAAGGATGGAGAAGGAGATCACAGAATTCGTGGTACGTGGTATAAGCCTTACAAAAAGGTTTAAAGCGCACATTATGGTGATGAAAACTGATAACAAATGGAGGCGCAACTATCTTCCTAAGAGAGAAGGAGGTGGTGTGCACCACCTAGGGAGGAGGGGTGTGCCAAACTTAGGAGAGGAGGAGGAGAGGAGGAGATGAAAGAAGAAATTAAATGGAAAGGAAAGAAAAGAAAAAGGAAAAGTAAAAAAATGGAAATAAAATAAATAATAAAAATAAAATGGTCGAAGAAATAAAATATATAATTAAAATTGGTTTAACCCATTTTAATTATTTTTAATTTCTCTCCAACTGTATCTATTTTATTTTTTATTTTTATGCATCTTTAAATTCCCTTAATTTCCTTTAAACTCTTTTTATTCACTTTCAACTCTTTCAAATTTTAATTATCCTAAACTCAGTATGAGAGGGCGATGTAAAATCATTACATAAAACCCAAGAAATTATTTAATTAATTTAATATCTTCTTGGGACCCACAACAGGGTGCGCAAGCACACACCCTAGGTCGTATGTAGAAATTAGAAAAAAAAATCTTAAATGGTCTACACCTTGATTTAAGTTGAGACGTTAAAGTAATTAAAATGAGAATTATTTAATATAACTCATTAATGAAACCATTAATAATTTAAAAACAACAACTATTTTAAAAAAACCAATAACACCTATTAAATTAATATTGATATGTGGATTTGTATATATTTAAAATAATTAATATTATCACATTTATTACATTGCTTAATTATTATTTACACCACGACACAATTTATTAATTATGAATGCAAATGTTTTTATCATCAACACAAATAATAATATTAATAATAAAATTATTAATATTATTTATAACTATCCAACAAAAATATTTATAACCCAAATAAATTATCTTCATGTACGATCTGACCAAAACTTCTAATATTGTCATGATTTATACCATACCTATGGTAAACCCCCCATCCCGAAATTATCGGTGGTCTTCGATTTCTCATTCGACACACCATTTATGAGAAAATAATTATTTATTATATAAAAATGGAATAATTAATTAATTAAAAATAACGAGGGTATTATCATATACACAGTTTCCAAACACTTGAACCGAATCAAGGTTATACACTTTTTTTGATATAATCGGCATTTAGGACCTAACGATGGTCTCATATTTCTCATATGACACACATTTTGAGAGTTATTTCAATTTTTTGAAAAGAATAAAACATGTGTACGAATAAAATAAATTTAATATTTTTATCCTATCAAGGCCAAGAGTCTACAGGTCCTGGAACCCCGTGCTGACACATTGTTTAACTCTAAAAATATTATATAGAATATTCCAAAGTTTTAATAAGGTTTTTACCAATAATTTAATTTTTTTTCCATTTTTATATTAATCTAATTAATTTAATAAAATTTATTTAAAAGACACATCAAAGTGTACCCTCAGAAATAAAAAATTCTGACGCTCTAATTTAAAACTAACCTTCCATGTTAAGGAACAATTTTTAAATTCCTATGATTTTTCATCCTATTCAATACACGGAACTTTTCAATATCAATATTTTCTTTGGGTGATATTTTTGGATATTCCAAAATGTTTCATTTTATAATAAATATTGAAAATAGTGAATAATAATTGAAACCTGCTTGTTTGTTTAAAGTTTTTATATAGATAATTATTTCTTAATTTCTTTTAAAGCCAAATTTGTTATATTATATTTATATTAACCCAATATATGAAATTTTAATCATTGGAAAATAGATGTTTCATATAAAAGCATTGTAAAGAGTTGAACAATTTTCCTTTATAAACCCTCTTTCTCATCGCCTATAAGAGACAAATTTTCTTCTTAACAGTTCACTTATATGAATGGAATTTGGAAATAATGAATTCAATATTTTTAATTATTTTACATTATACCATATATTAATTTTAGATTAATTGTTTACAAAATTGATGAGTGAAAATAGTAAATATTATTTACATTGTTTAAGGTAGAAATGGATTTATAAGGGGTTAAATGAAAAAGATAAGCAATAAAATGGACAAAAACATTATCAAAAATCTATTTTATGGATATACATAGACTATTTAATATATTTAAATATTTATAATAAAAACATTTGGACCTTTTTATCATGCATAAAACTTGGTTTCACCTTTGTATTTTAAAAAATTACAAGTGTGCCGCTCACCTCACATATAAAGGGACACCCCATCTCCTCACGTATTCCCACATTCAAACCCTTTTGGTTCAGAAACTTCCTCAACAATTACTTACAATATTCCATAATCTCTTAATATATATGTCTTATATTTGTTTAAATATGAAACTAGGCTGGTTTTGGTGAAATTTTAAGGCGGTTAGCTGAAGTAGATGCAACGTTCTCCAACGACTGATTTTAATTTATTTCTTCCTCAAAATAAGTAAATTATTGTTAAAACGATAATAAATAACAAAATAAGTATATTTCACTTAATTTTATATTTTAATGATAAGTTAATTTCCTAAAATCATCCCCACATATATTAAATTGGTTATGAAATCATCATTGATGTGTACAGAAGACTGACACCTCACGAAGCGATGTCATTATTTTTTCTATTACCACCACTCATGGTTGTGTATTCAGATGTATATTAAGAATATATGTGATATTAATGAAATTATTATAACTATATAGTAAATATAATTTATTTATTTATTTATTTTTAATTTTTTGAAGATATGATAATAGTGCTCGTGCGTACAAGAAACTCCCACCTCATGAAATGATGTGATTCATTTTTCATTAACTCTTTACATTTAAGGTAATAAGGATTGTCCAGATGAATATATGTGATATAAATGAAATAATTAATACATTCATGAAGTATTTATATTTATTAATGGTTGATATATCATTTATATTCTTACACTAAAAATGATACCGCTATTCATGTACATGGGGACTGTCGCAGACATAATGAGAGGTGATTCCCTTTTCATCACCTCACCTAATGGATGATATATACATATATTTATAGTAATTACATTGTATATTTGATTGAATTATGGTTCTTCAAAAATATAAAAAATTACATAACTTAATTCCCTAATGATTATTGGAAAACTGAAATTTTAGTCTTTAATATGAATGGTTTATCGTTTCCATGATCGTAATATACTCCATTTCTAAAAAAATATGATATTTTTTAAAAGAATAATTGATTATAATTATTTCCTAAATATTATTCTTGTGACAATTAAAGAGTATAATATGAAAAATTACCATATCTTCGATGACATGTCACATTGATAAAACAATGCAATTAACACCTAAAACAATGAAAATAATGAATAATAATTAATTAATGAGTGATAAGATGTACTAAAACGATCATATATGATATTATAAGTGTCAATATAGTTCTATTATAATTTAATAATATTTTTAAAACCACAATATAGGTGATTAAATCATGTTTAACCAAAAGTAATCCTGAGGTAATGGAATTTATCTCAATTTCCATTCATTGAGGCATAATGTAATGTTTTTCCCACATGTTCATTTATATTATGAATATAATACAACTATCAAATGTAATTTCTTCATTTATTAATAATTAATTGTATTTTATGTTTCTATTTTAATTATTTCATCCATGATCTTTTAACTTGAATGGTACGAAGTTGTTAAACGTAGTGTACAATCAGACTTTATTATTTTATTGTTAAATTTATCCTAAAACAATCAATCTGTCAGGATTATTTTTAATTGAGATTTATATTTAAATAAAATATATATAGTATTTTATAATGGATATTATTATTTCCTAAATAATAATCCATTTTTACATATGTTTTATACTTTGAATATTTTTAATTAATTGGGGAAATATTGATAAATTTTTATCCTTTACAGAATCCAGATATTTATTGATAATGAATATTGATTCATGAATTAAATTGATTATTATATATATATGGACTAATTTTTACATAAAGACATGGGTGTGGCTTAGTTATAGATAGTGACTCGAGGAATCAATATTTCTTCTGAGAGAAATTATTTTTCCAAACCAGATGACTATGTACGTAGTAGTTTTAAATTAGTTGGAAAAAATAGATGAGTTTAAACCTTGTAGTTTTAACAAATATTATGAAAGGAATTAAGGGTATATTTATATTTTTTATGAGTCAATTATGCCTTATAATAAATCATTTAATTCATTTAGAATTAAGTTATTGTTATTATCCATGATATTTTCACTATGATATTTTCTATGGTTTCATTTTAGGATTAGTTATTGATTAAATGGTATGTAGTTTTAGTTATTTAACATTACATTTTGATTATTATATATCTTATCTTGATAGTCATTTTGTTTAAATTCTATGTTTTATTGGTTATTTAGGATTCCATATTGTTTATTTTTCTTGATTCATTATAGTTGTCATTCGAGTTAACCATTACTAAATATTTGAGGTCACTTTTATTTTGGTTCCATTCTATAGGATTACATAAATGGTATTATGATTTATATGAAATGATATATTATTTGGAATAATTTTATTCCATAAAAAATTAATGTTTTAATTTTTGGTTCACAATGTATTTAAAGAATCATGTATGTATTTAGATAACTAAGACTACTAAACTATTTAGCCCTTAGGGATACAAATACATGTATCTTATGAAAATGTAATTAAGTAAGAAAACATCTTTGGGTTACTGGTGTCAGGATCATTAGAAAATAATCTAAAAAAACTCTCTTATATATTCATTTTCACCATGAATTGATTTTTTCTTCATAAAATATCACCCCACAAATTTTTATTCCCATTTTCCAAGGGTATAATCAAATAAGCGGGTTATAAATTTATAACAAATCATTTTCCATTTCTATTAAACTATGCACACTTATTATTCCTAAAAATATTGTAACCCATATTAAAATTATATCATATGTATAAAGAATATACTATTACCTTATTTCAATTATGGTAAACTAATTATCCATGTTACAGTTTCTTTTGAGAAATACGATTATAATTCACATGATGTGCAGAATTCCACCTGCATGAAGAAAAAAATTCTTCGCAAATGTACATAGATAGTTCTAATAGTGAATATAATCTATTTGTATTATATTAATGAAATATTTTAAATTATTTAATGACAACCCATATTACTTATTTTCAATGATATATGAAAATTGAAATCATTATCCATGGGTACATGGGAACTACCACCTCCATAGAATGATCGTTTTCCTTTCATATTTTTCTCAAAGACTTATATGAATAGTAATTAGAATAGTTCTAGTATATAAATATAAAATTTATGAAATTATTAAGGTTCTATGAATAAAAATATAATAACCTATTAAAATATGATAAATAAATATTCATGGGAAATTTGACCATGTAAAATACTATTCTAAGGGAAAAATTAATTAATTCATACTATGAAATATCTTCTTATATATTATATTATCAATATAAATCACTCAAATTATGGTATATCACACTAACAACAACAAAATAATATAATTACACTTCTTTTATAATTATATTATAATTAAATCACATCATAATCCGCCATTAATTAGGGTATTTTCTTGTTTGGGTTGGTTTTACTACCCGCATGAACAATACTATAAATTTATTTAATTGATGATGTATAGAATATAATATTTTGAAATATTAAATAATAATAATTATATTTTTATTTTTATATTTTTATAATGTTAATATATAATTATAACTCTTTATTAACAGAAACTCGATTTGTTTTCTTAGCATAATCGATACAAGCTCATTACCAGTTTATTATTAATCATCACATCCAAATTATGGGAAATGGAATCTAACAAATAAGTAATTATAAAAAAATATAATCCCTTTTTTAATCTAGAAATGACTAACATTAGGAGAAGGTTGAGGCTAAAAATCACTACTTCAAAACAAGTGGTATATGAGAATGAATACATACGCTCGATATAAAAAATAGATAATTATTAAATAGCTTTAATGTAGTGAATAATTATAAATGATGTCCAAAAAGGGTTACCGAAATGATTAAGGTTATTAAATTGGTAATTAAGATCATCAAATTTCATTATTAAAGAGATTAGATCAAATTTCATGTTATTGAGTGTTGTAGTAAGGGGTTTTTTCAAAAATATGAAATCCCAGAGGCCTATTTATGTTGTCAATAATGTATTTTTAATTGTGTAAACAATTCCACATTTTAACTTCATATCATCATTATCTTATATTTCAGGTGTGATGAACCAACTCTTTGTACCATCTACATTGATATTAGATAAAATTTTCCACTAACCTGAAGATTTTTCATGATCTCTATATTCCATAGATAATCTCCTATGTATCATGAAATAACCATTGGGAAATATATTTCAGACAAGAAGATTACATCAGTAAAAGAATACAATGAAAACCATATAATGTTAAAAAATTAATACATATATCTCAGAGTACAATGAGATGATATAAAAATACTTTTTGGAATAAAATAATGCTACAAAAAACTCATCTCCTAGTAGTTCACGACCACCCACCATGCCCCAAGTCACCTTCCCTTAGTCAAAGTTGCACGAAACAAAAAAGTAATATAAAAGAACAAGAACATACATAAAGAAAATATAGGCCAAAAATCACCCAATGGTTCATGTATGGTGTGATCTAGATGGAACAGTGGGATTCCACCAATGATTCTATGTAGTTACTTCATAAGGCTATTAAAATATTCTTCAAAAAGACTATGAATAATAGATTTTTAGTCTTTGTTTATAAATAGAGTTTAAAATATTTAAAAATAATTTATAAAACCAATCCTATAAATCATTCCATTTAACATTTAAAAAACAATCCATTTTCTTGAATATATTTGAAATATATTTCACAATATAATGTTATAACTAAAAATAAAAATATGAAGATTCACCTAACATCAAGAGTTGTACAATATTTAATAAAATGAACACAATGTATGACATATCAATTAATATATCAATCAAGATAAGTAATTAATCAATCAAGGAAACTCTAATTCCTAGTAGTGAAAAATTAGTTACATATGTCGAGTACCATATAAGTAGATATCATGGGTACAGCCTTGGAATAATATTTATTCCAAAAAATAATATCTAATAATAAATCATTATGAATCACTACTAGGCATAAATATATTCTCTTATGGTATCCAAGAAAACTAGTTCCATACACACCACTTTCATAGTCGTGTTTCCATACCCTAAAGCTCACTCAAGGTAAATAATCAAATTTTAAATACGCAACAATGGGAATTATATTGATCAAGTAAGTTTCATTAAGGAATTATAATAAAAGAGGTTCTTTATAAAGTTCATTTCAGGCTTTCAAGAGTCATATATTCAATTCAAAAAAATTTATATAATATAACATTTAAAAGGGTGATCATATCCTATTCCTTTCATAAATGATCAAAAAAAATTTAATGAAGAATTTTAAAAAGATTATTTAATAAAAACCTACCCCAAATCATTCAAGGGATGTTTTACCATTTTAAAAGGTTTGAATACATTTCAAAACAATGGATTACACCCTCTTTCCACGTGAATAAAACACTTATTTCAAATAAGTAAAGGGAACTCATTTTAAAAATAATGGTAAAGCTGTCAAAGTGGTCTCTTGGTAATCTCAAAAAATCAATTACTTGAAGCTATTTATAAGATAAATAGTTCCACTCATTTAATTCAATTCAAGTCATTTCATTTTTGGAACTACAACCTGGTGGAATTCCCTCACTTATATCAAATCATCCACAAAATGATATTTGAAAATAAATCAAAAAATTGGAATTTAAGGAATCCAACCACAACATATATGATATGTGTATGGTTTTATGGAAATAATATGATCTATAAAGATACATCTTGATGGAAGAGAGGAGAGATCCTAGATCCAAGCTTCCAGATCAATCAAAAATAATCCAATGTCTTGTAATGAAATCATTATCTCTAGGAACAAGTAAGGAAATAAGAGATATCAATATCCATGAATACAATAACTCACCAGAAAAGGATCAATACTTCCATACAAGCTTTTATATACCAATAGATGGGGTTGGGAGAGTTAAAATACCTCTAGAGGGATCCAAAGATTAAATGGACTGGATTGGGTTTAACTGGGAAAATTTTCTTGTTAATTAGATGGGTTATAATATTTTAATTACAATTAAGGGATTTAATTAACATTTACATGATTTCTTGAGTTAGGCCACATGGTTATTACTAACTGTGAACCTAACCATGCACCCAACAAAATGCCTCAGGAAGACAAACATGGTTAGGGTGCATGGTTAGTTTAACCATGTGCTAACCATGTGACATCTTCTATCCATTATTCATGGTATTGCAACATGGTTTTTCTAACCATGCACAAACGTTTTACCCATAAATGGGATATTAGACATTTTTTATGATTCAAACACATGTTTTTAAAACCATGTGTCAATCAGGCACAAGCCCAAGAAAACTTCAAAAAAATAGAAAACACCAGAAATAACACATACAGAGATCTAATCATTTGATACTCAGATCAATTTTTCAAATCACCCAAAAATAGGTGATGGTATGTTAAAACCTCCCCAATATAGGACTTTATGTCTAAACAAGGCTTATAGTCTAATATATAGAACAATAATACACAAGAAGAACACTTTCATATATCTTTTGAGGTGGACGGTCTATTGTCCAGATGAGAGACTTATCCGCTGGTTAGAAACACACTCACAACTCTGAGAAAAATACAACAAGATCCTTGAAAATCTCAAAACTATATAAATTTCTTAGATCCTTAATAGATCTCCCCAGTATTTTATTATTCATCAATACGGTCTAACAAAAGAAAATTACATCTCTTTGTCCCAAAAAGTGACTATTACGACTCACCATATAGAAACATCTATGATTAATCTTCCATATGCAATGTATAGAACTGAAAAGGATTTACATCCTTTGTAATTGCTTAATAGTAACATATGATTTTCAAAAATGACACTCATCCCTCATTAAGATCATAAAATAAAATTCGACAACTTTAGGATCATGGCCCATAAAAAATCCAATGATTCATAGTTACTATAGTACATTTCCATGGGATATGCATGTCTAAATTGAAAGAGATAAAATAATCTTGTTAGTTCACATCATGGAACTACACTCTCTCAAGGGAGATCATCCATTATATCAATATTTTTCTCTAACCATTAGGGAAGAAGTAAGAGAATATAAACGAACAAAAAAATACAAAAAAATATCATGGGGTGTTTAGCATAATATTCTACTCCATCAACAAATCACAATAAATATCAATAAACGAATGTAACTTTGAAAATAAGGCTAATAATTCATGAGTACATATCCACAAGGAAAAAACACTAATAAATAAGGAAAAAAACCATTTTGACATCATTAATCCAAAAATGTCCCAAACCATGGACCACTATAAATCATTCACCATGATTCAAAAAGATAAAGTTTATAAATATATAAAATCCAAAATAAGGGAGCACTGAAGCATTTTCTGCTCCATCATAAAAAACGATGGATCAACAAGAACCCCATCAGAAATACAGCCACTGAAATATCCTCCACTAAATTTAATGATACACTATTTTTCCTATAACAAGAGTTCTATTATGTTGAATCACTTGCTTTACCAGAGTTGGGATCTGAATATATCAATTGAATCATCCTTTTTTAGACACCCATCTTATAGAACCACTTAAGGTGACCTAAATATCCATTCAATTTACAAACTCTCAGAGATCTCGAAAAAAAATTCGTATGATGACCCTGTGATCTACACCGGAAGCAGAAAACATTCCTTTTCATTCCAAAATATTACTTTCATTTCTCTACCATTAATGAGGAATTCCTCCATTCGTGTAATTTCATTATCTATTCTTCAACTGAAAAATCTAAATTGAGAATATATGGATAAGAATTTATCCAGGCTAGTAGAAAGGTGGTTAAAAGGTATGGGGGGAGGCCATTCCTAAAATACATATTCTTATGAAAGACATTACTGAAATTATCATGTAATAATGATATGAAACTTGAGAATTCCCAAGTATTATGCAACTGATTGTTCATCATGACTGTAACCCAATAACTTGGTAACATTATACTTCTTCAAATTATTTGGAAAATTCTATGTAATGAAAAGTATTTTCAAAAATTCCCAAGATATTATTTTTAATTGAAAAGGGGTAATCACAACATCCCACAAATCTTATACAGGTCTCTCAAATATAGAGTTGATAGACTTTTCCATCAAAGAATTAGGAGTCTAGAGAGAATCAAATATCCCATAAATTTATTTAATACTCATTAATTCCTCAAGAAATATTTTTTCTCTTTAACTAGAAGGTGTATAAAAATCCAGGATATCATGCATGGGGTTCAATATCTGGATTGTCTCTATCTCTAGCAGACAATATAGAGTTTTGGTAGATTATTCAATAAGTGATGCCACTTCTTGATAACATGATAGAGTACTCTAGAAACCGAAATTTATAATTGAATATCTATCATTCATGTAAAACAACCTAGGAAGAATTTATGGTCATCATCAAACATATTCAGATAAAATCAATAATAATAAAACCCCAAAATAGATTACGAACAGGCTAAAATATTATAAATATGTAAATACTTGAAATTTCCATGTAATTTTCTTTATTTAAATGGGAATTTTACGAGTCCATAGTTTCAGACGACACTTGATTCCGAGGCCCGGTGTGCCCATAATCAATTTCTGAAGTTTTATTAAGCTTAAATTAACGCGTGTAAGAAATCTTCCTGAAAAAGTGGAATAAATCTAAAACGGTTACTCAGATCAAAAACCCAAGGGAACCTTTGCACTCAGGATGGTGGTTTTGCTATAGGTGTGACTTAATTTTAGTTGGCGCGAGACTCCTGTGAAAAATCCCAAAAATGGCATAACCATAAATAAAAAAATTAATTAAATTATTTTATTTTTAAAATGCTTATAACTCACAAATGGTAGCACAAATTAAAAATCTGAGACCATCATTGAACTCGTGAGGGAATGATTTGTTTAATAAGATACTAACTTTGTCCGGTGCATGCCAGCATAAAAAGTTTGTTTTGGCCACAAATAAAATAATTAAGTGACAATTATTTTATTGTAAAATTCATAACATCAAAATGGTAACTCAGAGTGAAAATACGAGAGTACCATTGGGTTCGTTGGGGTGTGTTTCACATAGGTAGAGCCTAAAATCAATGGCAGTTGGTTTAGGGTGATTGATAATAAGTTTCCGAACTTTGTTTTGAGTACGTTCATTAAAGGCACGAGCGGCATTTTATAACTTTTAAACCGGTGCTCGGAATTTAAATATGTGGGCAATGTTGAACTCGAAGCATCGGTTAATGCTTTGAGAGACCTTCATTATAGTTGAGTTCTATCGAGAATTAATGTTAGTTTTTGGATTTTTATAAAAAATAATAAAATAAAGTACAACACTTTATTTTATTTTTAAGCTATCATGTGTTGAGTGTGTTGGTTAAAACCTCCCCTTCGGAATTGGTGGTGGGACCTCCACACCCTAACCTCCCATGGGAGGATAGTAGAGGTGGGGACCACCTGAGCCACATAAACTCCCTATTAATGATAGGGGTGGAGAACACCCAACCCCCTATCAATTGAAGAAGATAAAACCTCCTCAACTCCCCATTAAATGGGGAGAAACTCCTCAACTCCTCCATGTTATGTTTTGCCAAACATTTATGGGGACCCTCTTGATCATCCAAATTAATTGTGACAACCTTTTGTGCAATTAATATGGTGGAGGCGGGTTAATTAATTCCTTCTTTTTGAATTGGTGTGCCAACATCATATTAGATAGCAAGTCTAATATTATTTTGTTGGCATTTCTCTTTTGGTGGAATTGAGAGAAGCATGGGAGAAAAGTGCTCCCAATGAAGAATGCTAAGAATTTGAAGAACACCAGCGACACTCTTTCTCCTTCGACTTCTAACAAGGACGTCTTCTTCCTTCTTCTACCAGAACAAGGAAAGGGAAGCATCATCCACGAAGAATGATGACATCATCCTCAACTTCTTCTTTTTTCGATCAATGGGACGAAGCCCCCCTTCCGCGACTTCATCAGCGACGAATGATAAGCGAGGTAGGGGTTTTGTTCAAGCATAATATCTTATACATTTTCCCTTCCTCATATTGAAAAATATTTGATGCGCGGTTTTAAAAAAATTTAAAAACATCTCCACCCTTCTTTTTGAGATAATTGTTATCACTTTAAATGCGGAGGATGTGGGCCGACCTAACACGGCCCGACATCCTCCGTCGATTTCTTCTCTCTTGTGGTGTTCTACGGCAATGCGTTCAGGCGATGAAGACCAAGGCGGCAACGATGATGGTCGCGCTACTCGCAGCCTCCGCGAATCGCCCCACCACCACGGTGCACTGATGCTCCCGGCCAAACATCGCCGGCCCAGTGGCGCCAGACCCGTCTCTCTTGGCATCAATGGCGCGCTGCTCGCTCCCCACGGGCGTGTATCCCAGCACCCTCACGCCTCGTCGGCATGCTCCCCGGTGCCCTCGTGCCCTGCTGGCGGCCTGCTCGGCCCCTCCCTGTGGCCTGCCCGGCACCCCGGCTCGCTACCCGGTGCACCCGCGCCCAACCAGTGGCCTTTCGGACCCCTGTCGGCGGCCTTCTCGGCACCTCGGCACTACGAGGTGCACCTTCGCCCAACTGGTGTCCTGCTTGGCACCTCGGCGCCCTTCCGGCGCCCTACCAGCCCCCTGCCGCATTCTGCCTGGCGCCCCGGCGCGCTGCCCAGCACCCTGCCTGGTGCACCCACGGCCTACCCGGAGTCCTGTTGGCCTGCCCGCGCCCCACGTGGACTACCCGCAGGTCTTCTGCACATCGACCTTTTGATTCCTTCCCTTCGCGGCGTTGGCCGAACCGACCCCGTGTTTCGTGTCGATGCCGCCTGTGTGGCGGCATCTGGCCGAACTGCCCTCGCAGTCCGCTGGGCCGGGCCCAGCGGACCGGTTCAAAACATAGCGGCCTGACCCACCCAACATGCTGATTCAGACCCAGAACGTTTGACTGGGTTGACCCAGACTGGGTTGGCCCGAGTCGGTCTGACCGGGTCGGAACGGACCCGGGCCCACTAATTACCCATTGTTTACTTTGGCCATATCTTTGGCACCAGACTTCCATTTGAAGAACCTTCAGTGGCGCTGGTAATCTCATTGAGAAATGGTACCTTTAAAAATACCCCATGAGAGTTCAGGTTATAATTGAGATATGTCGGGTTGGTTCGTACTCGAAACCAACCAGGCCACCGGGACTAAAAGGCTAATAACTCACAGACCAGGTGTCTGAGTGACGCACAGTCTGTTGCGTTGAGACCCCTATAAAGTGATAGTCCTTTTGATACTTCTACATAAGTTTTCGTGACACTTTGAGTATCAGCTTGTGGTTGGTGGAGCAGACCCTCCCGATGACGAGTGAGAAGATTGTAGAGACCTAGTTGCTCATTGAGACTTGACGACTGTTGATCAATCAACTCAATGTGATTCTGATGGCCCAGTGGGGACCACTTAGTTGTAGCAGCAAACCCATGGAAGAGGAGCGCTTGGTTGTAGCAGCAGACCCACTGTACTCGACAGAAGGAGTACCTCTATAGTCTATGAGGGAAAGAGCTTGGTTGTAGCGGAAGACCCACGGTGGGAAGTGGTTGGTTGTAGCAGCAGGACCATAGTACTTGACAGGTGGAGTAATTTAGCAGACCAAGGTTAGTGGGATGTGCTTGGTTGTAGTTGCAGGCCCACTGTAATCAATAGAAGATGATTTCTTCAGTAGTCGTGGTTTTGACATCGTGAATAAAAATCCTAATTTGAGCTGAGTCAATGACCTTTGTGTTTTCCTCATGATTGAGATGGGTTACTTGATAACTTATGTATATATATGGGAATATACATAAGTAATGTTTATCAATTGAAATCATACTTTGTGGTTTATCCTTGTTAGATTTGTGAGACCTTGAGTGTCTCGGAGTCCCTACTGAGTATCATTATACTCACCCCTGCACGGGATATTCCCGCACCTCGTTGTGTTGGATACAGACGTCGGACAACGCTGACGGTGGCCGAGAGCACTAGGACTGGACGGTACCCAGAGGTGGACCTCATAAAGAGTTGGTACCAAGAGTAGATGGACATACGTGGAGTGCTGAGGAGGCTATTTGTACCTACCCTTTAGGTGGGATCCATGTTGGATGATCCAGGAGTTGCTAGACACCTTCCATCTATTTGTCTTTTAGTTGTACTTGTTTTGTCTTTTCCTTGTACTTTACGGTTGGGCTTGTATTTTCGGCCCTTTTATTTTTCAGCACTACTTTTGTATATAGTTTTTACATAGTGTTTGCTTTCGCTTGTACTATGGTTGTGTGTGTTTACGTTTTATAAAGGCAACGCCTTACAAGTGTTATGTAATTACATCTTTGGTGCTAGTCGCTAGCCCCTAGCCTATGGAAGGTGGGCTTGGGGTAGTCACGATATGGCCCCCAGGGGACGGGTCATGAAAAATTGGTATTAGAGGGCAACGGTTCTACCACAGAACATAGGACTCTGATATTTCTTTTCTGTGAAGCAATAGTGTTAAGGATACTATGTGTGGTTTTCAGTTCAGTGAGTCCAGTGTTGGTGCGGGCGGCCGACTTATCCATACACCAGGACCCTGACTTCTGATTTCTGACTTAATGCCCAAAAACAATGATTGAGTGTGTCTTCAAATGTTTTCTTTAATTCATCTCAAATGAGGTCATCTCACCAGGTATAGTCTCTTGACCGTGTCGCACCTATTTCTTTCAGGATACCTCCCCGCGGATAACCAGTTAGAGACACGAGAGTTATACGTACTGAAATCCCACCGAGTGGCGAGGCCTCAGTACAGGGCCCTCTTCTAGTTGAGACACCAACGAATTCACCAACGATACCACCCCCCATTGGGCCACCGATGCCACTAGACCTAGTAGCAGGCGATTCACACCACTTGAGCTTGCTGCACGAGTTCCAGTGCCAGAGGCTACCCAGGTTCAGGGGAGAGACAGACCCACAGGCGGCTGAGGATTTTATAGAGGCTGTGGCGAGAGTCTTGAGGCTAGTGGGGACACCAGACGACTTCATTGTGATCCTTACTTCTAGCCTTCTTCAGGAATCAGCAGGTAGATGGTGGAGCCTGATGCTCTAGATGCATGACGAGGTGGAACTTCTACGGGCAGACTTCGAGAGCCTGTTCTGGGTGGAGTTTGTACTAGCCACCCTTCGAGCAGTGCGGATATAGGAGGTACTGCATCTACAGTAGGGTAGCATGGCAGTAGCGTAGTACTCAGTGAGGTTCACCAACCTCTCGTGCTACTCCACTGATATGGTATGAGACCCATTATTCAGGTCCCGAACCTTTGAGTAGGGACTCAAGCTAGAGATCATATCTTCAGTTATCTCTCACAGCATCCCGACGCAGATGGGGGTGTTAGAGCGAGCCCTCCTGGTGGAGAGTTTCCTTGCTGAGCATTCACCAGCAGGGAGACCCACTACTGGTCGACATGCAGTGGAGTCTTCTCCAACTGGTAGTAGACAGATGGCGCAGAAGTCCAAGAGGACCAGACCCATAGGTGGTCGACCGCATGAATCAGGATAGTATGTGCGAGGAACCCAGGGTGGAGAGAGACCTACCAGGAGTGAACAGTGTTACTCCTGTGGCGGGCTTGGTCGCATGGCATGTGACTTTATGACCCGCGATACAGACGATCAGCAGTTAGTTGAGGGACCTCCCAGGAAAAGGCAGAGGTTCGATAGAGACGGTCCGCAGGTAGAAGGAGGATGTGGAAGAGGATCTGGTCATGTAGCTGGTGGTGGATGATGCATCGAGGTGTTGCCACCACCACCACCTGGAGGTCCTCCCCAACTGCAAAGACTGGGTGGACAGGGGAGATCACAGCTTCAGGCAGCTGAAGCATACAACCATGGAGCTCTGGAATCAGTTGGATAGGAGCAGGACTAGTTCCAAGCATAGGGTCCTTTGTTCATGATGCTTCTAGCTTCATTGATGTCGTTGTTTGTGGTTGATTTGTGTCTTTGTACTTTGAGCTGTAGTAATAAAAGACACATATCCATGTGACGTTTTCATTCCTGCCTTTTGTGTGGTTAATACTAAGTGGATCCGGTTAAAACCTTTGACTTGACCCTCACATTCGAGATTCCTACTGGAGGAGACCTTGTGACCACACACTGATGCTGATAGTGTGACTCAACCCTTGGAGGTGAGAGTGACAGTTGGATCTCATGGTAGTAGAGTCGAGGCCTTGTGACGTCGTCCATGACATGAATTAGTATTGTTCATTCCATTATTGACTGTATTAGGGAAAGGATGTGGTTTATCTATGGGATGACACTAGAATTTTCTTTTTTTAAAATGATAAATCATAGAAGATTTTTTAGAACGTAGGCAAAGAAGGGTGTAGTCAAGTTCTTCACAATTGTCTAGTCTCACCCATAGTTCATTGGGGAACGGTTTACAGTTTACTCTAATCTCAATAGTCTCATGTGTATCTTCTCTTAGATAGACCTGAACCTAAGACAGCGGTGATGGCTTGAGTTCTTCCAAGATTATGACTTCGAGATGGTCTATAATTCTGGGAAGGGTAACGTAGTAGTAGATGCGCTCAGCAGAAGATCAGGCATTCAGCTGCAAGGAGAGGCGATAGAGCAGCTGGCTGCCTTGCAGATATCCTTTGTGGATAGGGATGGAGCAGCCTATCTACAGTCTCTTACAGTCACTCCCCCACTTCTTCAGCGAGTCAGGGAGGTGCAGTATGAGGACGCTGACTACGAGATGCGACGTGCTCAAATATCCAAAGGGCAAGAACCTGATATATTTTATGAAGGTGGGGAGCATGACATCCTCTTCAAAAGATGTACCATGGTACCAGCTTCACTTTAGGAGGAGGTGTTGAGGGAGTTCCACACATCTGCTTTAGCGGTATATCCATGAGTGGAAAAGATGTACCAAGACCTTCGACGACAGCACTGGTGGCCAGGAATGAGGAAGGTAGTAGCGGAGTTTGACTCTCGATGCCTCACTTGTCAACAAGTGATGGTGGAACATCAGGTACCAGCAGTCTTGGTTCATCATTTAGAGGTCCCAAAGTGGAAGAGTGATGGGATATCCGTGGACTTTGTGATGGGTCTTCCACTTACGTCCAGGGTGCAAGACTCTATTTGGGTGATCGTCGAATGAATCACCGAGTCATCCCACTTCCTACTGACCAGAGATGGTACGAGCTACCATGAAGAAGGTGTAGATAATTCAGGAGCAGATAAAGACTGCTCAGAGCAGACATAAGTCATATGCTGTCAGGAGACAAACACCTCTGGAGTTTGAGGATGGAAACCATGTTTTTCTAAGGGTCTCACCTCGATGAGGTCTACAGAGATTTGGCCAAGGCGGTAAGTTATCTTCGTGATTCACTAGACCTTTCCAAGTCCTCAACAGAGTTAGAGAGATGGCTTACCGCTTAGCTCTACCACAGCAGTTGCACCAGGTGCATGACGTCTTCCACATATCTCAATTGAGGAGATACGTACATGACTCTTCACACATCATTGACCATGGAGAGTTGGACATTGATGATGGGGCGAATTTCAAGGAGGTTCCAGTGTACATTGAGGTTTGATAGGATCAGGTCCTATGTGGATGGTCGATACCTCTGGTGTGTGTTCTCTAGCAGCACAGAAACCTCTAAGAGAGCACATGGGGGACGACACTCATATGCATGCTCAGTACCCCCATTTGTTTCCTTAGTTTGAGTTGTGTCTTATGGGGAAATAGAGACCTGAGGTGGGGAGAATTTAAAGAACTGGAATTTCCATGTAATTTGTTTTATTTAAGTTGAAATTTTGCAAGTTTGCAGATTTATATGGCACTTGATTTTGATGCCCGATGTGCCTAGAATCAATTTCTGAAGTTTTGTTAACCTTAAATTAACACGTGTAAGGAGTTTTCCTAAAAAAGTGGAATAACTCTTAAATGGTTACTCGAATCAGAAATCTGAGGGCACCGTTTTGCTTAGGATGGCGGATTTACCATAGACACTACTTAAGTTTAGTCAGCGCGGACCTCCTGTGAAAAATTCCAAAATGGCATAACCATAAATAAAATAATTAAATATTTTATTTTATTTTTAAAATGCTTATAACTCAAAAACGGTATCTCGGGTTTAAAATATGAGAGCATCGCTAAACCCGTGAGGGCGTGCTTTATTTATGCAGATAATAACTTTAGCTGGCTCGGTACAGCAGAAAAAGTTAGTTTTTTCCGCAAATAAAATAATTATGTGACAATTATTTTATTTTAAAATTTTAAAATTCTAAATGGTAACTCAGATTAAAAATCCGACAGTACCGTTGGGTTCGTTGGGGCGTGTTTCACTTAGGTAGATCCTAACCTCAATAACAGTTGGTCAAGGGTGACTGATAATAATTTTCTGAACTTTTTTTCAGGTACGTTCAGTAAATGCGCGAGTGGAGTTTTATAACTTTTGAACCGGTGCTCAGAATTGAAATCTGAGGGCACCGTTGAACTCGCAGCATCAATGAATGATTAGTGATACCTTCACTGCAGTTGTTTTCTAACGAAAATAAAAGTTTGTTTTTGGATTTTTATAAAAAATAATAAAATAAAGTACAACACTTTATTTTATTTTTAAGCTGACATGTGTTGACTGTGTTGGTTAAAGCCTTCCCTTGGGAGTTGGTGGTGGGACCGCCACACACTAACCACCCATGGGAGGATAGTTGAGGTGGGGACCACCCGAGCCGCATAACCTCCCTATTAATGATATGGATGGGGACCACCCGACCCCCTAATCAATGGAGGAGGATAAAACCTCCTCAACTCCACATTAAATGGGGAGAAACTCCTCAACTCCACCACATTATTTTTTGACAATCATTAAAGGGGAACCTCTTGACCTTCCAAATAAATTGTGCCAAACTTTAGTGCAATTAATTTGGTGGATCTGGGTAAATTAATTCCTCCTTTTTGAATTGGTGTGCCAACATAATATTAGACAGCAAGTCTAATATTATTATTTTGTCATTTTTCATTTGGTGGAATTGAGAGAAGCTTGGGAGAAAAGTGCTCCCAACGTAGAATGTGAAGAACGTGAAGAATGCTGGCGACACCCTTTATTATTTGACTTCTTCCTCAAACATCTTCTTCCTTCTTATACCGGAACAAGGAAAGGGAAGTGTCATCCAAGATGAACGCCGATGTCATCCTCGGCTTCTTCTTTTTCTAAAGTCAACGGGACGACGCCCACTTTCCGCGACTTCGTCAGCGACGTACGATAAGCGAAGTAAGGGTTTTTTTCTATCATAATATCCTGCTATTTTTCTCTTCTTCAGATTAAAAAAGATTTGATGCGCGGTATTAAAAACAATTGAAGAACATCTCATTCCTTGTTGAGATAATTGTTATCACTTTAAACGCAGAGGATGCGGGCCGACCTAACACCGGCCCGACATCCTCCATCGATTTCTTCTCACTTGTGGCATTCTACGGAAAGGCGTTCAGGTGACGACGATGAATGCAGCAATGAAGACGGCCGCGCTACCCGTGGCCTCCACGAAT
Organism: Viscum album; assembly: GCA_963277665.1. Lineage (NCBI taxonomy): Eukaryota > Viridiplantae > Streptophyta > Magnoliopsida > Santalales > Viscaceae > Viscum > Viscum album. Next base: position 520,726,301 of record OY728129.1, on the reverse strand, counting down.
CGCTCCGTCCCCGCGGCGCACTGATGCTCCCGACCAAACATCGTTGGCCAAGCGGCGCCCCACCTGCCTACCCACGGCATCCCCGGCGCGCTACCCGCGCCCCGCCGGCGCGCTGCCCGGCGCACCCCTGCCCAGCCGACAGCCTACCCCGCACCCCAGCGCGCTACCAGGCGCACCCTCGCCCAGCTGTCGGCCTACCCGGCACCCCGGCGCACCCACGGACCCCTACCATGGTCTGCCCGGCGCCCCAGCACGCTGCCTGCACCCTAGAGCGCTGCCGCAACGCGCTACCCGGCACCCCTGCACCCTGCCCAGTGCACCCGCGGCCTGCCCGGAGTCTCGCCGTCCTAATTGCACCCCTCAAGGCCTACCTTCTGGTCTCCCGGCTGCCAACCTCTCAAGTCGCGCCCTTCACAACACTGGTCGAACTGGCCCCTACTTTCGGGCCGATGCCGCCTGTGTGGCGGCATCCGGATGAACTGCCCACGCAGTCCGCTGGGCTCGGCCCAACAGACTGGGTCGAAACATAGCGGGTTGACCCGCCCAATAGGCTGAGTCAGACCCAAGAAGTCTGACCGGGTCGACCAAGATCGGGTCGACCCAGACAGGGTCGGCCCGAGTCGGTCCTACCGAGTCAGACTGGACTTGGGCCCACAAGTGACCCATTGGATACTTTGGCCATATATTTGGCTCCGGACGTCCGTTTGATGAACCGCCATCGGAACTGGAAATCGCATTGAGAAATTTTCCATTTAAAATACCCCATGGGAGTTCAAGATATAGTTGATATACGGTCGGGTTGGTTCGTACAAGAAACCAACCAGGCCCCCGAGACTAAAAGGCTAATAACTCAAAAATCGAGCGTCTGATTGATGCGTCTTCTGTTGCGTTGAGACCCCTATGACGTGGCCGTCCTTATGATACTTCTACATGAGTTTTCGTGACACTTTAAGTATTGGCATGTGGCACGTGGAGAAGACCCTCCTGGTGACGAGCAAGCAGATTGCAGAGACCTTGTAGCTGGCTGAGACTTGGTGACTGTTGATCGATCAACTCTAAGTGATTCAGATGGCCCAGTGGGGAGAGCTTGGTTGTAGCAGCATGCCCATGGCAGAGGAGTGCTTGGTTATAGCGGTAGACCCGTGGAACACGACAGAAGGAGTACCCTTATGGGCTATGAGAGGGAGCGCTTGGTTGTAGTTGTAGACCCATGGTGGGAGGTGCTTGGTTGTAGTAGAAGGTCCAAAGTAATCGACTGGTGGAGTACTTCAGCAGTCCAGTGTTAGTGTGAAGCGCTTGGTTTTAGCGGCAGTACCACTGTACTCGAAAGAGGAGGATTTCTCTAGAAGTCGTGGTTTCGACATCGTGAATAAAAATTTTGGGTTGCGCCGAGTCATTGACCTTTGTGTTTTCATCATGATCAAGATGGGTACTTGATAATTTAAGTATATGTATGGGCATATACCTAAGTAATGGTTTTCCGTTGAAATAATACTTTGTGGTTTATCCTTGTTGGATTTGTGAGACCTTGAAGGTCTCGGGGTCCCTACTATGTATCGTTATACACACCCCTGCAGGGGTTATGCTCGCACCTCGTTGTGTTGGATGCAAACGACGGACAGCACTGACGGCAGCCGAGGGCACCAGGACTGGACGGTACCCGGAGGTGGGCCTCATGACGAGCTGGTACCTGAATGAGATGGACGGACGTGGAGAACTGAGGAGGCTATCAATACCTACCCTTCATGTAGGATCTGTTGTGGATGATCCAGGAGCTTCTAGACACCTTCCAGCTGTTTGTCTTTTAGTTGTACCTATTTTTTCTTTTCCTTGTACTTTACAGTTGGGCTTGTATTTTCGGCCTCTTTACTTTTCAACACTAATTTTGTATACAATTTTTACTTAGTGTTTGATACCTCTTATACTATGGTTGTGTGTGTTTACATTTTATAAAGGCAAAGCCTTCCCAATTGTAGGGAATTACGCCTTTGGTGCTAGTCGCCATCCCCTGGCCTGTGGAAGGCGGGCTTGGGGTACTCACGATGTGGGCCCCAGGGGATGGGTCTTGACAAAATAAACTATAAATGACTTTATCAATACATCATTGATTTCATAACACATATGGCTTCACCATTTATTAAAAATTTCTCTTTACTTTAAAAATTAGAAATGTTTTTATAAATCCAAAATTGTTGTTGGGAATCCTTTAACATCTCGTGGAAATTATTCCGTGGTTTTGAAAATAGTAATCCCATTTTCAAATTATCAAAACGATAACTATTTCAAACACATTAGAAATAAAATAAATTCTTAAAAAACTTATTTAACACATTATCAAATAGTATTTGAAAATTGGTTCTCCAAAACAATCATTTCTTAAGTCTCAAATCCATTGAAAATGAAAACATTTATTGAAGAACTAAATTAAAACAAGTTTTAAGCAATAATTTTATTTTGTAAGGGGATTTAAAATCATTTAAAAGGTAATAATTCAGAAAAGACAAAACAAGAGAATGAAACCAAATTCATCCATAACCTCATCACAGAAGTTAAGAAACCTAAATGAAATTTTATAAGTTGTCAATTTTTGAACCACACAAAATATTTTCATGGAATGGTTATGTGGGATTATAAATTACACACCAGCCTTAAAATTGTTCGTGGGTGGATTTATATATCAGTCATGTTGATTCCTCGTTGTTTACAAGACCATGGAAATATGGTGTGAATGTGTCCATCATTCTATTTTACTTCAAAAACAAATAATAGATTCAGAAAAACAAATATAGTCTCATTGAGAATCTTAGGAATGTATTTCATTAAGAAACTAATAACTCAAAAAAGACGCATGTCCTAGAATCTATGGTAGCATTAGAATAATCATTAGGATGTGGTAATAAAGAACCCATTAAAAACAACCTCTTGAGTCATGAAACATCTTTAACCTTTTTTATACCATGAATCACCTAAAAAACATAAAGTATTTCACATGGAAGTCATTCCATTCATAAATGGACCTCCTTTTCCACAATTTGGGATGAACCAATATGGAGTACAACGTAATACCATATCTGAACCTATTTTCCACTGACCTGAAGTGTTTTCCCAATATCCACTGGTCAGAAAAATGAACCTGGGTATCAATAAATTACCATTAAGAATAATTTATCCCAAAATACACTATAATAATAAAATTACATAGTGGAAATAATATCAGATAAAAAAATCAATTTATATATCTCTAAGTACAAGGAGATTCTACAAAAACTAGAAGTAGAAAAAATAATGCTACCAAAAACTCATTTCTTGGTGGTCCAAAACCAACCACCATATCCCATGTTACAAAACCTTTGTCTCCATAATAAAAAACCATAATTGAAGTTGAAATAACGAGAACATTCTTTAAGATCATAAACTGATTAAAACACAAAATGGTATAAGGAAGGGGTGAGCTATATAGATCAGAACAATTCCACCAACAATTCAATGGCGTTACTTTATATCTTAATTCATATTGTATTAAGGACGAGTATAATAAACAGAATACAAATATTATTTTTCAAATAGTGTTTTAATAATTTAGAAATAATTTATCAAACCAAGCATATTAATCATTCTATTTCACAATTTGAAAACTGAAATTTTTCTTGAATAGAATTGAAAACCATTTCAAAAGATATATTCAAAAAAATAAGAACATGAAGAAGATATCAATATTTTTACATGGATTAATATAATAGTTTCATGGTATTACATCCTAATAAATAGGTCAATCAATAGGTGTAATTAAACTATAAAAGAATCTCTAGTGCTAGTAGTGACAAAAAATGTTGGCATGTATTGGGTATCATATAATTACATGTAATTTGTATTACATAGGTATGATATTGAGTCCAACAAATATTTTATAATAAACAATAATCATGAATAATCATCAAAATTACATCTAGACTCTTAGGGTATCGAGAAAACAAGTTCAAAGAACACCCACTTTCCTAGATTCTTGTCTATATCCTAATCCATTCATGTTAACTAAGAATACACTAGATAGGTTTTTTGTCTAATAAAGAATCATATATATATATATCATTTTATCTAAATATCTAGGTTTATATGACTATTCAAAAGCTGTTTGTGATATAATCATGTTAAGAGGATCAAACAATGATCATTTCAATAACAATCAGGGGCTCGTGACCTCAAATCACATATCACCCTCACACCGATGATCCATAAATGTAAATTATCCCTTTTTAATACACAATGATGGTGTGTATAAGAAACATATAAGTTACATTATGGGATTATCACCAGATAAGATCATCTTAAAGTGACAACTAATATGTTAAGAATAATGAATTCAATTGAATACCTTTTACATATTTAATCACTTAAAAAGGTGATAATACAAAATTCCTTTCAAAAATCAACTTCACAACTATATATGGGCCGTCAAAATAATAATTTCATTTAATGGAAACATAAATATTTAACGGTATGTTTTATAATTTAAAAATTTATGAATACATTCCAAAACATATGTGGACACCATCATTCTATGTAAATAAATAACTCATCACAAATATCAAATGAACACCTATTTGAAAAATATGGGGAAATAGTTAAATTTTTTGTGTAATCTCAAAAACTCACAAATTTGTAACTATGTAAAAAACATAAAATAGATGAACTCAGTTCATTGAACTCAAGTAATTTCATTTTATGAAGAAGAACTCACGTCAAATCCCTCACTTTAACCTAATCATTCATTATAATTTATTTGATAATAAATCAAATTTTGTTGTATTTAACATATCACAAAAAGGAGAAAGAGATCAAGATTATATACTTTTCATTCACAATATTCTCAATTCCAAGGGAAAAGGCTCAATGAAACCATTACAAGATATTTTTAAGACAACATTCATAGACATTGTGTTTGAAATTAAGAAACATATTTTTATGAATTACCAAGAAACAATGAACAATTAGATGATGAAAAATAATAGAAAAACCTGATTGGAAAATAAAGAATAAAATTGAAATGGATAATTAATGCATCACCTTCAACAATGGTCACTAGATATAGAAAGAGAGATCTTGGAGGAAGTGAGAAGTGATATCACATCAAAAACTTCACATAAATAAACAATGATCCAATGGAAAACAAGGTCATCATATCCTATAGAAAATATAGAACTATGAAAAGAGGAGATATCAAAGACCAAGAATAAATTATCTCACTAGAATAAGATCACCTCTTATATAAGTTATTCAATATTTCATGTGATGTGGTTGGGATAACCAAAATGCCTCTAGAGTGCTCCCAAACACCATTAAACCAAATTAGGTTCAAGTGGGATATGATTATGGTTAATTAATGGGTTTTAATATTTTAAATTACAAATTTTTGTTCTTTAATTACAATTAACATTCCTTCCTGGGTTAGGATGCACAGTTAGTACTAACTGTGTGCCTAACTGTGTGCTCAAAACAGATATGTTGGAAGAGCACCATTGTTAGGTTGCATTATTGGTTAAACCATTCACCAACCTCAATATCCACAATATGTAGGTTAATTTTTTTGGATAAATGGTTTTTTTAACCATGAAAAACCCATAGAACCCTACCTGAGCTATGGGAAATATTTCATTGATAAGATATATGGTTCATCAAACTATTATCCAATCATTATAAAGAGAATTAACCAATAAAATAATTGAAAAAAATAGCACAAATAACCCATGAAGATATCCAATAATTTGATAAACAAATAATTGGTTTAAAACCCAAAAAATTAATGGGATTATATATCAAGATATTGAGAAATATATTTAGAGTTCTTCCTCTCATGTTCTATTGATTCCAAATTTATGCAGGTTGTTCATCATTTTTTTGTATGAATATTGATTCTTCTAAATATAATAAATTTTTAGAAACATGGTTTCTATGTATTGTTATCATACATTACATGAATTAATTTTCATTCTTATATACCTTATTTAATGGGATATAAAAACTCATATCATATTTGGAAAAAAATTCCTTTAGTAATGTAGAAATAGTGTCGATTTTATAATATTGGCATATGATACAAGTGATTACATCACTGAGGACCAAGAAGTTTAGTAGTATTGAATTACTGGATATATACATGATTCCCATTTTACATTATAAATAAATTTTAAAAAATATTAAATGTAAATATTCTACATGATTTAAAGATAATTCAATGATTCATTATTTATATCCGGTTATAAAGAAAAAAATATGGTTGAGATCAAACACTAAGTAATGGTTGAAAAAAATATAAGAATGCATAAGTACATAAGGTATAATCAATATGGAAAGATAAATAACTAAATATACATTCAATTTAATCAATAAAATGATAAAAAATGCATCCATGGAAAATATTAATGTAATAATCCCGTAGCTAATAATAATAACTGAATTATAAATTAAGAAAAAACATTTGACATATTAATCAAGTTTGTGTGAAAAGATAATTTAAAATATGGATAGGCATGCACCAAAGAACATTTAATATTGATAGACAACTAATTTTTCTCATAATACCTATTGATAAATTAAGGGGATATATATAATTGATCCCTACCCATAATTACATATCCAATTCATTCCTCAAATATTTAATGATTATATAATTATTAAAAATTATTCATTGTATAAAAATTTCCATATTGAGTAAATAAAATAAAACATAAATATTTATATAGAATATCAATTTACATATATTTTAAAACATTTTATATATAAATTGTAAATGGATTAGGAAATTAGAATAACAATGATATAAATAATATGGATATAGAAGATACATTTAGTATCTAATGAAACAATATCAAATGAATGATAATGATTCATGATAAAGTCAATGAACATAAAATTAAACATGAAATGAGGGATGATATCAGTTCATCAAAAAATTATATATTTCTTTTAAATTTATTTCTTTAATAAAATAGAATAAAATGGCAAGAAAAAATTTAAAATAATTTTTTTCTTAATAAAATTTCTATTTAAACAATTAAATACTTGTACAAATATATAGTTGTAAAATTTTTATGATAAAATGGATATTTGTTAATAACATATATGTTAAAATGTAAAATACACTTTTCCTTCTTATAAAGAATGCTATAAATCCCCATTTAATAAAAAATTAGAAATTATGAATTCAAAAATTATAAATATTCAAGGATGGAAAAAATGTACATAATAAATCATTTAATTATATAGAAAGTACAATTGTAAAAAAATTCTAAAAAACATGGATATGGAAGAAAAATTTGCATAATAAAAATGTGAAATAAGATCAACTTTTCATTTAGACATTTCATTTCATGATTCAAGTTACAAATATAGGGAATGTTGGAAGAATATATAGAAAGTAATCAAAAATAAACCGGTTATGAATGTATATGGAGTTTATGAAGGATATAATATAATATTTCTTTAATTGAAATATAAAAATCATAAAAATATATATCTTATGCAAGTATTCCTACCATTATGTCAAATTATGATACCTCGAGTTTGACTATTTGATCATCAATTAAAATTATGATATATCCACTATAAGTATTCTACCACAAGTATTGATTTTCTACCTCTAAAAGAATAATTATACTACCATTTCTAATGTGATATATGTTTTTAATATTTTATTCTTCTAGTTCAATTATTGATATGAAAAGATTGATCTTTCATAATCAAAAAAACTATTACAAAAAGAATAAACATCCTACTACTATTTCACCATTTATACTATTAGATAATGAATTCTATATTAGTAAAAACATTCTACCACCAAACTACATCAACTATATTTTTTTTGGTTGGGATACCACCATTGGATATTTTCTATCACTTGTAGAGATCCATTACCGCCACAAGAATATGGAACTTCTAATTGACGTCCTGCTACCATATATGTATGGAATAAAAATGAAATTAATTTTCTCAAAATATTGTTTATGGTATTTGATGAAAATTATAGATACATTTATTTAAGAATTATTATTGTTAAAATATATATTGGAGGAATTTCAAGACAATGTTATACTTTATAATTTTTATTCTCTATATGAGGAATGATCTCATTTTTTCATTATCATATAATGTATATTTGGAGTATCTAAAATGATATACAATCATAGGAACCCACATGAATTTTTTTTGTTTTAATGGTTTATTACCTTTCATACTAACTGGATAAATGTAATCCACTGATATTTTTGAAAAAGATATAGGATTGTCTTCTGCTACATACAACACTCTATATTTCATGAAAAAACAAACACCTTATAATTAAAACATAAAATATATTTATGAATTGATAAGGAAAATCCGAAAGAGGAAGAATGACATTATAAACCATCTTCTACTTGACTGGACAAAGATGAACTACATAAACACTTTATCAAATTTCCTTCTCTTTCTCTATTGTAGATTTATTTAAATTCTTTATTTCATTAAACTATACATTTAAAAACACATGGTACTATACAGTATTATAGAGTACTAGATACTAAATTATATTATTTTTAAACCCATTACCCCATAAGTAACAATAAAAAATTCATGTGTATCCAGGATGGACTTTTATATAGTTCTATGTAAAACCCAAATATTGGTTATGGATTACGATTGTTATTTAATAAATTACTTCACAAGAGGTGACTTCCATGTGGTTGGGACTAGGTATAATATTGAGGATAAAAAACATTTATTTATTACATTGTGAATTAATTTCTTTTTTACACTTGTTTTAAGAAAAAATTCCATTACTATTTAAAAAAAAATTAAGAATAAAATAATCATTTTATTTTCTTTAATTTCTTTTATATATACTGTGTTTCATGTAGTTATATTTATTTCCCAATTTAACATGATATTGAATTCATTTTAATTGGGATGTTATTGAGCCATTGAGAAAACATTCCAAAACCTATAATTATATAATTATTCAATTTTAGTTAGCTGATATGTTTTTTATAAATTGGTAGGTTTGAAAATTTTGATTAGAAACTCAGTTAAAACCCTCCTGAGATATCCATTGGGTAAAAAAAAAATTCACATAGAATGATAATTTATAAAGTTAAAAACCCATTTTATTTTATTGGTTCCTTGTAATGCTTTATATGAAATTCATTTTCATTACATGAGTTATTTTTTATATAATTTTATATGGGACACATGTGTATAGTTGAACATTAAGTAGAAATTGAGACCATTATATCCATATAATGAATTGTGGAGAGATTTACATCTCATTACATAATTGAGAAAAATGTTTTAATTATTTATCTTTATTGGATAATAGGTTTTGATTCTTGATCCACTATGGATAATAGGTGACGGAATTCATGGAACACTATGGGAAATATGGGACAGAAGTCTAACCCACGAAGGTAAATAGGTTATGTTTACAAATTCATGATGTTTTTATTTCAATTCTTATGGTTGTGACATATCATGAAGTTATTTTACAATATATTCCATAAATTTTTTCCCATTCTCATTATTTTTTTACTCTCTTGTGGATTATGATTTTTGGAAAACGGTTTCACACTCTTTTTTATAATGTTCAATATAATCCCTAACCACATTCCATGAATCATTAAATATGATATATCCTCTGTTGGGTATATGTTTTTATGTATACATATTTTACCCATATGATTACATTTTATTTTTTATTATTTTTAACCTTATTGTGAATATGAGATAACCCCTTTATTGGGATTTATTTTCCAAGGAGATGAAGATGTGTATTACATGAGAAATATCTAGAATATTGTTTCGAGTTAAAAAATCATGATGAAATTTTAATTAGTGTTATGAAATATAATGTTTATAATGATAATATTCCAGGACTCTAAACCCTTGATTCTCCAGATAGTGAAAATATTTGTGAGATTGATAGATTATTCATTTTAATAATGAAATAAATGTGTTAATTTATTATTGGTAAACTCATGAGTCTCGTCATCAAAAATCCTTAGTGGTTCATAGCTATCAATCTTGACCATTAATAGTTTCCAATATATCAATGACTCTTCATGTTCTATCCATGAAAGATGAATGAAATTATATTGTGAAACTTCTAATGTTAGGGAACATTATTCATCAAAAGATGATCTACCATATCTTTCTAATCACCAATATTGGAATTATGATAAAAAAACCTATTCTATCCTTGGACACCATGATGCCATCAATTTATCCATTTATTGGAATATAGTTCTCCTTATCAAAATAATCCATTTATAATTTATTATTGCAAATCAAATTTCTCTCCCCCATATGAATCAACATCATACAATGAAAATATAGTGTTCTACTGACTAGATCAGTGTGGTTTCCAACTTACTATAGCCAACACCATGAAAAATACAATTAAAATATACACTATAAGACCAGTATCAATAAATATCCATTTCATCGACCGATGTGTTATCACACAACTGGATCATGATTCATTAAATAATTGAATAATAATAGAATAATTGAAACACCCAAACGTAAGTTGACACCTAAAAAAGGATGTAATTCCGTGGTTGGGTCCCCAACCAACAAAAACCACCATTGAATTTTATTTGGAACATTAAGGCACCTTTGATCCAACTCACACTAAAATCACACCCACTCGATATCAAGTTCAATTAAAACATCCCAAATATTTCTAAAAATTTATTAAATAAAATAAAATGTACTATTTAACCATGAACTAAAAAAATTATATATACCAACACATCAGCATCCCGATTTCATCTTTATCATTCACAAATTGGTATCACTTCATACAATACATTAACAATATGAGGGTCATACCTCTAGTAATGATTCAATTCTCTCCACCCTAAGAGTGTCACTATCTACAAAATACTAAATTTAAAAACCAATATCTATAGTTCATACTCTATCCATTACAGAATTTAATGACTAAATGTTACAGTCCCACTAATATATGATTTTAATTTTTAAACACCAATCACTACCCATTCCTCAATTATAAGGAACATCATTATTAACATGAATTGAATTTCCATAGACAATGAGGGTTAAATAATCAAACAATAAATGTTGTACACCACACCATATGGATTCCTGTATACCAATCCATGAGTGAGATTCTGGATATATTCCATACCATTCAGGAATTTCCCTTATCAGGAGGAAAGATAAACCCTCCCTGAAAAATTGTATCGAGGAGAAATGTTGGGTCGATTGTGACACGATACCCCAATATATCCATGATGTAACCATCCATTATAGGAAATCATATCTAGTCATAATAAAATACTTGAGCCACCATACTCATGGGTATCTTATCAAATCAATCTATCCTTTACCCAAACTCCATCAGTTTTGTATTCATAAAAAAGAATAGGAATGACATGTAAAAATAAAAAAATTCCCTTTACACATCAAGAATTTTTTCAAAGGGTCAAGAAAATAAAAATTATCTACTCCTTAAGAAGAATGATACACTAATAACACTCTCATAGTTTATTTCCTATCATTAATCTTGATATATTATAATCCAAATGGGCGTATTCCTCAGTTCTTCTAGGTCACACAACCTATATCACATTCCAATTAAGAAATTACCATTGAACCCAGGGTCAAACACCTAAAGCATTGATCTTATACCTATCATAGGTAAATATAATATAGATAAAATATTCCTCTAAGATTCTTATAAAACAGGTTTGTTTCATCACACTGATACCAACAGAAACCATACAATTTACTAATACTCGATCATCACTATTAACCCAAGATAAACCATTTTGTACTTTATCCACCCGAATTATTATTATCTTGGAACACGGTATGTTATCTCATCAAGAACATGACCCGAAATCAATGGGTACATGTTTCTGATTAATCCTTCCATATAAAACAAAACCTCAATTCCAAAATTATTATATATGATTTATATTACAAATACCAACCGAATATCACATACTAGACCTTATGAATAGTAAAATGGGTACTGGAAAATTTAGGGAAACCATTTCCCAACAAAAAAAACATCCCCCTGACATACATCATGTGAAAAAAATATACTCAAGTAATATCACCTTCCAACACACACACAGTCTATGATTCTTACCAATATATATATATAAATAATCACAATCCTTGTCAATTTCCTAGTCTTGGGAACTAATAATCATAATAAATATTTCTATGAGACTACCCCTTCAAGGAAGAGGTTCACATCCATGTGTATATAACTAAATTTATGTAAAAAATTCTATTATATAATAAACCATGTTTATAGTATTAAATTTTATATAATTCGTTCTAGAATATAGATGGTAAAATGCATGTAATTTTTTTGTTTTTGCAACAGATCTAGTATCACTACACCGCATGTTGGGACCATAAATATGTTTTCCAATATCCTCTTTAGAACACTAGAGGTTATTGTAAATACCTTACATAGTGGGAACTTGAAATCATTTTTCATGAAAATATCAATTAGGATCCAGATGGCCTATCATCCGAAGGATTCGTGTGGCACAGGTCACGTGAATTCCATTGACATGTTGTGTAGGACGAAAACATATAATTTATTGGTGAAAATTTAAACAATATAACCTAATTTCATCAATGATATAAATCACACATGGGAATTTTTAAGTCATGTGAATCCTATATTCAAAAACCGATTCATGTACACCAAACTATTAAAAATTAAATAGGAGAAACAAAATAAATATTAATCTAAAATATTGAAATCCCATTTTAAAAAAATATGATAATCATAATATATGAATGAAATAACAACAACCTCATATCCATAGAAACGAAGACATCACAATGAAAAAGGTATTCATGATTCACCAACTTGATATCCAACACCAGATCTCACATATACCTATTCCTTATCTACTGTATCCTTTAATATTAATACATTGAAAAGATTCTATGATACAATTTCACGACACCCACCAATCAAATACTACTCTAAAATATCCAATTGAGTGTGTCATTTGACCTCAAGCATGTGTCCCCATGGAACAACCAATGATTTAGCTATAGAATGATTTCTGTTAAATAAACACAATGCTGATAGATTGTTTCCCACATTACACGAAACTAAAACAATCCATGGAATAATAGATAATAAAATTAGTTGAAGAATATATCCAATGATAGATAAAAATATTTTAATAAATTATAAATGAATATAATAAGGACTAAGAATAAATGATATTAGAAAAGTGAAATTCTCATAAAAAGAAGTTCTTATTTAAATATTGTATTTTAATTTAAAAGGTAAATTTATAAATTTTATAATTTTATGTTTATGAAATTAGATTTATTTTTTATTTAATCTTTTATATTTTACATTGGCTTTAATTTTGTGATATTTTTTTATAATAAGTTATTTTTAGGTTAAAAGTGGAAATTCTATATTATAAAAAAATATTCATTTTTATGATATTATAATGAAACATGAATTAATTAATTTTCATGAAATATTTTTATAATATATATATGTTTGTATAATAAAAAATCAAAATTACTATGTTTTATTTATACAACTCATTTTTATAATTTTTTGAATGAGAAGTAATATTTTAGTCTAAAATATTATATAGTTATTTATATTCATTTTTTAATCACATGTAGAATTTAAAATAAAATAAAAAATGATTTCATATTTCAGATCAACATGATCATATAATTTAACACGTTAAATTTTGTTTTGGGTCAAAAAATTATGCATACTATGATTAAAGTGAATTCCCAAAAGAATGAAAAACCTTTATTTTCATATAATCTCTTAATAAATATTTTGTAATTTTTATCTGATTTATTAAATTAATTTTTCAAAATAATGAATATAATATTATTTTTTAAAAAAAATATAACAATGTAAAAAAAAATTATTTTGTAAAAAATTTTAAATAAGACTAAGAACACATAGTGATAGAGATTACTTTTTTCTAGATGAAAAGTTATTCTATATAAAATGTGTTTTGATTGAAAAGTTAATTTTCTCTTTTTTTGAAGCTGATTAAGATTAAATGGATATGAAATTCTGGTTTATTAACCAAATATTTATTATGATGGGTTATTTTGAATTTATATTAAAATATATGTTACATGGGTAATAACAAGTTACCAAGTTAAAAACAAAAATAATGTAAAAATAAAATATATAAGAGTATGTTTCATAATAAATGATAAAAAATATAAATAATTTTATGAGGATTTATAGAACCACATTTTTTAAAATCAATTATTTATATCTCTTAGATTCATTGAACCATGAATTATTTTATGATATACTTGAAAATTTAAGGGTATTCTAAGAAGGACCCTTTTCTTCACTAATAAAAGAGGATTACATCAAACCATTAAATGATCAAATTTATATATAAAATATTTTTTAAAACCCTAAAATATTTTCCTATACTAATGGTTAAATTACTTTCTCTAAGAAAATTTTCACTATAAGATAACATATGTCCTTTAATTCTAAAGAGTTCATCAGGAAGAATTTCTCGGTCTTGTTTTAAGCATTAGTTACTCTATACCATTTCTTCGTAATCATTGATATCAAATAAATTCATTAAAATAGTAATATAGTGACCTATGAATAATCATTATACTAAATAGTTTTTATAGTAATTGAAAAATTTATATTTATTTGATCTGATACACTTATAAAAACCAAATAATGTAGACCATGTGTTGTGAAGGCTTGCACATCCACAATGAAATGCCATCCATTTTTCATCATCACTAATATTAATATGTTTTAAAGGTATAATTTAAGAGTAAATGTGAAATATATAATAGAATTTTCATTTTCAAGAGACAAATTATAATTCATTTTCATTTTCTATCATCATTCAAGAATTGAAAACATCAATTATGTCTTTTTGGACTAATGCCTCCGCAAAGTAACATTTTATCTTTTAATATTGAGATCCATTTGTATAAAATCACATAAAATGGTTTAAAACATTAAAAATGAAAACATAATATCGTTATGATTTCTTTTAGTGATATTATGTCAAAATATATAATTTTTTATCTATACACGCCAATAACAATATAGTATGTTCATGTTTGAGTTGGTCTCACCACCTACTTATAAGAATCTATAAAACACATTCATGGTAACATATTGAAAGATAAATAATAATAATATTATAATTTAATAATAAATTTATTATTTTTTATGGTTATGGAATGATTATGTTATGTTTCTGTCATATTAATAAATTTTCATCTAAAATTCCAAAAATTATCAAAATAAGAGAACACAAATTACATTTCAAACAAAATAATTGAAATACTAATAGAATTTTATATGATATTTATAAATCAACATATGTTATATATATTATTACCTATAATTATCCCGTACTTATGAACATTTAGGGATGAATGAATAACAACACCACTATTACGAAAATACTTCAAAACCATCATTATAACTCACTCTTGATTTTACAAATAAATAACAAAGAGTAAACATACATGTAGACAATTATTTTAAGTAAATATTATTAAATTTTATAGATGTGAATGAGGTTTTTAATATGGAGATAAAAATTGATATTTATTTTATAGAAATTATTCCACCTCTTAAGTGAATGATCAGAATTAATGTAAGAGTTTCTTGTCTAAAATTTAATTTCGTGGTATATTTTTCTTATAACACACCATGAATTATTTTGAATAGTGTATATAAATACCCTTTAGTTTTTTTGTATCATTATCTTCTCATTATTGATATTATGTTTTGTTTCATTTTAAATCAAAATAGTTATGGGGTTTTGATTCAAAAGTTTCTAATATGGTAAGATTTTACGATAATCCAATTTTCATCTAATGAGTTACCAACATTATTATTAAATTAATCTATATAATGAAAAATCCAAATTTTAAATTCTCTTTTTCTAGTGTTTCATAATTTTTCCGTATAATCATATTAAGAAATTAATATTATCAAAATGATTATGTTACATGAAATAATTTCTTGGTCTCAATTCAATTATCCTATGACATATTACATTCTATATAAAAAAATATTTTTTATAGTTTATATAGATCTTATTTGTTGTATTATATCATGAAATATATTCTATTTATTATATTTTAAGTGTAGTTTCAATCTCATTATCCTTCTTGGGTTTTCATTTTAATGTTACTAAATAATTAAGGTTTATTTTCCAAACCTCATTTTTAAATTGAGATATCTAAAATGTGATAACCCAACTAGAGAATTTGAAAGTGTTTCATTAAAATATAATAATCATGTTATTCCCACTTAGTTTTCCATCGGTATCTATTTTTCCTCTTTATCTTTTTTTAAATAAGATGTTCTATAATTGTTTTATATTATGAGGTTTTCAATTATAGTTTTTTAATTTCATATAGAAATTATTCTCCACTCATACATAATCTTAGACTCTATATTCTATGAAAGTCACTACATATGTTTTAATGTTTTTTAAATATCACTTCCAAATATATTAACTTTGTTTAAAATTTTATAAAAGAAGATGACTTTATCACTTTCAAGAAGTGTTTTTTGAAACAATAAGTAGATTTAGTATTTCGATGTGAATATATCATTCCACCACATTTATCATTTCACATTAAACATTCTCTCTACAATTTCATGACTTCCAAAATAAATTATTTTTCATATTCTTAACATTTTTTTCAATAAACATTATTAAAATGGTGAAAGATAATTATTTTTTCCGAGGTTATTTTTGTAAAGCACCTAAAAAGTATTTTCATCAATGGTATTATTTATTGACATATAATACATTTGATCATGTTTTTCATACAACGATACCATAAACCTTCTTTCTCTAAATGGTTTATGTAATGTTTTTTTGGGTCTAATAAATGATATGTCAATTAATTTTTCAAGACTAATCAATTTCAATGTATAACAATAATTTTTATTCTAATTTCATTCCAAAATAAATAAATTATTTTTTATTCCCATGATTTAAGGATGTTCACCTAGATTCCATACCTAAATTTATTGTGAAAATTATTGACATAAACAAATACCCTCTAGCATATTTTGAAAATATAATATGGTTTATTGTCTTGAGTAAAGGATGTTAACCAATAAGTTTATAGAAAATATTTGGATGCCCATTTATTTTAAATGGGTTTATCAAAATGAAAATTTTAAAGGATTTGTAAATGACTTCATTATATGAATACATTTGAAATGGATATGAAACCCATTTTCAATCCATGTATTCTCTATGATGTAATTAAAAAAATCCATTTTATTCAAATGGGTTCTATATGATATGTTGAATGATGTATATCGTGTAGAACTCATATGTATGGATAATTATTAGTGGGATCCTATATCACCCTCAAATAAATTAGTTTTGGATTTATCTCTTTTTAGATATTGATATGTTGACATAGAAGGATTTTTTTCACAACAGAAATGGTCATAAAATATGGATTTTATCATAATGGGTTCTTATGTTTATGGTTATGCGATTATTTTATTCTTATTCCTATAACCCTATTATAAAATCATGTAACCAATTTAGTGATTCATTTTTTCATACTATCTTTATTTATTTATTTTTTAATCAACATCATCTATAATCACTCATGTTATATGATCTATATTCTGTTGGGTATGACTTTCATATATATATATA
This sequence comes from Viscum album, assembly GCA_963277665.1. NCBI lineage: Eukaryota > Viridiplantae > Streptophyta > Magnoliopsida > Santalales > Viscaceae > Viscum > Viscum album. Next base: position 520,708,587 of record OY728129.1, on the reverse strand, counting down.
TATATATTGGATAATAAAATATGATAATATTATGCTTACTTATATTTTTTGATTAATATCAGATATCTTAACTCTTACTGAGCATCATTGCTTACCCCTTTCGTATATTTTCATTTAAAATTATTATAAATAAATGTAATATATTGTATTTTTGTAGAAGTGTATATTGGGTGAGGAATGTGTGGTAAATTTTTAAGACTTGTTATGTATTAAGCAGTTTCTAATATAGTGGAATGTGTCCATTAGTTAAAAATGAAATTCTTTTTTCATAGTGTTGTAAAAATATATATCTAAATTTTCTTTAAAATATATTACTATGAAATGTCTTCTTTAATTCGGTATATTCAGTTTCTCACATTCTTGGATTTTCATAGCGGGTTGCAGATAATGCTTTACATACATTTATACATAAGGATTATAGTTTATGATAATTTATGTTCTGTAATGTTAAGGTTGATCATAATTTCAGAGGAATAAAAATTCATTAAGGTTAATATAAGTAAAATTTAATATTTTAAGGATTGTGCTAAAATACCTAGATATAAAACACTAACCATAAATCTAAGGGTTATGTATAATTATATTATAACATCATGATTTTTTAGTATGGTATATATTGTGTGGTTATACTAGAAATTAAATTATTTATTGAAGAGTATAATTTGATGTAGGATCTGGGATAAATGTACATAGGGGTAATAACCATGATAATAACGGATGGAGAAATAACTCAATCATAACATGTGGAAGAATCAGGAGGCCCAATTACACATCTATTTTTAATCTTCATGGGGTATTCTATGTTCAATTAAAATTCTCTCTAAAGAACCATTATGTGTGATTTGAGTATGATATTAACTAAATAGTTTGGAGAACCTAATGTAAAAATTAATGAGGATATAAAAGTATTGAGCAACGAGAGTCATCGATTGAATTGAAAGTACCATATGTTTAAAATGGTGTCGTCATAGGGTAAGACATATTTAGAATGATGTTTTCATAATATTATTTTGGATATGATCATAATATTTTTTGTTATGGTATATTTTTGAAAGATGATAATAACAAGGATAACAATGAAATGTATATTGAAACCACAATTCATTAATAAAAAATTTAGACTGTACATAAATGGTAAGTATTTTAGTATATGTGTATTTTGATAGAAATGTGAGTTTCCTAATCATACATAAGTTAGTGATGATGATGCATTAAAATAAATTATATCTTAACAATCCTAACTATATTTATTAGTAAGTGGTGTTTATTGATGCTATTATGGTATACTAAAAAATTTATGATGATATATGAAACATCTAATGGTTGTTTTTAAAAAAATATTTATTTGATCTTTTATAAATATATATTAAATAGTTTTAATAACCATGAAATTTATTTTTATATAAAATGGTTATATTATTATGGATTACTATTGAAGAACACATAACTAAGGGATGTATAGATCTTTGGTTTAATATACAATTGATTATGAAATAATAAAGGGTTGATTTTCTTTGAATACTTAATCCAGATATCATTGGTAACATTGAGATTGATAGTTAGTTGATGAAATTTTTGGTGATGTTCATAACATATTTGGGAGTATGGTATATATTTCATAGTTTACGGTTTCTTGACCTAGAAATTAATACCGATTTATAGTCAAATTAATTGTTAATGTTTGAAAAAAAAATTATATGTTTCTCTATGGATTAATTTTTTTTAGATTCAGATTTATTTAGTATTGATATATCTAGGGAAATATATGACTAGGATATATGCATACTTGAACAGGGGACTATATGAATAAATAATATTGTTTTATGCTAGATAGGTAACAAAATAAAACCTAAAAGAGTTTGGTATATGACATATTATGAATTATAATCGAAAAAAATAATAAATTAGGAATACCGTTACCTACTATCATTGGTGATTAATAAATAAATTTACAGGGATGAAATTTTTTTATGGTGGTAGAATTCGTCTTCCCAAGATTTTACTATATAATTTGTCTTTTAATCAAACATTATATATATATGTTATTCTAAAAGTGAAATTAAACCAAAATAATCCAATACATTTTAGATATTAAAATTATAATGAAAATAAAACAATTGATAGAGAAATATGTCAATATAAATTATAAATGAAAAAAATTACAAATACATAATTTTTTAAAAGTGTTTTTTTTCAAAAAAAAATTCTAAATATATTTTACTTTTTTATAAATATTAAATTTTAAAATATTAAATTTAATTTTGGATTAAAAGTTTCAATAATATCTTATGATGATGTTTTTAGGTTTTTCAAAAATAAATTTTTAGGTGAATGGTGAAAATATTGATTTTTCAAAAATGTAACCATTTTATGAAATTATCATGATAGAAAAATAACAAAATTTTTCCAATCCTATGTCCTTAATATATATATATATATATATATAAGAAAATTAAATGATTTAATATTACTACGTTGTATTTATAGAATTTGTGTTTATTATGTGGGAAATATAAGTAATATTTTACTTTAAAAATAAATTTATTCACTTATATTATAATTCTTTTATCATTTACTGTAAAAATAAAACAAAAATGGATTTTGAATTTTATCAACATGTTTGTATTATGATATACTACCAATTTTATTTTTGGTTATAAAATTATGACTATGATGATTAATTTTAAAGGTCGTGATAATTGGAAACCAGTTATTTTCAAAACATTAACTTCTTAATATTGTTTGATATTTATCTAAAAAATTAAATTAATTATTTAAAATAACTAATATAATATGATGTTTAAAAAAATATATAATTATAAAAAATATTAAATTGTTATTCAATGATAAATAATACTAAGAAAACATAATGGTTAAAGAATATTTTTTCTACAAAATAATGTTTTCCTATATATTAAATTATCTAAAATGAAAATTAGTTGACTATTATTTATATATTCAATTATATTAAATGGATATTAAACTTAGGATTATTATATCATGTTATTATCGAATGTTTTATTTTATATTTTCAATAAAGAATAAGTCTCTTGGTTTTAAACCATTTACCCAATAAAAACATAAAAGTAAAAATATAATAGTATATTACATCAAACATATCAGGAATAAAATTTTTCACATTATCAACCCTTGACCATCCAAAAATATGAAATTTCAAACATTTTTAATCATTAACCCATGAATTTTTTTAATAATTTCATTGATAATTAATGGGTATTTGTTGTAGTTCCCTTTTCATCACTTTTAAAAGGGGATCACATCCAAACATTCAGTAACACCCCAAGCTTCCATGGTACATTTCCCTTTGAATAATGTAATAGGTTGCATTGTAGGCAACTTCGAGATTCTAACACATCGCGACCAATCAAACTAGCCATTATGAATAGTAATACTCACTTTTTAAAATTTTATCAATTTTATCATTCAAAATGGAAATCTTTTTTGGGTTCGGAATATCAAAAACATCTTAGGGTGAATTTTTGGTATTTTTCTGAAAACATTCATTTTTTTGATGAATAGTGAAAATACTAAATTTTAATTAAAAATAACAATTTTAATCAAAATAATTTATAGTGATAAATTATACTATTGAGTGGTTTTTAATTATAATTAGATTTTATTTTTACCATTTAATCCAATTTTGTTCATTGGACGTAATTTCACATTTAAACCAGACATAAGCAAGTGTAAATCTTTTGATAGTTATTATTTCCTAAAAACACGCTTTTTTTGACAACAAGAATTAATTTTAAATTAATTTATATTACTTATGTGTTTTGAATTTAGAAAAATTGATTCTATGTTGAAAATAAGGAGGTCAAAATTATGAAAATGGATAACTTTTTTTAGGCATTTTGAACAATTACTTTGGTAAATATTTTATTTACTATGGTAAAATGGTAAATCTGGTAAATAAGGGTAAAAAATTATATTATAATAATATTTAATTACACTAAAATGGGTTCTAACCCTATTTTCTGACACATTTTTGACCATGGTAAACCTTGGGATGATTTTGGGACCCAGTGGAGCCACTTGTAAGTGATAATGACACTTTATATTAATTATGTTAGAGTAAATACAAAAGTGACATAACCACATATCTTTTAGTAAAACAATTTTTACAAAAGGATATATATGGTATCTATTAGAATTTAAATATTAATTATAATGATAAAACGATTTCCTACATATTGTTATTTTATTTATAATTTTTCTACATTGAATAATTAAATATATTTATGACACAATAATGATGCAGTATTATCCTTAGTAATGAAAGAATCAAATAAATGGTATTATAGATGTTAAAATAAAAATAATTTGAAAGTTTCTATGCCATAAACATATTTTATAGGTTTATTTTACATGTTATTATTGATTAAATAATTTTTTTTAGAAGTAGTAATGATTTTAGGAATTTAAGAAAAACCAAATAGAAAATAGTGTCAAAATTGACAAAAAAGAGTTCTTAAAACAAATATTATATTATTAATTGATATTCTATTATAAAAATCTAAGGATTGGCCAAAGGTCTTAAATAATATTATATATGTAATTAATGAACCACTTGAGCTTCTCTTGGAAGTTTATAGTATGTTTATTAACCATATAATATAAAAATACAAATACACATGGTAAATGGAGAATTAATTAACTAAGAGTTAAATATAGAAGATAAGGTTAATAATGTGACCCAAACCTGTATAAAACCTATTGGTTGAGTTATTTTCAACCCATAACCACCTTATCCCCGAAAAAAATCATTTTTGATCCATTAAAAACTGAAAATTATTTTATTATAAAATAATATTTGAATCTTTTCCTAAGGTGCCCCTCACCCCTCTTATAAAAGGGAACTTCCCCTTCTCTCAAATCCAAAACATAAAAGCCATTTGGATCATCCAAACCAATCCCAAATATCCTCTAAACTGTCCTATATTCATCATAGAGGCCTTCCATTATTCAGAAATCCAACCTATGGGGCCCTTTTTGTTCAAATCAAAAGGAAGAACCCAAAGAAGAGGTAAATATTTCATCACATCTTTCACGTTCTTTTCATCTTCCACTTCTTATTTATTTTTTTCCATTATAAAATAATAAATCCAGTATCTTATATATACTATGATGTTATTATAAGATTTTTACAACCATATTAATTTTTTTATCCACCCGAGTAATGACATGTCACCATACATGCGTACGTACAACTTATTGTCTCCACGTCGTGGTGCATATTCTTTGTTCAAACACTTCATCATTTCGATGGGTATAATAATGAGTATAAATCATGTAAATAATGAATATAATAAGATAATTATTCTATATATATGATATAAAATCCAATTATATAAAATTTTAATATTAAAAGATTGATATTGTCGCTCATGCGTACGTACAGATTACCATCTCCACGAATGCAATGAGATTAATTCCCCATCATATCAATTCAAACCTAATTTTAATCTGATGATTAAAAAAAATTTAAAGACTTAATATCATTCTGAATATGAATAAGACACATCATATCCACAAAAAACATTATTTACGTAACCAATCATATAAAGGAAAATGAATCCGTTAACACCCAGAATGATTATACTACTGAAATATCATTAACAAAGAAATATTATAAGATCATATATGATATCATATAAATGTATATTTTTCTTGTATAATTTATTAACAATGATTTCATCATTATACATGAGGTTAATCAACACTCTACCAAGGAAAATAACAAGGTAAGGATTGATTTCACAATCTCTTTATTATTCTAGATTTTTTTTACGAAAGTATCTACTGGGACCTCTTTATCATCCACATCCATGTTTCTTACAAATATATTCCAAAACATTTTTAATATATAATAGACTATGAGTTAAATTCATTTATACCATTTTTTTAATTTTTATAAAATATTTTTAATGGAATCTTTCTGTCATTTTCTAAATAAAGTACTTTATAACCTTTTCAGCCAAATTATGTTAAGAATGTATTTTTTAACTTATACAGTGGGAACATCTATTTTCTGCCATTATAACATTGTTAAAGCTTCCCATACAAGCTGATAGAAATATTTTCAAAATAAATGTTTTCTTTTATAATTATATGACTTTTTAATGATTTCAAAATAGAAAGAGATATTTCTCTCAAAAAAGTTTTGATTTCATCTAAGTCATTATCTGTTGATGGATTTTAAACTTGTTTGAAGTTGATTTATTATGATAACAATATTCTAAATTTTATTGAAGGTTTTGTTATATGTTTGAATGTGTATGTTTTATTTTTATACCATTCATGGTTTAGGAATAAAGTATTCTCATTTCGTATGTTAGTTTTAATACGAATGTTTATATTATGTTTAAGCATTTTCTTATGAGGAATACATTGGACTTAGTAAGTGACAGGTGGAGCCTTCTATATCTCCTAGAGGTATCGATAGGTATCATGATAAAAACTAGTGTCTTGGCACAAGGCCTTGAAAAATTTGTTTCTGTTGTCTTGGCATAAGGCCTTGACTACGTGTTTATGAAGTCTGGAATTACAAATTCGATCATTATGAAAGTGTCTATTGATATTGAATGCGATTATTCAACAAGAAGAATATCCATGTGAATAAGTAAATGGAATTATTTGATTTTATCTTTGGCATATTATTTTGAAGTTTATGTTTAAAAGGATTTTTTTTAGTCTTATACATTGCCTTAAATGTTTAGGAATATTTATTAATGTTTTTTCTATATTGTTATCCTTACTGATAATCTGAACTCACTCCTTTCTATGTTTTATTTTTTCTAGGATGTGATCAAGTACATTAAGAATAACCTTTAAGGATAGTTTGATGGGATATGAGTGTGGTGTATGGAAAAAATGTTGTTGTATTTTTTTATTTTATAATGTAATATAAAAAATATGAATATATATAGCATTTACAAGACTACTAAACTGATCGCTCTTTTGGGACATGATTTACATGTATCATGCCAATTTTATGTAATAATGTGTCGACTCTGGGTACCTGGGGTCGGGGAATTACAATTGGTATCAGGGGAAGTTTAGTACAAACCTTGTAATCAGGATTTAGATAAAATCTAATTAGATCACTTTACCCTAAGATAGACTTTGTGGATTAGTATAGATGAACTTCCTAGAATTTTGGTATTGTAGTGATTTTGAGAGTTTCTAATAAATACATCCATGTCTGGATATGAGTAGGTAGAGGCGACTCTGTCACAGATATACCTAGAGGTAAAACCCTAAAACATCACATTGATCTAGACTCGAACAGGAACTGGTGCAGGACAACGGGCCTTACTGCACTCTTGGTTATGACACTCCCGAGGGATATTCTTAGGATATTTCTCATTTTAATTACAATCAATTATGAAGGGTTTATGAGTACATACTTCCTTAAAAACACATATTTATGATTATGAGTTATATCCATAAACTTTTCATTTTATGTTAAGTGTTTTACATTTTTGGAATTATGTATTTTGATTCATAAACTAATCTAGTTTATTCCATTGTTTAGAAATTCTGCCTAGTGGAAGGAATGGAAACTGTATCAACACACGTAATCCATGTAGGGATTTCCCTCCTACACAAGATAATTATAGTGGAGCTGGTGAAGAAACAGGTGTTGATCAGCTTATCACCAAACTGGGACAACTCAATCTGGTTATGAATAATAACCTTACTTATATGGAGTACCCTGATCCATAGTGTGGAGGATCAATGCTAGATATTTTCAGGAGGAAACATGCACCAGAATTCAATGGGATTAAAAGTCCATTAGTGTCTATGAAATGGATAAATTATTTAGAGAAAATATTCCATGCCATGGTGAGTAGTGAAAAGGAAAAAGTTGTTATGGTAGTTTACTGCCTCACTGGAGATGCTGATCAATGGTGGTCATTGATTCAAAACACAAAGTATGAATATGAAGTATCAAATATGTAATGGAGGGAGTTTAAAGATATTTTCTTAGAAAAATACATTCCCTGTGACTATCGAGCAGATATCGAAAGGCAATTTCTGAGTTTGAGGCAAAAGGAGGATGAGAATGTCGCAAAGTATGTAGCTATGTTTACAAGGTTAGCGAGGCATGATGCATATTATATACAAAACCCAAGAAGTAAGATTGATCATTTATTTGATTATTTTAAACCATTTCTTCATCGAGAATTAGTCTCACAATCTTTCTCATCATACGAAGACATTGTCTCATTTTCAATCAAGGAAGGAAAGGAATTCTGTAAGTCTTACAACATCAAAGCAAAGAAAGAGAAGAAGAGATCTACCGAACACTATAGAATAAGGGGAATAAGGGAAAAGTTGAATATCCATCCTTTAGTAAATGTGTGAAGAAACACCCCAGTTCTTTCTTGAAAGGAATGGGAGTTTGTTACAAGTGTGGTGAAAAAGGCCACCAAGCTCGTGATTGCAAGGGTAAGAAAGAGGTTGTCAATGTTGAATGATACAATTGTAGAGAAAGGGTGTATTATGAAAATGAATGTCCAAAGCGCAAAGGAAACACACCTCATAAAAGTCCAAGGGATCAAGGCCAAGATTATGCTATCACTACTATTGAGGTTGAAGCTCCGAAAGACGTGGTGGAGGTTAATTTAATGGTTTCCACAAGTTTAGAAAATGCTTTATTTGATTCTAGATCATTTCATGGTTTCATATCTTCCCAATATGATAAGAAAATTAGATATTTCTAATTTGATTTAATAAGGGAGATGTCAGTAAAAACTCCTAAGGGAAGTATCATTACAACAAAGTTTTGTGAATCAGTCCTCATTAGGGTATATAAATGTGTTTTATCTGCTGATCTCATCATCATACCCATGATTGAATTTGATATAATCCTCGGTGTGGATTGAATTTCGGACCATGATGAAAAAAATTATTATATGAAGAAGAGGGTTTATATTTTTAATGACGATGATAAAGAACACCTTATCTTTAGTGCAGAATCATCACCACCTAATTCTAATCTAGATCCACCCCTAGTAGCTCAACTAAATTCAATTATTGAGGATGAAGATAATGAAATAACTGTGGGTGAGGAAAATAATGTTCAAATAGAATATGTACCTATTGTGAAAGAATATATTGATGTGTTTCTAGGAGATTTACCTGGCATCCTCCAGAATGAGAAATTGAGTTTTCCATTGATTTAATTCCTAGTTCAAGGCCCATATCGAAGACCCCTTAAAGAATAGACACTATGAAATTAGTGAAACTAAAGAAACAACTAGAGTAATTGAGTAACAAGGGATTTATTCACCCTAGTGTTTCTCCATGGGGAGCCCCTATCCTTTTTGTTAAGAGGAAAGATGGATCTATGAGGTTGTACATTGACTACAAGGAGATCCATGATATAATAATAATGAACAAGTATCTCCTACCTCGCATTGATGATTTATTAGACCAAATTCATAGAGGTCACTATTTTTTAAGGATTGAATTTCGATCTGGATACCATCAGTTTTTCATGAATAAGGAAGACATACCGAAGATAGCATTTTGAACTAGGTACGAGCATTACGAGTTTACAGTAATGCCTTTTGGATTGACTAATTCACCCTCTATCTTCAGGGATCAAATGAATAGTGTTTTCAATGAATATCTGGATGACTTTGTAGTGGTATTTATTGATGATATCTTGGTATAATCTAAAAGATATTAAGATCATGAAAATCATTTATGCATTATCCTAACGACTCTTAGAAGAAATGAATTATATGGTAAGTTTATCATGTTTGAATTTTGGCTTCAAGAGATTTATTTTCTTGGCCATATATTCTATAAGGATGGAATATAACTTGATCCTTTAAATACCAAGGCAATACATGAATGGCCAGCACCAACGAGTATAATTGAGGTACATCGTTTTATTGTTTTAGCAAGTTATTATCGATGTTTTGTCCAGAATTTTACCCGATTAGAAAATCCATTAACCAAGCTCACAGGTAAAATGGTTAAATTTTTTTTTGGAAAAAAGAGTGTGAAGAATGTTTTGAAGAATTTAAGTGAAGATTAATCAATGATCCTATATTGACTCTACCATCAAGGAATGGCAGGTTTGTTATTTATAGTGATGCTTCAAAGAAAGGAATTGGTTGTCTCCTTATGCAGAATGATAGGGTTACTACCTATGCATCACGATATCTAAAATTTAATTAAAAAAACAATACTACTCATGATCTTGAGTTAGTAACTATAATCTTTTCTTTGAAGATATGGAGACACTATCTATATGGTGAAAAATGTGAGATTTATACTTACCACAAGAGGTTGAAGTATATTTTCTCACAAAAATAACTCCACATGAGGCAAAAGCGGTGGCTTGAACTACTCAAGGATTGGGATTACACTATACACATCCAATCGGGGAAGGAAAATAAGGTATCAGATGATTTGAGTATAAAGGATAATGAAGTTTTGAACAAGATGAGAGTTTAAAAGGATCCTATATACATCGATCTAGTAAATATGGATATGGGAATAACAATGGAAGGTGAAACATCAATTATTTTTCAAATGGTTTCTAAACCATATTTACTAGAAAAGATAAAAATTTATCAGGCTGATGATGAGGAGTTTCAAAAGAAGATTAAAGCTTTGAATAATGGGAGATTGAGTGACTTCTAATATGATGATGGAATTTTGAAATTTGGAAAGAGACTTTATGTTCTTGATATACCTGATCTAAAAAGAGAATTGTTGGATGATGATCATAGCTCTAATTTCTCTATACACCCTGGTAGCACCAAAATGTATAGAGATTTGAAGGAACATTTTTTGTGGGACAACATGAAGAGGGATATTTCTAATTTTGTGTCAAAATGTATAGTTTTTCCACAAGTGAAAGCTAGAAGGTAACATCCTGGAGGAGTCATGAAACCTCTTCCAATACCTGAGTGTAAATGGGATAATATTACGATGGAATTTGTCATGGGACTACCGAAGACTCCTAGAAGGAACGATGCAATATGGGTCATTGTTGATCGTCTTACCATGTCAGCACATTTTATTACTATAAGAGAATATTTACCACTGGAATTTTTTTCAATACTATATATTAATGAAGTTATAAGACTTCATTGAGTACCACTATCGATTGTTTCTGATCGTGATACATATTTTACATCTAGATTATGGAAAATTCTTCAGAAATCCCTGGATACTGAACTTCGATTGAGCACTGCCTACCACCCTCAAACTGATGGAAAATCAGAATGGACTATTCAAACCTTAGAAGACATGTTGAGAACTTTCTCACTTGACTTTTGAGGAATGGGGGATCATTATTTACCTCTAGTAGAAGTTTCCTATAACAATATCTTCGATTCAAGTATTCAGATGGCACTATATAAAGCATTCTACAGAAAGAGATTCCGCACACCAAATTTTTGGGATGATGTTAGTAAAAGAATTCTTGTGGGCCCAGAACTAGTTGAGGGAATGATGGAAAGGGTGAAGGTAATCCAAACCCACATCAAAGCAGATCAACGTAGGCAGAACATCTATGTCGATAACTGAAGGAAGGATTTGGAATTTCAGGTATGAGATCAGGTTTTCTTAAAGGTATCTCCATGGAAGGTTTTTATACGTTTTGTTAAGAATGGTAAATTGAGTCCCAGGTACATCAGACCTTTCGAAATCCTAGAATGAATTGGGTTTGTAGCTTACCATTGGGTAATGCTTCCAAGTCTCTCCAAAGTTGATGATGTGTTCCACATATCACTGTTGAGAAAATGCATTCCTGACCAAACACATGTACTTACCTAGGAAGAATTAGAACTAGAACCTACTATGTCTTATTGAGAAGATCCTGTCAAGGTTCTTGATACAAGAGAATAGGAGTTGAGAAACCAGACAACTCGTCTGGTAAAAGTTCTCTGGAGATACCATAAGATGGAAGAGGCAATGTGGGAACCCGAGGAACTTATGACGAAGAACCACCCGAATATTTTTATAAAGTAATATTCTAGAAATTTTGAGGATGAAATTCTTTTAAGTAGGTGAGAATTTAACACCCCAAGGTTCCACGGAACATTTCCCTTTGAATAATGCAATATCTTGTGTTGCACAGAACTTTGAGATTCTAACACATCACGACCAATCAAACTAGCCGTCAAAAATAGTAATACTCATTTTTTGAAATTTTATCAATTTTACATTTCAAAATGGACTTCATTTTAGGGTTTTTAATATTCAAATTATCTTAGGAAAATTTTTTGGTATTTTTCTGAAGACATTCACTTTTTGATGAATAGTGAAAAATACTAAATTTTAATTAAAAACAACTTTTTTAATCAAAATAATTTATAGTGCTAAACTATACTTTTGAGTGGTTTTTTAGTATAATTAGATTATATTTTTACCATTTAATCAAATTTTGGTCATTGGATGTAATTTCATATTCAAAATGAACATAAGAAAGTGTCAATCTTTTGATAGTTATTATTTCTTGAAAACACTCTTTTTGTTTTGACAATGAGTATAATTTTTAAATTAATTTCTTCCACTTATGTGTTTTGAATTTAGAAAAATGGATTCCATATTTATAATCAGGAGGTACAAATTTTTTAAATAGTTAACATTTATTTTTAGACATTTTGAATAATTACTTCGGTAAATATTTTATTTACCATCGTTAAAGGATAAATCTGGTAAATAAGGGTAAAAAATAATATTATAGTAATATTAAATTAACCTAACATGTGTTCATACCCTATTGGATGATACATGTCCGACCGTGGGCATCCTTGGGTCGATTTTGGGACCCCATGGAGCCACGTGTAAGTGATACTGACACTTTATATTAATTAAGTTAAAGTAAATACCAAAATGAAATAATCATGTATCTTTTTTGTAAAACAACTTTTAAATAGGGTTATATATGTTATCTCTTAGAATATAAATATTAATTAGAAATATAAAAATATTTCCTACATAATGGTATTTAATTTATAATTTTTAGACATTGAATAATTAAATTTATTTATGTCACAATGATGATGCAGTATTTTCCTTATTAATGAAAGATTCAAATAAATGGTATTATAGATGTTAAAATAAATATAATTTGAAAGTTTTGATTCCATCCACGAATTTTCTAGGTTAATGTGACATTTTAGGATTGATTAAATGACTTTTTTTGAAGTAATAATGCTGTTAGGAATTTAAAAAAAACAAAATAGTAAATAGTGTCAAAATTGACATAAAAGAGTTTTTAAAACAAATATTTGTATAATTAATTGATATTCTATTCCTAAAAATCTAATTTCTGGCCGATGTTTTTAAATAATATTATATATGTCATTAATGAACACTTGAGGTTCTCTTGGAAGTTTATAGTAAGTTTATATTCCATATAATATAAAAATACAAAGTGACATGGTAAATTTAAAACTAATTAACTAATAGTTAAATCTAGAAGATAAGGTTAATATATTGACCCAAACCTATCTAAAACCTATTGTTTGAGTGGTTTTCGACCCATCCCCACCTTATCCGAGAAATATATAATTTTGGAGCCATTAGAAACTAAAAAATATTTTATAACAAAATAACCTTTCAATCCTTTCCTAAGGTGCCTCTCACCCCTCTTATAAAAGGGCACTTCCCCTTCTCTCAAATCCACACCATAATGTCTTTTGGTTCATCCAAATCCTTCCCAAATATCCTATAAACTATTCTAGATTCATCCTAGAGGCCTTCCTTTAGTCATAAATCTAACCTGATGAGACCTTTTGATCAAATCAAAAGGAAAAACCCGAAGAAGAGGTAAATATTTCATCACCTCTTTCAAGTAATTTTCTTCTTCCACTTCCAATTTCATTGTTGTTTACATTAAAAAATAATAAATCCAGTATCTTCTATATAATGTGATGTTATTATAAAAATGTTACAACCATATTCATTATTTGAACCATCCAAGGAATGACATGTCACCACACATGTGTACGTATGGATTACCATCTACACGTCGTGGTGTAGTTTATAATTCAAACACTTCATCATTTGGATGGGAATAATAATGAGAATAAATGAGGTAAATAATAAATATAACGTGATAATTTTTCTTTATATATGATATACAATCAAATTTATACAATTTTAACATCAAAAGAATGACATTACTGCTCGTGCGTACGTACGGATTACCGTCTCGACGAACGCGATGAGATTCATTCCCCATCATATCCATTCAAGACTAATTTTCATTTGATGATTAATAATAATTTTTACAGACTTGATATAATTATTAATATTAATATGATACATCATATCCACAACAAACATTACTTATGTAACAAATCATATAAAGGAAAATGAATCTGTTAACACCCAAAACAATGATACTACTGAAATAACATTAACAAAGAAATATTAGAAGATAATATATGATATCATATTAATGTATATGGTTCATGTATAATTTAATAAAAAAAAATTCACCATTATACAGTAGGTTAACCTACCCTTGACCTAGGAAAAGAACGATTTTAGGGTAAATTTCAAAATCTTCTTATTATCTGAGATTGTTTTTACGTAAGTATCTACCGGGACCTCTTTATCATCCACATCTTGTTTCTTAAAAATGTATTCCATAACATTTTTTCTATTTACTAGACTATGGGTTAAATTAATTTATACCATTGTTTTCATTTTTATAAAAGGGTTTGAAAGGAATCGTTTTTTCATTTTCGAAAAAAGGTACTTTATGACCTTTTCGACAAAATTAAGGTAAGAATGTCTTTTTTTAACTTATACAGCGGGTGCAGCTATTTTTCGCCATTATAACATTGTCAAAGATTCACATTAAATCTTATAGTAATATTTTCAAAATAAATGTTTTCGTTTATAATTATATTACTTCTAAATGATTTCAAAATAGAATGAGATATTTCTCCCAAAAAGTTTTGATCCCATTTATGTCATTATCCTTTGAATGATTTTAAACTTGTTTGAAGTTGATTTATTATGATACAAATATTCCATATTTTATTGGAGGATTTATGATATGTTTGACTGTGGATATTTTATATGTATACCATTCATAGTTTTGAATAAAGTAATGACATTTCGTGTGCTAGTTTTAATACGAATGTTTATGTTATGTTAAAACCTTTTCATATGAGGAATGCATTGGACTTAGTAAGTGATGGGTGGATCCCGCTATAGATCCACGATGCATCAGTAGGTATAATGAGACAAACTAGTTTCTTGGCACAAGTCCTTGACAAAATATTATTTGTAGTCTTGGCACAAGGCCTTGACTATGTGGTTATGAAGTCTGGAATTATGAATTCCATCATTATGAAAGTGGCTATTGATATTTCATGTGATTATTCAACTAGTGGAATATCCATGTGAAAAAGTAAATGGAATTATTTGATTTTATATTTTCCATATTATTATGATGTTCAAGTTTAAAAGGATTTTGTTTTAGTCTTATACATTTCATTAAATGATTATGCTTATTTATGAAAGTTTCCACTATATTGTTATCCTTATTGAGCATCTGAGCTCGCCCCTTTCTATGTTTTATTTTTTACAGGATGTGAAGAAGTATTTTATGACTGACATGTAGGGATAGTCTGAGGTGATATGGGTGTGGTCTCTGGAAACAATGTTGTTGTTGTTTTTTATTTTATAATGTAGTGTAAAACTTATGAATGTATCTAGTATTTCCAAGGCTAATAAACTGATCGGTCTTTTGGGATAATATTTCCTTGTATCATGCCAATATTATTTAATAATGCACCGACTCTGGGTAACTGGTGTCGGGGCATTACACATTCAATTACCCATATTCACTTAAATGTATTTCTTAAAATTATGCCAATTATAGTATCCTATAATTCCATATAATTTTCTAAATCTTCTACTAAAAACATTTCAACTTATTTCCTTCAATTTTAAGGTGTTCATCTAGAATAAGTTCAAGGTCTCATTGTAAGTATTACTTACATCATACCTTTTACTCTTAAAAATTCACTGCGAAAAAAACCCAAAAAAAGTAATATAATTTCATTAGTATCATTAGTATATAGAAGTATTATTATTTTAATAGTATAAAACTAATTTTTTTCATTCTCATTCAATTATATAAAAATATTATATTGATTGTGAGTTGTGCCGAATACCACCTCCATGAAGAGATGTCTTTTATTATATATTAATAAATATCTTTACTGGATGTAAGGAAAAATTAAAGAACAAATGTGACATATATAATATATATTATTATTAGGGGGAAAACTATAATTAATCTTCATTCACTCTAATTCATTTGAAAAAAATTTAATTAAAAATATTGTGGATTACCTCCTCCATGAAGTAATGTTTTTAATTTTTCGTCTTGATTTCAATTATTCATACAAAACGTATAAATTGTGATTCAAAAAATTAAAAACCTAAAATTAAAATATTATTATGGTATAGTGATATTATTTCAAGATAAAAAATTTCCCAACCACACCCACCAATCAAATTATCGTATGTTCAAGATTGGTTTAGTCAACAACCTAGTTAAAATTTTGTATTAAATTATGTCATGGATGAATATGGGGTATTAAATAATTACAGTATAATAATTTAATGATAAAATAATCATTGTTTACAAATTTTGGAGAAATTATTTTAATTACTTAAAAAATAAAATATCATCTTCGATCACAAAGATTACTGAAATTTTACGACACAAATTGCATTTTTATAAAGTAGAGATAAATAACTAATGTAATTAGACAATACCCATATTAATCAATATAATATATCTGTACATGAACATTAAATTATATATTAATTATGAAGAGTATTAATAGAATGAATAAAAGTACTACTATTACGAAAATATTTCAAAATAATCAAGATAACAAACACCTTATTTTGAAAATAGATAATAAGAAAATTAATATACATGAAATGAATAAATGTAAATAAAGTTTATAAAATGTTGTAAATATGATTTTTTTTTAAAAATATAAGATTATGGTAGTATGTTTTTTATGGGGTATTTATGCACTTTAGCGAATGTCGAGAAATTCTGTTAGGGATTCATGTATCAAATTTTATATCAGGAGACATATTTCATATTATACACAATGTTTTCTTTATAATTTTATATATAGTAACCCTTTAAAATTTTCATGGTATTTATTGTTTCCTATGAAATCAAACCATACAAGGGGTTTTTATTTTAACGTTTCTCATATCATATGGGCATGATCAAACTAAACTATCTTCCCTTGTGTTACCAAAATTATTATTCAAATATATTTTTCAAATATTGATTTACCATATCTCAAGAATATTTGTTAACATATTTACCATTTATTTTATTTTTTTTCATATGAATCCATATTAAATGATTGTCAAAATAATAATATCAAATATATTATTTACTCGAAATGGATTCTTGGTCACAATTCAAATATCTTGATACACATTTATTTTTATACAGAAATATATTTCTATATGGTTTATACAATATCTATATTTTTTATTATTTCATGAAATATATATCATTAATGGTACTTAATGTCTTTATTAATATTATTATTCATTCAGATATATTTACTTTAATATTATCCACAATCTAAGGTATCTTTTACAAAACTAATTTTTAAATATACATCCCTAATTTACAATTAACTATATAAGAAATGTCGATAGTCATTTTTCTAATATAAAAATAATTTTCTAACCATCTAGTTATCCTTATCTATCTTTTTTTTTATTTTTATGTTTTTGAATATGAATTTATATAATATTTTAATGTGACACAGTGTTAAAATAATATTTTCAATACAACAAAAAGGAAATTATTTATCCCACATATATTATCCTAGAAACCACATTTTCTGTATCTCGCTATATTGGTTTTGAAAAATTTTAAAAATTAATTTTATACTACCTTGAATTTATTTGATAATTTATTTAAATAAAATCGTTTTGAATTTTTTTATTTGATATTTTATGTAAAAATATATATTTTAGTCCTCCTAGGCGATCATGCAATTCTGCCACAATTTTCATTTATATGAATAGTCTCTCACCATTTTCTAGGTTTTCAATATAAATTATTTCTGTCATATATTTATAAGACATTTATTTTAAAATGATTTCAAAATATCAAGGATATTTCTTATTTAAAAAGATATTTTTTTAAAACTCTTAATACGTGTACTTAATCAATGTCATTGTGGTCTAAAATAACCTATATTTTATTGAGGAAATTGTTATTATGATACCATTAATCTTAATTTTTGGATTGATTATTTAATGTTTTTTTTTTCTCACAATGAAATAATAATTCCATTTATTTTTATTTTAGAATCATTTATAGTGTACTATTGTTATTTTTATTCAAATAACGTTGCTATGTGAAATCCCTATTTTTGATTCATTTGATGGAAGGGTTTTCACCTATATTCCACACTTGAATTTATTTGAGGATATTATTAAGTTTGTTGTATACCATTAATCATAAATTATGAATACCATATGATTTTTTATCTTAATTAAAGGTTATTTACCTCGAATGTTTCTTATTATATTTGGATACTTATTTATTTTAAATTGGTTTTTTATTTTATGATTATTGATATAATTTTAAAATACATCACTATGTGAATCCATTTGAATAAGATAGGAAACTTATACTCTATTGAATGGTCTGTATGATTTGATGAATAAAACTCATTTTATTCTCAAAGGTTCATTAATATATGATAAATGATTTATTTCATGTAGAACTCATATATATAGATGATGCTGGGTGTGGTCATATATCCCCCTCCAATTCATTGGTTAAGGATTTATATCTAGTCATATAATGATGTGTGTACGTACATAGATTTTCTCACAACATAAAATATTGAAATTATTGGATTTCTCTCAATGTGTTCCTATTATTCTGTTAATTCCATCATATCATACTTATCCTTATGATTGTGTTATTCTCTCAGTATTATATTTAATTACTCTTGTTTACAAACACTATTGATTCATTTCTAATTTTATACCATGTCGTATTATCTGACTCATGTTTTATGATTTATGTTTTATTGGGTATAATTTTCGTATGTACTTGAGTATACCACCGTGATAATCTTATACTCAATTATGATCTTAGATTATTACCACTTATGTTCAACCTTAATATGCATATGATTTAATCCCTTTATTAAAGTTTTAGTTACATGTGTTATGAAGAAAAATTATACATATGATGTTTCTAGAAAATTATCTCATGTAGAGATTTTATGGGAGGTCTGGAAATTTTTTTATGGATTAAGTAGTTGATTAAATAGTTGAAAAAGTCTCCATTTTCCAAAAAGACATAATTTTTTCCTAATTATATAAAAATTAAAACCTAAATGTTCATGGAAATGAATTGTAATTAAATATTTTCTTTAAATCTTTTAATTTAGATGGTCTTATTCAAGGGATGTTAGACCCCATATTCAAGAGGATTCTGACTAGTTGTAACTGTCTAATATGTTAAAATAGGGATATTGTACCCACAAATTAAAGTAAAAATGTTCCTAAAGAAAAAATAATAATCATTAAAAATAATATGTATGAGTACATTCAATAAATATATACATATTTTATCAAAAGAAAATGAAATCATAAAAGAATATATTCTAACTGATCGTCTATAGGGCTAATCATAGATAAAAATAAATAATCAAAATGAAATAAAGAAGAGGATCCTCATCCTCTCATAGTAACCCAATATTTATTTATGTTTTCCATATCAATCATCTTATATAAAGCCTCTAACATAATTTAAATAGAGATCATAAGGTTTTCATATGTACCAATGCATCGTGGATAACCATGTGGGGTGTGAGTAAAACATAAAATGCCATCCCCAATATGTCCCTAACATATCCAGTAATTATAGTTCATGTACCAGTGATATTATCAATAAAATAAACAACAAAAACGTATAATGAAATAATCATCTTTGGCCCTAAGGTTCTATGATTAATACATATGTTGATTATACTTGCATCATCCAGTGACCTATGTCTCTAGGAATAATTCAAACCACCGATATTGAACCATTCACTTAATTTAAAACAATATGTATCATTACCCAAGGGGAAACACATATTTCCCCAAAAACAAGGTTATAATATCACACAGTGGGAACACTTCCATCCCCTGAAACCCCTCAATTTTTTTAACTTAGCGGAATAATCCTCCCTAGATTCTCATATCACATACTCCTTATTGAATCTTCCTCCATAAATCCTAATAAAGCATACACCCAATGGTATCTTCTTCTTTATAACAACCTCATATGGAATTTACCTAGGCAGTCACATCCCCTGCCTAGGATCTTTACCAAACCATCATTACCTGAGGGGATGGATCCCAAATCGGTGCTCAAAAACATATATATCACACACCTGGGGGGAATAACTCATCATATAACATTATATAACATTCATCCAGGGGGTATTGTATCCTACCAAGAACCACTACATTACATGACCCAAGTAGGTCACATCATTAACTTAGAACTATCATTAACTATTGACCATGTTTTTTAAATCCCCTACCTAAGAAATTATTTTTCCATTGTTTCATGGGGTTACATCCCAAACCGACATCTAATTACACAAATATCACATCCATCAATGATAACATATCACCCTGTAACCTTATATATATATATATAGACACACACACACACCACATATGCATGGGGTTATATCATATCCCAAGAACATCATATAGTAACGCATGGGTTGTCTATTCACCCAAATCCAATGGTTGTTCTCTAGGTCAACCTACCAAGTGCACAACCTAGATATGTCACCAAAGACCTAACCAATACATCATAGCATGTCTCCACATTCACCATCTTCACATGTCACTTACCTCAAGACCCACTATGTCACATAATCACATCATGCAGAAACCATTTTCATTCTCATATCACCTGCAAGGTAACCCACTAGGGTCTTTCATGCCTATCACAATCTATAATCATAAAAAATATTTAATATCAAACACCCCATAGGGTTTCCTTGGCTCGCAAACCCTTTTCTTACTTTAACCTTAAGAGGCCGATCCAAATCTTCATCTCTTTTCCTATATCATAATGTGGTTTCTCATCCTAGGTATACTTAGTGTAATCTCACATTACACCTCTTGGGATCCTTGTGTTTAAGTCCTCTAATAGTACATCAACCCTTATTTGGTCCATACTTCATCCCCCTTATCGTATCTCTTGAGCCATCAATAGGTGGAAACTAATACTATAAGAAAATCAGTATTTAGTGGCAATTTAAGCTGCTATTGAATTAATCAGGACACATTCAATATTCTTTTTGGAATTTCTGTGTTGTAAATCATATCATGGGGTTCTTTTCATTGTGGATTTTTTTAGCAGTTGTATTTTGTTAAATGATTTCTTAAATTTTTTTATTTATTTATTATTATTATTATTTATTTTTTAGTTATTTTTTCAATCCCACCCAAATATAGTCCATCCACACCCCCAGACCCACCATGTCGTAGACTACCCAAACTAACCCTACAAATTCAAACAAATACATATGTGGAGGGGGAGTTTTGATCCTTTTACATATTACTTATTCTGTGAATCCTTTACCACTAAACTCAGCCCGTCATGTTGTGAGTACTCATACTTTAATATACTTATATATATATATACACATGAAAACTTGTAAATAGATATGTATATATATATATATTCATAATTTATATGTACATACATACCAAATATAATCGCATAAAAATTTACGTGTACATATATATATATATATAAGTTACATTTGTAAATGTCTACAAATATGCCAAAATAGGTATAAATATATACAACTATCGATAAATTTAGATAAATTTACATAAATATATACAAATACATATATTTATAAATATACATAAAAATATAGATAAATTAAATTGTATATTTATTCCTATAAAATATAAATAAATACAAATAAAATATATATTAATATAAATAAATATAAATAAATATAAGTAAATTTGTATATATATATATATCATAATATATATAAATAGATTTCCAGATATAAATAAATAAATAAATATATATATATATATGGACACAAATAAAAATATATATTTCTATAATTGTCTATATATATATCAATGTAATATATATTAATATAATCACTTATAAGTATTTATAAATATGTATAAATACATATAAATATACCTAAATACATATAAATAGCTATAATTATATACAATTATATATAAATATACATAAATACACATAAATACATACATATATATAATTAAAAAAAATTATATATAAATATATATACATACACATATAAAGATACATAAATACATGCACACTAACATATAGATATAAATATACCCAAAATATATATTAATATAATTAGTATATAAAATTATATATAAATATACATAAACAAATATAAATATGTTTTATTACCAAAAATATTCAAGCTTGAGTTGGTTGCCCAACCCATACCCCAAAAATTTATTAAAAGAAAAGGCAACAACAAAGTGAATACATGAGGTGAAATGAATTTGCACCAACTCGGAATCAGAAGATTACAAAATGAAAGTTAGACAACAAAAGGCATCCATGTCATCATGAAAGGATATATGTGTGTGTATGTGTGTGTGTGTGTACATAAATACATATTAATTTATATAGTTAAATATAAATATAATTTCATAAATTAAAAAAATCATATATATATTTAATAAAACATAATTATATAATAATATAAATAATATATATAGGTATATGTGAATTTATTTATATGTAAGTATATAAATCTATTAATAATTATTAATAAATAAATATTATTTATTTGAAATTTTAAATAATAAATCATAACCAAATAGTAAAAAATAAATAATAATTATATGATAATAATTAAATAATAATTAATAATCAACACAAAATTATACATAATTAATATTAAATAAAGAATTATAAGTAATAATTTATTATTGAAAATTAATAATTAACTAAAATATTAAATAATAGAAAATTAATAAAAATTATTAATAATAAAATATAAATAATAAATAACTATTAATTCCTACTATGAAAATAACATATTGATTAACTAATCATAATAAATTTTAGTTATCATTAATTTCACAATGAATTTTTCAAGACTATCGATAAAATCTAATAAAATAATTAAAATTTTATATTTAAAAATAGTTTTAAATGTAATTAAATGGAAGAATTTTTTGAGTAAATATTTGTGAATTAGTAGTGTTTTTCCAAAAAAATCCATTAATAAATTAATGATATAATATTTAACAATGGTTTTGAAACCCACTCCTGAGTACCATTTTCCATATAATGCCCCCATCGTACCTCATCTACCCCTGAATCAATTATATTTTATATAACACTCTATAAGAGACCAAACAACCTTCTAGAGGGTGTTCCACATCAAATGTGAGATGAACGACTATGTCACATGGTACCACTAGGCACATAGTTATCATAATATCCCTCATATACATTGGAAACTAACCTAGGATTTGTGCATAACAACTTATGCCTAAGGTCCCATATTGGGTCTCTCATTACCACTACCAACAACTTCTCCCCCATTGGATATATAGTCTCTAGGAAACACTATTTTCCAAATCTAATATTGGAGAACCATCTTTGAACGTTTGGATAAAATCCACCCTATCTTTCATTACTTCTTGTCTTATTCTGTCAATTTAATTGTCATCCCTAAAGGTCCATGAATCTCTAGGACATCATTTATGATAATTACCATGACCATCATTGCCCGAGCTCTCAAATAGTGTTCAATTATCTATCATGTAATAATAAAATTCCATTAATCATTTATGATTTTTGAAGAAAAAAAATCAATTATAAAACAACTTTTCCCATGCAAGTGGCTGGACTACATAACAAAGGAAGCATAAATGTATTCATAATCATATGGATACATTTATGAACCACCAACCCCATTCTATGTCTATAAGGACCCATCCTTAAAAAATTAAATAATCCTAAATTTTAGACAAGAACATACATTCTTACACATATAATGATCTCTTCACATATAGAGTTTTAGACAATTAGTTCATAAAACATACATAACATCCCACATTTATACAGAGTGGATACCTCTAAATTAGTATCAATTTATACCAAAATTATAAACTTTTTAAATAAAAAAATGATTTCTTTGAAAAAACTTCATAACATTTAACTTGAATTCCTTATTTCCCATAATTTTCCTTGTAACCTATTAAAAACATTAAAAAACATGGTATGAGAACAAAAAGAATAGTAATGGATATAAATAAATAAATCATTATGCAATAGATAACATAAAAACCAATAAAACACATCACATAAAAACATATTAAAATTCATAGAATCATCATGTAGTGCCCTTAGGACATATTTAATATTATACTCTTAGAATCATCCTTACATATGGAATAAACATTCGTTCAACTTCCATCTCCAGAGTAGCCAATGCACTGTAGTGTTATAATGGGGATCACCCATCATATCTTGAGCTACAACAGGATCAAACCAACATATAATGATCTATAATGGTGCCTAACCCATAATATCTTGAGCTATTATGGGATCAACCTAACATATCTATGTACATGGAACATATAATAGTAATAAATCATCACGAAATCATGATAAACTGCTCATTCAATATATAAAAAGGCAATTTTTTTTAATGACATTAAAGATACATTTAAAAGGATTTTAAAATGAATGTACCATTCAAATATAATTGGAGTGAGAATTACTAGAATATAATTAATATGTGTATACATTGTAAATATAGAAAATACAACATAATATAAAAAATTTCATCAGACAAATGATCTCAATTCCACATAATGAATAAAGTGGATGGTTAACCCAAAGAATTTAAATTGTGTTAATAATTCACTTAATAATTTTAATCATGGTAATAGGTGTACTTTGTAGGAATTAATGAGATATTAAGGGGTATATCATAATTTATATACCATAAGTGATGTATGGGGGAGGTACAAAAACATACCACATCCTTAAGAATTAAAATATATAACGGCATAACATATAGGATATTCTTGAAAAAAAGTAGGAAAGAGAGGATCACTTACCTATGGTTTGACAAACATCAAACATGTTTAAAATTATGGTATAATTTTTAAAAGAGAGTTATTAATATATTAAAGAATCATAATAATTTTTATAACACCTTATATGATCATTTTTGTAAAATCATACAACATGTGGTGGGTTCATAATGTATTTTCTTATCAAGTGAAAGAGAAAATCCAAAATTGGAAATAGATGGTATTATAATGTTTCCATAACATTAAATTATACTATTTATCATTTTGATTTTATGATATGGGGATTATTTATTAGTTAAAATATTAATGATATATGTTTTAATCATTTTGGAAGTTTCTCGATAATCAAGAACATGTTCCATTATATACCAATAATATTATGCATATAAGATAATTCTAAATCATAATAGTGGTCATATAATACACTTTACAATATTTTTAAACCATTAAAATAGTTTTAAAACCATCTTTGAAGAAATTAATGTAAATTGGAGACACATCATCCATGATGTCGGTAAATCGACCCATCACGGACAAAGTTTTTATTTTTAGAATAAGAGGAATAGGAGGGTAAGAATGATGATGAATTTTTATGTAAACATCATAAAAATATATAATATATATAATAATTGAGCTTTCATTCCGCTTGGATAAGTGGAGTTGAATCTATTACAAGAAACTAAAATAATTTAAATGAAAACATAAGAAAATGAGAGATGATTTTTACCTCTTGATCTCTTCTCCTCGAGATCCTTTTTAAAGCCTTTAGTTTTAACCGTTTCATGAGAAAAGTAGGACTTAGACTTGGGTTAGAGCCTTAGTAAAGGGATTGTGTTTAATTTAGGAAATTTTCATATCTTGAATGGTGTGAGAGGAAGAGTAGGGTGAGGGTGGTATTTATAGTGTAGGAGAGGAGGGGTTTTACATTATTTTAATCGTTAGTTTGTTGTTTTTTCCCAAGACTATAGAATAGTTTTTATTCTTGTGAATAAAATAGTAATTTGTGCATGTGAGTTAGACCCATGTTTTCTTACCTTAGTGGAGCATCATCAATGACTCAATAAATCATGTATTTTTCTTATTTCGTATATTATCATATTTCACTATTCATCCAAAAATTCAAGTACTTCAGAAAAATCCCAAAAACTCACCCCAACAATTTTTCGATGTTTGGAATTAAAAAATGAACACAATTTTATTAAAATAAATTTCTAAATATAACAAAATTAAATATTAATTAATATCTTAATATATTCCAAAAATAGAAATTTTAAAACTATAACTCATTTTATGAGACCTTAAAAAATTAACCAAGGTCTATTAAATTATTAGAAATATATTAATTGGTGACATTAATAATCATTCTGTCATATTAATATTCATAAGAGTTAAGTTAGTATTCATAAGGGTATGTTACTACTCACCAAAAATTATGTTTTTCCTATCATAATCCAAATAACATACTGATCTGAACTATGTATGTCGGATTATCGAAATTCAAAACACATAAAAAGAAAGATTATATGTAATGGATATTTTATTAATATATCCATAAAAAGGGGTTTTTCATAGAGAATTAGTGATTCAAGAATTCAGTTAAATTTATTTGTAAAACCCTAGGGTGTTACATTCTCCCCACCTTTTGGAAATTGTGTCCTCTTAGTTTTTATTTACCTATTAAACAAGTGAGAACACCTTTACATCATTGCATTTTCATATTACCATGCCTTTTAAAACCATGTGGTTTCTCCATAAAACCATTACCTAGTATATTATCTTTTTCCACAATACTTTCTCTCGATGATCAAGAATCCGAACAGGTCTCTCTTCATAAGAAAGACTCTCTTCCAACTGAACTACTTATGGGATCAAAACATGAGATGAATATGTCGCATACTTTATGAAAATCAAAACAAGAAAAACATACATTACTTGAGATAAACTCCTAGGTAAAGCAAATCAGAAGGTTAATGGTCCCACTTTCTCTAGGATTTCAAAGGGTTAAATGATATTTGAAATTAAGTTTCATTTTTTTACCAAAACGCATAAAACTTTTCCAAGTAGTGACTTTAAGAAAAACATGATCACCTACCTCAAAAGAAAGGTCTTTCCTCCTCTGATATTTATAACATATCTACCTACTTTTAGTTATACTCATGTTCCACTGAATCAACTTTACTTTTTCTAGCAATTCCTCTAATAAATATGGTCCCATTATCTTTTATTCCCCGACATCATCGCACAAATATTGAGTTTGATACCACATCCAATATAATGCTTCAAAAGGTTTCATCTGTATACTTGAATTAATAATTTTATTTTAAGAAAAATCAACTAAAGAAAGGTTTTTATCTTAACTTCCATCGTAATACACTGAACAAGCTCAAAGCATATCCTCCAAAGTCTAAATCATTTGACTCGAATTCCCATATGATTGAGAGTAAGGGCCCATACTTAAACATTACATAATCTTGAGTTAAGTAAAAAATTAAAATTGAGGGTCTTTTCCGGTTTATAGTTTTAGAGAATTAGGTCGAAACTATTATATTACATCTCTAAAATTACAATGTAGACACTTCTAATCTATCCAAAAAATTTCACAATAATAATACTCCTTATATAAATCAAGAGTTCTTTTCTTGATATAAATCTT
Organism: Viscum album; assembly: GCA_963277665.1. Taxonomy (NCBI): domain Eukaryota; kingdom Viridiplantae; phylum Streptophyta; class Magnoliopsida; order Santalales; family Viscaceae; genus Viscum; species Viscum album. Next base: position 520,680,758 of record OY728129.1, on the reverse strand, counting down.
CATGTTAACTTCATTTCTCTTACCCTTCCTTATACCATATAAAAAACATTTCAAAAAAATCGATGAGAATAAAAAACACAATAGAGGTTATAACATAAAGAAATAAAACATTATTCCATCAATATATAAAAATCATTTTCTCTTTAACATACCTCATGAAATCATAAGATTTATGCATAACACAAAGATATCATAAATCATAAATGTAACTTGAGGTATCCATATCATACTTACATTGTATCTTTCACAGCTACATAGAGAGTTACATTTAGAATACCCATCATCATATATTCCCTAAATCTCTTAGTAAAAGACGTTTACCTTCGTCATATTACCCAATACATTGGATAGCTATATCGGGCTCACCCTCCCAAGGGTTTTCACGAAACCACCCGAATTTGGTTTATCACGTAACCACACAACAAATGTCTAAGTACCATTACATAATCATATCATATAAAAGGATGAAATTATAAACATTTCAGTCATCAATCATGATAAATTAATTCAATATATTTAAATATTCCATCCATTTCCAAAACCATTTAGAACATTTAATATGGTGGTTTTGGAATCAAAGAGCCCCATAACACTTTGAAACTATTCAAAAAAATTCTAGAAATAGAATTTTATAACATTTATGTCCATATAAATAAATCAATAAAAAGGTTTTGAAAACATTGACATTAATGAAAAATAATTTAATGAATAAATCTTTAAAACACTAAAAATGATGTTTTAGTTAAAGAATCCATTACAACTTGAGAAACACTTGAATAAAAAATAATTAAATATTAACATGAATAAAATCATTAAATATCATGATAATATAGTAATTCATGATATAACGTGTAAAATTGATTATATATACACCTTAATTGGTAATAAAAGTTCACAATATCAAGATATGTCTCAATGAAAGGGGATTTTAGATGTATTCCCTTACAAAGATCGTATCATTAGATTAAGGATAAATAAATGACATAATTATGTGTAAAAAAAATAAATACATCCAATATATGTGAATATTTATTTTAAAGTAATCATATATCATTCACACATATTATTGGAAAAAAAACCAATGTCATGTATATTTAACTCAAATAATGGATATTGAGTTAAGATTTCCCATGAAAAGTTCGTGAACATGACGTAAGAATTTATCAATGGAGTGATTATGTGTAGCAACAATAAATCCACACAAATTTAAGTGTAAATTAAAACATTAATAAATATACAGTGAGTCCACACATACTATCTGCATAATAAAATCGATAAATTAAATCCAAATGAGAAAAAATTGAGTTTAAAAATTCCCTTACAGAAATTTGGTTGTCCAACAGCATCACATAAAAATTTAGAAAATGATTTCATGTGAGATAAAAGGGTCTCTCATCACTTGGATATAAAATTTAAAAAAATAAGGATATATAATAATATATCTCAACATAAGAAAATGGAAATTAAAATACATAACAAAAAATAAGTCTTTGACGAAAAGAGGAGGGTGAAAGGTTCTCTTACCTTGTGTCTAACTTGTCTTGTTCATTCTTTATCACCTTGAATAGTACAATTAAGTCAATTATAATTGATTGAAAACATTTTTCAAGTTTATTATTCCATTTATATCACTTATTACCTTGCTATAAAAACATATAATTATTCATGTTCATATTGGTCTTTTTGTCAATGTCCGGTACTTGAGTCATGAATGAACTTGTTATAATTACGAATTTTCCATGTGGTAAAAAGTACATTATCTACAGAATTTTATTCATGATTTTAATATCATATATAACCACTATATATGTATTTATTATATTCCATAACATTTGGATATAATAAAATTAAATGCACCGTTCATTGAGATGGTAAGTCATACGTACGCATGAACACTACTTTCAATTCTTTTTTTCATTTTTAATAGAATGAAACCCAACGGTTACATAGGTATATTATAACTCAATTATAATATATATTTTTTATATTTTACATAATTTCATTAATTCTCTCCTTTATATGTTTCATGTATAGGATGAGCGAGTCATATCACTTTGAGGGGGCGGTAGTCCGCACTTCCTCAAATTAAATTATCGTATTTACCCATTATAGAAAAAATAAAGGTATGATATAAATAAAAAACGTAAGAATATAGAAAATATAAATATAATATATATAAACTATAAATAATGTTCCATCATAATGGCCACCATGAGAGGTGGTAGGGAAAAATCGAAGAATCATCATTTCGGGAGGCAGTAGTCTATCGTACACAGAAACAACATGTTCTAAATACATTATATGGAGGTTTGTGTGAGTGTAGGTAGAATAATTCTCATAAAAATCCTATCATATTTAGGAAAATGGTTTTATTATGTAATCAAATAATAATAATAGAATAAGGAGTGGATATGGAAAATAAAATAAAAGAACTAGAGAGAAGATGCTACCTCTAAATCTGGAAACTCCCACTGATTTGAGCCAAAGGGTTTTTTAATTTCTTTATTCCCAAGATAAGGCTTATATGAGGAATAGAGGGATGTTTGGAGATTATTTGGGCAGAGTTTGGTGGATCCAAGGGGTCTTTATAGGTGTGAGTAAGGGTTAGATGTGATGCCCTTTTATAAGAGGGGGAGGGGCAGTTAAGGAATATCTTGAATTATTATTTTGTTATAAATTCTATTTCGATTATAAATGTTTCAAAATTATTTTATTTAAAATATAAAATGAATAAAAGTTTAAATAAAACCATACAATAAGAATTAAACTGTTTTTGAATATTTTTTAATCCTTGTCTTTTTTATTTAACCCTTTTCTACTCTAACCGTTTTATCAAGCAATTAACACTTTGAGAATCAAAATAGTTACCAAAACGAGAAAAATATTCAATTAAAGTGTCAATAATAAAATATTAGACTCTCGAAAACAATTTTTCTATATCGTAGTTTTTTTTGAATTTTAAAATATTTAATAAAATATTTTATATTTTAAAATATGAATTATGTGAATTTTGACACTATTAATATCGAGTCTTTCTTAAAAATCCATAACATCTTGATTACTTCTAAAAAACTACATTAATAAAAATATAACATGTAAAGATAATCCAAAAAAATTGGATGATATCAGAATAACCAAATTACATTTATTTTAACCTTTATAATATCATATATTTGAATCCTTTATTAATGAAGCAAACACTACATCATCATTGTGTCATAGAAAAATTTATTTATTTAATGTCAAAAAATTATAAATAAAATGTCATGATGTAGAAAATATTTTTATCTTTCTAATGACTATTTATAATCAAAGATATCACATATGTGACCCCATATAAAAACTGTTTTAGTAAAAGATATATGTTTATATTATTTTTTCCTTAAAGATAAATTAAAGGTAATTAAATGTAATGTTCACACACAAGTAGATCCATGGGGTCCTAAAATAGACACAAGGATGACCATGGTCCGAAAAATCTAATAAAACAGGGTTAGTACTATTTTAATGGTAATTTAATAATATTATAATATTATTCATTACCCTTATTTACCAGATTTACCCTTTAACCATTGTAAATAAAATATTTACTACTGTTACTATTCATAATGTCTAAAAATAAAAGTTACATATTTACAGAATTAGGACCTCATGATTTTAAATATTTAATCCATTTTTACAAATTCAAAACACAATGTTGGTAGAAATTAATTTAAAATTACTTCCCATTGTCAAAACCAAAAAGTGTGTTTTTATGAAGTAAAAACAACCAAAAGCTTGACATGCATTTAGGTCCAATTTAAAAGTGACATTACTTCCAATGACAAAATTTTGATTTAATGATAAAAATATAATCCAATTAAACTTTAAAATCAATTAAAATTACAATATAACTATATAAATAAATTATATTAAAAGGCGATTTTGAATTAAAATGCAGTATTTTCAGTATTCATTAAAAAATGAACTTTAGCAGAAAAATACCAAAATTTCATCCAAACTGAATTTTGATTTTCCTTTTCTAAATAAGTAGTTTAATTTTTCAAATAAATCATATAAATGAGTCAAAAACTATATTTCAAAAGGGTTCCCCATCAAATGGCGCAAAAACTGTATTTTTAGAAAAATACTTCTTTTATCCGAAAAACTGAATTTATTCTTATATCATATCTATAAAACATATAATATGAATTTATAACATTAAATATAATATATATCATGTATTTTTCATTAAATAAAAATCCATAAATAGTGATATGAAAACATAATTATTCTCTTTTAAATAGTTTTTCACAAAAATGCATCCATTATATTCAATTGGTTTTTACTTCCATTTCGAATAAATTTGGTAACCAACTAATCTTCATTTAAACATGTGTAAAACATATTTCAAATTTTTTTTGATACTATTCATTCCCTGTATTCCAATTTCTAGGAATTAATTACCATTTAAAATAATAATAATATTGATGTGTTATTTTTAAGTATAACTCAATATAGTGTGCGATTTATGATTTCAGAGAAGCCCTTTGTTGTGTGTCGAGTATGCTATCAGAAAAAACATCCCCTTTAACTTAAAATTAATAAATTATTCATAAGTATTAATAGAAATAAAAAATTATTATTCTATAAATACCAAGGTTGTTACAACCTTCCCCCCTTTTAGAAATTGCATCCACACAATTTTAAAATATTTATCGGACACTTCATTGAAAGTCCCACATTAGAAAAATAGTCAATAAATCTATCACATTAAAATAAATAATGAGGTGTATAAATGTCACCCTATATAACACATACTATTATTCCATACAAACATAGATAAGGAAGAGAAAACTAACCATCAGGTTCTGGTGGAGAGTGATTGAAAACATGATCTGGAGAATGTTGACCACAAAAAAAAACACAAACTTGTGATAGGTTAAATGGGTTTTGATTCCCTAGTAGGAAAAATAAAAGAGAAATGTTTTTTTGTTTTAGATTACCTTTACTAAATTTGGAGATTTTTTTGAGATTGACTAAGAACATAAGGAAATATACATAATTTTGAAGTAAAGTTTCATCCATTAGTAATTTTCTACCAAAAACTCATTTTTCTCCAAACGATGAGTATTAAAGATGACTTGATCACACCTGAAGTGATAGAATCAACTTCTAAAGAATGAAATGATCCACCAAATAATAACCATATATTTCAGCAATCTTTAGACATTAAACAAAACCAAAATGGTTATTACAAAATCAAATAACCATAAAAAGGGTAATCTCTTTTAAAAATAAATACTACACTTAATCTCCAAAATTGATCGAACAATAAAAAAATCTCAACGAAGACTATTGAATAAATTATTGTCCTTAAAATTATTTGAAATAATCCAAACTAATTTTGAAACAAAAAATATAGAAGTATTTTATCAGATTGTATTCTACAAAAAATCATAACATTTATCTCCAAATAACATCAACAACTCATAAAGTCTCATACTGAAAAGTAAATAACCTAATCACATATTCATTATGATAGGTTAATCATTTCCATAAATGACCAAAATATATATATTTCCACAATAAAAACATATATTCTTCCAAAATAAAATACCACAATTACTCCTTAATTGAAATCCCAACGTATTCTACTTTCCTTAAGTATATAGTGTTCCCAAAAGAGAAAACATCTCCTAAAATAACCTTGACCACTTAATCACCAAATAATTTTCCTACACCAAGGATATCCATTGGATAAAACATAAGATCCCAAATAAACTTATAAAATCATTTAACTAAAAAGAATAAGTCATACTATCTTGGGACATCACATAGGCCAGTGGTACATGATGTGCCCTGTCTCCCTTCGGTTGAGGGTTTAATTCCCATGGCTTTTCCAGACGCAATAGGTGGACACCCATCCTGTGGGTTTTCCATTATCAAAAAACCATATCATTATTATAAAATTCTGAAAAACGATATTATTTCCTCAAAAATAACCATAACATATTTTATCCTCAAAGGGTAGCTAATAACTTTCATTTTTCATTACAAAATATAATAATCATTTATCACCTCAAAAACAGAAGATCATATGAACCCCTAAGGTTTTTTATTATATCCACACAAGAAAAGATAATTCTTTCTTGAATAACATTTTCATATATCAAACTTCAGTGTTACACATACTATATAAAATATCTTAAAGTAATCACATCATCAAAATAGCCTTAATACTTTTAAGAATTTCATCATCTTAAAATATATTATAACTCTTGAATCCCTTATATGTAGACTTATTACTGATACAATATTATTCATGATCCATTAACCATTAATTTCCAACTTATTCCATAATACTTTATTTCTAAAAACAAAATCTTGAATCATATCCTAAGATTCAATAATGTCAAAACATTAGCTAAAAAATAATTCATAACTTTCATTGGTCATTGTATCTTTCCTCATCCTCAATTAAAATGGAATTAGTTATTGGTAAATATATATTTGTATAGTAATTTTGATCCCATTACCAAAACTTCTTCATAGGACATCTATTTCTAAAATTACCATGGACACCACATTTAAACCATTCAATTGGTCCCTCAGAAATAACATCTTTCCCTTGTCTAGATTCATCTGGATGCTTCCTTTTTTCCATGGAATGATTTTTCTTTATGACCTTAATTACCACATCTATAGCATCTTATCATCCTTTGGAATAATTTTCCTTGGTGTTTCTCTCCACATCCATGACACATAGGTTTTTTATTTTACTTACCTTTATGATTATTACCTGAACATCTGTAGGGATTTTTTTCTCGCATATACGATTCCATATAAAAATCACCATGGTACAGGTGGTCAATCATGACTCTATATAGTTGGTTTAGAATAACCACAATATTTCTCATTGCCACTCCCATTTTATTAGGTTTCTTATTCATAAAACTATCATAGTTTCTTCACATCCATTTTTACATTGGTACCTCCTAGATCCATCCATTTAATAAAACCAAAAAGTTCAGTGTGACTATATTAGTAAAATAAACATATAATATCATTTGGGGAATGTAAATACCAATATATAGTTTTTCATGTTACCATAAACTCATTCAATTTATCTAAAATAAATGTGACTCTTTCTAATATGCTAAACATTATGGTTATGCAACTTATGCTTAAATAACACCCCAACCTGTAAAGTTATCTAAACCAACTTTTGATACCAACTATAAGGCCCTAGCCTTTAACATTACATAATCTTGAGTTATGTCAAGAATAAACATTTTTTTATCTTTTTAGGTTTAGAGATATAGAAAATTAGGCTGTAACTACTACATTACGTCCCAAAAATTACAAAGTAGACACTTTTACTCTATCCAAAATTATTCACAGTAATAAAACTCCTTAACTAAAACAAGAGTTATTTTCTTGATATAAATCATCATGGATACTTAATTTCAATTAACCTTCCATATACCTTGTGAGAAACATTTAAAAAAATGGTATGAGCATAAAAATAATTTCATGGGTTATATGAAAAGAAATAAAACATTAGTCCATCAATATTGACAAAACATAAGATCTTTAACATACCTCGTGAAATCATAATATTTATGAATAATGTGTTAGAATTCAAAAATCATAAAGGTAACTTGTGGAATCTATATCATACTTACATTATAGATTTCAGAGCTACATAGGGAGATATGTTTGGAATACCCATCAGATTATATTCACTAAATATCTTAGGAGAAAAATTAACATTTACCTCAGTCATGTTACCCAATTCATTGGATAGCTATATCAGGCTCACCCTCCCTAGGTTTATCATAGAACCACCCGTATTAGATTTATCATGTAACCACCTATTAAATATCCAATTACCATTAAATAGTCAAAATACATAAAAGATCGAAACTATAAACTTTTCACTCCTCAATCATAATAAATCAGTTCAAGATATTGAAATATTTAATCCATTTCCAAAACCATTTAAAACATTTAGTAGGGATATTTCTGAATCAAAGTGTCCCATACCACTTTGAAACTTTTTAATGAAATTATATAAATGAAATTTTAACACATTTATTTCCATATAAATAAATCCATAAATTGATTTTGAAAACATGGAAATTAAAGAGAAATAATTTTAAAAATATTTTTTTGAAACACTTAAAATGATGTTTTAGTTAAAGATTCCATTACCACTTGAAAAACCCTCGTATAAAAATAATTAAATATTAATATTAGAAAAACATTAATATCATGATAATATTTAAAATTAATGATATAACATATAAAAAGGGTCATATATAAACCTTAAAGGGTAATAAAGGTGCACAATTGCAATATATTTCTCAATGAATTGAGATTGAGACGCATTCCATTACAAAATATCGTATCATTAGATCAAGGATAAATCAATGACATAATTATGCATGAAAAATATAAATACACCCAATATAAGTGAATATTTAGTGTAATGATATTAGAGTTCATTAACACATATTCTTGGAAAAATAAAACCAACATTATGTATATTTAACTCAAATAATGGAGATTGAGTTAAGATTTCCCATAAAAATTTCATGAAAATGAAATAAGAATTTATCAATGGGGTGATTATCTATAGAAACAGTATATCAACACAAAGGTATGTTGAAATTACAACATTAAAAAATAAATAGTGATTCCACCCATAATATAGGCATAATAAAATCAACTAATTAAAACACAATGAGAGGAAATTGAGTTTAGAAACTCCCTTAAAAAAATTTGGCAGCCTAACGGCGTCACATAATAATTCAGAAAATGGGTTTATGAGAGAGAAAAGGGTATCTCATCACTTGGAAAAAATTGTACAGTAGTAAGGAAATATAAGAACATGTCCCATCATAATAAAATGGAAATTAAAATACATAACAAAAAAAGATGTCTTTGACTAAAAGAGGATGGTGAAAGGTTCCCTTGCCTTGTGTCTGAATTTCCTTGTTCATTCTTTATCTCGATGAATAATAAAATTAATTTAATTATAATTAATTAAGAACCTTTTTTATTTTTATTATTCCATTTATATCACTTATTACATTTCTATAACAGTCATACAATTATTCAAGTTCATATCGGTCTTTTTGTCGACGTTCTGTACTTCAGTCAAAAATGAATTTGTTATAATTACAAATTGTCCATGTGGTAAAAATTCCATTATCTCCAGAACTGTATTAATGATTTAAATATGATATATATCCAGTAGATATATATTTATAATAGTCCATAACACTTGTATATTAGAAAATGAAACGCACCGTTCATAGAGACGGTAAGCTGTACGTATGCATGAACGCTAATTTCATTACTTTTTCTCATTTTTAATGAATGAAAAACAAATTATAAATAGGTATATTATAACTATACTATAATATATATGATATATATTTTACATAAGTTCATTAATTCCATATTTTAAATGTTCTATATATAGCATGAATGAGTCATATCTCTTTGAGGGTGTGTTAGTCCGCACTTCCACAAAAGAAATTATCATATTTACCCATTATGGAAACCATAAAGGTATCACATAAATGATATATACAGAACAATATTGACTATATAAATATAATATATATCACATGTAAATACAGTTCCATCATAATTTCCACTAGGAGAGGTGGTAGGGAAAAATCGAACAATCATCATTTCGTGAGGCAGTAGTTCACCGTACACAGAAATAGTATGTTCTAAATCCATTAGATGGTGAATTGTGTGAGTGTAAGTCGAATCCATATCATAAAAAAATCCTAGTATATTTATGATACTGGTTTTTTATGTAATAAAAGAATAATAATATAATTGGGAGTGGAGAATTAAAATAAAATAAAAGAACTTGAGAGAAGATGTTACCTGTAAATCGTGTAACTCCCACTGATTTGAGCCAAAGGGCTTTATTGAATTGCCTTCATCCCAAGTTAAGGATTATATGAGTAAGAGAGTGATTTTTAGATATTATTGGGGTAGATTTTTTGTGAGCCAAGGGGTCTTTAGATGTGTGAGTGAGGTTTAGAGGTGATGCCCTTATATAAGAGGGAGGAGGGACACTGAAGGATTATCTTGAATTATTATTTTATTATAAATTATATTTCTATTATAAATGATCCAAAATTATGTTTTTTTGAATATACGGTTAATATAAGTCTAAATAATATCATTAAATAATAATTAGATAGGTTTTGGATATTTTTCAATCCTTAGCTTTTTTATTTAACCCTTTTTTACACTTATCATTTTATCAAGCATTTAACACTTTGAGAATAAAAATATTTTCCAAAACCAACAAAATACCCAATTAAAGACTCAATAATACAATTTTAGACTTAGGATAACTATTTTCAGAATCTTGTATTTTTTTTAAATTTTATATTATTTAATAAAAAAAATTATATTTTAAAATATGAATTATGTTAATTTTGACACTATTCATATCATGAGTTTTTAAAAAATCTATAAAAACAAGATTACTTAGAAAAAACTTCATTAATAAAAATATAAAATGTAATTATCTTCTATGAAATTATTTTATTACATAAAAATAAACAAATTATATTTATTTTAACATTTATAATATCATTTATTGAAATCATTTATTATTGAGGAAAACACTACATTATCATTGTGTCATAATTAAATTTATTTATTTAATGTCTAAAAATTCTAAATAAAATATCATGATGTTGAAAATATTTTTATATTTCTAATTACTATTTATATTATAAGAGATAACTTATATAACTCCATATAAACCTTTTTTGGTAAAATAAATATATGTATGTTATATTTTCTTTAACTACAAATTAAATGTAATTAAATATCATTTTCACACACATGTGTCTCCATGGGGTCCTAAAATCAACCCAAAGATTCCCACGGTCGAAAATATGTCATATAATAGGGTTAGGAAAAGTGTAATAGTAATTTTATATTATTATAATATTATTTTTAACCTTATTTACCATATTTACCCTTTAACCATTGTAAATAAAATATTTACTAAAGTTACGATTCATAATGTCTAAAAATAAAAGTTACCTATTTTAATAACTTGGTCCTCCTGTTTCCATATATGTAATGCATTTTTTCAAATATAAAACACATAATTTGAATAAACGTATTTAAAATTAATTCATGTTTTCAAAACTAAAATTCGTGTTTTTATGAAGTAAAAACTACCAAAATATTGACATGTGTTTATGTCCAATTTAAAAGTAATATTACATACGATGACAAAAATTGGATTAAATGATAAAAATATAATCTAATTAAACTTTAAAACCTTTTACAATTAAAATATAACTATATAAATATATTATATTAAAAGTAATTTTTGAATTAAAATGTAGTATTTTTCCAATGTTTGTTAAAAAATGAACTTTTGCATAAAAATAGAAAATTTTCATCTAAATTAAATTTTGATGTTCCGATTCTAAAAAAATTATAAAAACATCCTCTTACGTAAGAACATAAAAAACGTTGATACCCATGTAAAATAATGAATTTATATTACAATGACTACCAACCCATTACTAATACAACAACAAGGGTCTTAACTTTAAGGTATTGTGTAACAAAAATTATTAATCAATTTGGAATAAATATCCAAAATATAATACTTTGTTGGAAATATAAAAATTTATGTAAATAATTACCTTAAAACCCCAAAGAACAATTTATAACAATTAAAGTAATAAAAAAATCTTGTTATTTGATAATAAAAATCATATCATGAAGGATAGAAAACAATTGTCAGATTCCTAGATAATATAAATTAAAATATAATGTTAATTCACAATAATTCTTAATAAATGATTCTAATTCCTCATAATTTATTAAAAAACAACATAGGTTTATATTTTATGGATAACACAATGTGAATTATTTCCATGTAATTAATTTTTAATTATTTTACCATATGTAATACATATTTTATTATAAAAATTCATTACACAGACCAATGAAAATCCATATATTAAACAGATATTGATTTTATATCATTTAATCTAATTTAAAAAAATAAATAAAAAAATAACTCAAGTTACAATCACTAATGAATAATACACGTGTATACATACTAGGTACGATGTTAACAATGTACAAATGTCATAATACACTATGTGATGTAAGATGAAACACTTAACTTACAATTTGGATGACTAAAAAGTGAAATAGCCAAATAAAATCCATTTTGGAAAAAGCCATAGCATATATGGCCATTGATAAAAATATATATAATGTTGGAAGAATATGAAGAATAAAGAGGATAGAATACACTTACTTAAGTAGATCACCTCAATTGAGGAAGAAACTCAAACATGAATCAAGGAAGAGATGGAGATAAGTAGATTCGTCTTAGGGAATGGTTTGTGTAATAATTTTAGACATATGGTGAATGGAATAGTCATCTTATTATATAATAATAATATTTAAAATCCAAATATAAAAAATGTATTATGGTTCCAACATACTATGCATGATATGGGATCTCATGTGGGAAACTAGTGAAAAATAATGATTCTAAGAAAATCCCTAAAAATGCTAAAAATTGTTTTCAAAATATCCAATCAAATTACATTCCCCAAAAAAGTCAAATTATTAAAAATTGAATATTTTGTGTCACATATCTTAAACATTATAATGATTTAAAGGAAATTTTATTACTCACTATAAATTATATTAATAAAATAGATCTGTACATATGAAATAATATTGTCCATTTGGACACAGTAAAAGACCTATCTATCAAATTAGTCTCCTCTAATAGATAGAAAAACATTTTTACTGAACCCATCCATTTTATCATAAAAGGGATTATTAATTTCAACTTTTGTATTGATTCCATATTTGATAGTATCTTTAAGAACAGAAGCTTATTTGACCTTATATTAACACATTTATGAAAAAAAACTTATATGAGTTCATATAACTGATTGAACACACAATGATTGGGATACATTTTCACTATTCAAATGATAAAATTTAGGTTTTATGAATATTGAACCATTTATGAAAATTAAACCTCAATAAAGACAATGAAATATATGTGAAAACATCTAAACCTTCTGTGTCTGATCCATCTTCTATCCTTGATATTTATGGTGGAGAAGAACTTAGGGTTGTACACCTTTCGTTGAGGTGGTTATCTCAACCAATTTTGATGATCCTAGGAAATCATATTTTGGATATAAAGAAGGTATATAGTCTCCAATGATAAATATTGATATGAATTCTCATGAACAAGAAAATTTCATCCTCTTAATCAAACATTAATATGATGTATTTGTATGGAGTTACACATAAATATTTGGATTTAATCCCCAACTAATTGTTCACATCATAGGTCTACATACTAATCATCCTGGTTATAAATAAGCACTAAAATTCAAGCATACATATCTTAGTAAAATTTTATATGTTGAGGATTAAAATTTAAACAAATATATTTTTATCTATGATCATAAATACACTAAATGTGTTTGAAGTATTTTCCATGTTAAGTGGAATGATATAAAAATAAGAGTATTCATTGAATTTAGGGATTGTAAACTTCCTTTTCTAAATTACGACTTCCATGTTCCAATCATAAATTCTTTAATTAATGAAATTATTTGTATTTAATCCCCCAATCCATTGTTATTTATTTTAGTTATGATCATATTAAAATTAAGCCTAATGATAGAGGATCCACTTACATCCAATAACCCAAATGAGTATACCAGTAGAGAGGGATAAATTATATTTATAACCATGCATGAAAATCCTATCATAGGGTAAATAATAACATCATTAAAAATGGTATTGGTTGAAACATAATGTTTTATATAGATAATATAGTAATTAATTTATACTGAAATTTATTTTATTTTTCTAATCATGATATGGTATTTTCTGAACATAGGATAGAACAATTGAAGATAAAACCCCTGTGAAATTCCTTGATGGGTAACATAGTCTCTATTAGGGGAAGGGGTGAATTAGAATGAACATATTTTAAAATAAAATGTTCTCTTTTAATTCAACCTATTAAATATCAATCCTCATAAAAAATGAAGAATAATGGATATAATTATGATATCACAATAAAAACAACAAGAAAAGAAGTAAATAAACAAGGAAACAAATCATAGTAGTTTTAAAATATTCACCTAAAGAGTTAGTGAAAACATCATTATTGTTTTTGGTTTGATTTTTATTCATAGATATACAGTATTATAATAATTTGAATAGAATAATTCTATCACAAAAAAAACATTGATTTCTCTGAACTATTTCACAATATCTCAAATGTTTTTAAATCTATCTGTGAGTTTCTTTATAGTTACTCCAATAAATTATCAATGGATCCTCTCAAATCACTTTTAAACAAGATCTTTTATACACACCAAGTTATATCTATATAATTTGGTATGATTTTCTTTTTTAATTAATTTATTCAACAACTAAAGGATACTTTTCCACATTTTCATGCATCTTGGTCTTTTTTAATCTTCCCAAAGTCAATATTATTCATAATTATTGGTATAAAGAATATAAATTTATGAAATACTTGTATCATCGTTTTTAAAGTCTCTCATTATTATATTCATTCATCTAGATTGACATTGATGCCAATTCAATTTGCAGAATTAGTACCTAAAGGACCTTATTTTTCTTCTCTGGTTCTTCTACTTCCTCAATTTATATAACATTATTTTCTTAAATGTCATTGGCTTCTATATTTCATTGATTCACAAGGTCTTCTACATAAATTCTTTTTCAATTCTCTTCACTAATCCATCACATAATATCATTCTTATTATTTTCACATCCTCTCATTTTATTTACATAATCATGTGAATATGATTTTTATATTTTGAATATAAAAAATCCATGATATTCGATATGGTGATAACATAATTGTCCTTAAATAATTTCTACAAATATAATTATTTCCTTCACTCCATAATCATAATTTTTCTCTCATATTTTCTATATTAGTATTTCCCATATTCATATACTATCATAAATGTTTGTTGTAAATATTCTCATTAATTCCTCTATAATTTGATATTAAATAATTATTTCAAATCCATATATTTTAAATCCAATATTATCATATAGACATTATATCAATTACTAAACATTATTTCATCCATTAATATTTTATTGATTCATGGATGAATTGTTATATTTAGTATATAAATAATATATCATCATCACATAACATTAATCCCCATGAATATCTCATATTTACAAACTGAAAACCCATAAATAATTATATTAATATATTATATATTACTTATATGATCTTAATAATATCTTATGAATGCTTCATATTAGCTTCTTTGTGGTCATGATAGTGTTATATATTCCCAAAAAAATATCGATCATTCCATGGTATATCCACCCTATCAATAAAATTTATATATTAAAACACATTTTCTAATTTCACAAATTTTCACTCTATAGTAACTCATGCATATTTCATGATATTTAATTAATTTTTCATATATCTTACATCCCATAGTGTGGGGTTTAAATTTTGACATTCCATTTATAACTTAAAGACATATCATTTGTATGAATTTAAATATAATACATATAAATTTTAAATCATGCATTTTTCACTTTTTTGTTTGAGATTTAGAAAATAAATTACAAATTACAATGTAAATTAATAATCAACATTCTAATAAAATACCTTCACTTAAAATAACTTTTTATGTGTAATGCTTAGAAAACAATACGTATTCTATTCATTTTCCAATTCTCATAATCAACATAGAATTCTATAACTTCTTCATATAATATAAAAACTCGTTCAAACATTCTCATGGAACCTCTTATCACTAAAATTAAACTCAAAATACATAAATGAATTTGGGAATATATCAAACCATATCAATATACATCAAAATAATGGATAAATACTTTTTTCATCATCTGTGAAATCTATTTTAGTATTTATATAAAAATTCACTACCCCAAAAACACCAAAATCAAATTAAAATGTTATCTAACAATAATATAACTATGTTAATCAATATATTATTTAGCCTTCATCCCTGATAAAATAGTAATGCTTTCATGATAATATAGAAATTTTTTGTCTTCATCTCAATAGCTCTATTATTTATCAATCACAACCAAAATCCCAAACTCATCAAAAACATGTGGTATATAGTTATCTCATCCTTAGTAATCACTTTTCATTTAGTATATTATAATTCTATATCTATTATCATCTATTGTATTTGATTCTTCTATTTATATGAATATCCAAGACCTATACGAATAAATATTATCTACTTTTTATAGTCTTTTTATGCGATAAAACAATATAATATTTTTTAGTAAAAATTGAATATATCATGAAAAATATTTAAAATAATATGAAAACCCTTCATCTATCAGTAAAAATATCCAAGATATCACACATTTTCACTGAAATTTTAAATACATCCATTACATGTAATTTATTATCTTGTATGGGTTGCGTTAAACTCTAGACACTCTGGGATCTTCATCATTAGTTAACACATATTTAATTTAATTCTTATTGACTTATTAATAATGAATAAAAATCTATTCATCACAATCCATTTTGAAAATTTAGTCTTCCCCTTTGGATTTTTTTTCATTACCCATTTTTCAATATAAATTTAATCTGATTCTAACCCTTACTGAAAATAAATTAAAAGTTCAATGGTAATGGAAACTCACAATAATATTGGTTTTTTGAAAATTAAATTTGAATCTTATCTCATTATTATCTCTAAAATTGAATGTTAAATTGAAATTCACTTAAGGAAAAAGAGGAATTAGAATTCACTTTAGAATTTTCCATTATCTAATCAACTCTAAGTATAGAAATTCCTACTTAATGTATAAAAGAAGTGTTATTTTAAAAGACCAATAATGATTTGTGTAATAATTTCTAAGGGGAGGTGTGAATTAGTGATATTCAATTATTTATTTTTTCATATCAAAAAACCATTGCATCTTATAAGATATATATTACTCTATTGTAAAAAAAATAGAAGGACAACTTTACTAACATTTAAATTTTAACATCCCAACCCGAACCACCGAGTCTGACCCAAAATTCCATATGAACTCATACTTGTCCCATCGTATGCAAGAGGCTCACATAGAATTATGGCTTGGACCTAGTGCTTCATGAAAAGATGTTACAAAAGGGTATCCAAGGATTAGGTTTCTAAATGACATGTTCTTGAATTGTTTTGGATAGGAATATTTTATACATGAGATTGGATGATTGAAACATTGGTAGGTTAATTATCATAGTGTGTTCCCAACAATTAATAGTGGACCTCTTAGTTTACATAAAATATATTATTATTTTATGCAATCATCATTGACTAAATTCATCTTTTGGTGATTCACATGATGATTATATATGATTTATGGGATTTTTGATGTATTATTGCCTCGTGACTAAGAACACAGTTTCACATTCAATAAATATACCTAGTATTGTGATTCAAAATAATTCATTATCTTATTACTTATTTTGAACTATCTGTTAAAGAGTGTTTCTTATGTGATATATATGTGTTTTATTTATTTTTGATAAACCTTTATTGAAAATAATTATTTGAACCAAGCATTTTGGTGTGTTAGTATATATATTTTGAATGTGAAAAATATGAAGGGATGAATTCAAGAGTTAGTTTTAGGGGTTAATACCTTGGGTTGTGGGTAGAATATTATGGAATCCTTTATGTGACCCCATAGACTGAATATGATCTATTTATGTTCCTAGAATTCCTCCATGTTATAGAATATTTAACCACTATATATTCTTATAGAACAACTTGTGATGCGGGGATGGATTTTTTATATGAAGGAGGATTTTTTTACATGACCAGAAAATGTGTAAGGGAATTCAGATGAGCTTGCTCCTGAACTTACTTTGTGGTTTTGGTAGTAGTGCCACTTTAACTGGATGCCTTTTTCTTTGTTCTTTTCCTTGACATAGGAGTTCACAATGACGGTCAAGTATGAACTTACTATAACACCATCATTTTTTGTCCTTCCTAAGCACTGAATTCCCTCAGTATGAAAAATAATGGGTTGACATATCAATTTTATTATTTGGAATAGTAGGGAATATGATGGAAAACATGTTAATATACTATTGATCTCATGTTATAATTGTATCCATTTTAATATCCCATATCATACGATACCAACTAAATTGATAGAGCTCAAGGTTTAGCTGGAAAAATTTGAGAGGAATTGATTTATAAATCTGAGTACTTCACCATGGGGTTCACCAGTATTGTTCACTAGGAAGCTGGATGGTAGTCATTGGCTATGCGTTGTTCAATGAAAGCCAAACCATGTGATAGTGAAGGATCGATATCTTTTTCATAGTATAATTGATATTTTTTTTATCATTTCCAAGGATGATTATTTTCCTACAACATATTTCATCAATTGTTTTATCATTTTTTATGAGTTAGTGAGGAGGGAATTCCAATGTTGGTGTTTTAGAGAAGGTATGGCCATATGAGTACTTGGGAATTTCGTTCGAGCTAATGAACACCATAAAAGTTTTCATGGAACACACAAAAAATACCTTCCATCCATGCCTATATTTTTCATCAAATGATATCCACATATACTTTTTGAAACATGATAAAAATCCTAGGAACCTAGAGTTAGTCATGAGTATGATTCGAGAATACATGCTTTACACTAAGCTGTTTAAGTATGAATTCTGGATTCAAGAGTTGAATTTCCTAGGACATGTGGTATCTAAAACTAATATATCTATATTCCCATATAAATTTTATATATTCATGTCCTCGATAAATCACCACATGTTTCATAGTATGAGATTTTTGGGTTTAAAAATATATTTTTGGTAGTTTATATATTACTTCTTTGGATTAACCTCACCCTTAATAGCCCTACTAAAGAAGGTATTCAAATTATAGTAGTCAAACTAGTGTCAATTTTCTTTCCATTAGAAAGGGATAAGATTTAAAAATATTTATTAATGACATTGTCTACTATTGGGACTGGTTTTGCAGTGTGTTCTGTTCGATCTGGAATCATCTTGGGAGTGGTGTTAATGCAAAGAGAGTAGGTATTATCCTATGGGTCTCATCATCTATGATCCCCTAAGTGGATCTACACTGCATGTGACATGTATATGGAACCCCTGGTCTACACTCAAATGTTTTATTGAAAATATATCTTTACTAGGGAAGTTATTATTTATAGAGACCACAATATCCTTTGTTATATATTCACTCAAAGGGTCTTAATCTTCAAACAGAGGTGTTGTGTTGAGACAGATTTTTTATATAAGACATGAACAAGATCTTGTAAAAATAACTAAGGACACATATAATATTTATAATGTCATTTTATCCTCAAAAAAATAGTCAATTTGAGATAATTATACATATATTGGAATATTTTCTTCAAACATGCATGCTAGACTTCGACGGAGTAGGGAATGATCACCTAGACTTGAATAAGTTGACTCTCAATAATAGTTAATAGGCAAGGATTCATATGAAAAAATATTAAGATCATTACAAGAGACCATGGTGGTCATTGATTTTTTTCCTAAAGTAGGTGAGGCAGTAGTTGTGGGAACAATTTGGTTTGGGAGGCCTCATAGAGAGTGCATTTGATTGCAAAGAGGTTTATTAGCACTCAAAGAAGATATATATATCATATGAAAACCATGGGAGGATACCCTTGGTGGTCACTGGGGGTGATAATGTTTTATTGTTATTGAATCCCTAGTTTCGTTGTAGATTTCTATGGACATAGGGTAAGGTTGTGCTTCATTTTATTAGACCCTTTGAGATCATCAAGTGGATAGGGATAGTGGGGTATCATCTAGAAGGCCTTTCTCACTATCATGGAATGCATGATATAACGACTCATACTTTACATATAGATATTTCTTTATCATTGAAGAATATTTATTACATAACATAACATAACCACGCCTGGACCGTATAGGTTAAGTGCCTTTAGAAACTAGGAAACATAAACAACGTGTTCATAAAATATCCACATTCTCTCCCACTTATTTATTCATAACTGGAATCCATTTTAACATATCTTACATAATACCCTTCTTCATGAATTGGGGAAAAGAAACATATGAAAGGTTGGGCTCAAATTCTCATTAAAAATAAAAATGGTAGATATCTATCATAAACATAACATTTGAAAATCTTATCCTGCATATAAAAGATCATAATAGCATGTCATGGGATAAATCATAAAAGTGAAATGTAATCCCAATAGTCATAATATAAGACCTATAATTTCATGGAATAAACACATAATCAAAGGGAAAATTTTCATATTATCCAATTCTCATTATTAACACCATTATAGTGAAAAAAGTCCATTACTAAACCAAGTTCACTCTTCATTGTGGCCATGTATTACTGATCCAAATTTACATTACATTCCAGTAATGTCAACATCATGAGATATAAATCTTTACCCAATGAATTTTAGGGAGATATAGGTTCTACCCATCTCATAATTAATCCATTCTTACTTGTGAAAAAAAACAAAAAAAACATTCACCATAGAATAACCCATGAAATAAAATGGGTTTCTTAAACATCATTCCATCATAATTGATATAAAACAAATGTTTTTCATAAATATCATTCCATTATAAACAAAATAAAATCATAGTAATAATATGGATAGAAATAAAACCGTATTTAAAGAGTTTCATCTTCGATGGAAAATAATTTTGAGAAAACTCTTGAAATAAATTCCTGGGGAAAATATAATTTCTTCTTCAAAAAGGTTTTCTTTCCTCAATATGCCACACAATTTAAAAGAAATATTTTTATGTGAAATTGACCATGTATTGTTTTAGGGGAATATTCAATGAAATAAGTCAATAAGAAAATGTAAAAATCCATTTATGTCATAAAAGTTAAAAAATATTCTTCTCATACTTTTTCTGGAAAAGTCCAAAAATACCTCGTACCGAAAACAACAAAAGTTTCCATTCATACCATATAGTAAAAAGTTACCAATTGGTAAATTTGAATTTTAAAAATTATAAAAGTATATAAGAATTATTTTCAAATACGTATTTAGGAATCATGAATGTGGATGATAATTATACCCCAGCAAATAGTCACAAATAAACAATCTCAGATAAAATCAAGATTTCCAAAGTTATCCCTTACCTTAGGTTTGATATGTTTCGTTTTTATATGAACCTCCTGTATAATGATTTAAATAATTTAAATGATTTATTAAATATTCATAATAGTTTTTATGATGTAATTTATGATCATATTTTCATCCATTTGTTTGTAACGTTTCGTTGTTACTCGTTATTCGTGTATTAACTGCTTTATGTTTTATTCATGTTTTGTAATATATGTTCTTATTACTATTTGTTAGGTTATAATAATATCATTTATAGAATGATATTATTATAATATATATAATATTTATTCATTCCATTCATTTATTTAATCATGATTTAATGAATATTATGTAGAACAAATCACATCGCATCGTGGAGATGGTAAGTCGTACGTACGCACGAGCGATGATATTGTTCCCATAATTGTTGAGCAGTATTGAAGTGAACGGTGTTTAGTATCTCATAATACAAAAAACTTTATATAAATAATATATATATTTATTAATTCTATCATTATACTCATCCATGTAAGGTGGTGGTGGTGGTGGTGAAAAATAGATTACACCATGGTTTAGAGACTATAAGTTATACGTACGCATGCATGGTGATTTTATTTTTCATAGGATGTGTAGAAGGTATAATATGGTTGTTTCATGTTTATAATAACATATCGGTATTTTAGTGATAATTAATTTATTACTTTATAATGAAAAATCAAATTAATAGGAATTATAAGAAGAAATATGTTTGAAAGAATCAGAAAATCATATTACCACTTCTTCGATGTGCCTCTTCTAAATCTCTTCTTATAGAACTACAATAGGTCTTTTAAGATGATCAGAAACACTAGAATAAAAATATTTAAGATGAGAAGGAAATATGGAAGGGTAGGGTCAAGCTCGAAGGCTCAAAATTAAGTGAATAGTTGAGGGAGGAGGTTCCCTTTTAAAATTTAAGTGAGGGGCACTTTTTGAAACTCCATAAATAATAATTTTTAATAAAATCAAACCCTACCCAAAAACATCCAGAATGTCCCAATTGCAAATAAGAGATCACATAGGGTTGTTATATAATCAACCAAAAAATTTTGAACCAGCTATGTTTTCAATTAAAAAAATATCTTTTTAATTGACACTTAGTTATTCTGTTTAATTTTATTATGGTAATAAAATTATAAATATTTAATTGTTATAAATATTTACTTATATGGTGTTAATTGAACATAAATAGATATTAAATGAAATTTTAGATCTTATAATTATCACTTTGTAATTTTTAAATATTTTTTTTATCTTTAAATAATTTTATAAAAATGTTATTTTCATAAAATATCAATAATGTCAATTTTGACACTATTCGTTTATTTGACTTTTAAAAAATTAGCAGAGAATATAAATTCATAAACAAATATTCAACACACTACTAACATGTCATGGTCACCTAGAAAATTCATGGATAATATTGAGTAGTTTTTGTTATATTTATTTTAATATTTTTAAAACCATTTATTTGGTAGTTTTATTAATAAAATATTTAATTCATCACTATTGTGTCATCATTATAGGGAATTATTTAATATATAAAAATTATTAATAAATTCATTTGATGTTGGTAATTATTTTATATTTCCATGTACTATTTATAGCAGATATTGTCTCTTAGTTTTCTATATATTAAAATTAATATATTTATATAAAATAAGATTGTGACATTTTTTACATTGATTAGTTTTTATTACATTCATCTCATATTCATAGGTAAGTGGACATAATGAGAATCCATTTCAAAAAATAGATGATGGAAGTTTAATTTAGTCTTCCAATAGGATTTTTACAGGTGTTAAGGTAATTTTATAATACAATTTTTAACTCTTAATTTCTCGATTTACCTTAAACCATGGTAATTAAAATAATTACAAAAGTTACTATTCATAATTCCCGAAAATAAGAGTAACCTGTTAATATAATTTGGACCTAGATATTATAAATATGGAATCCATTTTACAAAATTCAAAGCACATA
This sequence comes from Viscum album, assembly GCA_963277665.1. Classification (NCBI taxonomy): domain Eukaryota; kingdom Viridiplantae; phylum Streptophyta; class Magnoliopsida; order Santalales; family Viscaceae; genus Viscum; species Viscum album. The sequence goes on along the minus strand of OY728129.1, from coordinate 520,657,538 downwards.
ATTATTTGTAATTAATTTAAAATAAAACCTAATGTTGAAATGAGAAAAAGAGTTTTAAAAGTTAAAAGATTGCAAAAGATTGAAATGTTTTGACCTATGAATTCAATGTAAAATTAATTGTAATGACATAAATTGTATTTATTAATAAAAATATATTTTAGTTTTACTTTTAATTTTGTTAATATTATAATTTATCCATTATATTGATGAGAAAATTTGTTTTTGATCAAAATTTAGTGTATTTTAACTATTCATCAAAACATGATAGTAATCGGAAAAATATCATAAATTTTTCCAAAGAAAACTTTTATATCCAGGTTAAAAATAAAATGTTTATGTTATCATATAAAAAATATTAATGTAACAAAATCATAGTTTAAAATGGGTTTTCTATTCGAAGGTGTAAAATTAACCTCTAAAAAATAGGTTTTTATACATAAAATAGTGCTTTATTCATACCCTATGATTAAAATAACCTATCGATTAATATCAAAAATATTATTTTAAGTATATAACACACACATTTCTCATTAATTTTATTAACAAAAGAAATTCACTCAAAATGAAAATATCTAATTGATTTATATTTTTCATAAATAATTGATAACAAATGAATTCATAATGCATTTTCATAAGATAGTTATAATTATTCCTGTTATCCTAACGACTAGGATATAACAGTAGTTTTATAATAAGGGCATATTTCAGTTCATTTAAACTCACAATTTCATGCAAAGAAAGATACTGATGAATAAAAACTATTTAAAAAAAATATTTAATAAAAACATCCAACGGTTACATTCTAAACTGAATTTCGCAGACGAAATTCATCACTTAGAAATGAGCAGATATGATACATCTCCCTCATCATATCCTCCTGTTCCTATGTAGATTCATCAAATTTATGGTTCCTCCATATATATTTAACCAAGCTAGCGGTCTTGTTTCATTGAACATTTTTTCTACAATCCATAATCTCTATCAGTTATTCTTCGTAAGAAAGATCTTGTTCCATAGGTATGACTTCTGAGATTATTACATGTGATGAATTTGGTATGTACATTATCAGGAGAGATACATTGAACACATCATGAAATTAGTAGAGATTCTTTGGATGTTTCAATCGGTAATTTACCATCCCAACACGATCCAAAATTTCAAAATTACTGATATACCTAGGGTTCATATTGCCCTTCTTTCCCAATCGCATTACTCTATTCCTTGGAGATATTAGTAAAAATGCCTTATCACAAACTTCAAACTCTAGGTCATTTATTCAATTGTGAGCATAACTTTTTTTTCGACTCTGAGTTTCTCTTATGTGTTGTTGAATGGATCTGACATTTTCTACTATTTCATAAATAATATCGGTTTCAAATATCTTTCATTACACAACTTCATCCCAAAAATTTGGAGTTCAAAACTTATTTCTATAGAGGGATTCATAAGTAGACATCTTAATAATAGATTTAAAGCTATTATTGTATAGAAATTACACCAATGGTTGGTATTTATCCCATCCACCTTTAAAATCCAAAGTGCCAGCTCTCAACATGTCTTCAAGAGTTGGAATTTTCCTCTCATAATAATTGTCTGTATAGGATGATAAGAAGTGTTGAAACATTAATCTCTATCTAGAGTATGTTTAAGACTTCTCTAGAACATATAGTTAAACCTCATATCCCAATATAATATAACTGAATGTGGTACTTTATTCATTCTTTCCACTAATTTTACATATATCCTGGAAAGATGATCAAGAGAGAAATCCTATAAAATAGTAATGAATTGTGCCAAATTTGTAAGATGATCAACTATAACTTAGATAGCATTATTGCCTTTGTATGTTTTGGGATGTCCGATGACAATTTCCATAGTGGTGATTTCTTATTTCCATTATGGTATGGGTAATGGTTGTAACATCCCCATACACTTCTATCTCTCAGTCTTAACTTTCTGACAAACCAATAATCGAGATACAAATTCAGTGACATCTCTTTTCATTCCATCCCACCAAAATTACTCTTTCATGTCCCTTTACATCTTTGTGCTTCCAATGTGAATAAATAATGAATAACTATGAGCCTCATCCAATAGATCCTTCTTTAATTCTGGTGTGGGAGGAATAAAAACCCAATTTTTAAACATTATTATTTCCTCACAATCAAAGTTGAATTTAGGATCATTTATCACCTTGTTTTGTAACTCTACGTCTTCCTTTTGTGCCTCTTTAATATTCACTTTTATAGATGGTCTATAATTCATTTGGGAAGGATAATATTTCTTCCCTTCCATTAAAATTTCATGTCCCGTCCTTTGAAAATCCATAAATATTATATCTTTCCTGATCCTCATGATGGATAAGCTATCATGGTCTCTTTGACTCAAATCATCTTCCACCTTTTTCACTTTCCTTGGGTGGTAATGTATTGAGAAGTTATAATATTTAATCAAATCCTACAATCTTCTTCAGTGCATATTCTGATACATTTGTGAGAGAATATACTTTATACTTTTATGATCATTATAAATATCTCACCATTCACCATAAAGATAATTCATTTATACCTTTAATGTAAAATTTCCGTAGCTAACTCCAAATCATGAGTTGGGTAATTTTTATAATTAATTTTCATCTTTCATGAGGCATAAGTTTTCACCAGATAATTATTCATGATAACACATCCCATCCCCTTCTTGGATTTATCATTGTAGATCACAAACCTTTCTCTACTACAAGGCAGTGTGAAAGCATGTTCAGTGGCTAAACTTCTTTTTAACTCTTTGAAATTCTCTTCACATTCCTCCATCTAAACGAACTTAACTCATTTCTGAGTACATTGTGATTGGACTAGATAATCATTAAAAATCTTTCACAAAACATCAATAATATCCAGCAAAACCAAGAAAACCTCAGATCTCAGTTACTGTTTTTGGTCTCAACCATCTTTCAATAACCTCTATTTTTGCTAGATCCACAAATATCATCCCTATTAGGATTATGTGACTTAAAAATAAAATATTTTTATGTGAAAATTTACACTTTCTAGATTTATAATTAACTTTTCCTTTATCTAGATCTTAAATACAATTCTCAAGTGATCATCCTTTTCTTCCTTTCTCTTTGAATTAACAAGAATATAATCTATAAAGACTACCACAAACTAATCAAGATAGTCTCTAAAGACTCTATTCATTAAATCCATGATGAGAGCAAGGGAATTTGTAAGACAAATATTCATCACTATAAATTCTTAGATTCTATACCTTATATGGAATTCCATCATAGGAATATCCTTCTTTTTTATCCATAATTGATGATATCCTGGACAAAGATCAATATTGGAAAATTATTAAGCTCCAAATAGTTGGTCAAATATGTCATCAATGCAGGGAAGAGGGTATTTGTTCTTGATAGTTATCTTGTTATGTTCTTTATAATCAATACATAGTCTCATTTTTCTATCATTATTCTTAACAAATATAAGAGGTTCTCCCCAAGGTGACACACTAGGGCGTATGAATCCCTTATAAAGATTCTCTTAGAGTTTCTTCTTAAATTATTGCAACTCAATTGGGGCCATTATATAAGGTGTCTTTGAAATAGACATAACACATGGTATGAGTTCTATTCAAAACAAAACTTCACAATTTTGTGCAAGACCTAAAAATTTATTTGGATAGACTTCATCTAACTCCCATACAATGGGTATATTCTTAATCATGAGTTTCTACCGAACCATTTAAGATAAATAACCTTTATTTATTGGAATAAAGACCCATAATATTGAAGAAATTTCTACTCTAAGGTTATATTCAACCTTTCATCGATAGATGATCATCAATTTATCTGGAATATGAAATGTGACATCCCTTCCTTGGAAAATGATATGTGCTCCATATATATAATGAAAATCTAGGATAATAATCACATCAAATTTCCCAATAGGAAGGATCAAAAGATTTTTAGGAAGAAATTTCCCACAAACTTCAATCAGAGAAGAATAATAAACATTTGATACAACTGTTGTGCCACTAAAAGTTGTCACAGCTAACTCAATATCTAATTTTTAAAGAAATATGGATATACCCCTAGAAATTATTCAATAATAAATGATAGGGTAGATCCGTAATCAAATAAAACATTTTCTACTATAGAGTGGATGGTAAGTGTACTTTTTACCACTTCATTTTTGTACTCCACGTTGCCAAAAATGATTGTTGGTGAATTTCTTTTGTCTTTAGCCTTAATAGTTTCTTGATGTCGATCATTATCAATAACCATTGGATTAGGGTATTGATTGTCATACGTCACCATTTCCTTGCACATGTAACATTGAATTGTAGGAGGTGAATTATATGTGTCCTTTTCTTTGTTCACATTGTTAGACATATTTTTTCCATCAAATCAGCATTTAACTGCCCAGTGACCTTTTCCAAAAATAAAATATTTAATAGTGCTTTTAATTCAATTCCCTCCATGTTTATTTCAACACTTTGAGAATATGGGACAAATTGTCTTCTTTTCACTATGGTCTTTATATTTTTCTTTGAATTAAAATTTTCTCTTCTTATCAAAACCATATGATAGTTGGGTTTCTCCAATATTCATATCAACCCTGAGATCATGCAGAAATTTTTTTTGTAGCTATTGAAGTCCCTTATGGCTAATTCCCTTCAGAGACTTTTTTTAATCCACTAATGAATTGATCAATTTTACTCTAAGGATGGATAATAATTCCAAAATCATACCTTGAATGTCTTGTAAAATTTTCTTCATAGGTACTAATAGGTTCTTCTTCATTTTTCTTAAGTTCAAGGAACTCCATCATCATATTTGTTCAAAGAATATGTGGAAGGTACTTATTGAAAAATAAGTTCTTTAACTCATCCCATTACATGGACCCAATTTAATCCCTTTTCCTCGTATTCTTGATAACATTTTATCATTGATCAGATTCACCATCCAAACGATAGAATAATAAGATGATGTTATCAGGTTAAGACCATTGTAGAACTGAAAATATCTTTTCATTGGTACTGATCTATTATTTAGCCACTAGTGGATCATAAGAACCACTGAATGAAGGTGGAAGTTGTCTCATAAAGGACTCAAGAGAATGTTCCTCCCCCTTTTCCTTATTTAGAAGTCTTTCATGATTCATATCTTGAGAAAGTTGTGTGAGCATGGTTACATGATTTTGAATTCTATATCCCATAAAATTTTGTTAATCAGGGGAACAATCATTTCATTTCTCGTTGAATTCAGCATTAACGCAATTCCATTGGGTTCCAGCCATTAAGAAAATCCCAGAAGCATAGTGTGAGCAATATTAATCATAATAGAGAATCCACATAACTAGGAATAAAATTTCAATTTATGAAACTTTAGGTTTTATACTAGGTTTTTCATGAACATATATAACGCACTATGATAGAATTGAAACCTATACCTAGACACATCCTTTGGGTTCTTACTAAGGTTATCACATCCTAGTTTCCAAAGGATAACAATTATTTTTATTTTATACCAACTATAAAAGCCCATAAATTACATATATATATTTCTTCAACATTGAATAATATTTATTAAATAACATAACAAAAGAAAGTCAAGACTTTAGAGGTTTAGTGTCTTTAGAAACTAGGAAACATAATCAACTTGTTCATAAAACATCCACATTGTCTTCAGTTTATTTCTTCATAACTAAACTCCCTTTAGACATATCATACATAATACCATTTTTCATGACATGGGTAAAAGAAACATATGAAATGGTGAGCTAAAAGTCTTATTAAGGTTAAACAATGGAAATACCAATCATAACTATAACATTTGAAAATATTATCCTATATATTAAAGATCATAATATCATGTCATGGGATAAATCATGAATGTGAAATGTAATCCCAATAGTCATAACATAAGACCAGGAATTTCATGGAATACACACATAATAATCTAAAATCATTTCATATAATTCAAGTCCCATTGTTGAGACAATCATAGTGGACAAAGTCCAATACTGAACAGACTTCACTCCTCGTTCTAGTCCTATATTACTGAACCAGATTTACCTGGAGTTCCAGTCATGTCTATCTAATGAGATATAAATATTTACCCAATTAATTAGTGGGATATATATGCCCCAACCATCTCATTATGAATCCATTCTTAATTTTTACACAAATACATAAAAACATTCACCAAATCATATCCTAGGAATAAAAATGGTTTTCTTAATCATATTCCATCATAATTTCTATCAAACAAATGGATTCCTAAATAAAATTCCATAATAAACACAATAAAAAAATGTTAATAACATGGATCTAAAGATAACCCTATTTAAAGAGTTACAACTTAGATATAAAATAGTTTTTTTTTAAAAATTTAAATTAAATTTTGAAGAAAATATCCTTTCTTATTCAAAAATGTTTTCCTTACTTATAATGCCACACAATTTTTAAAGAAATAATTATATGTAAAAATAACCTTGTAATGTTATAGGGGATGGTTACAATAAATAAGTCATTATGAAAGCGTAAAAATCCATTCATTATATACAAATTAAAAAAACATTCTTCTACTGCTTTTGCCGAAAAATTCAAAAAGCACCTCGTATTGAAAATGAAAAAAGATTCCATTCATACCATATAGTAAGAACATACCAATGGGTAAAATTGACTTATAATAATCATTTAAGGATATAAATAATATTTTTATATACATATTTTGGAAACATGGACAAGGATGATAATTATACCCAAGTAAATACTCACGAATAAATAATCTCAAATAAAAATGATATTTGCAAAGTTATTTATTACCTTAGGTCTGATATGCTTCGTATGTGTCTGAATCTCATATATAATGACTTAAATAATGTTTATGATTAATTAAATAATCATAATAATTTTTATGATAACATTTATGATCATATTTTCATCTGTTTGTTAGTAACATTTCATTGTAACACGTTATTCGGGTATTAACTCCTTTATGTTCTTATTCATGTTTTTTTAGATAAGTTATTATTACTCTTTTAAGGTTATAGTTATATCATTTATAGAATGGTATTAGTATAATATATATCATTTTTATTCATTCAATTCATTTATATAATTGTGGTTTAATGAATATTATGTAGAACCTGTCACATCGTAGTGTGGAGATGGTAAGTTGTACGTACACACAAGTGACAATATCGTTCAAATAATTGCTGAATGGTATTAAAGTGAATAGTGTATAGTATATCAGAATAATATTAATTTTATATCAATAATATATATACTTATTAATTCCATAATTATACCCATCCATGTAAGGTGGTCGTGAAAAATGTATTACACCACGGCATGGAGACGGTAAGTTGTACGTACGCACGCGTGGTGATATCATTTATCATAAGATGAGTAGGAGGAATATGGTTCTTTAATGGTTATAACATCATATAATTATATGTGTGATACGTATGATATTACTTTATAATGAAACAACTAATGATGGTGAAGTAGAAGTATAATGTTTTTGAAAGAATCAGTAAATGATATTACCTCTTCTTCAATGTGCCTCTTATAAATATCCTTTTAGAGCACTAGAGTTGGTCTCTGAAGATGACCAGAACCTCCCTAATGAAAATAGGGACGTTTAAAAGGAAAAAGTTTAGGGTATGGGTGATATTAAAGTCTTAAAATAATGTGAAGAGGTGATGGAGGAGGTGCCCTTTTATATTTGAGGTGAGGGGCACTTTTGGAAACTACATAAATAATAATTTATAATAAAATAATACCATACCCAAAATCATCCAAAATTTCCCAATTTTGAAGATGAGATGAGATAGGGTTGTAATATAATCATAAAATAAATTTTGGAAAAGTTTTATTAATCAATATAAACCACATATTTTTAATTTACACTTAGTTATTGTATTTAATTTTAATTTAAGTAATTACATTCTAAATATTTAATTGTTATAAATATTTACTTATATGGTGTTAATTGAACATAAAAAGATATTTTATGAAATTTTAGATCATATAATTATATCTTGGTAATTTTTAAATATTTTTATTATTTTTAAAAAGTTGAATAAAATTTTATTTTCATAAAATATCAATACTATCAATCGTGACACTATTCATTTAATTAACTTAAAAAAATCCAAACCGGAGATAAATTTGAACAAAAATATTCAATAAAATTAAAATATGTCATGATGAAATAAAAAATTCGTGGACCACAATAATTAGTTTATATGATATTTATTTAAATATTTTTAAGACCATTTATTTGATATTTCTATTAACAAAATAATTTTATGTCACTATTGTGTCATCATTAATGGTAATTATTTAATCTTTAAAAATTATTAGTAAATTCAAATGATGTAGGTAATTATTTTATATTTCCATATACTATATATACTCGATATTATCTCTTTTTTATCTATATATTAAAAATATTATAGTTATATAAAATGAGATTGGGGCATTTTGTCACATTCATTAGTTTTTGTTGCATTCCTGTCATATGCATAGGTTAGTGGCCATAAAGTGATTCCATTTAACATAATATAAGATAAAGTTTTATTTTAGTAATCCAAAAAGAGTTTTACAGGTGTTAAGGTAATTTGATAATATTATTTTTACCCTTAATAACCCAATTTACCATTAACCATGGTAATAAAAATAATTACCTAAGTTTCTATTCATTATATCCAAAAAAAAGTAGAATATTAACATAATTTGGATCTAATGATTCCAAATATTTAATCCATTTATAAAAATTAAAAACACATAATTTTCATTAATTAATTTAAAATTAATCCCGTTGTTGAAATGAGAAAATGTGTTTTAAAATTTAAAACATTGTAAAAGATTGAAATGTTTTAACTATGAAATGAATGTAAAATTAATCATTATGACATAAATTATATTTAATGATAAAAATATATTCTATTTATACTTTAAAATGATTCAATATTACAATTTAACCATTATATCGATGAAAAAATTTGTTTTTTATTAAAATTTATCATATTTTTACTATTCATAAAGACATGAAAGTTATCAAAAAATATAAGAAATTTTTCCAAAGTAAATTTTAATATCCCGTATAAAAAACATGTTTTTTTATGAAAAAAATTTATTAATGCGTCAAAATCTTAATTTAAAATGAGGTTTCCATTCAAATGTGTAAAATTAACCTTTAAAAACAGGTTTTTACACATCAAATAGGGTTTTGTTCATACCCTATGACTAAAATATTCATTGGATGAAAATTAAAAAAAAAATTATTAAGTATTTAACACATATATATCTCATTAATTTTATTACCAAATGTAATTCACTCAAAATAAAAATATCTAATTGATTTATATTTTTTATAAATAATTGATATCCAATTAATTCATAATGCATTATCATAAGTTTGTTATAATTATTCCCACTAACCTAATGGTTAGGCTACAATGGTAATTTTATAATATGGTCATCTTGCGGTTTGTTTAATCTTACAATTGGGTGAAAATTAATCTACTGAAGAATAAAAATTACTTAAAGAAAATATTTTATGAAAACATCTGGGTGTTACACATGACGTGTTACATGTGTCACATCATTAGAGGTACGTACATGGCCCTTTACTTTTTTTTGATTGTGAGGATATTGAGGTACAAAATGATACATATTATGAGGTCGATTTCATGTGTATCAATGATCGAAGAGAGGTGTTATAAGGAATAATGGTTCAACTAGTTTGAATTCAGTGGTAGCATGGATGGATCTAGAAGGAAACATGGGAATGCAGGTCTAATGTTCATCCTCGGTCAAAGAATATTTTAAATCAATATCTCTGTAGTTACTTCTCAAAGATTAAAATTCTATAGAGGTTGTGAATTGTAATTTATTTCTTTTTAAAAGATAATATGAACCAACTTTTTGATAAATTATAAGAGTTTTATCTGAAAAATGATATATCCATATGAATCTATTAATAACTGTGTAAAAATATTTGAGTAATGGTAAAGAATTTGTTAACACTTTGGAAAATTCCACCAAATATTTTTAGAGTTAGATGCTGATTTGGTAAATGATTCCAAGGCCCATAATTCCTTGGTAAGTATGAAATAAAAATATTGAATATATTATATTATGCATGATTAATTTATTCAAAATAATTGAATAACTCCAAAATGGTTTACCCAATGAGAAATTTGAGAACAACGTTAGGTTCGGGACCTAGTGTTTACCCAAGGAGGGTCATAATATTTTTAATCATCATTTGATTGAATGGATCTCTTCTGAGAATAAATTATTCAATAATTTTTATTATATTATTTTTGAAAATACTTTAACACATCATAAACGTTGTTTCTTTTGAGATATTTTATATCATTGTTAGGTTTGGAGCATTGTTTATACCCTATAAAGGGTATAACCTTTATGCATGTCAAGTGTTTTTCAATATCACATGTGATAAAACAACAATTTCTATTTAATTATTTAGTTATTCAATTTTTAAATATTAATTAATTAATTTCCCTAAAACGGTGCATCATATGATTAATTAGAGAGTTATGTGATGTTTGTAACATGGGGTTTACTATAGGAAAGACATAAAATTTATGTTCATGGTGTGATCGGTCTCATCATGCATTATTTTCAGTTAATTTGAAATGATATAAAATAATTATTATTACCAATTCATTAAAAATAAAAGGGGTGTATTGTTCATTTTCTCTCCTTAGACTCGAATATTCAATTTTCATGTTGTCTCTGTTTCAATCCATAAAATTAACCCTTTTTTTGAATAGTTTAAAAACAGAAACATTTTATTGAGATGATTTAAAACACTCCATATTAATTTCTCAGTTGATTTTTTTTTAATGTTAGAATCAAATTTGGGTTTCTGATTATAAAATGTTTCATGGGTTTTAAAATATCAAAATTTCTTTAGATTTAGATTAGTTGATCTTTTTCAATTAGTGTAAATATGGATGCCATTGCATGTGGTTGGTGAGACACCAATGGTGGTCTTCATTCCAGAATTGGGTACACACCTTCTTCCATGTTTCATATTTTTTACTCTAGTACTGGTTCTCTTCCTACGTGGTGTAACTCCTTTGTTCAAGGGGACGCTCTAGGTTTTCACCACTTTTGTCCTCCTTGAAGCTATTTCTAGGGGTGGTTGTTTGACCACCCTCATTTTATAATAAAAATAATGTTTCAGTCAATCAATGATAATTATTAAACAAACTATTAAAGGACTATTACCAAAATTACCTATTGATAATCATCAATAAAATTATTAGTCGATGTAACCAAAATAATTGAAGGAAATATTATTAAAATTTATCAAAATAAAATTTCGTGATATTATAGAATATAATTATATACAAATTATCAATGAAAAGTTACAAAAAAATAATTAAAGGACAATTGGAATAATTTATCAATGTATAATTTATTAGATAAAATAATTATGAAATGATGACCATAAGAATTTAGGGATAGATAGTGTATAAAATATCTAAATGACAATTTCATTTAATTAACAAATGTTAATATTTAAAATTATCAATTGATAATTTTTTATACATTACTAAAAGTTATTTATAAACAATTATCAAGTCATGATCACATCATTTTACCTAAGGAAAAACACATGGGATATTTAAATATAATATTACATAATTATAAGAGGATAATTTATAATAAATTTTAAAGTGATAATTATAAAAGGATAATTTATAATAAGATATAAAATGATAATTATAAAAGGATAATTTATGATAAATTGTCAAAAGATAATTGAAAAAGGATTATTTAAGTAAAATTATAAAAATATAAATATAAAAGAATAATTTATGAAAAATTTTGAAAATATAATTACAAAATTTTTATTTATGAGAAATTATCAAAATATAATTATAAAATAATAATTTATGAGAAATTATAAAGAGAGGATTATAAGAGGATAATTTAAGGGAAATTATGAAAATATAACTATAAAATGATACTTTATAATAAATTATCATGTGATAACAATAAAAGAAAAATTTAAGACAAATTATCAACACATAATTGTAAAAGGATAATTTAATAAGAATTATCAAAATATAATTATAATGGGTTAATTTATGAAAAATTATAGAAATAAAATTATAGAAGTTTAATTTAAAAAAATTCAAAATATAATTATAAGGTGCAATTTATAAAAAAATATCAAAATATAGTTAAAATGTATATATTGTATTAAATTATCAAAAGATGATTAAAATGGATATTTATTCTTGAGGAAAATATAGATAGAGCATGAAATGACCTTAATGATTAATTGAAATTTATCCAGGAGAGAGAAAGTATTTATCGCTTCTCATATTTTAATTCTATTTGAAATAAAATTTTTGAATTTTGATTTAGGGAACTGTTGAGAACCTTGATCATTGATGTGTCAAAGTTTACGATAATAATGTTGTGAAGATGGATATTTACGAGTTTATTCATGTCTTTTTACATCTATTACTTTTTGAGGTAGGAAGGTCCATACCTTTTGGGGACATTTATACATGACTTCCATTAATATGATTAGTTTTAGTCATATTTTCTTGAAAATGCAAAATTATGATCGCATATCGGTGTGTGAGTACCCTCGGAACTCGTATGATACACTTGATTCCATGAGTACTTGTATCTTATTAATCATGATTGATGATGATCACATTTATTATGTGTTTTATATTACATATTATGAGATTTCATCATTTATATTGTATCCTAACATCATATATTTGATTTGTGGTATTGTTATTTGAACCCATGACACATAGACTATTGTGACATGTTATCCAATGCTGGTGGTGTAAGATTATGAACATTTCTATAGTTGAATCGGGATTGTTTTCAAATACTTTTTTTTCCCTATTTGATTACTATTTTTGGGTTGTATATTGGGGTGTGTTTGGGTGAAATTTTTTGAAAAATGAAATGAAAACGGGTTATGCATGGTTGGCCCATGGTTATGGAAAATATTATTCTCCCGAACATAATATCATGAAATCTTGGTTAATGGAGAATTTCATAGTTACTGAATGTTTTTCTAAATCATGTTTCCTCTAAGTATTAACCAAGAACATCTAAAATAATATGTGCATGGTTGGCACATAGTTAGGGAAAACTATGTGAAATGCACTGTGTTGCATTTGTTGTCAATGAGGCATGATGTTGTCATGGAATGAATGGATGTCAAGGAATGTCAAGATGTGAATGACAAAGGATGTGATGGTGATGGTGATGAAGGAGAATGGCCATGGTACTTAGAGGCATGTCACTTAAGAGATTCACTAAGTGACATAGGATGTTGAGGTTGAAACATTCTCTATGAATATCAGACGATTGTAGAACTAGTCTTAATGGTTCAATTCTTGTATCAAGATGATACTAAGTTACACCACTTGAACAATTGATGATGATGGAGCATCATTATATCTGACGATTGTTGAGCTGGTATTTAAGTTCAAAGAACTTGTATCAAGAGGATACAATGTCACAACAATGTTTGAAGACCATGCATTGTTAAGATAATGCATGAGGAGATGAAGATGATCCATCCAAACCTCCTAAGTGGATGAAGTGGTGCTAATGAAGTCCATGCACTATCAATTAGCGCATGTGAATCTGAAGAAGATCCAACATGATCTCTGATTAGATCAACGAAGCACATGGAAGAAATTATGTGATTAAGTAGCTCGGTTGAAGATGAAGACCCTTCGTGAATTCCACCTCCTAAGTCTAGATTATATGTTAAGGATGATTGGTGAATTCTAATGAAGAAGATGGAGAATATGTGTTAGAAGGGAAGAAATATAACAGAATAAATGGATTAGAGGAAGATGTGGAATTTGGCATTTGAACTTGGACACTTTGTTTTTAACCAAAGGACTTGTTCTATACTCAGGCAAAAAGAAGCCACCAAGGGCCAGCCTTAAGGTTTCAACCCCAAGGCACATGTGGGACTCGAGGTCGCCACGCCCAAGGGGGATCCCATGGGGCCAGACCGAGAGGTCGCGGCCGTGTGTAAGCCGGGGCCACGCAGAGATCAAGCCTGCGCAGCCGGGGCGCCAGAGCGCCTGCCCGTGTGTGCATAGTGGGCGCAAGTGGCACGCCCGAGTGGCAAGGGTGGGCGCAGAGCACGCCCGTAGAAGAACTCAGTGCGGGGCGGCACCGAGAGGGGAGGAGATTCAATTGACCGTTCATGGGAGCGGAACTTTGATAAACCGCGAGAATTCCGTGGCCCATTTCGATGTGGGACGAAAAATTTCTCCGCGGATCAGATCTGAGCCGTCCAAGCGATCCTGCGTCTAATCCGAGCCTCTCATCTAATATCGCGCGCCACGATCTAATCCTGGCCGTTGGAGATCATTAAAACTCTGATCCAACGACCGCGGCATTATCTCCTTCCTCGAGCTTGAGCCGAGGACACCCCGTGACACCCGACGTTCCCCGCGTGCCTCCGTCAAACCAGGCGCCTCACGACGACGGATTTTGAGATCCCGGCCACCATAAATCGAGCCGAAGCATCCATGGAGTTCGTCTGAGCCGTATGAACACAACCATGCAATAAAATATGCATGCACATGATGTTTGGGAGATTTGGAGTTTGGCCGAGGAAAATAAAATGTCGAGGCCACGTGGAGAGCATGCTTTGCATGCATGAGCCTAAACAGAGGCATGCACGCGTTCAAAAACGCATAAACGTGTAGAAGGAAAAGAAAAGGAAACCCACTATGAAACAGTGAAGGAAAACGAGATTTGGAAAGATTTTTAAAGATCCAAAAATCTCGGGGATTCGAGTTATCTCCACGTGGATGGACAGAAGCTTTCTCTGCCTATAAAAGGAGCACCCGAGACACAGAATTTCTTGCTAATCCTTTGTTGAAAATCTGAAGTCCTGTGAGTGCTCTCTGCCTCGCGAAGAAAGAATCCTCGCGCATTCTACTTGCGCGGTTGAGGTTACTTTCGTGCACACTTGCGTGAAAGAAGAAGAAGGAGTCCCCTGCGCGCCTCCTTTGTGCGACAGGAAGAACCCGAGGCCGCATTCTTGCGCGCCCGTGGTTGATTCCCTCTATGCCTGCACACTTACGCGGCAGGAGGAAGGAGCCCACGGTGTTGCACCATGAACACTCGAGGGTTTGCGCGGGTGTTGCACTTGCGCACCCCGTGGCCAGGGCACGCTTGTGAGGCTTCCCCTTGCACCGAGACCTTGCGCGCCTCCTTTGAAGGACAAAGAAGTTCGGGTGTGTGCAAGAAGAATCCAAGAAGGCTGTAGCCACATTTCCCCTTGTGTGTGTGCTATGTGCAAAGAAGTATTGCACCTTGTGTGTGTGCCACTTGGGAGAACACCCTACGGGAAGTGGGTGTGCAATGGAGGAAGGTCGTAGCCTTGTGGGTGCACACTTTGAAGAACAAATAAAAGAACATATTTTGTGTGTGTGCAAAACAAGAAGAGGAACAAGGCCGAAGCCTATGTGTCTGCACCAAGTGAAGACCACACATTTTGTGTGTGTGCAAAGTGAAGGAGGAAGGCTAAATACTTACCGTAGTGGTGTGTGTGCAAAGGAATAAAAAGGCCGAACCTAGTGTGTGCACTAAGTGAAGTGCATACACTTAGAAGAAGTGGAAGACTCTCACACTAAAGTATAACACACATTTATGTGGGTAATCAAAAGGAATTAAGTGTGTGGAGGAAGAAAGGTGTGTGCTAAAATAGTTTACACCCTTTGTGGGTTTATTACACCAAGAGTAGAAGAGGGGGAGTGCATGCTTTCATGCATGCATGTGCACACGTAAACAAGTCAAATCTTCTTGTGTGCATTTGAGTTGACCAAGACCAAGAAGATATTGAAGAATTTGAGAAGCCATGAAATCAGTGCATGAGGAACCAGAGATTCCATGCACTCAGTGCATGAAGTTGAACTGAAGTGAGACTGGACCAGACTGAAGTTAAAGATATCAGTTGTCTGAGTATTCAGTAGTTGAAGAGAGAAGCCAGGTCATCCTTAGAAGAAGGTGATAAATCCTGAGCAAGACGAGAAGACCTGATCATCACAAGTGATCAGAGGTACAGAGCAAGTCCATCAGTCTTTATCCCAGGCTGCTGAAGATACTTGAAGAGCTGAACAAGAAGAAGAGCTACTCGTGCGACTCGAGGAGCCAGGAGAAGCCCCCTGTGAGACTCAGGGTGGAAGAAGTCTTCAGTGGGATTCAGGAGCAGGCCAGTGGGACTCTGGTAACACTGTGGGACGCAGTATAATGACCCTCCTGTGGGACTCAGGAGAGATACAGTGGGATTCTGTATCGACCATTGTAATACTAACAGATTATAATGGGAGAAACCATGTTGGGGTGTATAACCAACATGGCAACGACGTAGGCCTTTGGTGTCGAACCTTGTAAATCCTTGTGTCCAGTGCCTTTACATTTACTGCATCATTCGAGGAAAGGTGAGAGATACAAGAAGAGTGGATCGAGGCTTTAACCAGCCATAGAGGTTTAATTGATAAAGAATCTATTAGTAAAAAGTTTTAAGGGATCACTGATTCACCCCCTCCCCCTCTCAGTGATTCACACTAATCTGGGCACTTCAATTGGTATCAGAGCGAAGGTTACCTCTAAAAGATCCAAGGGTGTCTTTATGAAGTGCAGATTTGAGGAAATGAGCGACCAGCCTCAAATGGAGATATCTGCCAAGACTCAGAAAAATAGAAAGAAGAAACATGCCAAGAAGATGAAGAATGCCTGTCCTAGCTGTGAAGAAGTTGGAAAAATGAAAGATCTTCAATGTGAAATCAAATATCTTCAGAAGACAGTCCCCAAGGAAGTGGCAATGTGTATAGCTACAGGCATCCTTGATCTTCAAGAAGAAAAATTACAGCTAGAAGAAGAAGCCAATGCAATGGAAGATTAGTTGGCTAAAAGGGTTGGCATAACCAACACTCTCAGAAAGCTGGTGAAGGCTAAAGATGAAACAGTATCGCTTTGCAATGAAAGATATGAAGACACTACTGAAGAATTGCAAAGAAGCATTTCTGAGAAAGAGTTCTTTAAGATAGTAGTTAAAGAAGTTTTTCATGCACTGGAAAAGAGGCACAAAGTTTCAATGAATGTCAGAGATGCTCAACTTGAAGACAAAGTAAACAGGGTGAAGGAGCTGGACAATTCATTGCTAAAAATGAAGAAGGTGCATGAAGACCAGTTAGAACAGCTGAAAGAAACTTGGGAAGGAAGTCTAAGAACTATTGAGGATGATAAGAACTCCCTTAACATGAAATGCTTATAACTAGAGGTGATATTGAAAAATCTGCAATCACCCAAAGCTGAATCCTCCCAGTCAGCTAAAAGTAGAAATGTTGCTACACAAGTGTGCTTTGAGAAGGATGATTCAAAAAGAAAGACATCCTCTAATGAAAGGGAAACATCTTCTAAAAGGAAGGTACCATCCATCCCATCTTGTACTAATGCTTCTAATTGTGTTTCCACAAAAAGTGCAACATGTAAGAATAATTCCAAACAAGTATGGATGAAGACAATGAAGAAAGAAAGCTATCTTGAAGCAGCACAACAGGTCAAGAAAAGTACCCAACAATCAGAAGGACTGAAGAGGTCAAGATTTGTGGGTCAGTGTTGGTGTTGTAATAAGTATGGGCACTATGTAAAGGATTGTTGGTACAATCCACTGAATGTCAAAGCACAAAGGAAGCCCATGCCAAGGGGGAGAAAGCCAAAAGAAAAGAAGCAGCATCCACAGGTCCAGAGAAATCTATTTACTGCAAATAGATTTGGATTACTTGACAACATCTGGGATGATTGCAAAAGTGGTCAAAAGGATACATGTCAATCTCCAACTATATCCAGAGCTAAAAAGAAGAAAAGGTCATAGAACCTTGCTCAGAAAGAATCCTTGGGAAGCAAGCATAAGAAAGAGGAAGATGCTCCCAAGAAGATTATGAAAAAGGAAGAGAAGACCTTGGAGTCTAAATCCAAGAAGGGTGATGTATCCATAAGGACCACCAAGAAGAAAACATGATTCTACTGTGGAAAGAAAGGACATATCATGGATCTTTGTAAACAAGCCATGAAATTCAATAGAGGCAGACTGGACTCAAACAGACAATCAATCTAGATGAAGTATAAGGGATTGGTTGAAAACAAGTTGCCTAAGAAAGGTAGCATGAAAGCATCAAAGGAACCATGTGGAATATCCAGAACTGAGGCCACACTTCCAAGTGACTTACTAGTCATATGGCCAAATCATTTGCAACTTGGCAAAGATCTGCAAAGAGCTGAAGATGAAGTTCTTGCATTTGCTAAGGCAAAAGGAAAGAAGAATATTTCACATGAAGATGTATTGAGATCCATACCAGCACCAACATCATTGAAGATCAAATGTGCAAGTGTGAAGAATGGTGAAAATGGGACATCTCTGTTGACAGAATCTTCTCAACCTTGTTGTTCACATTGATGAACCAAGGAGGTTCCATCTTATTCCCTAATCACTTGTATTTACATGTGCTAACACTGTATGGAATTGAAGATGATGATCATTCTCAGCTAGAGGATGGTTTGGAAGGAATGGAGTGCACCCCTTGAGGGGGAGCCAATCTGGAGAAGATGATATTTTGGGATTTAATATCATCTTGATAAAAGTGAAGGTATTCCAATCATACTTTCATCCCTTGTTTCTTAATTGTATTCATCATGAAAATTAAGGGGGAGTATTGATTGAAGACAAATGGTTGAAAGGGGGAGCTTTATCTTTGCACCTGAACTTTCTAATGAGTTTTGTGAAGCATGTGCAGGATTTAGCAATTCATTGATATATCTGAAAAATTTCAAACCCCTGAAGCATGATCTCACATGTACAGTGAATTTTGGACAGCATTGAGTTCCTTGGTTACATCACTCTTGTTTTCTACGCCGGGTTAGCCCACGTAGACTTAGAGTTGATTTACTAATGGTTCTTTGATAAAGAGAACATGTGACATCATCCCTCTCTTAGTTCTTTTCAAGAAGATGCTATTCGTAGGGAGGAAGAGATATTTTGGAAGAGAGACACATCGCATCTTTGCATTTGATTTCCAATAAGGGGGAGAAAATATTGGCACACATATTGACCCATTCATATGTGCAGAAGTAGTGTATTGACAACAAATACAAAGGGGGAGATTGAAATGCACTGTGTTGCATTTGTTGTCAATGAGGCATGATGTTGTCATGGAATGAATGGATGTCAAGGAATGTCAAGATGTGAATGACAAAGGATGTGATGGTGATGGTGATGAAGGAGAATGGCCATGGTACTTAGAGGCATGTCACTTAGGAGATTCACTAAGTGACATAGGATGTTGTGGTTGAAACATTCTCTATGAATATCAGACGATTGTAGAACTGATCTTAATGTTTCAATACTTGTATCAAGATGATACTGAGTTACACCAATTGAAGAATTGATGATGATGGAGCATCATTATATCTGACGATTGTTGAGCTGGTCATTAAGTTCAAAGAACTTGTATCAAGAGGATACAATGTCACAACAATGTTTGAAGACCATGAATTGTTAAGATAATGCATGAGGAGATGAAGATGATCCATACACACCTCCTAAGTGGATGAAGTGGTGCTAATGAAGTCCATGCACTATCACTTAGCGCATGTGAATCTGAAGAAGATCCAACTTGATCTCTGATTAGATCAACGAAGCACATGGAAGAAATTATGTGATTAAGGAGCTCGGTTGAAGATGAAGACCCTTCGTGAGTTCCACCTCCTAAGTCTAGATTATATGTTAAGGAGGATTGGTGAATTCTGATGAAGAAGATGGAGAATATGTGTTATAAGAGAAGAAATATAATAGAAGAAATGGATTAGAGGAAGATGTGGCATTTGGCATTTGAACTTGGACACTTTGTTTTTAAACAAAGGACTTGTTCTATACTCAGGCAAAAAGAAGCCTCCAAGGGCCAGCCTTAAGGGTTCAACCCCAAGGCACATGTGGGACTCGAGGTCGCCACGCCCAAGGGGGATCCCATGGGGCCAGCCCGAGAGGCCGCGGCCGTTTGTAAGCCGGGGCCACGCAGAGATCAAGCCTGGGCAGCCGGGGCGCCAGAGCGCGTGCGGGGCGGCACTGAGAGGGGAGGAGATTCAATTGACCGTTCATGGGAGCGGATCTTTGATAAACCGCGAGAATTCCGTGGCCCATTTCGATGTGGGACGAAAAAGATCACCGCGGATCAGATCTGAGCCGTCCAAGCGATCCCGCATCTAATCCAATCCGCTCATCTAATCTCGCGCGCAGCGATCTAATCCTGGCCGTTGGAATCATTAAAACTCCGATCCAATGGCCGTGGCATTATCTCCTTCCTCGAGCTTGAGCCGAGGACACCCCGTTCCACCCGACGTTCCCTGCATGCCTCTGTCAAACCAGGCACCTCCCGACGACGGATTTTGAGATCCCTACCACCATAAATCGAGCCGAAGCATCCATGGAGTTCGTCTGAGCCATATGAACACAACCATGCAATAAAATATGCATGCACATGATGTTTGGGAGATTTGGAGTTTGGCCGAGGCAAAATAAAATGCCGAGGCCACATGGAGAGCATGCTTTGCATGCACGAGCCTAAACAGAGGCATGCATGCGTTCAAAAACGCATAAACGTGTAGAAGGCAAAGAAAAGGAAACCTGTGGTGAAACAGTGAAGGAAAACGAGATTTGGAAATATTTTTAAAGATCGAAAAATCTCGAGGATTCGAGTTATCTCCACGCGGATGGACAGAAGCTTTCTCTGCCT
This sequence comes from Viscum album, assembly GCA_963277665.1. Taxonomy (NCBI): domain Eukaryota; kingdom Viridiplantae; phylum Streptophyta; class Magnoliopsida; order Santalales; family Viscaceae; genus Viscum; species Viscum album. The sequence goes on along the minus strand of OY728129.1, from coordinate 520,636,683 downwards.
ATAAAAGGAGCACCCGAGACACAAAATTGCTTGCTGATCCTTTGTTGAAAATCCGAAGTCCCGTGAGTTCTCTCTGCCTCGAGAAGAAAGAAGCCCCGCGCATTCTACTTGAGCGGCTCAGGTTCCTTTCGCGAACACTTGCGTGAAAGAAGAAGAAGGAGTCCCCTACGCACCTCCCTTGCGCGACAGGAAGAACCTGAGGCCACATTCTTGCACGATCGTGGTTGATTCCCTCTCTGCCTGCACACTTACGCGGCAGGAGGAAGGAGCCCACGGTGTTGCACCTTGAACACTCGAGGGCTTGCGCGGGTGTTTCACTTGCTCACCTCGTGGCCAGGGCACGCTTGCGTGGCTGCCCCTTGCACCGAGACCTTGCGCGCCTCCTTTGAAGGACAAAGGAGTTCGGGTGTGTGCAAGAAGAAGCCAAGAAGGAAGTAGACACATTTCCCCTTTTGTGTGTGCTAATTTCAAGGAAGGATTGCACCTTGTGTGTGTGCCACTTGGGAGAACACCCTACGGGATGTGGGTGTGCAAAGGAGGAAGGTCGTAGCCTTGTGGGTGCACACTTTGAAGAACAAATAAAAGAACATATTTTGTGTGTGTGCAAAACAAGAAGAGGAACAAGGAAGAAGCCTATGTGTGTGAACCAAGTGAAGACCACACATTTTGTGTGTGTGCAAAGTGAAGGAGGAAGGCTAAAGACTTACCTTAGTGGTGTGTGTGCAAAGGAATAAAAAGGCCGAACCTAGTGTGTGCACTAAGTGAAGTGTATACACTTAGAAGAAGTGGAAGACTCTCACACTAAAGTATAACACACATTTATGTGTGTAATAAAAAGGAATTAAGTGTGTGGAGGAAGAAAGGTGTGTGCTAAAACAGTTTACACCCTTTGTGGGTTTATTGCACCAAGAGTAGAAGAAGGGGAGTGCATGCTTGCATGCATGCATGTGCACACGTAAACAAGTCAAATATGCTTGTGTGCATTTGAGTTGACCAAGACCAAGAAGATCTTGAAGAATTTGAGAAGCCATGCAATCAGTGCATGAGGAACCAGAGATTCCATGCACTCAGTGCATGAAGTTGAACTGAAGTGGGACTGGACCAGACTGAAGTTAAAGATATCAATTGTCTGAGTATTCAGTAGTTGAAGAGAGAAGCCAGGTCATCCTTAGAAGAAGGTGATAAAGCCTGAAAAAGACGAGATGACCTGATCATCACAAGTGATCAGAGGTACAGAGCAAGGCCAGCAGTCTTTATCCCAGGCTGCTGAAGATACTTGAAGAGATGAACAAGAATAAGAGCTACTCGTGAGAATCGAGGAGCCAGGAGAAGCCCCATGTGAGACTCAGGGTGGAAGAAGTCTTCAGTGGGATTCTGGAGCAGGCCAGTGGGACTCTGGTAACACTGTGGGACGCAGTATAAAGACCCTCTTGTGGGACTCAGGAGAGATACAGTGGGATGCTGTATCGACCATTGTAATACTAACAGATTATAATGGGAGAAACCATGTTGGGGCGTATAACCAACATGGAAAGTATGTAGGCCTTTGGTGTCGAACCTTGTAAATCCTTGTGTCCAGTGCCTTTACATATACTGCATCATTCGAGGAAAGGTGAGAGATACAAGAAGAGTGGATCGAGACTTTAACCAGCCATAGAGGTTTAATTGATAAATAATCAATTAGTAAAAAGTTTTAAGGGATCACTGATTCACCCCCTCCCCCTCTCAGTGATTCACACTGATCTGGGCACTTCACTATGCACCCATCCAAACTAATAGTTTGAATGAAATAATTTCCCTTGAAAATTAATTTTAAAAATATTTCAAAACAACCTAATTAACCACAAATCCACCCCCATTCAACCTTAGGTTGTATTTCACTATTTTTATCTCTATTAATGAATTTCATGCCTTCCTAGACTCTATTATTTTCAATTCAAAGCCCAAATCGAATATCTTCTCCTCTATCGATATGTGGATTCTATCTCATTGATTTCAATTTCATTGACCTTCATTATCTCATTATTTTGGTGGGAAGTACTATTCTATTTTTCTATATCTAGATATAGAATTAGTGAATCTAGATCCAGGATTGTGGATCTAGATTTAAAATTAAGTGATCTTGTATTCATTAATCATGATTTAGTGTATTGAGATTTGGATCTTGATCTCTGTCGTTGTGCCACTCAATTTTTGGGGATTTCAATTGGGAGATTACTCAATGAAATTTTATTTAAGTGGTGTGTTATTCAAATACTATATTCTTGACATCAAATATGTGTATGTGATTTTATAATTTTTAGGGCACGTTTAGAAATTTAAATTCTTAAATATTATTAATTAATGTGGTCAATTAATTAATTGAGGAATTAGGGATTTTATTGAATAATGGTATTCTGGAATAATAGTAATTAACTGATGAATTAATTATCAATGTATTGAATTTGTGAATTAGGGATAAATAATTGTGGATTTAATTATTAAATTCTTAAATTTTGGAATTTTTAATTGAGGAAAATTAATTGGTGTATTAATTATTAGATGTTGAAATACGAAAGGCTTAGTTAATTATTGAATAAATTAAATTCCTTAGTGTAGTTGATTAATGAATGAATGAATTAATTAAATAGATGTCATAAACTAGCCCGAGTACCCTGGTAACCTGATAACTGGGCCGGCTCGAATATAGCCTGATGGGAATTCTCAATCCCCATGGGTTGCTGACTAGCACCTGGCATCACACAACATGTAAGTGGAAGTGATTTTGCCAACAACAATGCAAAAGAAAAGAAACAAGATACTATGCATAACGAAAGAAACTCTAGTGGGAATAATGTAATAGAATACAAAGAGGCATAAAATCCAAAGTACTAAAAATGGGAAAACATCTGCAAGGTCCCTAAGGACACAACTCACCAAGAAAAATGCTCAATATCTGGATCTACATCCAAGAGATCCATTATCGTTTCTCTAAATTGGAAGAAGAAAGTCTACAAACACCCATAGTAAAAAAAAGTATGGTTTGAGCTTAAGTCTAGTAGGATAACACTAAATATTCAATAACAGATGCCAAATATATATTATCCAAAGAAAATATTTCAATTTTCAAATGAATGGGATTTAAAACTCAAAATAATATTTAACCAAAACATGCTATACATTTTCAAATTATGGAAATAAAAATTTTATGAAATGCGTTTACAAATTATGGAATATTTCTAAAACAGTGGATTATGTAAAACATTAATATAAAACAATTAATATAAATTTTGCTGGAATTTAAGAAGTTCAAACAAATAATGTCATACATTTATATCTCAAATATATATTAAAAAACGAGAAATATAGTCATTTTACAAAAGGTATGATAGTATTATCTAGTAATAAGATTTCACACTCTTTATATGAACTAATAAAAATGTGTATACATGTGTCCCAATGAAACTGGACAAAGGAGACTCATCCCCAACCCATCATGGATGTGACCCACTGCAGGTATGTTTTAGAACGTTGTCATAGCGTAGACTATATCCAAAAAAACCCACTAACTACCTAAGGCTTCCATGAACTCTTAAATGATGGGAGAACTATTTTATGACTGCTTAAAAATATAATGAATCACTTTATTATATTTAAAAAATGTCAATTGTTTTCATTTAAAACAAAAACAGTTTTTATTCAAAGATATGAATTTTTAACATGATAAAACCACTGGGTTTCTATAAAATCTTTTTAAGAAATTTTTTATACAGTTTGAAGTCCATTCACGACCAATTCTAACATTTCACAATTCATTTCCACAATTAAATTAAACAATTTAATCAAAAACTATTTCATCAAAACTCCAATTTAATTTCAATAATTTAAATCTTCTAATTACCATAAACACACACCTCAATTCAATTGAATTGGGGGGTTTTCAAGATTCTCATGTCAAAACCAATTCAAATATCCCAATTCAAAGGAATTGGATATTATTACATCAATTGGATGTAAATTAAGTAATTTAATTTAAATCAATAGTTGAAATAAATCAATAAATACAGGGATGATCAATTTGGATATCGGAATAGATCCACCTACCTCATGGTCGATGATATTAATGACAATGATAATCCACATAGTGTGGTTTAATACACCTCATTACGACATTATTATCATAATAATTGACACACCAACACTCAATTTTTGTCATGGATTCCTATAACCAAAACATCTATTTTATCTCACAAGGAAGTAAAATATTACATGCGATTACATTTTCTCTCTCTTGGATAATCTCTGCATTATTGTTTTATGTTAACTCATTCAATTGAAATAAATATCCATAAGAATAATTTTAAACCTCTTTTAATAATTATATCCCAAAGATAATTTTAAAACATAGTTGGTATTCCGTATAATTAATATTTTTCAATATATATATGTGTCTTTGTGTTTGTGTTTGTTTGTATGTATGTATATACATATAAAAAATATCATTCAACAATAAAAATTTTGTTTAATAACACTTTTTATTTATCTAGTGATGTTTTTTTCAATAACTATCCTTTGAAAATTTCAAGAAATTATCATTTGATAATATTAATATCATTTATTTGTTAATCCATGAAATTACAGTGTGATAATTTTTACAATCTATTTTTCAATATAATTATAATAAATAACTTTTCATATTTAACACTTGATAATTTACTTCAAGATTATTTTTAATAAATCTATTTTTATCATTTTATAACTCATATAAATATATTTCGATAAATTGATAAAATTATTATTTTGTTAAACTTCATAATTATCATTCAATAATTTGACGCAATGTTTCCTTATCAATTAATTTAAAACAATCTTTTGATAATCCAAAACCAATTTAAATTATCAATTGATAATTTTTGGATTAACATTTCATAATATATGTCTTTATAATATTATTTAAAAACCACAATTATTTTTTTTAGATTTATTATATATGAAAATAAAATAAACAAAATAATAATGTGGGTATACCTGTGTGTAGAAACCAAAAGGGAAGAAGGGGTTGGTCACGTTTCCAACGGATGAAGTAGATCGAATCTGCTCAGCAGTGGTCTCCAAATCAGGTGCCGGGAAATTTTTTGGGGTACCTAGACTCAAAGGAAAATACCAAATAAAAATTCAGAACCGTTCGGCTACATAGAACCCCAAAACAACAGCAGAAAAATTACCATCAATTGAAACACCTCATTTAATCCATGATTCAACAGAAAATTAATGACAAAGTCAATAACTTCTCTTTACTATTGCATTAAAATAGAAACAGAGTGAAACTGTTAATAAACAGATGCTTTTGGATTTCTCACTAGTTGAAAATAGTGTTTCAGTGTGTGGAGAAGATGGAGGGGCGTGAATGGAGAGATGGATTAATAGTACTCTGTTTTCTTAATAATTAAATGAATTTAATATAATTAATTATTTAATTTAGTTATTAAAAACATAAATTAATTATCGACGTGACCAAACGCTCATTGCTAATGAAAGTTAAGCCCTTCATAGTGTAAACACCTCGTTTCGGACCCGACAGTTGTCTTAGATTTCTTATATGATGGAACATTTAAAGAATATTAATGATTTATTATTAAAAATTATGAATAAATATTTAATTAAAATAAAATGGGTTGTTTTTGTGAGTGTGGCATCCAAACGCCCAACACTAATAAATGTTATACCCTGTCTAGGGTAAACCCGTCATTCCGGACCAATCAGTGGTCTCGGATTTCCCAAAAGACGCACCGTTTGAGAGATATTTAATTTTTTTTAAGAAATAATATATTAAATGTTATTTAATAACATTATCTTGCGAGCGAGACATTCAAATGCCTAGTACTTCCCAATGTTATAACCCTAATAGGGAAAACACCATATTATATACATAACAAAGGTCCCACATTTCTCAAAAGACTCATTGTTTTGGAGTTATTTAAATATTTTGAATGAAAAGTGGGAACTTAAAATTTTCTATTTAATACTTTTATTCCATCCTCCCCATGGATTTTCAGACCATGGAAACTCATACATACTCAATGTTAAACTCATAGAATATTTAATTTAATATTCTGATGTATTAATTAGGTGTTTTAACATTCCATAAAAAGTTTATAAAATGAAAATTTTGGATGATAAACCATTTTTTCCACATATTACACTAATAATTTAACACAAGAGAGTTTAGGAATATCTGAACAGTAACAAGATGTTACAATCTCCCCACTATATGAACTTTGTGTCTCCAAAATGCCTATGAAAAAAGCCTCTATGTCAAAAAGATGTGGCCACTACTCTATCATTAATATATCCCTCCCCCATGTCCAATGAGAAAAAGAACCATGCTTCCATACCACATGGACCAGATGTATCTTCCTTCATTGACATTCCTTATTCTCAAAATCAACAACCATAACTGGCCGTTCAGGAATAGATAAAAATAGGTTCCACATTAAGATCACGCTACTCAGAACATGACATGGGTTAGATAAATGATTTAAAAGATGAGATATATGAAACTCATTATGTGTGGACATTAGATGTGGTGGTAGTGCTAAATGTTAAACAAATTTCCTCAAATAATCAACATCCTCAAAATATCTCAAAAAATAAGGAGAAAACTTCCCTTTCCACTTTAGTTGTTGATGACCCAAATGGAATGAAACATTCAAGAGTACATAGTCACCAAAACTAATACTTCATTTCGTAGAACATATTAGTTCTTCCTGGGTTAACAACACATTGGAAATTATAGATATCACCTATTATAGCCTACCTTATTGATAACGTTGAAACATAATTGTTCTGATAACACATAACACCCTCGTTGGAGAAAACCCACTAGGCATCAGTCTCCCCACCATAAATAGAGTCTCTAATGATTATAGAATTCATCAAGAACTTACTATTTATGAAGAATCACCTCGATAATAGAAGATTTATAAGAACCATCAGCTTTCATGGTGGAGAGAAGAGGCACCTCCCAAGGTGACACACTTGGGTGACTAAAGGATTTGTCAAGAAGATCATCTAACTGAGAAATTAGTTTTTTCTGTTTAGTTGGATCCATTTGGTAGGAGGTAAAAGAAACAAGTTGGGTATCGAGCATCAAGTCAAAAGAAAACATAACCTCCCTTACCAGTTGAAAACCAGATATGTCAAAAGGAAACATGTCGGAAAACTCAACGATGACAGGAGTGAGATCACCACTCATTGAATCTTTCTCTAGATCAAAATTAAACAGTGATATCACTTTCCCCAACTCCAGATAAGAAGGTCTGCCTCTGCTCGACCTTGGGTCACATTCTTCTTGAAGGACAAGAGGCAAACCACTAGGTGTAATAATGTAAAACCGTTGAAGATAACAATCAATCTAGGATTTATTAGTAATGATCCATTCCATCCCAAGTAATACATTAACATATTTCATGTTGAGTACCAAAAAACTCTAATCAAGTTTGACAACTGATAGAGAGAAGACACAAGATGGATTATGGATATCATGCTCTCTCTTTATATCGATGGTTATAGTAATATCCATTTCACAAGACAAAATTTCCATAGGAATATTAAGCATATTAACAGTACAGTTTGAAATAAATGAGTGATATACACTTATATCAAAAGATTATTCACAATGACAAAGATATAGTAATAGTACCACTCATGGTTTTTGTACCAATATCTACTTCCTCCGTAGACTCTTCCATTGTGTGAAGAAGTTTATTTCTAGATGCCTATCTTTGGAACCCTTATGTACATGAAGCATTTTATTTCCCCACATTTTTGAAGGTATTTATGATCTCGTTCCACTTCTTGGTGTGGGAATGTTGTAGTGGAACATCTGCAAGTCCCCCAAACATACACAGGAGAAAATGTTCATTAAGCCTGCTCTGGCGTGAAAAACGCCATAGCATTGGCCAACACCATTGACTCTAGATAGAATTAGTTGGTGAACAAAACCTAGAAGTCCTTCTAATTTAAGACATCATGTTTCTTTTTCATCACAATAATTTCCCACTATCTCCATCTTGGACCCTCCAACACAAAGGTGGCACACTTCACCTTGATCTCTTCTGGTGTCTACAAGAACCCAAACAAAACTTCTATCCAGCCCAACCATTTCTTATCATGTTGAGGATTAGTGTGGTATTTTAAAATTAGTGGTTTCAAATGAAATAACTCTTGAGAACAATTTTGAAAAAATACTCCCAAGTTCCACAACTTGATCCTGAACAGGGACTAGAGGTGGTGCCTATCCCAGAGCTTGGACAGTGCGAAAAATCACCTCAACTAGGCTCGAGTCCACTGGAAGATTTTCTCACTAAGGTTTAACAGTAGCCCCTTTCTAGATCTGATTCACATGTCTTCTCGGTGGAAAATTGTTACACAATATCAGTAGACAATAAAGAAGAAATTAGATAATGCTCACACATATCAATGACGTAAACATGATCATGACCAGCAGAACATATATGATAAGGATTTCAGACTATCTAAATCAAAATAGGGAAAATACTAGAACTAATCCACAAGATGTCTTTAACTACCTACCCTAGGTGACTTAAGGTTCATTACGGTGAGAGATGGCCAGGAACTCAATCACAACTACCTCCTAAGTCACAAAAAGAATACTCAAATGCATAATGTCATAAAGGCAAGATACTTAACCTCCATTTGATACCATTTTGTAACAAACCAGCCCGGGTACCCTGGTAACCCAATAACTGAGCCAGCCTTTACATAGATTGAAGGGTGTTCCTTATCTTCATGGTTTGGCGACTAGCACCTGGAATCACACACCATGAAAGTGGGGAAAATTTTTCCAACAATAATGCAGAAGAAAAGAAACAAGACAGTATGCATAACAAAAGAAACTCTAATGGGAGTAATGTACCGAATTATAAAGAGGCATAAAAGCCAATGTACTAAAAAGTGAAAAGATACCCAAGGTCCCTAAAGAATCAACTCACCAAGAACAAAGCTCAATAGCTGGATCCAGCTCCTATAGATCCCTTTCCTTTGCTCAAACCTAAAAGAAGAATGTCTATAAACACCCAGAGGAAAATTTAGGGTGTGAGCCTAAGCTTAGTTGGTTACCACCAATGATTCCATAACAGATACCAAATACATAATATCCAAAGTAGAGCATTCAATTTTAAAATAAACTCGTTTGGAAATTCAGAATAATATTTAAACAAATCATGTTATAAATTTTTAAATGATGGAAATAAATATTTTAATCAATGATTTTACAAATGATGGAATATTTCTAAAAAATGACTTATGTAAAACATTTATATAAAATATTTTATATAAATTCAGTAGGAGTGTAAGAAGTTCAAAAAAACATTGGCATACATTTATATCTCAAATATAAATAAACAAGAGAGCAAAATAGTCATCTTCCAAAAGGTATGATGGTATTATCCAGGTATAGGATTCTGCACTATTTATGTGAACTCAAAAAAATTTGTATACACACGTCCTTATGATACTGGCCAAAGGAGACCTGTCACCAATCCATTGGGGATTTGACCCACCACAAGTATGTTTTAGAATATTGTCATAGAATATAGTGTATCCAAATAACTCACCAACTACCGAAGACATTCATGCACTCTTACATGATGGGAGAACTATTTCAATGTTTCTTTGAAATTTGATCATTCACATTCTTCAATTTTAAAAATAATTAATTTCATTCCATTTAAATCCAAACTAAATTTTATTAAAAAACATGCATTTTTCACATGATAAAACCACTGGGTTTCTATCAAATCATTTGAAGACATTTTTTTACATTTTGAAGTCCATTAAAAACCAATTCCATAATTTCACAATTCATTTCCCCAATTAAATTCAACAATTTAATTGAAAATGTTTCAATAAAAACTCTAATTTAAATTCAAATATTTAAATCATCTAATTTAAATAAATACACACTTCAATTCAATTGAATAGGGGATTTTCCAAATTATCATGCCAAAACCAATTCAAATCTCCCAATTTAAAGTAATTGTATTTTATTACATCGATTGAAAACAAGTTAATTAATTGAATTTAAATCAGATGTTTAAATAAATCATGAAATACAGGGATAATCAATTTGGATAATCAGAATGGAACCACCTACATCAAGGTCGTCGATGTCAAGGGTAATGATAATCCATCCAGTTTGGTTCAATACACCTCCTTACGACATTGTTATCGTAAGTGTCGACACACCAATACTCGATGTACGTCATGGATTCATAGAACAAATAAATCTATTTTATCTCATAAGGAAGTAAAATATTACATGTGATTACATTTTCTCTATCCTGGATAATCTATGGATTATCGTTTTATATTAACGCATGCAATCCCAAAAAATATCCATACAAATAATAATAAAACTCATTTGACAATTATATTCCAATGATAATTTGAGAACATAGATGGTATTCTTCATAATTATTCTTTTTTAATATATATATATATATATTTGTGTGTGTGTGTGTTTGTTTATATGTATGTATATTTATATATAAATATAAAAAATATCATTCAACAATGAAATTTTTATTTAATAAAACTTTGTATTTATCTAGTGATAAATTCATTAATAACTATCCTTTGATAGTTTCAAGAAATCATCATTGAATAATATTAATATCTTTAATTTTTTAATCCAAGCAATTATATTTTGATAATTTCAATGAAATATTTTGTGATCTAATTATTATAAATAATTTTGAGTATTTAACACATGAAAATTCACATCAAGATTATCTTTAATAAATCTATATTTATCATTTTATAACTCATATAAACATCTTTCGATAATTTGATGAAATTATAATTTTATTAAACTTCGTAATTACCGTTCAATAATTTGATGCAATTTTTCCTTGTCAGTTAATTTAAAACTCTATTTTGATAAACCAAAACCTATTTAAATTATCAATTGATAATTTTTGGATTATCCTTTCATAATTTAGGTCTTTATAATTTTTTAAAAATTCTCAATTATTTTATTTAGATTTAATATATATTAATATTAGAAAAATAAAATAATAAATTAGGTACACCTGTGCGTAGCACCCAAAAGAGAAAAAGGGTCAGTCATGCATCCAACAGATGAAGTAAATCGAATCTGCTCGACAGAGGTCTCCCAATCAGGTGTAGGGAAATTTTTGGGGGTACGCAGACTCAAAGGAATAGACCAAATAAAAAGGAAGAAGAATTCAGCTACATGGAAACCCAAAAAACTCCTGTAAAATAACCACTAATTGAAACCCCTCATTTAATCCATGATTCAACTGAGAATTAATGACGAAGTCATTAATTTTTCCTTACTATTGCATTGCAACTAAATCAGATTGAAACTATTAATAGATGGAAGTTTTTGGATTTTTCATCAGTTGAAAGTGGTGTTTCGGTGCATGGAGAAGATGGAGTGGCGTGAAAGGGGTGATTTATGAATAGTACTCCATTTTATTAACAATTAAATGAATTTAATATTATTAATTATTTAATGTAGTTATTATAAACTTCAATTAATTAGAGAAGTGACCAAACTCTCATTTCTAATGAATGTTAATCCCCGCATAGGGTAAGCACCTAGTTCTAGAGTCAATGGATGTCTCAGATTTCTCATATGATGCACCGTTTAAAATATATTAATGATTTATTATTAAAAAATCAGAATAAATAATTAATTAAAATACGAAGGGTTGTTTTTTGTGAGTAAGACATCCAAACTCCCGATGCTAACAAATGTTATACCTCATCTAGGGTAAACCCATCATTTTGGACCCATAAGTAGACTCATATTTCCCATACGATGCACTGTTTGAGATATATTTAATTATTTTTAATAAATAATATATTAACACGAGCGAGACATCCAAATGTATGGTGCCTTTAAATGTTATAGCCTGCCTAATGTAAACACCATATTATAGATATAAAAATTGTCTCAGATTTCCCAAATGATGCTTCATTTTGGAGTTATTTAAATATTTTAAATAAAAAGTGTGTGCTTAAAATTTTCTATTTAATATTTTTATTCCATCCACCCTGAAGCTTTTTAGTCCACAGAAACTCATACTTACTCAATGTTAAAATCCTAAAATATTTAATTGAATATTATGGAGTATTAATTGGATGATTTTTCCATTTCGCGATGTGTTTAACAGAAACACAACTTTTCATTGATAAATCATTTTTTCCACTAATTACATTAATAATTTAACACAATAGAGTTTAGAAATATCTAAATAGTAACGATATGTTACAATAGATATGATTGCTTAATTGGTCCATTAATTAATGAGATTGATATGATAAATTATTTTTAAAATTAATTAACAGACCTGAATTAATTAATATATGAATTCATTTTTGGATGTTTTTTGAGGTTAATTGTGATATTAATATTAATGTTGATTAATCATGGTTGATGTGCCAATGTGAAAACATGTGATAGTGAGATATATTTGATAATGTGACATGTTATGATATATATTTATGATTTGGAATTTGGTTTCAAGAAAAGACATTATACTCCTATGATATGTATGCATGGTTGATAATTGGGGTCATATAATTGACATTATATACCCATGATATATATTTAAGATTGAGACTTATGGGGATAGACATGGCGTTTTACACCCATGATATAAATGTAAGATTGTGAATTGGGGTGCTGGACATGACGTACTACGTTCGTGATATATTTATGTATGATTGGGAATTTAGGTACAATACATGAATTTCTACACCCATTACACATATTTTTGATTGGGAATACAGGTTCTAGACATGAGGTTTGATGACCACAATATTCATGCATGGTTGATAAATAGGGTACTAGATAGGGCATTTTGCACCCAAAACAATGGAATTGGACTATGGGTCTAAGTGATTGTAATAGTGAAATTGAAGTGACATGGATAATGTAATCCCTTGTACTATTACAAAATATGAATTGAATATGTAACATGGTTTCGAAATTGTGTGGGCCAAAGTAGGTATTGAGTTATGGGTTTCCTTGGGAACCTGGTGGTTTATGTGATTTAATTAATATTAATTAAAAAATTGATTATTGTTTACTTAAGAATTGTAATTGTATCTCTGTACAACTGTATACACTTATTAATGACTAGATTTGTTTTAGACATTGTTGGTGGTATCCTATTTATTTGTACTCACACCCAATATAGATGATCATATCTATATCTGAATAGTGTATTTTGTTTCGGTACTAGTTAAGGGAAAAGGCCCTATGTTAGATGGATGATTTTGGAATAGAGAATGGTTGAGGGAACCATATGTGGTTTGAGGCTCACTGGGATTCATCAGTGTATTTCTATTGGATTTTAAATTTTTACACATAACATGTACATTTTCATGGCATGTTTTATTCTTTAGTTTGTATATTGTATATCCTGCTTTGATCATCTTGAAGTACTTGTATTTTTTGTGGGTATATATATTATTCTACTATTGTTTTTATCTCTAATGGTGTATTACTATGATAGAAGAGGGTATAGTCTCCCCATGATCGACTTATCTGGCCCTCAATACTAGTCATATACATCTAGTGGAGGCATGCTGGAAGTATTCTGATTAATGAGCTCGGGGAATCATTATGTGGTACCCCGATCAGGACATCACAAAGTGGTATTAAACCTGTTTTCTTAGTTCTTTTTTCTTAGAATTTGGTAAAGTTAAATAGGAAACTGGGAATAGATAGGGCTTGGACATGAACTCGTTCATGGGAGTTAAAAGCCCATGTGTGGGGGAAAACCAATGTACCCAGTGTGGGATTGTTGTTATTGGTGTTTGTTGCTATAGTAGAATACTATTTCACCTCCGGTAATACAGTTATTATGGGTTGTAATTTATGATATTGAGACTTTCTATGATTTGAATCATGATCTGTCATCAAATTAGAGGTGATTTTACATGAATAATTCAATGAATTATGGGTTATTGTGACCTGATTCATTTTAGGAATGCCCAGAAAACATGTTATGGGTTGTTTTCTGAACTCAAACTATTTTCCTTGTGAAAATTGAACTGGAAATGGTTCCCAACATAAAATTGAGAATAGTAAAATGATGCCAAATGTAAATAAATGGGGGCCTAAATAAGGAACATGGATAAGGAGAATGTGTTTACCCTTGATAAAAAAGGACCTAGGAGTATTATGGTTAAGGGAAATGTTAGCACCTCAGTTTTGGCAGCATGGTGAGGGTTTGGGAAAACAATTATTGTTTGATGTTCTTTTTTTCCTTATATAAATGTGATAATATTCTTTTCTGAGTCCTAATATATATTTTTGTCGTTGTAGAGTAATGTATCAATGATTAATCTTATAGAGAGAATGAAAATAGGATATGGCTGGAGGTGTTCCTGTAGTAGTGGAACTTGAGGCACCAGTAGTGCCTATTGGGGATGTAGAGGAGCTATTCTGGGGAAACATTGGATGATCCATGAAAATCATGGAAAGAGAATTATGGATGGTTGTGAAAACCATGTCTTCTCTGACGGGAGAGTTTCTATAAGGCCCCGGCCTTAAACATTACTTAATCTTGAGATTTTTCAAGAATACACCTTGAGGATCTTTTCAGGTTTAGAGTTTTAGAGAATTAGATCATAAAACATGTATTACATTCCACATTTAAGCAAAGTGGTTACATAAAAGATAGTATTCATTTTTACCATCAACGGAAACATATTACAAATAAAACATGGATTCTTTCTTGACACTTCTTTGACACTATCATCATATCATGTACCACTCCCTTGACCTGTGAAAAACATTTCAAAAACATGGGATGAGCATATAAAGCTCAGTAAGGGTTATAAAAATATGGAAAGGAAACATGAGTACATATATACATAATAATGAAATCATAATTTACCCATAAAACATAAGCACTTTAACATACCTCATCAAATCATGAATAAATCATAGAAATCATAAAACATAATGGTAACTTGAGGCATTCATAACATTCTTACGTAGGGAGTAACCCTCTTGGTTACGTTTGGAATACCCATCATAGTATATTCCCTAAATCTCTTCGGAGAAACCTTAACATTTCACTCCTTCGCATTACCCAATGCATTGAAGAGCTCTATCGGGCTCACCCGCCCTTAGTTTATCACAGAACCACCCGTCTTCATAATAATGTCCAAGAACCTCAACATAATCGTATCACATAAAACATGCATAAAGGAAACATAACATTTCCACATTTCAATCACAAGATATCAATACAAAACATTGATATAAAAAAATTATGAAAACCATTTTCAATACCAAAATAAAAGAAAAGAAAAACATGGTATTTATTTTTCGTTAAAAAAGGTATGGCTTGTAGAGGAAGCTGAAACTCAAATAATGGTCACGGCAGCGGAGAAATCATTGTCACTGCATACATACGAAAAAAATTCCATTTTGTCATTTAGTAAACACTTTGTATAAAAAAATTTCCTTTTGAATAAACTTAAATGTCAAAGGTGTTTATACACCGTATAAAAGAAGGTTGTGTATAAAACAAAATATGCCTCAATGAATGGAGATTGATACGAAGTCCCATAACTCGGGTCTGACTTGACTCGGTCTTTCTTTAATCTCTTGAATAATAAACGTGTGTTAATTTATACTTGTTTAAGAACATTTTTAAAGTTCATTATTCCTTTTATATCACGTATTTCCATGTCATGAACACTATGTAATTATTTAAGTTAATAACGGTCGTTTTAACGATCATTGGTACTTGAGTCAAAAATAAAGCCTTTATAATTACTAGTTGTTCATGTATCCATTATATCCATAATGGTATTCATTATTTAGATATCATATATATCATATATATTCAGTATATTCATGCATTTATAATATTACATAACATTTAGAGGTAAGAAATGAAATGCACAGTTCATGGAGACGGTAAGCCGTACGTACGCATGAACGCTGCTTCTATTTCTATTTCGTATTTTATGAAATGGAATCATAATGATATAAAGGTATATTATAATTCCAGTTTAATATCATATATAATATAATAACTCCATCCTTTATACGTCCCACATATGGTATTAACGAATCAAAAAACTTTGAGGGGGCGGTAGTCCTCACTTCCTTAAATGAATATATCGCGTTTACCCATA
The DNA here is from genome assembly GCA_963277665.1 of Viscum album. Classification (NCBI taxonomy): domain Eukaryota; kingdom Viridiplantae; phylum Streptophyta; class Magnoliopsida; order Santalales; family Viscaceae; genus Viscum; species Viscum album. The sequence continues at coordinate 520,620,489 of OY728129.1, read as the reverse complement.
ATGGAAACCATAAAGGTATGCCAAAAATGAAAAATACAGAAGCTTAAGGAAAACATAAACATATTATATATCATATATAAATATAGTTTCATCTTAATGGATACCTTTGAAGGTGTTAAAATAATGTTGAACAATCATCGTTTCAGAATGCAGAAATTCACCATCCACAGAAAAAGTATGTTCTTTAACCATTAGATGTAGGTGTGTGTAAGTGTAGCTCGAATCCTTCTTATAAAAACATCCTAGTGTATGGAAGTTACTGGTTTTTTTACAAATGAAATTAATAAAAATAGTTTAGGGGGTTGGAGAAGCAAAATAAAACAAAAAAACACAAGTGAAGACATTACCTTAAAATCGGGTAACTCCCTTTGGTTTGAGCTCAAAGGCTTCCTTGGAAAGACTTCTGCCCAAATTGAGGCTTCAAGGAGTAATAGAGAGAAGTGGAGAGACAAAATGGGAAGGGTTTGGCCGAGCCAAAGGCTTTGGAAGTGTGGGTAAGGAGGTAGAGGTGGGGGACTTTTATAAGAGGAGAGGAGGGGCCCTCTTGGAAAGTAAATAAATGTGACATTATTTTAAAATGAGTTTCGGATTCTAAAGGTCCCAAATTGATATAATTCTAGGATAAAGTGATACAGGTTTGAAATAGACCCATCCAATAGGTTTCGGACATGTGTAGTTCATAGATGTTACATTATCTTTTCATTTTATTTAAATCCTTTATTAAGGAGGTAATCGTTGTATCATCATGATGTCATAAATAATTTAATTTATTTAATGTCTAAAAATTATAAAACAAATATCATGATGTAGTAAATAGTTTTATATTTCTAATTAATATTTATATTCAAAAATATTACTTTTATAACCCCATTTAAACATTGTTTTAGTAAAACAACTCATGTTTGTGTCATTTTAATTTTAACATTAAATAAAAAGATATTAATGTCATTTTCCTACCAAAGTGGCTCCATGGGGTCCCCAATTTGACCCATGGATTTTCTGGGTCGGCCATGACACATCCAATAAGGGTAGGACAGGTTTCTAGGTATTTTAATTTTATTATAACATTGTTTTTACCTTAAATTACACTAATTACATCTAATCGCGATTAAAAACAAAAAAGTTACTATTCACCAAAAAAATTATTTTAATCTCATTGAACCACATTTTACTTCTTAATGACAACCATGTATTTCATATTTTTGAAAATAAAATCATCGAAGTGGCAAAGTTTCATTTAAACGAAAAATCAGTTTCTTTAACTACCACTTAGTGGTTTGACTATTCATCAAAAATTGAAGTTTTTCAGAAAAATACCAAAACATCACCGTAAGCTATATTTGATATTCTGAATTCAAAAATTATTTCAATTTTACAAAATTAAAATCATATAAGTTAAGTTAATTAATTTAATAATTAATTCCCGCTTTCATGACAAATAGCGTGTTTTTATGAAACAAAAGTATCAAAAGATTGACACAAGTTTAAGTCCAATTTCAAAGTGAAATTGATTCCAATGACCACCATTGGATTAAATGGTAAAAATATATTCTAATTGAACTTAAAAACCAATCCAAAAGATAATTTAATCATATAAATAAATTATATTAAAAAGAGGTTTTGAATTAAAATACAACATTTTTCACTATTCATTAAAAATGAACTTTATCGGAAAAATACCAAAAATTCACACAAAGTAAATTTCGATGTCCCAATCATAAAGAATAAGTATATTTTGACAAACATATCTTATAAAATTGTCAAAAGATAGATTTAAAAATGGTTTTCCATCAAAATGCAGTAAAACAATCTTTTAAAAAATATTAGTGTATTCCATGCTTAAGATTGGATTTATTCTCATTTTAAGCCTCTAAAACACTATCTAATTCACTAATAGACATAGATAAAAATATCTATTATTCATTACTTACTTGGGATGTTACATCCTTCCCCCCTTTAGAAAATTGTGTCCCCATAATTTATTTACTTATCGAATAAATGGGGGTACTTATCCTTCATTGCATTTTTAGATTCGCATGTTGCCTCTTCCATCATGTGGTTATTCCAAAAAACCTTTACCTGATTAATCATCTTATTCCGTAACACTTTCTCCTTGTGGTCAAGAATATGGACCATTTGTTCCTCATAAGATAGGTTCTCTTCCAGCTGAACTACCTCTGGACTCAAAACATGAGATGGATCTGGCATGTACTTTCTCAACATCAAAACATGAAAAACAGTGTGTACCTGAGATAAACTCGGAGGTAAAGCCACTCAGTAAGCAACTGATCCAACACACTCCAGAATTTCATATAGTCTAATGAACCTTGGACTCAGATATCCTTTCGTACCAAATCGCATCACCCATTTCCATGGTGAGGCTTTGAGAAAAACATGATCACCTACCTCAAAAGATAGATCCTTCCTCTTGTTGACCGCATAACTCTTCTACCTGATCTGAGCTGTTCTCATGTGTTTCTGTATCAGCTAAACTTTTTCTGCCAACTCTTCTACCAATTCTGGTCCCATCAGCTTTCATTCACCCACTTCATCCCAAAAATATGGAGTTCAACACCACTTCCCATATAACGCCTCAAATGGTGCCATCCGTACACTAGAATGAAAACTGTTATTATATGAAAATTCAACCTAAGAAAGATATTGGTCCCAAATTCCCTGATAATCCATAGAGAAAGAACGTATCATAACCTCCAATATCTGAATTGTTCGTTCTGACTGCCCATCTGATTGAGGATGAAAATCTGTACTAAAATTTAATTCAGTACCCAACGACTTCTGAAGGCCTTTCCAAAAGTTAGAAGTAATCCTGGGATCACGATCAGATACAATGGAGAGAGGAACTCCCTTCAACCTGACTATCTCTTCAAGGTTCAAACGGGAAATTTGATCTAGGGAAAAAGTATCTCGTATAGAAAGGAAATGAGAAGATTTAGTCAAGCGATCAACAATAACCCATATTGCATTATTACCATGAGGGGTCTTCGGCAATCCCACAACGAAGTCCATGGATATATTCTCCCATTTCCACTCTAGCACTGGTAATGGCTGAAACATCCCTTTCGGTAACTGTCACTCTGCTTTAACCTGTTGACATGTCAAACACTTCACAGTAAAATCAGCAATATCTCTTTTCATTCCATCCCACCAGTAATACTCCCGCAGATCTGTGTACATCATAGTACGGCCAAAATGAATTGAAAATGGAGAATTATGAGCTTCACATAACAAATCTCCCTTCAACTGTGAATCACAAGGCACGCACAATCTCTTCCCAAATCTCAAAACGCAATCATTATCAATGTTGAATTCAGACAACATACCTTTCTGAACAAGCTCTACCTTTTTCTGCAACTCACTGTCTTGCTTCTGTGCTTGCTTGATTCTGTCTGATAGAGAAGATTTCACTCATACTTGAAACAAAACAGAAGAAAATCCTTCACCAACAACTTCTATTTCAAAGTTCTTCAAATCGTTAACCAAAGTATCATGATCCAAACGCAACATTGCTAATGAAGCATTACTTTTTCGACTCAATGAATCAGCCACATTATTTGCTTTTCCCGGATGGTAATGACTTGTACAATCATAATCCTTGATTAATTTTATCCATCTCCTCTATCTCATGTTCAATTCTTTCTGAGTGAATATATACTTTAAAATTTTGTGATCAGTATATATTTCAAACTTTACTCCATACAAATGATGCCTCCAAATTTTTAAAGTGAAACAAACAGCAGCTAATTCCAAATCATGTGTACGGTAATTTACCTCATGAGTTTTCAACTGTCGTGAAGCATAAGCAATTACCTAATCATTTTGCATTAGGACACAACCAAGTCCTTTCAATGAAGCATCACTGTAGATAACAAACTCCCCATTCCTGGAAGGTAGTGCCAAAACTAGAGCATTCACCAATCTTCTTTTCAGTTCCTAAAAACAATAATCACATTCTTTTGTCCAGATAAACTTAACACCCTTCCGAGTTTTCTTAGTCATTGGACTATATAACCGTGAAAAATTTCTAACAAACCTTCGGTAATGGCCTGCCCAACCAATGAAACTACGAATCTCTATTACATTTGTGGGTCTTTTCAATTCTTCAACAACCTTTGTTTTTGCTGGATCAACGGTTATCCCATCTTTAGAAACAATGTGACTAAGGAAAGAAATTTGTTGCAACAAAAACTCACACTTGCTGAATTTCCCATACAATTTATTTTCGTTTAAGGTCTGCAAAATAACCCTTAAATGTCTTTCATGATCCTCTTTACTTTTAGAAAACACCAAAATATCATCAATGAAAACCACCACAAACTTATCCAAGAACTCATGGAAAATTCTATTCATTTAGTCCATGAATACAGCAGGTGCATTGGTTAGCCCAAAAGGCATTACTACAAATTCATAATGGCCATATCTTGTATGAAACACAGTCTTCGGAACATCTGCTTCTGTTACCTTCAGCTGATGGTACCCCGATCTCAGGTCAATCTTTGAAAATAATCGAGCTCCCTGGAGCAGATCAAACAAATCATCGATATGATGCAAAGGATATTTGTTCTTAAAATTGATGTTATTCAAGGCTCTATAATCAATGAAAAGTCTCATAGAACCATATTTATTTTTAACAATTAAAACAAGAGCACCCCATGGTGATGTTCCAGGTCGAATGAAACCTTTCTCTATTAAATCTTGAAATTGCTCCTTTGACTCTAAAAGTTCAATTTGATCCATTCGATAAGGGGGTTTTGAAATTGGATTAGAATCAGTAACTATGTCAAAAGTAAATTCAACTTCCCGATCTGGTATTTTTTGAGGCAAATCATCAGGAAAAACATTTGGATACTCATTTACCACTGGCACAACATTAATCTGGACAGTTCCCATGATTTCAACAATATGTGCAAGGTAACATTCATTTCCATATTTTACAAGTTTTTCGGCCTCTTGTTAAGTTATCAACAGTAAGGGTTCATTCTTGTACACAAACTAAAATTATTTCTGAAAAGAAACTTCTTTTTCTCTATAGTCAATCTTATTATGGTAAATAGAGAGCCAATCCATACCCAGGATAACATCAAACTTTACTAGAGGTAGAACAATAAGGTTTGCAAGTAGGTTCTTTCCACAGATAAGGATAGGAAGATTCTTATAAATTTTTTTACCTCAACATTTCCCCCAGGTGTTTTTACCACAAGTTCAAGGGTCATTTCTTAAGATGGTATTCCCATTTTACGAGAAAATGCTTCAGAGATGAAAGAATGTGTAGACCTCGAATCAAAAAACACACTGAAATAATCTGAAAAAACAAACAAAGTACCTGATACAACCTCATTTGATGGCCCGACATCTGCTGAAGTAGTTTCAAAGGATTTCACCACCCCTTTCTACTTGTAGTCTAACTGCTTCCCATCACTCATGCTCTTTGTCGGATAGTCATTTTCATAGTGACCCATCTCATTTCACTTAAAACATTTCACTAACTGTAAATCAAATTTGGACTTACCATCACCTTGATCTTTTTCAGTACAATCACTAGCCTTATGTCCCATATTACCACATCGGTAGCACTTTCCAGAATTCAGAAGACATTCCATGTCATGCCTTTTACCACATTAATAACAAACTGGAAACTTAATTTTCTTACCATCAGAATTTTTTGAAGAATTATTCCCTTTCTCTTGCCACCTCGGTCTCTTCTTCTGCTGGTTTTTATAGAACACTTGATCATCGACAAACTCCATTTCCACCTTCTCATCACATCGAACAAGCTTTTCTTAACTTTTAAACTCATGAGAATCTAATGCCCTTGGATATTTTGGTTTTAATCCTGAGTAAAAATGATTTATTTTACTATCAAGGTCTCAGATAAAATTTGGATCATACCTTGCCAATCGAGTGAACCTCTTTTCATAGGTAGCCACTGAGTCTTCTTCTTGCCTCAATTCCAAGAATTGTTCTTTCAGCCTATGTTGAACAGCCTTAGGAATATACTTCTCAAGAAACACACCTTTGAATTCATCCCAGTCAAGAGAATCAATCTCATCAACGTCCCTGATATTTTTAACCTTCAACCACCACTGATCTGCCTCACCCTCCAAACGGTAAATAGAAAGACTAACCTTTTGATTATCTGAACACCCCATGACATCTAAAATCTTCTCGAGTTCTTTAATCCACCCTTCAGCTAACACAGGGTCAGATGATCCTCTGAATGATGGGTGATGTTGCCTCATTAAATGTTCCACCATTGACATGTTCCTCTGCGGTTGATCTGGCTGATCTCGTGCATGGATACCACCACCATTTATCGCTTGAGTCAACTGGGCCATTACTGCAACAAACTGTTCAGTTACAATTCTGTCCATCTCAGGATGCAGATTGGGAAGGTTATTTCCTTTTGTATGCCTTCCTATCACTGCTTCACTGTTTCCTCAACAGAAAACCATTCTGAACAAACATGTCTTAGATGATGCAACATGGTAATCATCAAATGCAATAACATCTAAATTTTTTTTTTTTGGATAATCATTTAAAATAATTATAACTCCTAAAGTTATCAAAACTGACCTTCGATACCAACAATAAGGCATCGGCCTTAAACATTACTTAATATTGTGATATTTCAAGAATACACCTTGAGGATCTTTTTAGGTTTAGAGTTTTAGATAATTAGATCATAAAACATGTATTACATTCCACATTTAATCAAAGTGGTTACATAAAAGATAGTATTAATTTTTCCCATCAACAGAAACATATTTCAAATAAAACATGGATTCTTTCTTGACACTTCCTTGACACTATCATCATATCATGTACCTTTCCCTTGAACTGTGAAAAACATTTCAAAAACTTGGATTGAGCATAAAAATATCAGTAAGGGTTATAAAAATATGGAAAGGAAACATGAGTACATATATACATAAGAATGAAATCATACATTAGCCATAAAACATAAGCACTTTAACATACCTCATCAAATCATGAATAAATCATAGAAATTATAAGACACTAAGGTAACTTGAGGCATTCATAACATTCTTACGTAGGGAGTAACACTCTTGATACGTTTGGAATACCCATCACAGTATATTCCCTAAATCTATTCAGAGAAACCTTAATATTTCACTCTTTCACGTTACCCAATTCATTGGAGAGCTATATCGGGCTCTCCCGCCCTTAGTTTATCACGGAACCACCCATCTTCAGAATAATGCCTAAGAACCTCAGCATAATCGTATCACATAAAACATGCATAAAGGAAACATAACATTTCCACCTTTCAATCAAAAGATATCAATACATCACATTGATATAAAAACATTATGAAAACCATTTTCAATACCAAAATAAAAGAAAAGTAAAACATGGTATTTATTTTTCTTTAAAAAAAGGTATGGCTTGTAGAGGAAGCCGAAACTCAAATAATGGTCACGGCAGCAGTGAAGTCATTGTCGCCGCATACGTACGACAAAAACATTCCCTTTTGTCATTTAGTAAACACTTCGTATAAAAAATATTCCTTTTGAATAAACGTAAAAGTCAAAGGGGTTTATACACCATATAAAAGAAGGTTGTGTGTAAAACAAAATATGCCTCAATGAAAGGAGATTGAGACGAAGTCCCATACCTCGGGTCCGACTTGACTCGGTCGGTCTTTAATCTCCTGAATAATAAACATGAGTTAATTTATACTTGTTTAAGAACCTTTTTCAAGTTCATTATTCCTTTTATATCACTTATTTCTATGTCATGAACACTATGTAATTATTTAAGTTAATAACGGTCATTTTAATGATCATTGGTGCTTGAGTCAAAAATAAACCCTTTATAATTACAAGTTGTTCATTTATCCATTATATCTAGAATGGTATTCATGATGTAGATATCATATATATCATATATATCTAGTACATGCATGCATTTATAATATTACATAACATTTAGAGGTAAGAAATGAAATGCACCGTTCATGGAGATGGTAAGCCGTACGTACGAATGAACGCTGCTTCCATTTCTATTTCGTATTTTATGAAATGGAATCATAATGATATAAAGGTATATTATAATTCTAGTGTAATATCATATATAATATCATAACTCCATCCTTTATACATCCCACATATGTTATTAACGAATCAAATCACTTTGAGGGGGTGGTAGTCCGCACTTCCTTAAATGAAGATATCACGTTTACCCATAATGGAAACCATAAAGGTATGACAAAAATTAAAAATAAATAATCTTAAGGAAAACATAAAAATATTATATATCATATATAAATATAGTTTCATCTTAATGGCCACCTTTTAAGGTGTTAAAATATTGTTGAACAATTATCGTTTCGGGAGGTAGAAATTCGCCATCCACGGAAACAGTATGTTCTTTAACAATTAGATGTAGGTGTGTGTAAGTGTAGCTATTATCCTTCTTATAAAAACATCCTTTAATATGGAAGATACTGGTGTTGTTACAAAAGAAATTAATAAAAAGAGATTAGGGGGTTGGAGAAGCAAAATAAAACAAAAGAACACAAGTGAAGACATTACCTTAAAATCGGGTAACTCCCTTTGGTTTGAGCTCAAAGGCTTCCTTGGGAAAACTTATGCCCAAATTGAGGCTTCAAGGAGTAATATAGTGAAGTGGAGAGACAAAATGGGCAGGTTTTTGCCGATCCAAAGGCTTTTGAAGTGTGGGTAAGGAGGTAGAGGTGGGGTCCTTTTATAAGAGGAGAGGAGGGGTACTCTTGGAATGTAAAGAAATGTTACTTTATTTTAAAATGGGTTTCAGATTCGAAAGGTCCCACATTGATATAATTCGAGGTTAAGGTGATTAGGGTTCAAAATTCACCCATCCAATAGGATTTTGACATGTTTAGGTCATAGAGTTTACATTATCTTTTCATTTTATTTAAATCCTTTATTAATGAGGTAATCACTGCATCATCATGATGACATAAATAATTTAATTTATTGAGTGTCTAAAAATTATAAAAAAATATCATGATGTCGGAAATCGTTTTAGCTTTCTAATGAATATTTATAGTCAAAATTCTTACTTGTATAACACAATTTAAAAATTGTTTTAGTAAAACAACTCATGTTTGTGTCATTTTAATTTAACAATAAATAAAAAGATATTAATGTCATTTTCCTACCAATGTGGCTCCATGGGGTCCCCAATTTGACCCATGGATTTTCTTGGTCGGCCATGACACATCCAATAAGGTTAGGACATGTGTCTAGGTATTTTCATTTTATTATGACATTATTTTTACCTTAAATTACACTAATTACATCTAATCACAATTAAAAACTTAAAAGTTACTATTCGCCAAAAAATAATTTTAATCTCATTGAACCACATTTTAATTCTTAGAGACAACCATGTATGTAATATTTTTGAAAATCAAATCATAGAAGTGGCAATGTTTTATTTAAACGAAAAATCAGTTTCTTTAACTACCACTTAGTGGTTTCACTATTCTTCAAAAATTGATGTTTTTCAAAAAAATACCAAAAATTCACCCTAAGCTATATTTGATATTCTGAATTAAAAAATGATTTCTATATTACAAAATTAAAATCATATAAGTTACATTAATTAATTTAATAATTAATTCCCGCTGTCATGACAAATAGCGTGTTTTTATGAAACAAAAGTATCAAAATATTGACACCAGTTTAAGTCCACTTTCAAAGTCAAATTGATTCCAATGACCACCATTGGATTAAAGGGTAAAAATATATTCTAATTTCACATCAAAACCAATTCAAAATATAATCTAATCATATAAATAAATTAGATTAAAAAGAGGTTTTGAATTAAAATATAGCATTTTTCACTATTCATTAAAAATGAAGTTTATCGGAAAATACCAAAAATTCACACAAAGTAAATTTTGAAGTCCCAATCATAAAGAATAAGTTTATTTTGACAAACATTGCTTATAAAATTTTCAAAAGATAGATTTAAAAATGGTTTTCCAACAAAAGGCAGTAAAACAATCTTTTAAAAAATATTAGTGTATTCCATGCTTAAGAATGGATTTATTCTCATTTTAAGCCTCTAAAACACTATCTAATTCACTAATAGACATAGATAAAATTATCTATTATTCATTACATACATGGGATGTTATAGTTTTAGTTAGAGCACCCTATGACTTTTACTAGAGACTATGTACCAGGAGGAACTGAGTCCTGGATTGAGTCTATCTATACTAGACATTACTATTTGGAGACTCTACCTAAGAAGATAGTAAAATCCGATTCTTATATGATACGGTAATCAGCAAAGCACTAGTGGGATGTCCATGCTATGACTAGACAGAATAATGGTATGCTTTGGAAGTACGTGTTGGAGTGGTTCTTTGATCACTTTAACCCAGGTACAATGAGTATGGATAGATAGAAAATAAGTTCATGAGGATCAATTAGGGGATTATGTACTTAGGGGACTTTATTGAATTCTTTATAGATTCATAGTGCATTGAAGCAGTGTTGAAAGGAGAATAGGATACTTCAGTAAAATGATATCAGGATTGAATAAAATGTGAAATTATGTCCCAGGTGAATATCTCCAGGAAGAAGATGTTTTCATAAGTAGTGATTTTGGATCTAATATTAAAGGGGAACTAATAAGAGGTTTCCATTGGTGGATTGGTGGTTAATTTTGGACGATATGGAGGTACGCCTTCCGAGAGTAGGAAACATCCTTATTATAACTTTTACCAAAGTAGTGGGAAGAAGAGTGGAAAGCCATGGGTATCACTTATTCAGGATCATACTCAAGTTCTTTGAAACTAGTTCGGTAATCAATGACACATTCATAAATGTTATCCCTGACCACCATTATAGTGATGATCATACATAATAATATACATATACAGAGGTTTTGAAGGAACCTGGGACAGTCTTTTAGTGATAGATGAGCTACACATAACCAGAGTGTTGTATGAGTGTCTTTAATTCCATATCATTCTGGAAACTATAGTTCTGCTGGATGAGGTGGTAGAGTAAGTGGACATAGAGCATCGAGGAAAGAGAACTTATACATGTATAGTGTTGAATCTCAGGGGAGTCATATGACCTCTCAAGGAAGAGGGGAAGGGAATCTTCCTGAGGTGTAGCCTACACTTGTGGATATTGAGGTTGGGACATAAATAGTGATAGGTACTATTCTTGTAGCTTTGACAATATATTGTGTTGTATTCGATATGGTTCCTCCCTTTACATTATATCTTCAAAAATTGTTAATGGTTTTTCATGATAGTGGTGATTTTGAGCGGGGTAATGGTGATAGTTACACCATTAGGAGTATAATATAGATACATATATTTATGCAATTGGTGTTCTTCAGAGATCAAGGATTATCATTTTGTCTGGGATCTCTGTATTCTTGAGATGTCAAGGTTAGACCTAATTACTGGTATGGACAGGCTAGTCACCTACTGAGCCCATATTTTTTTAATGGAGATGAGTGACCTTTTTGTTGTCAATGGGTGGAAACTATATTCACTTCGAAGAGTGGGATATCCAGGTAGGCTGATCATGGAAAAATACTTAAAAATTGGGAGACCTCAAAGCCCATGTTTCTATTTTTTGTTCGATGATGGAGGTGTGAAACAATATGCATTTACACCAATAGTCTATATTTTTCAGGATGTGTTTCCTAAATATTTCACAGGTTTTCCACCTATGAGAGATTTTTAATTCACTATTTAGATCATACCAAAGACTAATATAGTTTCAATTTCCTGATAAATAATCGATCCTATATAGATTAAAGTTCTCTATAATCAACTGGAGTAGTTGGATGATATGAAATTTATCTGTCCAAGTATTTCGACTTGGGTTACTCTAGTGTTGTTTGCTAATAAGGATGATGAGATTGTATGATTGTGTTTTTATTATTGATTGTCGAACTAGATGACTATAAAGAACGGGTATCCTCTTCTGTGAATTGATGATCTATATGACCTATTTACTGGATCTTGTGTGTTCTTGAAGATTCAACTTGAGATCTGGGTATTGTAAACCGATATTTTGGAATTCTAATATAGAGATTATGGCTTTTAGAAGTACATATAGCCTATATTAATTCATTGAAATTCCATTTGGGTATAATAACACACCTGTAGTGTTTATAGAATTGAGGAATATTATCCTCCATCCATACTTGGATTAATGTTTTGTAGTAATTTTGGATGATATCTTGGTTTAATTCAAGACTCGTGATGATCATTCCCAATATCTTGACATCATCCTGAGTAAATTAAAAGATCATTGGATATAAACTAAGATAGCAATGGGTTATTTTTGGATTGATCTGGTACACTTATTGGATTACATCATCTAGGAGGAAGGAATGTTTGTGGACCCAAATAATATGCATGTATTGGTAACTTAGAAGAATCCCTGGAATGTATTCTATATCCATATCGTTTTGGGGTTATCTTGATACTATAGTATATTCATCCTTAAATTTTCCAATTTATCATTTCAACTTTTATTCTTGACCAAAAAATGTAAAATTTTTTAATGGTCAGAATCTTATCAAAAGGCCATCTAGGAGATGAATAATCATTTGACATCAGTACTGATCTTGATCCTACCCAATCCAGGTGAGCAGTACATAGTGAATTATGATTTTTCTGGGGGTAGACACTGAGCATTATTAATGAAGAGAGATCGATTTGTGGAATAGGGTCCCTTTTGCTACGATCACAAGAATGGATATACCCTACCCATGTCCTCGATCTAGTAATTATGGTCCACAATTTTAAGTGTTTGTGAAATTATATGATCAGTGAAATGTTTACTATCAGTACCAAAAAAGGAATTTATGATAATTATGATTGTGCATTTGTGATGGATTATTATTTCAAATGAATTTTTGCGATGGTTGTCCATTTCAAATATCTCATCACGGAAGAAGGCATCAAAAATATAATAATTTTCGATCTGCCATCATAGAATCCCTTTTCTGCGATGGATATACAGTCAGTCACAAAAAAACTTCGAATTATTATCCAAACACTTATTATGATGATCCATAAAAAATAACCTTTTGAAACAGATTATTTATTCAACATAAAAACCCTTTTTTAAAACAAATAGAAATTATTAAGTTTATTTATAAATAAAAACCAAATTACAATTATTTAAAAATATTTAAAAATATTAAAACACACAAAAATGTAATACCTAATTTCAAATATAATATGTCTATCATATCAAATTACAAAACAGTCATAAAATCATCAAAAATCATCAACTAGAATCAGATGCAGAAGGATCATATGATGGACCAGGGGGAAGAAACTAAATACCACAACCACATGCAAGTCCCAGCATATACTCTATAATCTCCTCATCTCTCAAATGTTTCTACTCACCCTCCTCCTCCCTCAGCCTATGCATCTGCAATATCATCTCTTCCTAATCTCTCAACCTCTCCCCATAATGTTTAGCGTACAACGGCATTGATGAAGACTCTCCACTAGCTCCCTTTTCATTCCCTGATACCATCATAGAAGTACCACAATAACCTGTAGGTTTCAATCAAGAACCAATACAATTCCCTAGACCTTTCTTGACACCTTTATAAGTCTCATGTATCCAAGCCCCCTCATCAAAACTTGAATCATTAGTGACATATTGTTCGGTCTCAGCTTAACTCTCCCATAAATGATAAGTCATAGCCTCATATGTTTACTTTAAAAATAATGTAAAGTTATAATAACAACAAATTAATATTGATGAAATTGTTCAACATAATCACTAACAACAATATGTCACTTTCGTTCACCTACATCTTCTCCTATATAGGGATCATAATACTTCTTCTTATACACATAAAACTTTGTAATAGATGGGTCAGTAGTGGCATGTATAATATAACAAACATATTGTAGTTAAAATAAATATACATTAATAAATATTATCACTTACCCTATATCACTGATGCATGAAAAATTAACAACTCTCGTCCTTAGGGGTGACCTCTTTCCTCCCTCGACACTAATTTCCAGATGATGATCTACTCTTAAAAGTATCTCCAAGACAGAAGGATCACAACCCATCCCATACCTAAGATAATATATATTTAGGAAGATGGGAGACATAAGACTGGTCGAAGACGATAGAAAAATATTTATCCATATATCGCTTTCTGATGTTTTGTAGAAATTGATGAAAGAGATCGTGTATAAAAGTATCACATGCCTTTCGGATAGGACCTCTCTGGATATCACAAATTGGAGAAAATAAATTCTATAAGAAAATTTTAAAAAATGTGATATTAATTAAATTAATTCGTAAAAATTATATATTATTTAAAAATGTACAATCTAGGGGTTGAACATCTGGTCACGTATGGATATGGGACCATGTCCCATGACATCCATGGCTCGGAAAAATAATTTCTCAAAATTACACAAGCCTGGCCAATTTCTAAATATGAAAAAATACGAAAATTGAAACAAATATGTAATCATAAAATAATTATCAAAATTAATACAATTAGTTACTAAAAAATAAACTTGTTAAAAAATTAAACATACATATATAAACAGGGATAAAAATCAATTGATGGTCATCTCTCAAGAATAGGATTTTAAATCAATAATTGAGCAAGACCGTGCCCACTCCTAGTAGGCGCATGAGCCTAGGGAGGAGTAGCTGATTTGGTCTATTCATCAGGAAGTTATACATCAGTGAGAGAATGTAATAAATCAAAATTAAGTTCATCTCCATCCATATAAATTAAATATTCTCACCAGTTAGAGATTGATAAATCAGATATGAAATAAAAAATAATAATGAATGTCAGAATAAAATAATGTTACATACAATAGATTATTAATATAAATATGAAATTCAAAAAACATATAAATATCCAAATATGATAATTTACTTTAATAAAATACCTGAATATAATATATAAATATTCATATTCATCACCATTTTAATCGATATAATTGTTTTCATCCTCTTCTTCAGCATTGTCAACTTCCATATGAATTTCAATTTCATTGTCTCTTATTACTTCAACAACATTATCTAAATCATTGGCCCTTAACTGGGAGGATTAAATCATCGATATTTATATCGCATCTGGAAAGAGATATATTTTTGGATTTTTCATAACAAAAATCAATATGTTTCACTTCCACATAACCATTTTTATTTTCAATAAAATTATTTTCATGTGATTTTAATTTTATCACACTCTAGAAGTCATTCAAATCTCTCAAAACATCAGAATAATTTTCATAGAAATATTTATGTGATTGATGTTCCAACATATATGGATCATTTCATGTAAAAGTATTGTTATATTTAATATCAATGACTCCATGTCATGGATGAACTATCAACCCCTGATCAGTATCAAACCAATGACATTTAAACATTGTAACATAACTTGTTCTGAGATAAAATAACTCAATTATTTCATCTATCATACTATAAAATTAAACTTCACTTTCCTTATGATGGTATCCTTTTAAAAAAACACCACTATTAATTGATTTCATTGATTCACCATATATGCATTTATAGATTCTAATTCCATTAACAACATACCCATTATACGATTTTAATAATTTAAATCGAGGGTTTTTGAGCACCCGTAATCGAATATAAATTTTATATTCATGTTATGTTGCTTTTAAACAATAAAAATTATTAATAATAGATATAATTGAAAATTTTATTTATTATTCCACCAAAATAAACATTACTTACCAGTATTTGAAACCAATATGAAAATTTTTGTTGTCGACGTTCCTCAAGAGCAGCAAATATAATGTTTAGATATTGATTTTTGATATGGTCATCATATAGTCTAAAAAAGATAATTTAAATAAATAAATATTTTATAAATATTTAACGAAATAATAAAAAATTAGTACTTAATGCACAAATCTTTTTATTTCTTTACAATTATATAGAATATAAGTATGATCTATGTGTAGTTATTCATCTGTAATTAATCACTCATAATAATTACCAAAACCAAGATCATGATGATTTAAAACTAACAACTGATGGTCTGTGAAATCATTATAATTTTTCTCATTATGAACCCTCTGATCTTGTTATGAAGGATATTCTTACTGAATGTAATAAGAGCAAAAATTTGAAATTTCCACTTACAGGTATTCTTCTGCAATCGAGCCTTCAACTGATGATTTGTTACGTACATTATTGATTACTTTTTTTATACATCCCTCAAATGGATACATGACCAAGAATTGTATCTTCCCTCCACATTTAGCTTCATACGGAAAATAAAATATTAAATGTTCAATATAATCAAAGAACCTTAGTGGGAATATTTTCTCTAATTTACATAAAATTAAAAAAACATAATTTTATAGGAAATTAAATGCATTATAATCCTATGATACTACACAAATATCTCAGAAAATGATATTTATGTATACACGTCCTAGATTGAAGAATTAAACAGCCCTCTAATCCCAAAAGGTAGTAATCTTTAAATTATGACATGACATTCAGGACTTGTTGACCTAGTAATATTCCCATTTCAGATGCAATGAGACACATTGGAAGTATAACTATCTAGTAACCTCAAATATATAATCCATTGGCCAAATAATAAATTATTTTATTTACTAAGTCAGTAAGATAATTTTGGATTCATTAATTCATAGGATATTTCATCTCTAAATAAATCAAGTTTAGGACTTCTATAAATATGTGAAAGATCTAGCCATACCATAACATTATCTTAGGTTTTACCTGGAGCATCGAAAATGTTATGAAACTTTTTATAAAAAATATTCTTCTCAATATGCCTTATATCTAACATGTGATAAATCAACAAATCAGACAAATATGGAAGGTCCCAAAAAATACTCCTCTTTAACCAATTATGATTTCTCACAAAACCATTTATCTTTTCATCATTAATGGTTGGTCCAAAAGTAACATGAGGTAATATAGATATAATAGATTTTACCTAATTACCTGAGAGAACTGCTAGAGGTGCATCTGTTTCAATTTTACCTTTTGTAAAATTTATTCTTCTTCTTCAAAAAGGGTGATCCGTAGGATGATATCTTGGATGACAGTCAAAATAAAGAAAGTTTCTCCCACTAAAAATCATAAATGATTTGTTATTATTCATGTTGTAAGAACATGATTTTAGACCATGTGTTCTCCATCCAGATAAGATACCATTTTCCATAAAATCATTGATCGTCCATTTTAATGTAACCTTAAATATAAAATTATGACATACAGTTATATCAAATGTAGTTATACAATTGTTCCATAATGAAATTAACTCACCAGTTAGTGGTTTCAAATAAACATCAACATTATTCTTTGGATGTCATGGGATTAATATCATCAAATATATATATGGTTTCCTCATCAAAATCTAAGGAGGAAAGTTGTAAGGATTAATTAAAACAGAACAGTATGAATATTGACTATTGTAAGCCCCAAATGGAGGAAGACCATCCGTACAAAGGTCTATCCATATGTTACAAAGTTCTGCAGCAAATAAAGGATGCATCTGATAAAAATGTTTCCATGAGTCACAATCACATGGATGATTTAATCTTTTTATGATGGAAATATTTTATTTATTCCATGTGATAAATCCATCTATGTTGTGAGAAATAAATAAACATTGTAAATGAGTTGTAATCATAAAATATCTGAATAGTTTCACAAGAACTTTGTACTTTCCTTATGGTGCTTCCTTATACCTCGATTCTCCACATGTTGAACAATTAACCATAGATTCATATTCACCATAATTTAAAATGTAGTCATTTTACCATGCATGGATCTTCATATAAATTAGACCCAAATTCTGAACCAACCTTTTACATTCATAGAAAATTATAGGTAATATATTTTAATTTGGAATCAAAAATTTAACCAAAGATATAATAAGATCAAAACAGCTATTAGACATTCCAAAATCTGATTTAATATCCATAAATTTTGTAGCAGAATCATGCATTCTCATCTGGATTCTAGGATATATGGCCTCCTCAGGAGATTAAGAAAAATTAAAATGGTAAAGGTTCAGATTCAAGATTGGGAATATCATTCCGAGTTGTTGTTTTGGGAATAGATGGACCAGCTGCCTCATGTATTAAATTCTAAAATGATGGATCTATAACTAGAAAATTAGTATTTTCTACTGAACTATTTTGACCTTGTTAATACCCAAAAAATATAATCATTCTGAAAACGGGAACACAATAGGTGAGGTCTATAATTATCAAATATTTTTAATGTCCAAATACCACATTTTTAACAAGGACATTTTATTGTTACTTCATAAACAGAATCTGAATTTTATGATTCAAATGATTCAAAGGATTCAACACCTTCAATGTAGATAAGATTTAAGATAGAATTCTTTGGATTTTTGTGATTATTTATCCAATAAGGATCACGTAATAGATACTGGTGTATGCTTTCTGATCCATAGTTATCTAAAAAACAATAAAAAAGTGAAAACAATTATTACAAATCATTTTGACTACTTGAAAATTATTATTATATTTTAACACCTTGAAATATTCTATAGAATATAATCAGAGTGAGGCATTGAGTTAGTGCTAGATTACCGGACCCAAAGAGGCTCGGTGTAGATAAAATAACAATACTAAATATATTATATGTATTTCAGAGGATATTTTTTGAAAAAATAGAATATCTCTCAAACATTGTCTAATATGAGACACACACTATTTTTTTATTTTTTTTTATCTTTTTAAAAATTATTATTATTATTTTATAATCATCAGTAATATTAACAATTTATTAATAGTAATGACTCATTGAATGTAAAATATTATAAAATATTTAAATTAATACTATATTTTTAATAATTTAGATTTTTTACAATTTTTTATTAAGTCTTACAGTTTTTATATTTTACTTAAAAAGTATATCTAAAAATTATCCTAATTAATATTAACTATGTTTTTAATAAATAGTCCCTATTTTAATTTCTTATATTTTTTGTTGAAACCAATTATTTAACATTTTTTAATATAAAAAATTCTTATAAAAACATTTGGTTAAAAAGTTTTCATTAAATTAAATTTCTCATCATTTTTAAAACAAATAATTTCTATTTATTTCAAATAATATACATATATAACAGATAATCAAATATGTTTACAAAAAAATTAATTTTTACGTGTTTTTTCAAAGAAATTATTATATCAAATCTACACACACACATAGAGAGACTCACAGATTTTCATATATTTCATTCAACTTTCAAATTATTAATATTATTTTTTAATTAAAAAAATTATTACCTTTTTATTATTAACAATTAGAAAGTAATTATTTATATACATTAGAATATATTTATATATATTTATATTAAAATATTTATATATTAATATAAAAATACAAAAAATTTATTCTAACAATTTTCTTTAAACCAATATACATTTTAAATTTATATATACATAGATATAAATATACATAAATATTTTATATATATTGATAATATTGACTAATTAATTAGTAATTATTATTAATTATTCAATGATTCTTATTAATTATTTAAATTATTAGAATTTTTTTAATAATTATTATATATATGTATACCACGATTTCATTATTATATTTTGACTCTTTTTTAAAGAAATATAGGTATCCAATATATATATATATATATATATATATATATATATTAAACCTTACATGTATTTTTAAAATATTTATACATACATATTCAGATGTTAATATATATATTACATGATTTCATAATCAATATATATTTTTACATGTTTTTTAAACAAATATATATATCAGATAAATATATACATACATACATACATACATATATATATATATATATATTAAAAACTGTACACATTTTTTCAAACATTTATATACATATTTATATATATATATACATCATAAACATTAAACGTTTTTTAAAACTTATATACATATATATATATATATGTTCATATTTTAATATACATATATGTATGTATGTATATTAAAAACATTACACAATTATATATATATATATATAAATATACATGTTTTTAAAAAGTTTATAGATGTATACGCAGAATGTATTACTTACATATATTTATATCAAAAAATTACTAAATTAATCAGAATTTATTAATTATATGTATTTCTATTAAGAGATTTATTAATTAATATAAAAATATATAATATATTTTCTCAATTTTTTTAATAGATATACGCATAAATTATTATATGGATATATAAAAATATACATACCGACACACATATATGTATATATATATATATCAAAAACAATAAACATATTTTTAAAATAATTTATATATATATATAAACACATGAAAATATAAAAATTAAAAAAATAAATTTTAAAATATATATATATATACATAAGCATATATCAAAATTAAAATGGTACAAAAACATACTTATATATATATATATATAAACACATATAAATATCAATAATAAAAAATTAGTAAAATTCCTAAAATTAAATTAAAATAAATTATACAAACTAGATTAAAATCAAAAATGTTGGTTAATACTGTTGTGTCAATCCAAAATATCAAATAAATCAGGAAAATCGGTTAAATTTCTAAACATATGGTTTAACCCAACCAATGTATTTAACATTGAACCCAAATTAAGAAAAAAATGATCCGTATTAAAATCAAAAGAGAAATTAATAAAATTGCATGTATTCCAAATATCAAATAAATAATTTAAATAAGATACATTTCTAAACCTAGGGTATAAACTTGTATATTTATCATTGAGCCAAAACATGCTAAAATATTTGATGGAGAACGTTAGAGGTTTCTGTACCATGAAGATCTGAGATGAAATAAGAAAAAAATAACAAATAATAGAGTTGCATAGAGCCATGGAAAATCTGATAGTCATAGGGTTTTCTACAGGAGAGGGAGGACAAAGAGGAGTAAGATAGATAGGAGGAGGAAGAAAGAATGGAGGGACTTGTGATTGCTAAAACATCGAGGTTTTGGAAATGGTCTATTTATGATGGAATTAATGTCATCACAAATAGTTTTTCATCAAGACTATTTATGACAAAAAATAATTTCCATCAAAAATAATCCTGATCCTACGGGCATTTGCAACAGATTTTTTTATCCTTTGAAATTGATCATTGTGACTGTTGTTTGCAATGGGAAGCGGGAATGTGTGACAAAAAATTTGCAACAGATTATTTATTTCATCACAATAGACCATTATTTGTGACGGAATAAATAATATGTCTAAAATAATAACAGAAAAAGAACTATTTTTTATGGGTCATTTTTATGTAGAAAATGAATCGTCACAAATGGATGAAATTGTAGTAGTGTACAGACCAAAACAGATTGAATTATATCTCTTCACAGTCAGAGCTGAATCTTCAGTAGCAATGTTGGGTTAATTATATGTAGAAATTTTTTTGAGCTCAGATATATGCCAGGAGAAGGAAATATTGTGGCTAAATCTTTGAGTAAGAAAACATAGACTCAGATGGTTTAGGATTCTAGATATGAGTGAGAGATAATAGATTATCTATCTAATATTCATGTGGTGGTTTAGGAGGGTTAGGAGAAGATGAATCTGGTATTAGTTTTTTTGGATTATACACTTTTGAGACATATTTGAGATAGTTAGTATAAGGATCTAGAGTGTTTTACCTTGAGGTAAATCCTTGATGGTGGGGAGTCACCTTCAGATTAGAGCATAGATAAGGATGATATCATCTATGTAAGGAATCTGGATATTGTGCATACATTTATACATCGGGAGTTGATGTGTAGATTTCATTCCTTAGAGTCAGTGGTACATCCAACTGTAACCAAAATGTATTGTGAGATAAAGTGTTAGTTTTGGTACTTAGGCATGATAAAAAAGGCAGTAGTGTTCGTGACATGATGTTGTGCTTATTATTATGTGAAGGGAGAGGATCAATGTCTTGGAGGTTTGATGTACCCTTTTCTCATTCGGTTAAGAAAGTGGGATGATGTGAACATGGATTTTGTTATGGGTCTCCCAAATATTCTTAGGAATAATGACGCTAACTTTATTATTCTGGATCGACTGATGAAAATAGTGCATTTCATTCATATATGGGAAACATTCAAAATAGAGTAGCTGGGAGTTCTATATGTTCATAAGAATTTATGTCTTCATGGGGTTCCATGGAAAATAGTTTTAGATCATGACTCACATTTCACTTCACTCTTCTGTAAGGTCCTATGGAAGGGGCTTGGTACACATGTTTTATTGAGTACGACTTTTCACCCGCTGATAGATGGGTGGTCAGAGCATACAATATAGGTTCATAAGGATATTCTATAAGCATATGTCATTTAATTTGTAGGATATTTTTATAATAAACTATATTCATTATAGTTTTCCTAAAACAAAAGTTATTATAAAACTATACAGATGACACCATACAAGGATTTTTATGGCACGCCATGCAGATCACCGCTGTGTTGGATATAGGTAGGTGAGTTAGAGTTGTTGGGACCGAGTCTCATGAAAGTGGTGTAGGAAAAGGTTTACCAAATATAGAACCATATGGATATGGCTCATATTATATATAAATAGTATGAAAATAGATTTCGAAGACCCCTGGACTTTATCAAGGGAGATCATGTATTCCTTTGGGTGTCACCTAGGTTTGTTCACCATAGGATATGGAGATAGGGAAATTTTATTCCATGTTTTGTTGTACATTTTGAGTTTGTGGGGAGAATTAGGTTAGTTTTATACTGATTGGATCTTCCAAAAAACTGTCATGTTATCCATGATAAATCCATGTCTCACAACTATGGTACTATCATCCTGACCATTCTCATGTGATCATTGTGGATTATGTTGTTCTTGAGATTCATGCATCTTTTAAGGATCATTTGATACATGCATTGAATTACAGTGAGAATGTGTGGTGTGGAAAGGCCAAGCAAATAGTTCATGTATTGTGGAGACCTGGGAATGTCTAGGAGGAAACATGGGAAAGTGATGTAGATATGTGGGCTCAATTGCAAAATTATTTTAGATCATGTTCATAGGGAAGCTTGGGATTACAGCTCGAGGAAGAGTTTTTATAATGTGGGGGATTGTAGGATCCTACCAATTTTTAGAGATGAGTCAAGATTTTTTTCATGAAATATTTTGCGCTTATCTAATAAATATTTTTTCGGTGGTAACTTGGGGTGTGTTTGGGTAGAATTTTGATATAAATGAAAGGACAAGGGGCTAACCATGGTTGGTTAAATGGTTATGGAATTTCATGCACCCTATTCTGGAAAACCATGACACCCAATAAATTGTGGAATTGCAAGTTTGGTGCATAGTTTGACATACCATTCACCCTATTATAAGTATCCTGAAATCCCTAATATATAGGAACATGGTTGGAATATTTTTAGGGAAAACTGTGTGCCCCAGCATAGCTAATAGTGCGAGGGAGTTAATTTCCACTAAAAATTAATTTAATAAAAATTTCAAAACCCACTAAATGACCCCAAATTGACCCCCTATTTGACCCTAGGTGGGATTTCATGATTTTGGAGTTGTGTAGTTGAATTCCAATCCTTTCCATCATCTGTTAGTCGTGATTCGAAGCACGGATCAATGATCTTCCCCTCTCCTGGTATGTGGAGTCTATCCCATTTCGTTCACATACATCCTCCTTCTTTCTATCGTTCTTTTCATGGGAAGTAATATTATGATTTTATAGACTTATATCTAGATTTGGTATATCTAGATATAGGATTATATGTCTATATTTATAATTAATAGATCTTGTTTTCTTTAATCTTGATTTGTGGTTTTTAAATTTGGATCTAGATCTATGTTGTTGTGCTGCTCAATTTTTGGGATTTCTGTTGCGTGATTATTCTTCGATGTTCTAAGGTAGGTGGACTATTATTCAAATCACATAGTATTGATATCAAATATTTGTATGTAATTGTACTATTTATATAGTTTATTTAAAAATTTAAATTCTTAAATTTTATTAATTAATATGGTTGATTAATGAATTGAGTAATTAGGGTTTTGATAGAATAATGTAATTATGGAATTGTGATAATTAATTGATGAATTAATTATCAAGGTACTATATCGGAGATAATAAATTGTTAATTTATTTATTAAATTATTGAATTTTTGAATTGCAATTGGGGATAATTAATTGGTTAATTAATTATTTTATGTTATGATTGTGATATGATTAATTACGTTTTGAATTAATTAATGGAATTATTGTGGTTAATTAATTGATGAATAATTAATTAAAGATATATAATTAATTAATTTCTGAAGTAATTAATGGAATAGATATGGTTAGTTAATTTTTTAAATAAATAATATACATGGATTAATTAATTTATTTTTAAATTAATGGTTGTTTGTTAGGGTAAACAATTGTTAGAATATTAATGTTGATTAATCCTAGTAAATGTGACAATGTAAAAAAATATGATAATGAGATACATGTGAAAATATGACAAGTTATGATATATATATATATATGATTTGGATATGGGGTGCTCGACAAGCCAATGTACACCCATTATATAAATGTATTATTAAGAATTGGGGTGCTAGACATGACATTCTAGACCAATGATATATATGGATGAATGAGAATTAGGGTGATAAACATGTCATTCTATAACCTGTGTGTGTGTGTGTGTGTCTGTCTGATAGAGAATTGGGATTCTAGAGATTATGTTCTTTGCCCAATATATATATATATATGATTGTGAATTTGTGTACTATAGATGTATTTATATGCCCATTACACATATTTATGATTGAGAATTGGGTTTCTAGACATGAAATTCTATGACCATGGTAAACATGAATGGTTGAAAAATGGGTGGAAAGACAAGGTGTTTTATAACAAAAACACTATAATTGGACTATGGCTCTACATGGCCATAAAATCAAAATTTAAGTGACAAGAATAATGCAATCCACTCTATTATAATTAAATGTGAATTGGAAATGCAACATGAATTAAACCCCATGTGTTAAAAATCAGGTATTGAGGTAAGTGTGACCTCATAAACTTGGTGGTCTATATGGTTTAATAAAGATTAATTGATAATGTGATATCCATTTACTTATGAATTATAATTATATATTTATACAACTGAATACAATTTTTTTACTATATTTGTTTTAGGAACTGTTTGTGGTGACCTAATGTGTTGTACTTACACCCAATATAGGCAGCCTGATCAGTACCCGATTTTATTTTTTTATTGTAGGGCACGTTAAAGGAAAAGGTCCTATGTTAGATGGGTGATTCGGGGATGGAGCATCGATGAAGGAATAAGAAGTGGTTTGAGATCTAATGTAACACCCCAGGTAAATAAAGAATATGAAATTTTCATATTTATCCATATTTGTGAATAAAATATTAATATAACTTTAATGGGGATGCTATGCTCGATGGAATACCCAACACGCAACAACGAGTTTCTTGGGAATCTTACATTGCACTCTAATAATAAAATAATATTATTTTAAATGGTAGTTAACATGTATCCATTTTATTGGCGAGAATGGATATAAATAACTAAAATATGATTATATATGTTATTCAATGTTTTTACATTTATCCAATAAAAGATAAATGCATAAAATACGGAAAGAATTCATTTTTAGGCGTATATGCCCTAGTTTTCACTAAAGGTTCACTTATCGCCTTTTGATGGAGAACCGTAATTAAATATAGTTTTGTTCACTATTATAAATCCTTTTTGACCAAATAAAACTCTTATTAAGAATTAGGACATCAAAATTTACTTTGTGTAAATTTTTGGTATCTTTCTGATAAAGTTCATTTTTCAATGAATAGTGTAAAATGTTGTATTTTAATACAAAACCTCTTTTTAATCTAATTTATTTATATGATTATATTATCTTTCGAATTGGTTTTAAATTGAAATTAGAATATATTTTTACCATTAAATCCAATAGTGGTTGTTTTAATTAATTTCACTTTGAAATCAGACTTAAACTAGTGTCAATCTTTTGATACTTATTGTTTCATAAAAACACTATTTGCTCTCACAGGGGGAATTAATTATTAAATTAATTTATTTGACATATATTTTTTTAATTTTGTAAAATAATCTTTATTTTTGAATTCGGAATATCAAATATATCTTATGGTGAATTTTTGGGATTTTTCTGAAAAACTTCAATTTTTGATGAATAGTGAAACCACTAAGTGGTACTTATAAAAACTGATTTTTCCGTTTAAATGAAATTTTGCCATCTTTGTGTTTTTAATTAAAAAAATCAGACATACATGGTTGTAATTAAGAATTAAAATGTTGTTCAATGGGATAAAAATATTTTTTTGGTGAATAGTAACTTATTAAGTTTTTAATCGCGATTAAAGGTAATTAGTGTAGTTTAAGGTAAAAATAATGTTTTAATAATATGAAATGAACTTGACACATGTCCTAACCTCATTGGATGTGTCTTGGCCAACCAAGACAACCCATGGGTAATCTTGGGGACCCCATGAAGCCACTTTGGTTGGAAAATGACATTAATATCTTTTTATTTAAAGTTAAAGTAAAAATGAGAAAAACATGAAATGTTTTACTAATACAATTTTTACATGGGGTTATACAAGTCATAATTTTGACTATAAATATTCATTGGAAATCTAAAACGATTACCTACATCATAGTATTTTTTATAATTTTTAGACATTAAATAAATTAAATTATTTTTGACATCATGATGATGCAGCGATGAACTCATTATTTAACAATTTAAATAAAATGGAATGATAATGTAATATCTAAGACCTACACATGTCCAAAACCTATTTTATGAGTTTATTTAGAACCCTTATCACCTTATCCTAGAAACACATCAATGTGGGACCTCTTAAATCCGAATACCATTTTAAAATAAAGTGACTTCTCTTTACCTTCCAAGAGTGCCCCTCCTCTCCTCTTATAAAAGGCCCCCACCTCTACCTCCTTAACCACACTCCCAAAGCCTTTGGCTCGACCAACCTCTGCCCATTTTGTCTCTCCACTTCCCTCTAGAAATCTTTGAAGCCTCACTTTTGGCATAAGTCTTCCCAAGGAAGCCTTTGAGCTCAAACCAAAGGGAGTTACCCGATTTTAAGGTAATGTCTTCACTTGAGTTCTTTTGTTTTATTTTGCTTCTCCAACCCCCTAAACTCTTTTTACTCATTTATTTTGTAACAACTCCAGTATCATCAATACACTAGGATGTTTTTATAAGAATTATTCGAGCTACACTTTCACACACCTACATCTAATTGTTAAAGAACATATTGTTTCCATGGATGGAGAATTTCGGCCTCCCGAAACGATGATTGTTCAACATTATTTTAACACCTTCAAAGGTGGCCATTAAGAATACACTATATTTATATATGATATATAAAATATTTATGTTTTCCTTAAGATTATAAATTTTTCATTCCGGGCATACCATTATGGTTTCCATTATGGGTAAACGCGATATCTTCATTTAAGGAAGTGCGGACTACCACCCCCTCAAAGTGATGTGATTCGTTAATTCCATATGTGGGACATATAAAGGATGGATTTAAAGTTTTTATATATGATGTTATACTGGAATTATAATATAACTCTATATCATTATTATTCCATTCCATAAAAATATGAAATAGAAATGGAAGTAGCATTCATGCGTACGTACGGCTTACCGTCTCCATGAACGGCGCATTTCATCTATTACCTCTAAATGTTTGTGTAATATTAAAAATACATGTATATTATGGATATATATGATATATATGATATCCAAATCATGAATATAATTCTGGATATAATGTACATTTGACCACATGAACAACATGTAATTGTAAGAAGTCCACTTTCGACTTAAGAACCAAATATCGACAAAACAAACATTATTAACTTAAAAGATTAAATAATGTTTATAACATGGAAATAAGTGATCTAAAAGTAATAATGAACTAGAAAAAGGTTCTTAATAAAATCTAAATTAACTCATTTTTATTATTCAGGATGTTAAAGAACGATCGAGTCAAGTCGGACCCAAGGTAAGGGATCATACTCCTCTCTTTCTTTTTAAGTACACACTTTTATGCCATTCCATCTAAGCTCATATTTATTGTTATTAGGATGTTCTTTTATATTAATATTACTGTAATTTTTATGTTCATATGATTAGAGACCATATTCTCTCTCATCAATCCATTTTGGAAGTTTTGAGTGGCACCGTTAGGCTGCCGAATTTTCGTAAGAGATCTAACCTCTCTCTTTCTCTTTAAGTACTCTCCTTTATGTCACTTCTTTTAAGCTTATCTTTGTTATGATGGGGTATTTTATTTTATATTCATCTTGATGTAAATTTTATTTTAATGTGATGAGATTCCCTATTTGATCTCATCAATCAATTTTTGGAAGTTTTAAGTGGCGTCGTTAGGCTGCCGAGTTTTCGTAAGGGATTTTTCATCTCACTTTTATTCCCGTGAGATTTATGCTACATTTTCCACAATTTACTTTTATTGGTGTATGTACTAACCATTATTTTACTAATTGTGCAATATTGTTTCATTTATGAGTATTTACATCAATGTTTTATTGTCCTTCTTTCACGGGGTGTATGTTTCGAATGATACCCATGTCGGTAAGGGAACCTTTCACCCTCCTCTTTTTAAAAGAATTATTTTGTTATGTATTTTAATTCACATAATATTATTTTGGGATATGTTCTTATAAATCCTTATTGATGTAAATTTTATGTCCAAGTGATGAGATACCCTTTCTATCTGTCATCAACTCGTTTTCTGAATTTTGAAGTGTCGCCGTTAAGCTGTCTATTTATTGCAAGGGAACTTCTTAACCCAATTTCAATTCTTTGGGATAAACGTGTACACCTTTAATATGTCATTCTATGATTATGTGTGAATGTCCTCTGATTGTTTTACACTTAATACCCACTTATATTTCGTGTATTCGTTTTTCACACATAGTTCTGTAACTGATTTATCCTTAATCCAAGGATACCGTCTTTGTATGGGACTTCGTCTCAATCTCCTTTCATTGAGGCATATTTTGTTTTATACACAACTTTCTTTTATATGGTGTATAAACCTCTTTGACA
This sequence comes from Viscum album, assembly GCA_963277665.1. Taxonomy (NCBI): domain Eukaryota; kingdom Viridiplantae; phylum Streptophyta; class Magnoliopsida; order Santalales; family Viscaceae; genus Viscum; species Viscum album. The sequence goes on along the minus strand of OY728129.1, from coordinate 520,591,288 downwards.
TTTACGTTTATCCAAAAGTAATCTTTTTATACGAAGCGTTTTACTAAATGACAAAAATGGAATGTTTTTATCGTATGTATGTGACGACAACGACTTCTCCGCCGCCGTGACCATTATTTATGTTTCGGCTTCCTCTACACGCCATACCTTCTTTTTTTTTAAAAATATATACCATGTTTTACTTTTCTTTTATTTTGGTATTGAAAATGGTTTTCATAATGTATTTATATCAATGTGTTGTATTTATATCTTGTTATTGAAGGGTGTAAATGTTATGTTTTCTTTTATGCATGTTTTCTGTGATAAGATTATGTTATGGTTCTTGGGCATTTTTATGAAGACGGGTGGTTCCGTGATAAACTAAGGGCCGGTGAGCCCGATATAGCTCTCCAATGCATTGGGTAACACGAAGGAGTGAAACATTAAGGTTTCTCCAAAGAGATTTAGGGCATGTACTGTGATGGGTATTCCAAACGTAACCAAGAGGGTTACTCCCTACGTAAGAATGTTATGAATGCCTCAAGTTACCTTTATGTCTTATGATTTCTATGATTTATTCATGGTTTGATGAGGTATGTTAATGTGCCTATGTTTTATGGGTAAAGTATTATTTCATTCTTATGTATATATGAACTCATGTTTCCTTTCCATATTTTTATAACCCTTACTGAGCTTTTTGTGCTCATCCCATGTTTTTGAAATGTTTTTCACAGGTCAAGGGAAAGGTACATGATGTGATGATAATGTCAAGGATGTGTCAAGAAAAAATCCGTGTTTTATTTTAAATATGTTTCCGTTGATGGGAAGAATGAATATTTTCTTTTATGTGACCACTTTGTTTAAATGTGGGATGTAATGCAAGTTTCATGATCTAATTCTCTAAAACTCTGAACCTAAAAATATCCTCAATGTGTAATCTTGTAATAACTCAAGATTATGTAAGGTTTAAGGCTGGAGCCTTATAGTTGGTATCAGAGGACGGTTTAGATAACTTTAGAGGTTAGGGTATTCTTTAAGCATAAGTGACATTACCATAATGGTTAGGATTTCAGAAAGAGTACTAGTTTTAGATAAAGTGAATGAGTAAGTATATCTTAGTGTTTACCTTTCTCATTAGTACATGATGGTTTTTTTGATATACTCACACTAAAATTTATGTTTTTAGTGAATGGATGGATCTAAAAGGCACCAAAGAGACAACTGGTTTGAAGGAAACTGTGGTGGTTCTCTGATTAAGATACTAGATAAAATGGAGGATTCAATGAGGAAACTCGTGGTTGTTCTAAACCAAATATCAAGGAGTCATGATCAAACACTAGAACCTTGGTATGTTCTGTAATGCATCATGTACAAGATGACCAATCGATGTGGAAGTTCAGGTAATAATTATAAAGGTAACCATTAGAGTTTATATGATCCTTAATTTTGAGGTAATTATGGGTTATTATATGATATGCTGGAAAATGAAAGGCATGAGATAAACTTGAGGTTAAAATATGTTATGATCATTTTTGATGATTTTATCTCTTTTTGGGGAATGATTTAAGAATTATATAGTTTTGGGAAAAGGACAACACGCAGACCGTGTTACAACCTGTCGCGTCAGACAAAGCTGCGGGAATCGAACCCACAACCAAAGTGCGACTGGTATTTATCGCCTACCACTGGACTACGTGAAGTCCTTAGTTAGTTTGACTGATTATTTTTAGTTATATAATTTTATTAATTATGATTAATTTGATTTTGGTTTATTTATGAAAATTATTAACCTATCATGGAGGATATGTGATTAGGTTAATTACTTTTCAATACGAGACTATAGGAGCAACTGGTGTTGTTTGGAGATAAATGTTACGATTTAACTTGGAAGACTATGTGACTAAATAATTAAAAAATTTGGGTTTCAATCTTAGATTGGTTTACTTTGAAGAATTTTATGGACAAATTGTTTATCGGATGGTCCTCGTTGAACTTTGGGTTTTGTTGGACAAATTTTGGAGATTAAGAATAGATTTTCTTTTTAATGGGTTATCCTTTTCTGGATTTTCTAACCTTGTACTAACCTTTTTTTGGTTTTGGTTAAAGCCTAAAGACATGGGATGTATATAGTTCTCTTTGGTGGATTAGGTGATTCTCTAGAATTTTATTATAGTACTCTTAATGCGAACAAGTCTCCCTAAATACTCGTCTTTTAGAAAAAAAAACTATGAGTTTGATTAAGGAATATAGTAAAAGTTGAAAGTCAACATGATAAGTGATTATGTTTCCTTATGAATAAATTCCTCAATAAAAAGTAACTTAAAAAAAAATTTGTCTATTAACTTTTCCTACTGGGGGATCGAATACCCTTTAACCCATCACAAGTTTGTGATTTTCTTATGGTTAACTTTCTCATAGACATGTTTACTATCACTCTCCCTCAAGAACATGACCCTTTGATTTTTTTTCCATGTCCATGTTTTTCTACATATGGGTTAACTCGGGTGACCTCTGTACTTATCTTCCTTTATTTTAAAGTAATTGTTTTACCGACTCTTGTTCCGATGTGGTACTTTCAAGGATGTTTCCAAGCTCAATTTTAAAAATTGCGAGGATGCAATTCCCAAAAGGGGGGAAGGATGTAACACCCCAGGTAAATAAAGAATATGAAATTTTCATATTTATCCATGTGTGTGAATAAAATATTAATATAACTTTAAAGGGGACGCTATGCTCGATGGCGTACCCAACACGCAATAACGAGTTTCTTGGGAATCTTACGTTGTACTCTAATAATAAAATAATATTATTTTAAATGGTAGTTTACATATAGCTATTGTATTGGCAGGAATGGATATAAATAACTAAAATATGATTATATATGTTTTTAAATGTTTTTAAAGTTATCCAATAAAAGATAAAGGCATAAAATACGGAAAGAATTCAATTTTAGGCGTATATGCCCTAGTTTTCACTAAAGGTTCACTTATCACCTTTTGATGGATAACTGTCATTAAATATAGTTTTGTTCACTCTTATACATCCTTTTGGACCAAATAAAACTCTTCTTAAGAATTTGGACTTCAAAATTTACTTTGTGTAAATTTTTGGTATCTTTCTGATAAAGTTCATTGTTTTAATGAATAGTGTAAAATGTTGTATTTTAATTCAAAACCTCTTTTTAATCTAATTTATTTATATGATTAGATTATCTTTTGGATTGGTTTTAAAGTGAATTTATAATATATATTTACCATTAAATCCAATAGTTGTCATTGGAATTAATTTCACTTTGAAATCAGACTTAAACTAGTGTCAATCTTTTGATACTTATTGTTTCATAAAAACACGTTATTTTCTCTGACAGTGGGAATTAATAATTAAATTAATTAATGTGACTTATATGTTTTGAATTTTGTAAAATAGACTTCATTTTTGAATTCGGAATATCAAATATAGCTTAGGGTGAATTTTTGGGATTTTTCTGAAAAACTTCAGTTTTTGATTAATAGTAAAACCACTAAGTGGGACTTATAAAAAATGATTTTTCCGTTTAAATGAAATTGTGTCATCTTTGTGTTTTTAATTTCGAAAATCCAACATACATGGTTGACATTAAGAAGTAAAATGTGGTTCAATAGGATACAAATATTTTTTTGGTGAATAGTAACTTATTAAGTTTTTAATCGCGATTAGAGGTAATTAGTGTAGTTTAAGGAAAAAATAATGTTTTAATAATATGAAATGAACTTTACACATGTCCTAACTTTATTGGATGTGTCATTTCTGACCAAGTAAACCCATGGGTCAACTTGGGGACCCCATTAAGCCACTTTGGTTGGAAAATGACATTAATATCTTTTAATTTAAAGTTAATGTAAAAATGAGACAAACATGAAATGTTTTACTAAAACAATTTTTACATGGGGTTACACAAATAATAATTTTGACTATAAATATTCATTTGAAATATAAAACTATTTCCTACATCATAGTATTTTTTTATAATTTTTAAACATTAAATAAATTAAATTATTTATGACATCATGATGGTGCAGCGATGACCTCATTATTTAATGATTTAAATAAAATGGAAAGATAATGTAATATATAAGACCTACACATTTCCAAAACCTATTGGATGAGTGGATTTATAACCCTTATCACCTTATCCTCGAAACACATCTATGTGGGACCTCTTAAATCCGAATACCATTTTAAAATAAAGTGACTTTTCTTTACCTTCCAAGAGTGCCCCTCCTCTCCTCTTATAAAAGGCCCCCACCTCTACCTCCTTACCCACAATCCCAAAGCCTTTGGCTCGGACAAACTCTGCCCATTTTTTCTCTCCACTTCCCTCTCTTAATCCTTTAAGCCTCACTTTGGGCAGAAGTGTTCCCAAGGAAGCCTTTGAGCTCAAACCAAAGGGAGTTACCTGATTTTAAGGTAATGTCTTCACATGAGTCCTTTTGTTTTATTTTGCTTCTCCAACCCCCTAAACTCTTTTTATTCATTTCTTTTGTAACAACTCCAGTATCATAAATATATTATTATGCTTTTATAAGAAGTATTCGAGCTACAATTTCACACACCTACATCTAATGGTTAAAGAACATAATGTTTCCATGGATGACGAATTTCGGCCTCCCGAAACGATGATTGTTCAACATTCTTTTAACACCTTCAAAAGTGGCCATTAAGATGACACTATATTTATATATGATATATAATATGTTTATGTTTTCCTTATGTTTCTGTATTTTTCATTTTGGGCATACCTTTATGGTTTCCATTATGGGTAAACGCGATATCTTCATTTAAGGAAGTGCGGACTACCGCCCCCTCAAAATGATGTGATTCGTTAATGCCATATGTGGGACATATAAAGGATGGATTTAAAGTTATTAAATATGATTTTATACTGGATTTATAATATACCTCTATATCATTATTATTCCATCCCATAAAAATATGAAATAGAAATGAAATTAGCATTCATGCGTACGTACGACTTACCGTTTCCATGAACGGTGCATTTCATTTCTTACCTCTAAATGATTATGTAATATTATAAATACATGTATATTATGGATATATATGATATATATGATATCCAAATATTTAATATAATTCTGGATATAATGAAAATTTGACCACACTAACAACATGTAATTGTAAGAAGTCCACTTTTGACTTAAGAACCAAATATCGACAAAACAAACATTATTAACTTAAATGATTAAATAATGTTTATAACATGGAAATAAGTGATCTAAAAGGAATAATGAACTAGAAAAAGTTTCTTAATAAAGTGTAAATTAACTCATGTTTTTATTCAGGACGTTAAAGAACGATCGAGTCAAGTCGGACCCGAGGAAAGGGATCCTACTCTTCTCTTTCTTTTTATGTACACTCTTTTATGTCATTCCTTCTAAGCTCATATTTATTGTTATTGGGATGTCCTTTTATATTACTCTTAATGTAATTTTTATGTTAATATGATGAGAGACCCAATTCTCCCTCATCAATCCATTTTGGATGTTTTGAGTGGCGCCGTTAGGCTGTCGAATTATCGTAAGAGATCTAACCTCTCTCTTTCTCTTTAAGTACTCTCCTTTATGTCACTTCTTTTAAGCTTCTATTTGTTATGATGGGGGATGTTCTTTTATATTCTTATTTATGTAAATTTTATTGTAATGTGATTAGATACCCTATTTGATCTCATCAATCCATTTTTGGATGTTTTAAGTGTCGCCGTTAGGCTGCCGAGTTTTCGTAAGGGATTTTTCATCTCACATTTATTCTCGAGAGATTTATGCTACATTTGCCACAATTTTCTTTGAGTGGTGTATGTACTGACCATTATTATACTCATTGTGTAATATTCATTCATATATGAGTATTTACATCAATGTTGTATTTTCCTTCTTTCACGGGGTGCATGTTTCGAAAGATACCCATGTCGGTAAGGGAACCTTTCACCCTCCTATTTTTAAAAGAATTATTTTCTTATGTCTTTTAATTCACATAATATTATTTTGGTATATGTTCTTCTATATCCTTATTGATGTAAATTTTAGGTCCAAGTGATGAGATACCCTTTTTATCTCTCATCAACTCTTTTTCTAAATTTTGAATTGACGTCGTTAGGCTGTCTAATTATTGCAAGGGAACTTCTTAACCCAATTTCGATTCTTTGGGATAAACTTGTACACCTTGAATATGTCGTTCTATGATTATGTGTGAATGTCCCTTGATTGTTTTACACTTAATACCCACTTATATTTTGTGTATTCGTTTGTCACACATAGTTATGTAACTGATTTATCCTTAATCCAAGGATACCGTCTTTGTATGGGACTTCGTCTCAATCTTTTTTTAATGAGGCATATTTTGTTTTATACAAAACTTTCTTTTATACAGTGTATAAACCCCTTTGACTTTTACGTTTATCAAAAAGTAATCTTTTTATATGAAGCGTTTTACAAAATTAAAAAAAGGGAATATTTTTGTCGTACGTATGCGGCGACAACGACTTCTCCACCGCCATGACCATTATTTGAGTTTGGGCTTCCTCTAAAAGCCATACGTTCTTTTTCAAAGAAAAATAAATACCATGTTTTACTTTTCTTTTATTTTGGTATTGAAAATGGTTTTCATAATGTATTTATATCAATGTGTTGTATTGATATCTTGTTATTGAAAGGTGGAAATGTTATGTTTCCATTATGCATGTTTTATGTGATAAGATTATGTTATGGTTCTTGGGAATTGTTATTAAGACGGGTGGTTCCATGATAAACTAAGGGCGGGTGAGCCCGATATAGCTCTCCAATGCATTGGGTAACATGAATGAGTGAAACGTTTAGGTTTCTCCGAAGAGATTTAGGGAATGTACTGTGATGGGTATTCCAAATGTAACCAATAGGGTTACTCCCTACGTAAGAATGTTATGAATACCTCAAGTTACCTTTATGTCTTATGATTTCTATGATTTATTCATGGTTTGATGAGGTATGTTAAAGTGCCTATGTTTTATGGGTAAAGTATGATTTCATTCTTATGTATATATGAACTCATGTTTCATTTCCATATTTTTATAACCCTTACTGAGCTTTTTATGCTCATCCCTAGTTTTTGAAATGTTTTTCACAGGTCAAGGGAAAGGTACATGATGTGATGATAGTGTCAAGGACGTGTCAAGAAAGAATCTGTGTTTTATTTTAAATATGTTTCCATTGATGGGAAGAATGAATATTGTCTTTTATGTAACCACTTTGTTTAAATGTGGAATGTAAAGAAAGTTTCACGATCTAGTTCTCTAAAACTCTAAACCTAAAAAGATCCTCAATGTGTAATATTGTAATAACTCAAGATTAAGTAAGGTTTAAGGCTGGGGCCTTATATCTAAAGTGATTTTTTAGTTTCTTTCTTTTAGTATTGCATTTTAGACACTTGACATGTACATAAGAATTGTATGTTTTCTCCTTTTTGTTTGGATATTGTATCTACTTCTTGGATTTCCTTGAGATAAATTTATTTTTTACGGTTATGTATATTATTATATTGTTGTTTTTTATTTCTGCTCATGTATTACTCTGATAATAGAGGGTATAATCTCCCTATGATCTACTTATCAGACCGTCACTGTTAGTAAGCAACCACAGGAATATGGGGAGGTGTGCTTGAGGTCTTGTGACCACCCAGACTGAGGAACCATTGTTTGGAGCTCAGGTAAGGAGATCATAGGGAGAGTATTCATGAGTTCATGTGACCGCCCAGCTCAGGGCACCAATTTGTGGAGCTCAGGTCAGGAGATCACAAGGAGAGTATGCATAGCTTGTGTCATGACTAAGATAGACCTACGCAAATGGTAGGGATACAATCATGCCTTGGGGATGTAGTGTGATGCACATAATGACTACAGGATGTTGATTAAAATGAAATCCACAGTTTTTTAATGAATAAGGGATGATAATTATCTTTTGATCCCTATTATTTCCTCAATGAAAAAGGGATATTTATTAGCACTCGATCCCAATTTTTTTCCTTGATGATAAAGGGATGAAAATTAGATCATGATTCCATTTTTTTCATCGATGACTAAGGGGTGATTATTAGCTCATGGTCTATAGTTTTTTCCTAGATGAATAAGTGATGTTGAACACCTATCTATCTATATTTTTTTCTCAATGACTAAGGGATGATGATTATATCTCAATCGCATATTTTTTCTTTCATGAATATGGGATGATAATGATCTTTTGACCCCTAGTATGTAACTCAATGTCGAAGGGGTATTGGTTGACTCTTAGTCCTTAATACATGCTAAGAAGATTCACTTATTGATGATCAGTCATGCTGGGTCGCACGATCACACAATATTATGTATCATGATTTATTAACCTAGTGGTTAATCCTCTATTCTTCTGAAACATTGATTATACTTCTGGTATAGAGCTAAAGAAGGTATAGTTATAGGTTTGTGAATTCTTGGTTAGCGTACAACCACTTGGTTTTGGATTGTATGTTTATTATTGTTTCACATTTATCATTATTATGGAATACACTATTATACTTTAGTACATCAGGTTAAGGGTGCGATATTGGTGTCATACATACTCTTGTACACACACCCTACATGGGAATTTTTTCATGCTTGTATAATTCATGAGGGATCTAGTGATGGGAAACTTCCCTAGGGTGGATAGATAATAGGGGGATCTTGGAGCTTGTAGTAGTCCATGAAGGAATTTGGAGGATTTATTTTTTATATATTTTCTATATTTACTTTATTTCCTCTAAACATGCTTTACACTTATTGGAGTTCTATTATTTTTATTATATATATCTTATCATTATTTATATCCATTTTTACTATGAATATTTATTATAGTTTTTATTGTTTATTATTGATCATGTTACATGATATTGAGGGTATAGTCTACCCACTAAAAAACTCAGACCCTTACTACTAGTTGGAAACCCCTTTCATACTGAAGATGTGAATGTGATCACATGGAATTTCGGCTCAAACCTGGTGGTGCAGGAAGGGATGTTACAAATATATACATTTGTTACTACAAAATAATAATAGCTAGTCCTTGGAATGGTGTGGCATTAATTTAATAGGACACAATACACTAGAAACAAATCTTAAGGGTACGTATAATAAATTGGTTCCCCTTTCACTTTCGTAGCACTATAGTAAATCAATTATGATTCTTATCTTATTATAGATAAAAAATATAATAATGGTTAATAATAATTGAAAGAACATTAACCAATAGGACTCATTATATTTTTATATAACTTCTTGATCATTTGTAATAATTTCCCTTCGGTAATGTTTTATTCACTTTTTTCTGCAACTGTGAGAAAGAACCTCTTCCAATGCTTCTATTGGAGACCATCTATCTGATCACACCATGGTTTATTATACATCATCTGGTGAAACTTGGTCCAGTAAAATATACAAATGATAAAATCAGATAGAATGATAACCTCTATTTTTTCCTCCTCTTCTTAAAATTCTACCATATCCTCTTAATCCATTTTTTCTTCTTTCTTCTTCATGTAATCTATCTAATACCATGTAATAGGATTCAATATACTAATTATACATCAATTATAATGGCTCATACCTCTCTGGTCCATTACCTAGCTAAAACGTGGTGGTTGAGGTGTTCTATGAGGTCAAGGTGACTCATCCCCAATACTTTGCCAAATTCCTAGTTCTATGAACAGTGTTTCTAGGATGGTGAGATTCCAACTATAGCCTCTATTTCCTTTCCCAAATTTTGAGTTCATGAACAGTGTTTCTAGAACGATGAGGTTCCAACTACAGCCTCTATTTCCTTTTCCAAATTTTGAGTTCCTGACCAGTGTTTCCAGAATGGTGAGGTTCCAACCACAGCCTCTATTTCCATTGCCAAATTTTTAGTTCATGAATAATCTTTTTAGAATGTTGAGGTTCCAACTATAGCCTCTGTTTCCTTTTCCAATTTTGTTGTTCATGAACAGTGTTTCCAAAATGGTGCGGTTCCAACTGCAGCCTCTATTTCCTTTTCCAAATTTTGAGTTCATAAATAGTGTTTCTAGAACGGTGTGGTTCCAACTGCAGCATCTATTTCCATTTCCAAATTTTGAGTTCATGAATAGTGTTTCCAGAATGGTGAGGTTCCAACTGCATCCTCTATTTCCTTTTCCAAATTTTGTGTTCATTAATATTGTTTCCAAAATAGTGAGGTTCCAACTAGAGCCTCAATTTCTTTTGCCAAATTTTGAGTTCATGAACAGTGTTTTCAGAATGGTGAGGTTCCAACTACAACCTCTATTTACTTTACAAAATATTGATTTCATGAATAGTGTTTCTAGAATGGTGAGGTTTCAACTGTAGCCTCTATTTCCTTCTACAAATTTTGATTTCATGAAAAGACTTCCCAAAAAGGTGAGGTTCCAACTACAGCCTATATTTCCTTTGCCAAATTTTGAGTTCATGAATATTAATTCCCGAACAGTGAGGTTCCAACTGAATCCTCTATTACCTTTTCCTTATATTGATTTCATGAATAGTGTTTCTAGAATGGTGAGGTTCCGACGGTAGCCTCAATTTCTTTTTCTAAATTTAAATTTCATTAATAGTGTTCCTGAACGATGATGTTCCAATGGTTGTGTAACATCCTAGGTAAATAAAGAATAAAAAAATTTCATATTTATTAATATTTGTGAATTAAATATTAATTTTACTTTAATGGGGTTTCTATGTTCGATAGTATGCCCGATACGCAACAACGAGTTACTTTGAAATCTTACGTTGCACACTAGTAATATAATAATATTATTTTAAATGGTAGTTAACACGTAGTCATTGTATTGGCGGGAATGAATAGAAATAACCAAAATATGATTATATGTGTTTTTAAATGTTTTTACATTTATCCTATAAAAGATAAAGGCTTAAAATAAGAAAAGAATTCAATTTTAGGATTAGATTCTCTAACATTCACTAAAGGTCGACTTATGGCCTTTTGATGGCGAGCCGTCTATAAATATAGTTGTGTTAACTCTTATACATTCTATTGGACCAAATAAAATTCTTCTTTAGAATCGGGACATCAAAATTTACTTTGTGTAAAATTTTAGTATTTTTCTAATAAAGTTCATTTTTTTAATGAATAGTAAAAAATGTTGTATTTTAATTCAAAACCTCTTTTTAATATAATTTTGTTATATGATTAGATTATATTTTTATTTGGTTTTAAAGTGAAATTATAATATATTTTTACCATTTAATCAAATGGTGGTCATTGAATTAATTTCACTTTGAATATGGACTTAAACTGGTGTTAATCTTCTGATATATTTTGTTTCTTAAAAACACGTTGTTTGTTTTGACAGCGGTAATTAATTATTAAATTAACTAATGCAACTTATATGTTTTGAATTTGGTAAAATAGACATCATTTTTGAAATTGGAATATCAAATATATCTTAGGGGGAATTTTTGGTATTTTTCTGAAAAACATCAATTTTTGATTAATAGTGAAACCAATAAGTGACAATTAAAAAAACTGATTTTTGTTTAAATGAAACTTTACCACTTATGTGATTTGATTTTCAAAATTCCGACATACATGTCTTTCATTAGAGAGTAAAATGTGGTTCAATGGGATTAAAATAATTTTTTTGAATAGTAACTTTTAAGTTTATTAATAGCGATTAGAGGTAATTAGTGTAATTTAAGCTAAAAATAATGTTTTAATAATATTAAATGACCTAGACACATGTCCTACCCTCATTGGATGTGTCATGGCCGACCAATACAATCCATGGGTCAACTTGGGGACCCCATGGAGCCACATTGGTAGGAAAATGACATTTATAACTTTTTATTTAAAGTTAAAATAAAAATGTCTCAAACATGTATTGTTTTCCTAAAACAAATTACAAGGGGTTATAAAAGTCATGATTTTGACTATAAATATTGATTGGAAAGCTAAAACTATTTCCTACATTATGATATTTTTTATAAATTTTAGACCTTAAATAAATTAAATTATTTGTGACACCATGATGATGCAGCGATTACCTCATTATTTAACGATTTAAATAAAATGAAAAGATAATGTAAAATATAAGACCTACACTTCTCAAAAACCTATTAGATGAGTATATTTAGAACCCTTATCACCTTATCCTCTAAATATATCAATGTGGGACCTTCAAAATTTGAAACTCATTTTAATATAAAGTAACATTTCTTGACTTTCCAAGAGTGCCCCTCCTCCCTCTTATAAAATGCCCCCACCTCTACCTCCTTACCCACACCTCTCAAGCCTTTGGATCATCCAATCGCTGCTCCTTTTATCTCTCCACATCACTCTCCTCATCCTAGAAGCCTTACCTTGGGCAGAAATCTTTTCAAGGACCCCTTTTGGTTCAAACCAAGAAGAGTTACCCGATTTTAAGGTAATGTCTTCACTTGTGTTCTTTTGTTTTATTTTTCTTCTCCAACCCTCTAAACTCTTTTCATTCCTTTATTTTCTAAAAAAAACAGTATCTTAAATATACTAGTATGTTTTTATGTGAAGTATTCAAGCTACACTTACACACACCTCTGTCTAATGGTTAAAGAACATACTGTTTCTTTGGTTGGCGAATTTCTGCCTCACGAAACGATGATTGTTCAATCTTATTTTAACACCTTTAATGGTAGCCATTAAGATATAACTCTATTTATATATGATATATATTATGTTTATGTTTTCTTTATGCTTCTGTGTTTTTCATTTGTGGCATACCTTTATGGTTTCCATTATGGGTAAACATGATAATTTCATTTTAGGAAGTGTGGACTACCGTCCCCTTAAAGTGATTTGATTCGTTAATGCCATACGTGGGACATATAAAGTATAAGGTTAATGATATTATATATGATATTATACTGGAATTATAATATACCTTTATATCATTATGATTTCACTCCATTAAATATGAAATAGAAATGAAAGTAGCGTTCATGCGTACGTATAGCTTATCGTCTCCATGAACGGTGCATTTCATTTCTTACCTCTATATGTTATATACTATTATAAATACATGTATATGATGGATATATATGATATATATGATATCCAATTCATGAATATCATTTTGGATATAATGAAACTTTGACCACATGAACAACATGTAATTATAAGAAGTCCACTTTCGACTTAAGAACCAAATATCGACAAAAAAACATTATTAACTTAAATGATTACATAATGTTTATAACATGGAAATAAGTGATATAAAAGGAATAATAAGCTTGAAAAAGGTTATTAAGAAATTAGAAATTAACTTTAGTTTATTATTCAGGAGATTAAAGAGCAATCGATTCACGTCGGACATGAGGTAAAGGACTTCATCTCAATCTCCTTTCATTGAGGCATATTTTGTTTTATACACAACTTTCTTTTATACTCTGTATAAAACCCTTTCAATTTTAATTTTATTCAAAAGGAATATTTTTATATTAAGCGTTTTACTAAACGACAAAAAGGAATGTTTCTTTTAACGTACGCGGTGACAACGACATTTTCCGCCGCCGCGAGTATTATTTGGTCTTTGGCTTCCTCAACAAGCCGTAATGTTTTTAAAATGAAATAAATACCATATAATCTTTTATGTATTGTGGTATTGAAAATGGTTTTTATAATGGATTCGTTATGTCAATATATTTAAGTGATATATTGTGATTGAAATGTGGAAATTTTTTCATTCCATTATATTTGTTTTATGTCTTATGATTTTATAATGGTCATTGGACATTTGACAGGTGGTTACGTGATAAACCATACGATGGGTGGTGCTGTGAATACCAGGATGGGTGGTTATGTTATAACCTCCAATGCATTGGGTATGGAAGTGGGCCGTATGGCTATTCCATTAAGTGATATGTGTAGAAGTCGACCATATGGTTATTCCATTTAAGTATGTTTCTGTCCCAAGTTACCTTTGTACGTTATGTGTTTTTTATATGGGTTTTATGGTAATATTTTGATTACAAAAGGGTACGTAATGATCTTTTATTCAGTGAAGAGTTTTTTACTACTTCATAAAGGTGAATGGTATTAATTTGATAAAGTATTCTTGGTTTACTGGTTGTTTTGAAAAACTAACAGTTTTCCTTCTTTGTGTATCCCTTACTGAGCTTTTTATGCTCACCCCAAGTTTTTTTGAAATGTTTTTCACTTGACATAATGTGGAATAGGGTCAAGGATGGGATCAATGAAAAGTCATGCTATCTTAAACAAGGAACTAGAGATGACTATTTTTTTATAGTCCATGTTTTTTTTAAAAAGTGACTTTGTACAAGTTTCTACTGTGTAATCTTTTGAGATGTAATAGTTATGATCTAATTCTCTAAAAATCTAAACCTGAAAAGATCCTCAATGTGAATTACTCATTTAATTCTATATTAAGTGAGGTTTAAGGCCGAGACATTATATTTGGTATCAAAGGTCGGTTTAGACAACATTAGGAGTTAGAAAATTGTTAAATTATAAGCTATTTTATGATATGATTGAAATGATATAGCATTTAAAGATTACCATGTTGCTTCACCTAAGATATTTCTCTGTTCAGAATGGTTTTCCGCAGAGGAAACAAAGCAGCTATGTTGGGAAGACATCAGGAGGAAGTCAACCTTCCAAATCAGCAACTTGAGATGGTTGGAATCGGAACTGAACAGTTTGTTGCAGTGATGGCACAATTGACTCAGGCTATAAATGGTGGTGGTATACATGCACGAGATCATCCAGATCAACCGCAGAGGAACATGTCAGTGGTGGAACATTTCATGAGGCAACATCCCCCATGATTCAGAGGATCATCTGACCTTGTGCTAGCTAAAGGGTGGATTAACGCACTGGAGAAGATTTTTGATGTCATGGGGTGTTCAGAACATCAAAAGGTTAGTCTTGTTGTTTACCGTTTTGAAGGTGAGGCTGATCAGTGGTGGTTGATGGTGAAAAATACCAGGGATAGTGATGATATTGATGATATTCACTGGGAAAAATTCAAAGGTATGTTTCTTGAGAAATATTTTCCTAAGGTTGTTAATCTTAGGATGGAAAAACAATTCCTAGAATTGAGGTAGGAGGATGACTCAGTGGCTGCTTATGAAGCAAAGTTCACTCGACTGGCAAGGTATAATCCAAATTTTATATGAGATCTTGATAGTAAAATCAACCGTTTTTACTCAGGGTTAAAGCCAAGGTATCGAAGGGATTTTGCTTCTCTTGAGTTCAAAAGTTATGAAAAACTTTTTCGATGTGTGGGGGAGGTGGAAATGGAGTTTGTCAATGATCAGGTGTTCTTTGAAAAACAACAGAATAAGAGGTCCAGTTGGCAGGCAAAAGGGAAGAATTCATCAAAGAAGCAAGGAGGTAAGAAAACCAAATATCCATCCTATGAGAAGTGTTATAAAATGTATCCTGGAGAGTGTTTATCCAAGTTTGGAAAGTTCTTTCGGTGTGGTAAGTCTGGTCATATTGCTCGTAACTGTATGTAAAATGATCAACCAGGCAATGAAAATCTAGCGGTAAGATTTTTTAAGTGTAATGAAATGGGTTATTATGAAAACAAGTGTCTAATACAGAACTCAACTGAGGTAAAGCAGCCAAACAACATGCAGAAATGGGTGGTAAAATCTGTTACAACTACTTCAGTAGATGTTGGGCTATTGAATGAAGTAGTATCATGTACACTGTTTGTTTTTTCATATTGTGCCAATGTGTTGTTTGATTCAGGGTCTACACATTCTTTCATTTCTGAGAAGTTTTCTAGTAAATTGGAAATTCCATCTCAATATATTAATCCTGAAATTATGGTAAAAACACCTAGAGGGAACCTTGAGACAAAAAGGAATTACAAGAACCTTCCTATCCTTGTGTGTGGAAAGAATCTTCCAACAAACCTTATTGTTTTTCCTCTAGTAGAGTTTGATGTTATTTTGGGCATAGACTGGATTTTTGTTTATCAAGCTAAGATTGACTGTAGAGCTAAAATGGTTTCTTTTTAGAAAGATTTTCAGTTTGTGTACAAGAATGAACTCTTGCTTTTGATAACATATCAGGAATTTGAGAAACTAGTAAAAGATGGAAATGAATGTTACCATTCACATGTTGTTGAAAATAAAGGAACCGTTCAGATTAATGATGTGCCAGTGTTAAATGAGTATCTTGATGTTTTTTCTGATGAGTTCCCTGGTATTATTCATGATCGAGAAGTTGAATTTACTGTTGACTTAGTTCCTAATTCTAAGCCAATTCCAAAACCCCCTTATCGAATAGCTCAAGTTGAACTTTTAGAGTTAAAGAATCAATTGCGGGAGTTATTAGATAAAGGTATCATTGGACCTAACACATCACCATGGGGTGCTTCTGTCTTGTTTGTTAAAAATAAAGATGGTTAAATGAGACTTTCCATTGATTATAGTGCCTTGAATAACATTACTGTATATAACAATTATCATTTGCCTCATATCGATGATTTGTTTGATCACCTCCAGGGAGATTAGTATTTTTCGAATATTGACTTGAGGTCGGAGTACCATAAATTGAAAGTAAAAGAAGAAAATGTTCTGAAGAATGCGTTCCGTACTAGATATGGCCATTATGAATTTATAGTTATGCCTTTTGGGTTAACCAATGCACTTACTGTATTCATGGACCTTATGAATAGAATTTTCCATGAGTTCTTGGATAAGTTTGTGGTTGTTTTCATTGATGATATTTTGGGGTTTTATAAAATTAAAGAGGACCATGAATGTCATTTAAGGGTTATATTGAAAACCTTAAAGGAAAAGAAACTGTATGGAAAATTCAGAAAGTGCGATTTTTGGTTGCAAGAAATTTATTTCTTTGGTCACATTGTTTCAAAAAATGGCATAATTGTTGATCCTTCTAAAACAAAATTTGTTGAATAATGGCCAAGACCCACAAATGTAACCAAGATCCGTAGTTTTCTTGGTTTGGTAGGTTACTACTGAAGTTTTGTTGAAAATGTTTCATGGTTATCTAGTCCAATGACTAGGCTAACTCGGAAGGGTGTTATGTTTGTCTGGACAAAAGAATGTGATGATTGCTTTCAATAGTTGAAAAGAAGATTGGTGAATGCTCCAGTTTTGGCACTTCCATCCAGGAATGGTGAGTTTTTTATCTATAGTAATGCTTCATTGAAAGGACTTGGTTGTGTCCTAATGAAGAATGATCAGGTAATTGCATATTCTTCACATCAGTTGAAAACTCATGAGGTAAATTACCCTACACATGATTTGGAATTAGCTTCTGTTGTTTTTGCTTTAAAAATTTAGAGGCATCATTTGTATGGAGTAAAGTGTGAAATATATATTGATCACAAAAGATTAAAGTATATATTCACTCAGAAAGAATTGAACTTGAGACAGAGGAGATGTCTGGAATTAATCAAGGATTATAATTGTACAATTCATTTCCATCCGGGAAAAGAAAATAAAGTGGCTGATGCTTTGAGTCAATAAAGTAATGCTTCATTAACCATGCTACGTTTGGAACGAGATCCTTTGGTTTTTGATTTGATGAACTTTGGCATGGAAGTTGTTTGTGCAGGAAGTTATTCTTTTTTGTTTCAGGTGTCAGTGAGAACATCTCTATTAGATAGATTTAAGAAATCACAGAAGAAAGACAGTGGATTATGGAAAAAGGTAGAGCTGGTTCAGAAGGGTAATTTGCCTGAATTTAAAATTGATAATGATTGTGTTTTAAGGTTTGGGAAGAGATTATGTGTGCCTTGTGATTCATAGTTGAAGGGCGAGTTGTTATGTGAGGATCATAGTTCTTTGGTTTCAGTTCATCCTGGAAGTACTAAGATGTACAGAGATCAGCGGGAGTATTACTGGTGGGATTGAATGAATAGAGATATTGCCGATTTTACTCTTAAGTGTTTGACTTGTCAGCATGTTAAAGTAGAGTGGAAATTAACAAAAGGGATGCTACAGTCATTACCGGTGCCAGAGTAGAAATTGGAAAATATATCCATGGACTTTATTGTGGGATTACTAAGGACATCTCGAGAAAATAATGCAATCTGGGTTATTGTTGATTGATTGACTAAATCTTCTCATTTCATTCTTATTCGAGATACATTATCTCTAGATCAACTTGCTCAGTTGTATCTTAAAGAGATAGTCAGGTTGCATGGAGTTCCCCTCTCCATTGTATATGATCGTGATCCTAGGTTTAATTCTAACTTTTGGAAAGGCCTTCAGAAGTCATTGGGTACTGAATTAAATTTTAGTACAGCTTTTCATCCGCAATCAGATGGGAAATCAGAACGAACAATTCAAACCTTGGAGGATATTCTCTATGCTTGCTATATGGATTATCATGGAATTTGGGACCAACATCTTTCTTTCGTTGAATTTTCATATAATAACAGTTTTCATTCCAGTATACAGATGGCTCCATTTGAGGCATTATATGGGAAGTGGTGTCGAACATCGGATTTTTGGGATGAAGTAGGTGAAAGGAAACTGATGGGATCAGAATTGGTAGAAGAGATGGCAGAAAAAGCTCAATTGATTCAGAAACACATGAGAACAGCTCAGATCATATAGAAACGTTATGCAGACAACAGGAGGAAAGGTCTCTCTTTTGAGGTTGGTGATCATGTTTTTCTCAATGTTTCACCATGGAAAAGTGTGATGCGATTTGGTAAGAAAGGAAATATGAGTCCAAGGTTCATTGGACCATATGAAATTCTAGAGAAAGTTGGATCAGTTGCATACCGAGTGGAATTACCTCCGAGTTTATCTTAGATACACATTGTTTTTCATGTTTCTATGTTGAGAAAGTATATGCCAGATCCATCTCATGTTTTGAGCATAGAGGTAGTTTAGTTGAAATAGAATCTCTCTTATGAAGAACAACCAGTCCAGATTCATGACCGTAGAAAGAAAGTGTTGCAGAATAAGGTAATTCACTAGGTAAAGGTTTTGTGAAAAAACAATATGGTTGAAGAGGCAACACAGGAATCTGAAAATGCTATGAGGGATAAATACCCCCACTTATTTTGATAAGTGAATAAAATTGCAAGGATGTAATTCCAAAAAGGGGGCAAGGATGTAACATTCCAGGTAAATAATGAATAAAACATTTTCATATTTATTAATATTTACGAATTAAATATTAATTTTACTTTAAAGGGGTTTCTATGTTCGATAGCATTCCAGATACGCAACAACGAGTTTCTTTGAAATCTTATGTTGCACACTAGTAATATAATAATATTATTTTAAATGGTAGTTAACACGTATTCGTTGTATTAGCGGGAATGAATAGAAATAACTAAAATATGATTATATATGTTTTTTAAATGTTTTTACATTTATCCAAAAAAGATGAAGGATTAAAATAATAAAAGAATTCAATTTTAGGCATAGATACTCTAGCATTCACTAAAGGTGGACTTATCGCCTTTTGATGGAAAAACATCTATAAATATAGTTTTTCCACTCTTATACATGATATTGGACCAAATAAAATTCTTTTTTAGATTTGGGACATCAAAATTTACTCTGTGTAAAATTTTTATATTTTTCCGATAAAGTTCATTTTTTTAATGAATAGTGAATAATGTTGTATTTTAATTCAAAACCTATTTTTAATATAATTTTTTTATATGATTATATTGTCTTTTGAAATGGTTTTAAATTGCAATTAGAATATATTTTTACCATTTAATCCAATGGTGGTCATTGAAATTAATTTCACTTTGAATTTGGACTTAAACTGGTGTCAATCTTTTGATATATTCTATTTCTTAAAAACACGTTGTTTGTTTTGGCAGTGAGAATTAATTATTAAATTAATTAATTCAACTTATATGTTTTTAATTTTTTAAAATAGACATCATTTTTGAATTTGGAATATCAAATATATCTTAGGGTGAATTTTTGGTATTTTTCTGAAAACCATCAATTTTTTATGAATAGTGAAACCACTAAGTGGTAGTTAAAAAAACTGATTTTTTGTTTAAATGAAACTTTACTCTAATTTGATTTGATTTTCAAATTCCGAAAAACATTTTTTCATTAGGTAGTAAAATGTGGTTCAATGGGATTAAAATAATTTTTGGTGAATAGTAACATTTAAGTTTATTAATTGCGATTAGAGGTAATTAGTGTAATTTAAGGTAAAAATAATGTTTTAATAATATGAAATGACCTATACATATGTCATGCCCTAATTTTATGTGTCATTGAAAACCAAGACAATCCATGGGTCAACATGGGGACCCAATGGATCCACATTGGTAAGAAAATGCATTAATAACTTTTTATTTAAAGTTAAAATAAAAATGTAACAAACATGTATTGTTTTGCTAATAAAATTTTTACATGGGGTTATCCAAGTCATAATTTTGACCATAAATATTCATTATAAAGATAAACATATTTCCTACATCATGATATTTTTTTAATATTTTTAGACATTATATTAACTAAATTATTTATGACACCATGATGATGTAGTGATTACCTCATTATTAAACGATTTTAATAAAATGAAAAGATAATGAAAAATATAAGACCTACATTGTCAAAAATATATTGGATGAGTATATTTCGAACCCTTATCACCTTATCCTCGAAATTTATCAATGTGGGACCTTCAAAATCTGAAAATCATTTTAATATAAAGTAACATTTCATGACTTTCCAAGAGTGCCCCTCCTCCCTCTTATAAAAGGCCCCCACCTCTACCTCCTTACCCACACCTCTCAAGACTTTGGTTCAGTGAAGCACTGCTCATTTTATCTCTCAACATCTGTCTCCTCATCCTAGAATCCTTACCTTGGGCAGAAAGCTCTTCAATGAACCCTTTTGGTTCAAACCAATAAGAGTTACCTGATTTTCAGTTAATGTCTTCACTTGTGTTCTTTTGTTTTATTTTGCTTCTCCAACCCTCTAAAATCTATTTATTCAATTCTTTTGTAACAAAACCAGTATATTAAATATACTAGGTTGTTTTTATGTGAATTATTCGAGCAACACTTATACACACCTCCATCTAATGGTTAAAGAACATATTGTTTCTGTGGTTGGCGAATTTATGCCTCACGAAACGATGATTTTTCAATCTTCTTTTAACACCTTTAATGGTGGACATTAAGATGTCACTCTATTTATATATGATATATATTATGTTTATTTTTTCCTTATGATTTTTTGATTTTCATTTGTGGCATACCTTTATGGTTTCCATTATGGGTAAACATGATAATTTCATTTTAGGAAGTGCGGACTACCACCCCCTCAAAGTGATTTGATTCGTTAATGCCATAATTGGGATGTATAAAGGATAGAGTTAATGATATTATATATGATATTATACAAGAATTATAATATATCTTTATATCATTATGATTTAACTCCATTAAATATGAAAAAGAAATGAATGTAGCGTTCATCCGTACGTACCGCTAACCGTCTCCATGAACTGTGCATTTCATTTCTTACCTCTGAATGTTATATACTATTATATATACATGTATATGATGGATATATATGATATATATGATATCCAAATCATGAATATCATTCTGGATGTAATGAACCTTTGACCACAAGAACCACATGTAATTGTAAGAAGTCAACTTTCGACTTAAGAACCAAATATCGACAAAACAAACATTATTAACTTAAATGATTACATAATGTTTATAACATGGAAATAAGTGATATAAACGGAATAATAATCTTTAAAAAGTTTCTTAATCAAGTTTAAATTAACTTTAGTTTATTATTCAGGAGATTAAAGAGCAATCGAGTCACGTCGGGCACGAGGTAAGGGACTTCGTCTCAATCTCCTTTCACTGAGGCATATTTTGTTTTATACACAACTTTCTTTTATACGGTGTATAAACCCCTTTTACTTTTAATTTTATTCAAATGGTATCTTTTTATATGAACTGTTTTACTAAACAACAAAAATGAATGTTTCTTTTAACGTACGCAGTGACAATGACCTTTTCCACCGCCCTGAGTATTATTTGGTCTTTGGCTTCCTCAACAAGCCGTAATGTTTTTAAAATGAAATAAATACCATATACTCTTTTATGTATTGTGGTATTAAAAATGGTTTTTATAATGGATTTGTTATGTCAATTTATTTAAGTGATATATTGTGACTGAAATGTGGAATTGTTTTCTTTCCATTATATTTGTTTTATGTCTTATGATTTTATAATGGTACTTGGACATTTGACGGGTGGTTACGTGATAAACCATAAGATGGGTGGTGCCATGAATACCAGGATGGGTGGTTACATTATAACCTACAATTCATTCGGTATGGAAGTCAGCCATATGGCTAGTCCGTTAAGTGATATGTGTGGAAGTCGAACGTATGGTTATTCCATTTATGTATGTTTATGTCCCAAGTTACCTTTATACGTTATGTGTCCTTTATATGGGTTTTATGGTAATATTTTGATTACAAAAGGGTAAGTAATGATCTTTTATTTAGTGAATAGTTTTTTACTACTTCATAAAGGTGAAATGTATTACTTTGATAAAGTATTATCGGTTTACTGGTTGTTTTCAAAAACTAACATTTTTCCTTCTTTGTGTAACCCTTACTGAGATTTTTATGCTCACCCCAAGTTTTTTTTAAATGTTTTTCACAGGATATAATGTGGTATAGGGTCAAGGATGGGATCAAGGAAATGTCATGCTGTCTTAAACATGGAACTAGAGATGAATCCTTTTTTAGAGTCCATGTTTTGTAAAAAAAAGTGACTTTGTAGAAGTGTCTACTGTGTAATATTTTGAGATGTAATAGTTATGATCTAATTCTCTAAAACTATAAACCTGAAAATATCCTCAATGTGAATTATTCATTTCATTCTATATTAAGTAAGGTTTAAGGCCGGGTCTTTATAGGTTGCCTTTACTTTGAAAAATTTCGAGTTTATAAATAGTGTTTCCAAAACTGTGAGGTTCCAAAGATAACCTCTATTTCTTTTTCCAAATTTTTAGTTCATGAACTATTTTTCCATAATGGTGAGGTTTCAATGATAGCCTCTATTTCCTTTTCCATGTTTTGAGTTCGTCAACAGTGTTTCTAGCTTCCTACAGTTTCACCCCTTTGATGTTTCCTTTGATGTAAAATGCATTTAAGGCCTCATTTTAAGGACTCTCACGGCGATTCAGAGGCCATAACTCTTATATTAATTTTTCTTAAGACTTGGGATACTTTTACTTGGTCAAACGATATGGTTTAATGAGATCCTCTTTTAAGGGAAAATCGAGTGTGTCATAAACTATTTCTCTATTAAATCTTCTAAAGAGATTATATATCTTCCTCATTATTCTATAATGTGAGATGCTCAAACATTCAATTCATTCCCAAAGGAGTTTAATGATCAAACATTCCTCCATGGATTGTTTTCCCTCTATTTTTTATGCAACCTGGAAGAATCGGTCAATCTTCGATATAAGGTATGATCTGTTGTCATTATTTTAGGTTCATATCCTTTTGTTTCTCCTTGACTTATATGGAATGTTATATCCATGTTCCTAATAGACTTTTCTTGAGTTTTTACCAGTGTGGTGGTGTCTTTGCATCCTCATGTGGATACAGTTGTCACAGGGGGAGGAAATCGTAACCCATTGTGTGGCTTGTTCTCATATAAAGAACATCATGAACCGTTTGAGGTAGGGGATTCATTACTTCTATATTATTTTTTGTGAAAGTATAGATTTAGTGTGGTTTATCCCACCAGATCATAATGCAATTAAAATATTAAATATTTGAACAGGATAAAAAATTGATATCAGTCGTATGTCATTGCCTCTTGTTTTTCTAGATAGTTTGATATCTATGCTTGCTATGTAAGCTTTATGTTATTGATGGAAATTGGTAATGAACATAAAGATATAATTAATTGATAATTGTTTGGATAAAGATAAAGAGGTATGTAAATCAATATAGTTGTTGTTGTTGTAATTTGATGTTAATCAAATTGATTTAGTAAGCATGTTTAATTATTTTTGATATCTTACTGTTTAGGTTGCCCATAGTTGGAACCATCAAATATTAAATCTGTAAATTATAGATAGATTAAATGACTGGTTGTTTGATAAAGGATAATGCCTCATAGGGTTCAGAGTTACCCACTTTCTTGCTTAAGGGATAAGAGCACAGTTGATATAATATTTTTTTCCTACTGCTTGTGTTGTGGTGTGATCCTGGAAGGTAGTTATGATATGTGGGGGCAGGGATTCCTATTGTTTGTGGTATTAGTTAATGCCTAGAGTGCGGAGATGCATCCGTTTATGCATGTGGGTTTCGGGGAGGACACTAGAGATGATGGAATGGGTTGAATGTGAATGATTGGATGTTTGTTATTTCTTGTTGGTTGTTTATCTTCTTTACTTTCCACACTGCTCAAGGCAGCTGGTTTTCTTACCCTCCTTCCAAAAGGTGTAATGACACATGGGGTTTTCCATGTGATTTCCGTGTTTAGCTTCCTAAGGGAGGATGGGACTATGCTCTTTCTATAGGCGGAAAATACTTTATGGGTAGTTCATCTACTCACCGGGTTAAGCCCCCTTGGGTTTAGTATCTTAGAATGTTTTTCTAGAATTCCTAGGAATAAGGAAAAGTAATAATGTTGTTAATAAATGATTTAATAAATGATGTTAACGCATGGGGTTGGATTTAGCTGGGATGCAATGGTAATGTTTCAATTTGAAGGAATAATGGACTTTGGGTGTGATGATAATGAAATATAATGTGGAAATTGTTAATAGTTAATTAATGTTTAAATAATTTATTAGCATAAAATGAAACTGATAAAAATAAAATGATGTAATGTATTAAATCTCTTTAAATGGTTGTGTACTTATTAGATACCTAGTCTTAGAAGTGGCATCCGGGAATCTGAGAGACATTGGTTGTAGTTGAGTCTAAGACTAGGTTATGCCCATAGTGTGGTTTTGAGATGTAGTATATTCTGTAATTTTTGTGTTTCAATATGATACTCCACCCCGTCAGTTAGGGAAACTGACACCCTGAGGATTTTGAGCCCTGGTGGGGTGTTTTCCTCAACATTCTGGTGGGAGGACAGATGGATGACCACCCCCTTTGGCCATACTCTATTCTCTTGGTAGTTACTTATGCTAATAGGAAAAACTATTAGTTTTCCCCATATATGTGTGTAGAGGGATGTAATGTCTTGTGGTTATTCACACACATATATTCTGGATATAGTTTCATAAGGACTACTATAGGCATAACGTGTACAGGTTGTGATGGATTGAGGATCCTTACTTGGTGTGCGGGCTGTAATGGCTTGAGGTATAATTCATGATGTATGATACACGTTATGCAAGCTGTGGTGTATCCCAAAAACTATGCGGTTACATTGATTACATGGACATAGTGGGTTTGTTGCACGATGTGCATTTTGTGGTGCTTACCCCAAGTTTCTATAGGCAAGTCATTTAGAAAGATATGGCAAATGACGTGTGACGTTGGGGAAAATTGGAAAACCAGTGGGGAAGTAGTAGCAGGGTACCCTTGATATTCTTTAATAAATTATATAATCTTATATATGATACTTGGTGAGAGTAGACAAGGTGAGGCAGGCAACTTAGTATACTTGTTTAGGTGAGGAGTTAGTTTCACTTGTTTTTTACTATACTTTAACATGATTTATTTACTTTTTCAAGAGATGGTTAGGGTATGATTCTACTTAGTATACTATTATACTAACCCTATGTATATATAAACTATTTTTCAGGTTACGTGGAGCAAGCTGGAGATCAAAAAGGTTTCTATTATCATGGGGTTACATGAGCTATTTGGGCTTGTGGTTGCTATTATTTTTACTTTATTTTAGGTACTTGCAATTTTCACCTTTCAGTTTTATCAGCTTTGCATGAAATTATATATGTATACACGGTATTTCTTTTATATTATTTTTTGAGTTGGAGTTGGTTGGAGTTTGTCTTATCTCTCTCTTCTGCATGTGTTCTCTTAGAGGGAAATACCTCCCATTTGTGTGTTTACTATACACTCGGTGCTAGTTGCTAACTCGTGGCCTACTACAGGCAGGACTTGGGTGTCACTATCTCCATTCTCATATTATCGGCCCAAGAGGGGTACACCATGTGGGGAGGGGTTGTGACATCAATCTATTCAACCGACCCCCCTTTTACCTATTATTACAATAACAACTAATCACATGTTAATCTGATTTCCCTATCATATCATTCTACTAATACCTCCTAATAGAAATACATAATTCTATATACTTCTTAGTTATGTTTCTTCATGAAAATTGTCTTATGGTCTTAACATGTATAATAATTCTCTAAAATTTTTAAACAAACCACACATGATCTCAACAAAAAACACCCCTTTATATAGGAATCACATATCTAATCATTTGGTGGGTGTAACTTTTTATAATATATTACCACTGAAATATTTTTATATCCAACTTGGATATTTTTTAGGTTTGATTTCATTAAGAACAATTAATAATTAGGAGTTTTCTTAAGACCCAGCATCAACCTTCATCTTCTAACAACCATATAATTTGTGGATAATCATGATTTTTTTTCTTTGATATTTATAATATTGAATGATTATATTTTTCTCATCACATTAATATAATTTTAAATATTTCATAAATATATTTGATAATTCCATTTAGCAAAAATACAAATAAGAATTCCATCCAATAAAACAATGATCATTGTTCACTCAAATGATTGTTGGAACTTCATAGAACACATTTCTGTCAATTTATCCATTAGATTAATTACACTAGAAAACATTAAACATTTTCATCTAATGGAATCATAGGATATATAAACTCTATATGATCAAATATAATAAATCTTTTAATCAGATTTCGTAGAGACAATTTTCAGTCAAAAAATAAGTATTAAACTTTTTAATTTTATAGAATTCAAACTGAAAAATCATCAGTCTGATGGAATTTACTACCAATAGTCCATTTGATGAATTGATATATAATCATTTAGAGTAACTGAAACTATTACACTATCAAATGAACTCCAATCATTGATATTTTATGGATATAATTAATAGAATTTGTCTATTTTCATTTTTAATAACCTCTATATGGTACTTCTATGAACATACACTGATCATGATGATTTAGAAGGTATGTTTCAAGATTCTTTTACTACGACAACATCAAATATTAAAAGATATCATATTGAAAAATAAAAATTTATAACTTTATGATCTGAACCATAAATTTACTCACCTTTGACTGGTAACCTTAATCATGAAAATATTGATAATTTTGAAGCACATACATTATACAGCCACACTTCAATCTCCCCTTTTTACAAAAGATGTTATCATAACATATTTATGTATTTATGATGTTTAGAATTATAAAAACAACAAATCATCCCCAGATTTCAACACCACCAATGAATCTGTCTGATAAATTGAAGTGCAAAAATGGATGATCATTCAATTGAAGTACTATGGCTGATATCATTATACTATTAGTGTGTATCTGATGAAATAGTGACATTTTCCTTCATCTAATATACTCTTTGATATAAACTTTGTATGAAAACCATTTAGTGAATGTGAAAATATGTAATTTGATTTATGTTAGAAAAAATATAACACTTTTACCATCCCTTTCTCCAGCTTCTTCTTAAAACATCTCTAAAATTCATGTCCCAAAAATATCTCCCTAGGGAATTTTTTAAATCCAATACATATAAATCATTGAAACTTTAAAAATATTTAAATATATTACTTATCCAATATTTTAAAGCCAAATTGAGTGTTATATTTGTAGGAAGCAAGATTAATTGTAAAATAATAACCATCTATCTATAAAATGTCACTGAGGAAGCATATATGAAACCTCCGAAGATTCATTTTAAAGAAACATTGCAAAAAAATCATTTCACGTTGAAATTTTGTCCCCAAAATCAAATTCAACTTATAAGAACAATATTTCATTCTTCAATATCAATAAAAAATCAAAATAGTTCATGCATTCTGATATAATATCCTGCCACTATTCAAAACACCCCTAAATATATGATATTCCATTAAAAGGTTAAGAATATTCCTATAGATATATTTACATTACAAACATTATCACCATTTGACAACACCATCGATAGACATGAGGGGAAAGTGTCACATAACAAAACCTTTAAAAGAGGGGTGTTGAACAAGAAATATCAACATTATATTATGAAATGTTTCCTTTGGAAATGGGTTTTCCAAGATATCATAAAATTAAACCAGTTTAGTAATAGACACTATTTTTAGTTTATTTATTTCCACATTCTCTTTTATAAAGTTATATTTAATATCAATGTGCAAGGATTAAGAATGTCACAATGGGTTATTAATGTGATTTATAGCACATTTAATATTACAAAATAAAATAAGGGGAGACTTTACATCATTGAATAAACAATAGAACTATGTATTTATCCATATATGTCATGTTGTTTCCTGAGTGGAAGATATATAATGAGTTTCAACTATGATAAGATTTGTTGAATTTTTATTCTTTTTATAGAAATTCACACATCTTTCTTCCAAAACAAATAGACCCAATGATTATATCTATTCATCATCACAACCTACCTAATATAAATTTGTATAAAAAAATAGGAAAGTCTTTCCAATGTTATCATATATTATTTTTTAATCAATTGTTTCGTTGATATAATGATGAATTATTTTTCTATCCAAAATATTATATTTGTTTGGAACACTGTGATACCTAGAACAAAAAGTAACAAAAAAAACAATATATTTGGTCTTAAAGCCATTAAATTCTACATGATTCTAACTAAATTTATATATTCATAAGGATAAGACAATATACACTATTCATCATTGGTAATGTTTTTTTATACTAAAACAGGTGTGGAAACTTTCTTTGAATCATCTATCTCAAAATTATTAAAATGTTACTCACCATAATTCCCCTATGAAGAGAAAATTTACTTCCTATTTTAATATATTTTTATTCCAAAAATGTATTTGTTTTATTCTATAATGTAAATTTCAAAAAAATTCATCATTTATTTAAAAACATTAATGTGTTTATTCATGATTACATATAGATACAATATTATTAACTTGAACAATAATAAGGAGGGAATCCTCATTATTTTATTTTATGTGGAGTTTATTATCAAATCATTCATTCATAAAGATAAAATTCCTTAAGAAAGTATCTAATTTATAATACCAATAGTTGTGTGCTTACTTCAACCTCTATAAATCCTTCTTCAACATGTACACATAGATTTAATTTTTTTTATGTATGAAGCTACATAACTGTGGAATGTAAAATTATTCATTGGGATCTCCTTTATGAACTTATGACTTGAAATCCATTTTTAATTTATTATATCTTATTGGGAAGAGAAAACAAGAATGATTATTGTAGTTTAAAGTATTTATACTATGGAAGAGGTTTCAACAAAATCAAGTCTATCATTTTATATTGACACTTAAAAACTAGATGCACCTTCTTTCTTCTCACTTCACATTTTTCATTTAACTTTTTTTAGAATACCCATTTTGTAACAATAAAATTCTTTTTTTTTGTGAGTTATATTTCCCATGTGTTATATAATCCAGATAATCCATCATAAATTCAATCCATTATTTTTTCTCCAAATAATATTAAATATCTTTTTTCTAACATGTGAATATAATAAAGTATGTGATAATAACCTCGTTGTTTTATGGTTTGAACCTGTTAATCTATTAAAATTACATTTTTGTATTAAAATTCCATTTGAGTATTCCGCAGAACTTTCTATTTGAATATTTCATACAGAATATCAACATTTGTTTTAATCACTTCTCATGATACTCTTAAATAGTACAAGTAACTCTATAATATGTTTTTGAAAAAAAATAATTCATTGAATGTGATTTAATTCATCAATGATGGAAATAATGTACTTATACACATTTATTTATTAGGTTCTCACTGGACCACATATGTTATAGTTCATCATCTACAAGGTATTAGTTTAATGAATAAAAACATTCATATTGGGTAGGATTATAATATCCAATTACTAGAATATGAAAAAAATGAATCTATTATTATAATCATGTTATGAATATAAAAAATAAATTCTATCATTATTAAATTGGTCAGATTTCCAAGAAACATATACCCCAACCATTAATTATATAGATTATTTTATTCCATAATTCTAGGATAGGATGATCTATACACATTACCCACCATTGAAAATTATTCCTTGGTTAATTCCCCTCTAGTAATAAGATTCCCATTTGATGTAGTTTGAATATGAAATTGAAAATTATGAAAAAAAATTACATTCTTCATAGCATTATAAAACACTCAACAAATTATATTTCATTGCATCAAAAACCAATGATCTTTTAGATTTATTTTCTCTCCCAATAATAGAATATCAAGCGCATTTGAATGGGAATAACTCTTAATTTCAAAAATTCACTATATAGTCCTTGTAGTGTATAACATTATTTAAAATCATTAAATATTTAGTTAAGTGTGAATAACACCAACTATCAAATTTCAGAGGTCATTCTCCTCTTATATCTTTGAGATTGTTTCTATAAATTTAGATTTTTCCTTTCCTTTTGTACATATTTATCTTTAATTTGTGATTTTATATATAAAATGTATTGTTCTAGTACGAACACAAGTCATCCTTATCCTAGACTTCTCGGTGGATCCCATATTTAAAAAAGTTCTTCCAAGGGTTGGAATATTGTTTTTTTCTTTATAATGGCATTCCACAATTTTCCTCTTTGATTGGTCTAGGTACCCCTCAATCTTGGCCTTCAGTTCATCCTTCATTAATTTTAGTGTTTATGATTAAAAAAACAACATCTCTATATTCTCAGATAATCCCATTTATAGAAATATACATAGATGATATATTTTTATATATAACCCTCTTTTTCTCCATAATTATAAACATGTTTTACATAATTTTTCATATAATTAACTTTAGTACACGGTTGAGTTCTGATGATTTCCAAACGTCGTATCATATTATTATTATTAATAGAGATATTCATTGCCTTATCAATATCTCTAGTAATACTAACTTTTTTTTGGACTTTTAAACCTTCAAAATTTTACAATTTTTTAATCATCTTATTCAGCCTAAATACAAGGTATTTGTAAATCTATTTTTATTTTTACCAATTTTAAAATTGTTTTGAAAATATTTGGATTATTATTTTGGATCCATATATGGTTTGAAATTCTTGTAAATCTAAAAATATTATGAAACTATTTTTTGAGATTTTTTATTTCTCGCTCAATATCAACAAGTATTTTTATAAACAAGTTCATGTTCATTTTACACTACCTTTTTCTTTATATCTATCTTGATGTAGATGTGGTTCTCATTATCATTTAACTTATTTAGATCATTAATATCTTTTTAAAACTAACATTTTTATTTACAAAAATATAATTCATTTTTTCTTATATATTTTCATTCTTTAACATTAATTTTTTTACTTTCCATTTATAAAATTATTTCGAATAAATTTTTCCAAGTCCTTCTTAATTTTGAAATCCAAATATGTCGCTTCTTCGTCATGTCTTGTGGAGCTACTTCTATCATCATTAGATAACTTATCCTTATTAACTTTTTCAATAAGTAATTATTAGTATTACCATCTTTAGTGTTTTAATTTTATTCTTCACCATCATCATCTTTCTCAAACACATATAAAAGGTTCTATTTTTTTATTTAGAAAACTTTATTCTTCATCATAAATATCATCATATTCGTTAAGTGTTGAAATTTTTTTAGTAAAATTTCCAATTTCATAGAAACCATATAACTATATAGGGAAATTTAATTTTCAAATTCCCTTTCCACTTTTCACCTTTTTAAAAAATAGATAAAAATTCATAAAATATTTTAGTAACCTCATATGTGGTGTAAATGTCACTAGTTTCTTCCTCAACTAATTTTATAAAATTTTTATCATTTGAAACAATGAATGAAAAATATTGATCAGCCTTTTGGTCTTTATTAACATTTATCTTCTCATTTCTTAAGTGAAGACAATACTATTAAGGTCATATATAGATAGAGTTTCATGACCTATATATTCAATATAGTATAACTTGGAATCAAATTCACCTGGAATAATTCTAAAAAAATATGAAAAAAGGAAGAATCAACTGAGTTCTCACTTAAATATAGTATAGTTCTTATAATGTCCTAAAATATTATAAAGAAAACATGAACTAATTAAAGTTAATCCATTTTAATATCTCTATATTTCAATATCCATATCTCTATCTTCACAATAATTAATTTCATATTTCATTCAATGATTCTCATAATAATTTCCCAAATTCCTTTAGCTATAACAATACCCTTTACATTTAGAAATTCAATTTCATTGTGAGAGAGAGAAATGTATTACATTTTTTACCCTCCCTTCACTATCCATATATTTCTTATCAGAATTTGTTCTGGGAACAACTTTTTCTAGAGGAGGGAATTGTTATGTATCTATTTTGAGGACATCATTTGTAATGAAAATATGTTATCGAAAAATTATATCATTCCATATA
Source organism: Viscum album (assembly GCA_963277665.1). NCBI lineage: Eukaryota > Viridiplantae > Streptophyta > Magnoliopsida > Santalales > Viscaceae > Viscum > Viscum album. The sequence continues at coordinate 520,558,627 of OY728129.1, read as the reverse complement.
TGATTGATATTTCAATATAAAATACAAATACCCTTACTATTAATAGAGTATTTAACACCCATGTAATCCTTACATTTAAAACCACTTTAGTAAAGAGTTAAATAATAAACCTACCTTATAAGCCTACATTATTGGTCCAATCATGATATATGTAATCATTGAGAGGGGGAGAGGATGAGTTATGGATATTCCCCTTTTTATATTTTATCTACAATTCTCTTACCCTATAAGCCCAAAACCATTTTATTACTTTATTACATTAGCATGATCACAAGAAATAAAATTATAATGGACCAATTTGTTTAGTATCGTTGGAAAACTAGATAAAAACATAAGATTAACGATAAATAAATATAAAAAAAACATAGTAACTCTATTAAAATAGTCATATCCATTAGCCTATCCTTGTAGGTCTATCATAATATATCTCTTTACATATTGGGGTAAAATGAAACATAATAATGGGGTGAATTAAGATACTCAGTAAGGGTAAATAATTCAGTGAAAACTATAACCATAAACTTTTAAGACAAGGTATATTTCTAAAAAACAATCATTTAAAACATAATCTTGAGCATAATATAGAAAATATAACTCAAATAAATCCATATAAACATTCACATGGTTATTATAATTTTTGAATAATCATATTTAATATAAATAACTAATTTCACAATGAGGGAATGCATAATGACAGATATCATAACCACATCGCCAAGTCATCATGCCAAGACCATACATAAACGTGTAAAAACTGAAAATAGTTTGTCTCATGAGACCTAATGATGCATCTAGGGGATATAGAGGGCTGGGCCCATCATTTAAAAATTCCAATTCATTCCTCATATTAAAATGGTGAAACATAACATAAACATTCATATTAAATCAAACATATAAAATGTTAATATTTTACCCATAAATCGTGAATGGTTTCAAAATAGAAATTCCATAGTCAAACATAAGAAAAAAACATGAAAAAAATATGGAATATTGTATATTAAATCAACATAACATAAGAATAAAATCCAACAAAGGATGTTGACATATATGAAAATAATCTAATTAAATCATTAAAACTCTTTGAGAGAATGATCCCTTTTTTACTTTGAAATCATTTAAAAGATGATCAATTATAGAAGAAAAAAAATTATTTTGAAAATAACCATGTAATATTTTAAGGGAATATTAAAAATATTAAGCCAACATAATGGTGGAAAATAGTTTCTTGCTATGTATAAGTTAAAATATATTCTTTCCTTAATTTGTCGAAATGGTCCTAAAGTACCTCATTTGGAAAATGACAGATAGATTCCTTTCAAAACATTTTTGTAGAAATTAAAACATTTGAAAAATGGAATTAAAAAATTTTAAATAATATTTTTTATTACATTTTAAGTAACATGGACATGGTTGATAAATATTTCCCAAAAGAGACTTACGTATAAATAACCTCAGATAATAATGATATTATGAAATTAACCCTTACATCGTAATCTCCTTTAGTTGAGGGTGTGTTAAACTCGTTGATAATGGTTAAATAATTTTATTATGTTATAACATAACTATATCCATGATTTATGATATCATATATGATCCTCTTATTTCATTTTCTTAATAATATTTTACTATTATCATTATTTTGGGTGTGAACTGCTTTATTTTATTATGTTTATTTTGTCACATAAGTATTATTTCATATGCATCAGACATATCTTATTCAAGAAAATATTGGTATTATGTTCATAAATAATATATTCATTAATTATAAACCTATTCATAATCATTCTTAAATGGTTGTAGTGGTGGATGAATCGCATCACATCGTGGAGACGGTAGGCCATACATACGCATGAGCAACTGAATCATTCCATTAATGGTTAAATGGTGTGGAATTGGATAATATATTACTTAAACGGAATAATTATCATGTTGTATTAATTATTTATATCTATTATATTCATCATTACAGTCATCCAAATAATTTATTATTGAATAACAAATTACACCACAATATGGATATGGTAAGTCATACGTACACACACAAGGTGATATTACTATTCTTTGGATGGATAAAAAGAGGAATATGGTTGTACTATAATAATAATAACATATTATAATGTATATGATACTAGAGTTAATACTAATTTTATTTAAAAAACATGGGAATGGAATGTTAAATGATAAAATATACAAAATTTAAATGGTAAAACAATTACATAATCTTCGAGTATCACCTTTTGATTTTTACAAAATGACTTCTTAGGTTGGCCTTCATGGAAATTTATGGCCTACAGGATGAAGTGGGGGATGTTGATAGGATATTTGGGAAGTGTTTTTCTAGGCCAAAGGGATTTAGAGGTTTTAATAAAATATAAGAATATATTCCGTTTTATAGTAGAGTGGAGAACCACATTAGGAAATTCTGAAACTATTAATTTATTTTATATTGATTATCAATTCAAAATAGCTCTATAGTGAGTTATTTATAAAATAAGATGAGAAGTGCTTTAAATTCTCTAAACCAATAAATATAATATCTGTTTTTTATTTTATTTTAAACTTTATCATTTTTATTTTTCCTTAATTAATCTACTTAATTTTAATTATAGTAATTATATTCTAAATATTAAAATAGTATTAATATTTTCTTATATAGTTTTAATTTCCTATAAATTAACCCTTTATGATATTTTAGACCTTATAGTTATCAATTTTTAGTTTTTAAATATTTTTATGACTTTTAAATAATTTATTAAAATGTTATTTTTATAAAATAGCAATAGTGTCAATTTCGACTCTATTTGTTATATTATATTAAATTAAAATCAAAAAAGAAATAAAATATAAATAAAAACTATTTAATATACTATTAAAATGTCATAGTTATATATAAAATTTTTTGGATCCCCTTAGTTAGTTAATATTATATTTATTTAAATATTTTTATAAAAATTAATGTGATATTTATATTAATAAAATAATCTCTACATCATTATTGTTTCATCATTAATGTTAAATATTTAATCTCTAACAATTATAAGAAAATTTAATATGATAATAGTTTTATATTTCCATAAAATATTTATAATTGATCTTATCTCCTGGTGATATTTATATTAATGTTTTATACATATAAAAAATCAGAGTGTAACATTTGGTCACATTCATTGATTTAATAATATTCAAGTCGTATTCATGGAAAAGTGTCTATAAAATTATTCCATTTAAAAACATATATGATAAGGGTATAATTTATTCATCCAATAGTATTACTTTTACATGTGTTGGGGAAGGTTTATAATTTAATGTTACCCTTATTTACTTGATTTACCCTTAATTGTGGTAATAAAAATTTCTAATGTTACTATTAATAATGTCATAAAAATAAAATAAAATAAAATATAAATATTTATAGAATTTTTACCCACTGTTTAGAAATATGGAATCCATTTTTCAAAATTCAAGATATATATTTTTTATTAAATGAATTAAAACTAATCTCATTATTGGAACAAGAAAATGAGGTTTTATACGTAAGAACCATCAAAATATTGACATGTGTTTATATCCAATTTTAATGTGAAAATAATTCCAACAACCTAAATTAGATTAAATGATAAAAATAAAAACTAATTATACTTTTAAAAAAATTATAATTTTACACTGTAAATTATTTCGATGAAAATAGTTATTTTCAATTGGAATTGAGTATTTTTCATTATTTATCAAAACATGAAACTTATAAGAAAATTCAAAAAATTGAACTAATGTAAAGTTAAATATTTATCTTTCAAATAAGTTGTTTATTTTGTATATTTTAATTTATAAAAGTATCAAATATTTGAATTAAAATGGTTTCACAATTAAAAGGTGGTAAAATTACTTTTAGAAAAAATAGACTTTTAATGTGTAAAATTGTATTAATTATTATTTTATTCCTATAAAATAATTTGGATGGAATTTAATTTTTTTTATTAATTATATGATATATAAATTTCTTAAATTGGTTAATATTATTCATAACCACTATTTAAATGGCTAGATTAATAGATCGTGGTGTGCTCGAACTCAGTGGTGTGTGCATCACCAGCTATTAAATTATATAAAATGTAGTGTACCTTGGTATCATGGGGTGTTACATTATCCCCTACATGAAATAGTTTTATCCTCAAAATTTCTAGAACACCAGTTCCTAAAAATATTTGAGTGGTTTTTCATCATAGGTTTTTCAGGTTCCCACATCACGTCTTCTATTTACGGTTTCTCCAAAGAACATTTACCAGTTGTGTTGTCTGATCCTCAACACGTGTTGTATATTGTTAATAATCTCTATTGGATCTTCATAGTAAGACAGATTAGATTTCAGTTCTATTTCTTCATAGTTTAGTACATGTGTGGGGTTGGGTATGTATTTTCTTAATAGTGATATGTGGAAAACATCATTAACTTTGGAGTGACTTGGATGCATTTCTAAATAGTAATCTATAAGTCTAATTTGTTCTATAATCTCAAAAGGTCCAAGGTACATGGGACTTTATTTTCCCTTCTTACCTAATATTATAACACCCTTCCATGTAGATACCTTCATGAAAACGTGATCTCCTAATTGAAACTCCAAATATTTCTTATAATTACCGGCACAGCTCATTTGCCTACTTTGACATTCTTTGACATGGTCTTAAATAATCTTCACATGTTCTATTGATTACTCAACAAGTTCTAGGCCTATGAATTTTTTTCACAAACATCAACCCAACAAGTAGTTTTATGAAATCTCTTTCTATATAATCCTTATATTGTTCCATATGAATTCTTTAATTGAATATATTTTTTAGTAAAATTATACCATAGGTAAATACTAATCCCACATACCATGAAATTCAACTGATAAAGATCTCAACATGTATTCTAATGATTGAATAGTCCTTTCTGATTTTCCATCAGTATGAGGTTAGTAGGAAGTGCTCAAACAAAGCTTAGTATCTAGGGCCTTCTGAATAATTTTCAATAATCTTGATGTAAGATGAGGATCATGGTCAGAAACAATTAATAGGGGTACACCATAAAGTCTTAAAAATTCATTAATTTAAAGTCATACTAAATATTCAAGGTGTAAATCTCGTCATATGAATAGAAAATGTGCTGATTTGATTAGATGTTCAACAATAACCCATATACCATCATTTCTTATGGGATTTTTTGGTAGACACATGGAAAATCCCATTGTAATATCATTCCGTTTAAAGTCAGGTATAGAAAAAGGATACACAACTCTTATAGGATGTTGTATTCCTTACTTCACTTGTTGACAATGTAAACATCTTGATACATAATCAGCAATATCCCACTTCATGTTGTCCTTTCAAAAAATTTCCTTCAAATATATATATATCATAGTGCCACTAGGGTGTATAGAGAAACTGGATCTACGAGAATCATCCAATAATTACCTTTTTATCTTATATATAGATAGAACCCATAACCGCTTTCCAAATTTCAAAACTCTATCTTAATATGTGAATTATATCAATCTCCCATCATTCACGGCTTTAATTTTCATTTTAAAATCCTCAACATCATACTGAGAACTTCTTATCCTTTCTAGTATATATGGTTGGGAAAACATTTGAAAAAGTAGTGATGTTTCACCTTCCATGATAATTATCATATCCACCATTACTAGATCCATGAACATAGAATCACTTTAAACTCTCATTCTGTCAATAACTCCATGGTCCTTCCAACATAAATAATCCTCCACCTTATTTTCATTATATAATTGGTTGTGTATTGTATAGTCATAATACTTGAGTATCTCAACCCATCTCTTTTGGCCAATGTTGAGTTCTTTTTATGAGAAAATATATTTCCAAATCTTGTGAATAGTATATATCTCATATCATTCACTACAGAGATAGTGTCTATATATAACTAGAGAAAATATTACCTTCAATAACTCATGATCAACAGTTGATTAATTTTTTAAATTAATTATTAATTTCCCTGATTCATAAGAAATAAATATATCATTCTGTTTAATAACACAACAAATTCCCTTATTTGATGCATCACTATAAATCATAAAAATTATAATTTCCATATGGTAAATTAATGATAGTATCATTGACTAAAATTACCTTCAATAAATCAATACATTTTTTACACTCATTTATCCAAATAAATTTAACACCTTTACGTATAATCTTGGTTAACAGGTTAGCCAATCAGGCAAAATTCTGGATGAAACACCAATAGTAACCGAAAAAACCAATAAAACAACATACCTTGGTTATACTTATTAGTTATGGACATTCAATGATTTCATTTTTCATTTCAGTATCAATAGAGATTTGATCCTTCAAGAAAATATGGCCATGAAAAGAAATTTACTCAAGTAAGAATTCACACAGCCTAAACTTCCCATAGAGTTCATTTCATCTAAGAGTCTTTAGAAAAATATACAAGTGGTTATCATGGTCTTCGTAGCTTTTTGATTATACCAAGATATCATCAATAAAAACTGAGAAAAAATAAGCAACATATTACTTGAATTATCTATTCATTAGTTCCATGAAAACATAGGGTGCATTAGTCAATCTAAACATCATTACTATAAACTCATAATTCCTATACCTGGTTTTGAATGTTGTCTTTTGAATATCTTACATCATTACATATAGTTGATGATATCCAGAATTAAGTAAAATTTTTAAAAATATTGAGCTACATGAAGTTGATCAAACAAATCATCAATGTGAGGCAGGGGATAATTTTATTTATTGTAATAACATTGATTTATCTATAGTTAATGCACAACCTCATTGATATGTCTCTCTTATTAACAAAAAAGTACTGAATCTCCCCATATAGTAACACTATGGAGAAAAAACCTTATTACTTAACTCCACTAGTGGTTTCTTCATCTCTAGTAATTCCACAGTGTCAATCCTATAATGAGTATTTTATATTGGCCTTCCATCAAGGATTAAATCAATATAAAACTCAACCTCTCACCATTCAGGATGTCCAAGTAAATATTTTAGAAACATATCAGTGTATTCTTGTAATATAGGTGAATCCTAAATTTGAATATTATTAGGCATTATCTTCTCTTCTTACCCAATAATTTCATTTAGAAGAAATATAAGAGGTTGATGTAGATATGAATCAGATGATGATGTTTCTATTCAAATGATAATAGATTCTATATCATCCTCACAAGTTGTAACTTCCTTCTTCTTGAAATAAATTTTCACATCATATTTTGATATCAATTCCATACCAAGGATTTTATCAAAGGTTACCATATGTAATATGATAAATTTAGTAGATAAATAATATTTATATTCCAAAGATGATAAAGTTAGTAGATAAATAATATTTCTATTCCATAATGGGAACTTCGTGACGTATCTTTATAGTAATGAGACTTCCCGTAGGGGTTTTGACTGAAAACACCCTTGATAATGTGAATTGGAAATATATAATTTTTAATGCACACTAGGAAGATATAATGGAATACAAGGATTTAGAATTAAATAATGATTTCCCTAAATTTTAGTAAATGGTTAAAGTACCTACGACCACATCATTTGGAACATCAACCTCGACAGTTGTGATTTAAAAATCTTTCCTTAATCCCTTTGCATTTTGGTGGGAATGTTTCTTTAATGCTTTGGACAGTCATTTTTATAATGTTAGATCTCATTATAATTTTAGCATTGAACATTGGAAGCTTCTTTCACTCCCTTGAAATTGTGATCGTGGTTTTCCATTTCTCAACTCTTGTAAAACACTTCCATCTCATTTAGGCAAGTATCAGGGTGTTTCATCCCACAATTATGTCATGGGAGGAATTAAACATTTCCCTTCATCCCCTTATTTAATTTTTTAGAGTGTCTGGTGGCCGTTGTCTTCTCTTGATTTGCTTTAATGCCATAAGAGTTATAGAATTCCATTTATTTCTTTATAGAATATGAAACTATATCTTTTTATGTTAAGAAAATTTGGGAGACCAATTCCCATTGGAGGAATGGTTTTACCCCATCAAATAATTGATCAATCTTAATTCTTATGTTACATATATAGTATAAATAAATCCTTATTAACCTTGTGAAATTAGATTTATTTATTGCAACATTCTCATCCTCTTTCATCCCCACACTCAGAAATTTCTACTCCAAATTTACTCCCTAATAACGAGGAAAGTATTTTTCTAGGAAGTGTTCTTTATATTCCCTAAATTACATATTTTATACTTATTCATATTCTTTCATGGTTGGAATTAATGACAATCATTGATCTGTATCTCCTAAGAGATGATAAACTACCATGAATTTTTTTTTCCTTTCTTTACTCCCTAAATCAATAAATATTTTCTCTAGGGAGATAATCCATTTCTCTCCTATAGAAGGACTTATATTCCTAGTAAATATTGGTTTATTGTTTTTCATGAACAGTCTAACATTCATCCTCCTCATTGTGGATCACACTACTCTATATGGGTAAGATTATTATTCATAACCTAAGACAGATGTACCAGTATAGTTTATGTTGATTGGAATTAGTTGTAGCTCGTGATACAACATAATTATCTTGTTTATGAGGGGAATCCCAACACATATTACATTCATTGATATGATTTCCATTTCTTCCAATATGCGCTATTTCTATACAACGAAATTCATTAAATTAGGTTATGAATTATAATGAGTAATTTCAAAATACACAACCTAAATTGAAAAATTTATTCATATCTAATATATTAATCATAAACATGATTTCATGGAGGATATATTTACATTTAAATCCTTTATAATTGTTTGAAAAGTAAATTTGAATTATCCTAACCATATCCCATGGGAGTGCCAAACTAGGTGCGTAGTAAGGCCCATTGTCGTGTGCCAGGATAACCCGATTAAATCACGAAATACCTTTTCAGAGTCATAACTCCTAAGTACATCTGTTTCCATACCAAACTCACTTATAGAATCCATATAGGGATTTATTATCTATTAATACCTACATAATATCAATATTACCAAAATTTTAGGATTTCCTTCTATACATATCCTCAATGTCTATCGGAGGGTAGTGTCCTCTAGTTAAGGTCAATTCTAAATCAAGTTTCCATGGTTTTTAATAAATTTATATGGTACCAAAAGTAACTCCCCGACCCCTAAAGTACATAGTTGATTCATTATTTTATTACATTGGTATGATCACAAGAAACCAAATCCCAAAGGACCAATAAATTTAGTATCCTTGGAAAATTAGACACAAACATAAGTTTTACATTATATCATGAAATGAAAAAAATGGTATTTCCCTTAAAATATTTGTATCCCTTAGACTATCCCAATAGTTCAGTCATAATGTACCTCTCTACATCCTTGGGGAAAATGAAACAAAAGAAATAGCTAAGCTCATATGCTCAATAAGCATAAATAATACAAGGAAAACTGTATGCATAAACTTTTAATGAATGGTTTATAACTAAAAATCAAGCCTTTTATAAATAATATTGAGCATAATTTGGAAACTATAACTCAAATAATGAAAAATAAATATTCACGTGGATATTATACTATTTGAATAATCAAATTTAATATTAATAACTAATTTCATAATGATGGAATTTATAATTTCAGACATCATAAAAATACAGTCAAGGCCTCATGCTAATACCATACAGAAATGGGTAAAAACCAAATCTAGTTTTTCTCAAGAGACATATCGATGCATATAGGGGCTATAGAGGTCCCTTCCCATCACTTAATATGTCCAATGTATTACCCATATGAAAAGAAGAAACATAACAAGAAAATTCATATCAAAACTAGCTTACGAAATGTTAATACATTAACCATAAACCATTAATGGTATCAAAATAGCACAATTGGAGTCAAACATAACATAAAACCATCAATAAAATATGGATGATTGTATAATAAATCAACATCAATAATGTATAAAATCCCACAAAAGATGTTGACATAGATAAAAACAATCAAAAAAAATCATTAAAAATCATTAAGAGAAATATCCTTTTTTTACATTGAAATCATTCAAAAGTCTCTCAATTGTAAAAAGAAAACATTTATTTTCAAAATAAGCTTGTAATATTATAAGGTAAACTTCAAAATGATAAGGTGTAATAATTATAATGTCTCGGATTTTCCGTGTATTATTTTTAAATATTATATGGAATTATTTCGAGATTGGGCGCGAAGAAAACACATCATCCCGAGGCCAAGTGAGCCCGGAATGGTTGTTTGAACATTTTTTTAAGTTATGTGAGTCGGAACTTGAGCTTAGTTGTGGAAGTTTCCAAAAAGATGCCCCGATTAAAAATCTGAGGGCACCGTTACGTCCGGGACGAGGACTTTACCTATGAACGAGCCTAAACTCGACCGGCCTGGTTCAAGGGAAAAAGTTAATTTTCGTACATTTTAAGTAAAATAAAATAAAATAAATTCTCATGTTTTTTTCTTTTATGGAAACATATGATGCAGTGCGGAAACAAGGCAGCTGTTTCCTAAATAAATGGCACGTCATAATGACTCAATAGTGGAAAGTGTGACTCATTAATTCTGCAGCGTATTTTGAATTCCAAAATACGTTTCCCTTTTTATTGGGATAATCGAACGTCGAGCGTTGGTGAATGCCTGAGAAGAAACCCTTGAGAAAACTCTTAGCAACGAACAACGATGGATCAAAGCTGTGAATTGTTGCATCAACGAGGTTGGATGAGCGCGATGATGTTAGCATGACCTCTTCATCGGAAATAAATCCTTTCTAAATGGTAGGGGTTGTTATTTCATTCCTCTTTCCCTGTTCTTGATTTAAAATGAGGAACGCAGATCAACCATGGCCAATTGATCTGCGGATTCATACTTTCTTTCAGGAGGGTTTTTATTGGGATGATTTCGGGGAATTAATTTCTTGTTTTTTATTATTGATGATTTATGCTCCGTTTAAGCCTACTAATGTGAGCGGATCAATGTTGTGACGAACGACGGTGGAGGTTCGTTCCTCATGCTGTTTTTTTGGATTACTTTCCCTCTTTCCCCTCGCACGTTCTACGCGTTCTTCATGGGGTGACAAACAATGGATCGTTGCACATCCTTTCTGTGATGAACGATCCCAAATCGTAGTTTCGACACCACAACGACCTTAGGGAGGTGAGACGATGATGGAGGATGACGAATCTGACTGGACCGGGAAAGGCCATTCTTCGAGCATTCTTTGCACGGGAGGATCAAAACATGTTTTCGGAGCCGATCGGAGGTCCAAAAACATTGGGAGCATCTTTTTCGTGTTGGGGAGACCAAAACCTAAAAGTTTTGTGGTGATCGGATGGCCGGATCGACAAACGAAACATCACCGGAGGCACGATGGTAGAGGTCTGCGTTTCTAGAAATTTCTAGAATTCACGACGTATACTTCCGAATAACATGTTGTGTAGTGATGGCGGCAGCTAGGGTTTCAAGGGTCAGAGATGAATCACACGATGTGTGACCCTGGTCACATGAGGTGTAAGGTTTTCCCTGAAGCTCAGTGTGTATTTTGGGAAGTACACTGACACATGTTGGACTACATGGCTTCAGGAGACACAACATGTACAGAATGGAAGAGGTGCCTACGCGGAACTCGACATGTATCCAGGGGGTACACAGACACGTGATGGAGTACACGATCGTGTACTCCATCACATGGCCAGGCAAGGCCAGTAACGTGGGTCACCCCGTATACCGATTACATGGGTTGTTGTACATGGGATGATGACCGTGTTCGGATACATGGCCAGCATACATAGAGCCAACCCTTGTCACTTGGACATGACATGTACATCTTACTACACGCCATGTACTCAGTTTTTCCTACACAACCAGCCTTATGACACGGGTTGTTGTACACGGGCAGTACCCGGGGTCAGACTACACAACATGTAACTTTTCTACATGTCGTGTACTTTTTGGAAAATGTCATGGTCCTCTTGTTCACAGCATCTTGGACATATTTCATTTGGGTTAGTTCCCTTTTTCTCATTCCCCTGAAGGTCGGGCATCATTTTATTCTACAAAAGTATGTCCCCTTCAGGAGGACTTTCTTTGATAGAGTTAGGCATCCATAAAAGAGGCCCTGATCGAGATCCTCTATCAATTCTTGGTCCTAGGAAGAGTCTGGCATCGACATGAAAAACTCTACCGGGCGTCGATCCTCTACCTAGAAGGTGAATTATGGATGAGTTGTGGTATCTACCATGGACCTGGAAGTGATCCTCATCTGTGTACTGTGATCTTTACCACAAAGAAGTGTGTCTCCCGTATTGAGTGCATCTATATGTCGTAACCTTCTCACTCAGGAGTGTGTCTCCTATAATGAGTGTAACTACCTCTCGTGACGCTTCTAGGTGAACAGAACTTCTCGTATGGACGTCATCAGAGCTATAAGACTCATGGATTGTGTTCTCCCAGAATGATTGCTTCATGGAATCTTCGAACTGAACCCCTAGCTGGGGGTATGCGGTCGTGTGACTTTTCTCTGGAATATGGGCTCTGGTTTTGAGTATATCTGGTTTGTGATATATGTTATGTAGATATGTATTGTGCATAGTTGATTGTACCTTTACTTTTTTTACTAGTTTGTGGTTTTTTAGGGTCCTCTACTAAGTATTGTTATACTCACCCCTATGCGGGCTTTGCCCGCACGTGTCATGTCTTATGAAGACGAGCAGCCTTTTGATAGAGTCTAGGGTGGACCAAGACAAGACCGAGGTTTCTAATTTCCCTACAGGCCGAGGCATTCCTATGACTACGAGAAGTAGTCCCAGTAACTTTTTTGTTTTACAGGTGGGACTTTGCAGTTTTCAACCTCTTTTTTTGGTGGGCTTGTATTCTGGCCCAGTTTACTTTTAGTACCTTACCTACCGTCGTTCTCTGTTGATTGGGTTTAGTTGTATGCATGCATTGTTTTCCTTAGTGTTTTTACATTTCATCATTTGTGGGCTTGGAGACCTGTGTGTGTCTGTACAGGTACTTAGGCAATGCCTCCCACGTTAGAAATATGCCTACTCGATTCTAGTCACCAGCCCTTGGCCTATTATAGGCAGGCATTGGGAGTCGCGGCATGGGCCCCACTGGGACGGGTCATGATGGAGTGGTATCAGAGGTGGTCAGTTTTACCTTAGGACCAAGAGTCTTTGAGATTGGTTTGGGGAAATGGTGTTAAATGTTTTGAGCTTGGCTTTCAAGCCAGAGACTCCAATGTTGGTGCGGCGGCCGATGTATCCATACACCAGGACTCTGATAACATGTTTTTTGACATGGTAAATTAATACACTAGTTGTGGGGAAATAAAAGAAAGGTACATGCATCATATAGGAATGGGTTGTGTTTTTCATGTCCTTTATGTTAGCTATCCAGATATACTCATTGACCATGGTACATCTGGTTTCCTTACAGGATGCCTCCACGACGCATGCCCGCTAGGATTCAGCAGCACGATCACTAGGATGCCCCTCTCAGTGATGAGGCTTCGATATAGAGACCAGTTCTCTAGTCATTTCCACTAGGTGGTGCACTAGTTATGATGACACTAGTGGAGTAGCCCGTGGTACCTACGGTAATGACCTACAAGGAGCGCAGGCTGAGCACGCTTTATGAGTTCCAGAGACAGAGACCCATCAGGTTCTGAGATGAGCCCGACCCTCAGGTGGCTGAGGACTGGCTTGAGGCGGTGACTAGAGTTTTCCGTCTAGTGAGGACACTAGCAGACTAGATGGTGATCCTAGGAGAAAGCCTTCTTCATGGTTTGGTGGGACGATGGTGGAGTCTGACCACACAGACGCACGATGAGGAGACTCATTCGTGGATGGAGTTTGAGAGACTCTTTTGGGAGGAGTTCTCTCTGGTTACGCTGAGATATTTGTGCATCCAGTAGATTCTTCATCTCCAGCAGGGCAGTATGACAGTAGCTGACTATTCATCGAGGTTCACGAACCTCACTCGGTACTCGATGGATATGGTCAAGGATCAGTACATCCGAGATTGGACCATCGAATGATGTCTATGATTGGACATCCGAGATAGTTTCATGACTCTATGCATATCAACATATGTTGGAGTGCTCGAGCGGGCCTTGGTGATCGAGAGATTCATGGAAGATCAGAGACAGCCGACAGCAGTCAGTAGCAGGCAGAGAGGTGCAGAGACTCTGGTAGTAGGGAGCGAATGTCAGGCATAGGGATCTGGACACGGGAGGCGTCATAGGAGAACCTAGGATAAAGGATTGACAGCTCAGGGCTCTCAGGCTCATTCCAGTCAACTTAGGGAGAGGCGATGCTACCTGTACGACGGTAGAGGACATCTTGCTAGAGATTTTCCGACCCGTCGAGCTACTGAAAGGGAAGAGGTGGATGGACCACCGAGGAAAAGGCAGAGAGTGGAGCAGATAGAAAATCCAGGTGGCAGACGTGGAAATGGAGTAGGGAGAGCTACGGGTGGTGGTTGACGCTTTGAATTACTTCCACCACCACCCCTAGGAGGTCTACAGCAGGCTCAGGGAGCTGGGGGACTGGGACGGGGAAAGCTGCATGCGGTCGAAGCATACAATCCTAGGGCTCCAGGGATGATTCAAGTTATTGTCTTTGTATTTTCTACCTTAGCTTCCATACTTATTGACATAGGTTCCAGTCATTCCTTCATATCCATGTGTCTTATATGAAACCTCGAGATTCTGGTAGAACCATTGACTCGATCCTTACGATTGGAGACACCTACGGGAGGAGACTCGATGATCACAAACCCTTGCATACAGTGTGATCTTACCTTTAGAGGTGAGAGTTTCGGTTGGAAACTCTTGGTGGTAGCACTGAGGCCTTATGAAGTCATTCCTGGTATGGATTGGTTATCTTCTATCCATGCCTAGATTGAGTGTTTTAGGCGAAGAGTGAGGTTTTTCCACTGTGATGGAACGAGGTTTTCCTTTGTCGGAGAAAGGCAAACCTGGGAAACGCAGAATTGGATTATGCATAGGAGGGTGCATCGAATCTCTCATGAGTTGACTAGCCTTGCCCTCGGAGAAGTGGATGTTGTGAGGTCCCTGTTCCTAGCAGTGGTGGAAGAGTATGAGGACGTATTTCCCGAAGATGTTCCAGGATTACCTCCCCACCGGGAAATCGACTTATGCATCGACTTACACCCCGGGACGACACCTATTTCCTCATCATCATATCGGATGGCTCCAACGGAGCTTCGCAAGCTGAGGGTGCAGTTGGAGGATTTTCAGAACAAGGGTTTCGTGAGACCTAGTGTTTCACCGTGGGCGGCCCCAGTCTTGTTTTCTAGGAAGGCAGATGGGAGTCTGAGGTTGTGCATGGATTACCGGTGCCTAAACCAGGTGATGGTGAATAACAAGTATCCACTACCAAGGATCGATGACCTATTCGATTAGCTAAGAGGGGCATAGTGGTTCTCGAAGGTTGACCTTCGATCAGGCTATCACCAGCTACGAGTACGGGATGAGGATATACCAAAGACGGATTTCAGATGCCGCTACCGTCACTATGAGTACTTGGTGATGCCTTTCGGCATGACGAACGCCCTTGTAGTGTTCATGGGACTGATGAACTGGATCTTCCAGCCTTACTTGGACCGGCTCGTAGTGGTTTTCATTGACGACATCCTTGTGTACTCGGTGTCAGAGGAGGAGCACATGGGACACCTGTGGATGGTTCCAGACGTACTATAGGAGCACCAACATTATGGGAATCTCTCAAAGTGCTAGTTCTGGATTCAGAAGGTCCACTTTCTAGGACATGTCATCTTAGAAGATATAGTAGTTGTAGATCCATCCAAGGTGGAGGCTGTGTTATCATGGGAGCCTCCTCGGAGCTTGATGGAGGTGCAGAGCTTCCTTGTGTTGGCATGATATTACAAAAGATTCATTCCTGATTTCTCCCAGATATCAGCACTGATGACAGCCTTGACTAGGAAGGGGAAACCCTTCACGTGGATGGAAAAGTTACAGCAGGCATCCAAGTGGTTGAGACATAGTTTGATGAGCACCTCGTTCTTGAGATTACCAGAGGAGGGTGTAGAGTACATAGTTTTCTGTGATGCATCAGGGTCCAGGCTTGGTTGTGTCCTAATGTTGAGTCAGGAGGTGATTGCTTATGGTTCCCGCCAGCTTAGGCCACATGAGTAGAACTATGCAACCCCTGATCTCGAGTTGGCAGTGGATGTATTTTCATTGAAGATATGGCGACACTACCTTATGGGCGAGTAGTTTATTGTCTACTCTAACCAAAAGAGCCTCAAGTACATCTTCTCACTGAAGGATCTGAATCTGAGGTAGAGGCATTGAGTTGAGTTCTTCATGGAATCTTCAAACTGAACCCCTAGCTAGGGGTATGCGTTCGTGTGACTTTTCTATAGACTACGGGTCTTGGTTTTGAGTATATCTGATTTGTTCTATATGTTCTGTAGACATGTACTCTAGATAGCTCACAATACCTTCACTTTGTGTACTGCTTTGTGGTTTTTCAGGGTCCTCAACTAAGTATTGTTATACTCACCCCTACACGAGATCTTCCCACATGTGTCATGTCTTATGCAGACGAGCAGCCTTTTGACATAGTCCAGGGTGGACGAGGACATGACCGAGCTTCATAAGTTCCCTATAGGTCGAGGCGTTCCTACAGCTACGAGAAGCGATCCCAGAACCTTTTGTGTTTACAGGTTGTACTTTGCAGTTTTTAGACTCTTGTTTTGGTGGGCTTGTATTCTGGCCCAGTTTACTTTCAGTACCTTACCTTCTGTCGTACTCTGTTGGATGGGTTCAGTTGTATGCATAAATTTTCTTCCTTCATTTTTTTACATTTCAGAATTTGTGGTCTTGGAGATGTGTGTGTGTGTGTACAGGTACTTAGGCAATGCCTCCCATGTTACTAATATGCCTAATCGGTGCTAGTCACTAGCCCCTGGCCTATTGGAGGCAGTCATGGGGATTCGCAGCACGGGCCCCACTAGGACAGCTCATGACAATAATAGCGGAAAATATCCACTTGTGTTGTATAGTTAAAAAAACTCTTCCCTCAATTTTCCAAAATGGTTATAAAGTACCTCATTTGGAAAATGATGGAAATATTCCTTTCATAACATTTTATACAAATTTAAACATGGGTAAAAATGACATTAAATTTTTTTTGATAACAATTGGAATTACATTTTAAGAAACATGAACATGGATGATAAAGATGTCCATGTTGATACTTATGTATAAACAACCTCAGCTAATAATGAGAATTTGAAATTAACCCTTACCTCAAACTCTCCTTTAGTTGAGGGTGTGTTAACCTCATCTATAATGGTTAAAAATATTATTATATTATAATAGAAATATATCAATTATTTATTATATGATATATGATCCTATTATTTATTTGTCTTAATAAAATTTCATTATTATCATTATTTTAGTTGTGAATTGTTTTATTTTATTTTGTTTATTTTGTCATGTAATTCTTGATTCTAATACATTAGATATATATTCTTCATATTGATAGTGGTATTAAGTTCATAAATATTATATGTATTACTTATATTTTTTTAATAATCATTCATAAATGGTTGTACTGGATAATGAATTTCATCACGTTGTGGATACGGTATGACGTACATACGCACGAGCAATGATATCATTCACTTAATGGTAAAATGGTATATAATTGGATGGAATATTAATTATAAAGAATAATTATCATGTCATATTAACTATTTATATCCATTATAATCATCATTAAACCCATCATAAAAGGTGGTGTTGAATAAAAAATTACACTATGGTGTGGAGATGGTAAGTCGTACGTACGCATGGACAGTTATATTTTTATTTGTAAGATGGATAAAAGGAGGAATATGGTTGTGCAAAAATTATAATAACATCTGATCATTTATAGGATACTTGAGTTACTACACTAGTACTGAAACAACATAGTAAGATAAATTATATGAAAAAAATAAATTTGATTTATTTAGTAAAATAATTACCTCTTCTTAGAGTATCTCATTTAGATTTACAGAAAATTACTTTATAGGTTGGATTTCCTCCAAAATAATGGAAACTAGGATGAAGTGAGGGATGTTGGTAGGATAATTGGGAAGATTTTTTCATATCCAAAGAGCTTTATAATTGTGGATAAATTAGAAGGATATGTTTCCTTTATAAGAGAGGGGAGGGTCACTTTAGGAACTTCCAAAACAATTAATTTATTACATATTTTTTATTCGAAATAGCTCAAAAGTGAGTTATTTCAATGATAAGATGATTTTGTATCTAAATAATCTGAAATAATTAATTTTATAAAGTTTTTGATTTTATTTTTAACCTTATCATTTTTCTTTATCCTTAATTAATCTATTTAATTTTAATTATAATAAAAATATTCTAAATATTAAAAGGTTATAAATATGTACTTAAGTGGTGTAAATTGTCCATAAATAGACAATTTATGATATTTTGGACCATATAATAATCTCTTTTTAGTTTTAAAATATTTATAGGACTTTTAAATATTTTAATAAAGTGTTTTTTATAAAATATCAATAGTGTCAATTTTGACAATATTTGTTACATTAACATAAATTAAAATCCAAATAAATATATAACATCGTACCAAAAACTTGAATATACTCTTAAAATTTCATAGCCACCTAAAAATTCATGGAGTACATTAATTATTAAAATTATATTTATTTTAATATTTATAAACCCATTTATTTGATATTTTTATTAATAAAATAATTCCTACATCACTATTGTGTCATCAATAATGGTAATTATTTAATCTCTACAAAAAATAATTAAATTTAAATGATGTAGTTAATTCATTTATATTTTCTATTAATATTTATAATTGATTTCAACTATTGGTGAACTCTATATTAAAATAGTTATACTTATATGAAATGAGAGTGTGACATTTTTTGACATGCATTGATTGTATAATATTCATGTCATATTCATGGAAAATTGTCCATTACATGATTATATATCTAACCACAGATGATAATGGTCTAATTTAGTCATCCATTAGAATTTTGAAATTTGTTATGGTAATTTAATTATTTAATTTTTCCCTTAATTACATGATTTACCATTAACTGTGGTAATAAAGAAAATATTGCAGTTATTATTCACAATGTCAAAAAAATAAAAAATAAAAGAAAATAAACTTATTTAACTATTTTGGACCCACTTATTCTAAATATTGAATCCATTTTCATATATTCAAAACACATAAGTTTTAGTAATTAAATTAAATTTAATCTCGTTTATGGAACTATAAAACATGGTCTTAAAAGTAAAATCCATCAAAAGATTGACAAGTGTTTATATCAAATTTTGATTTGAAAATAATTCCATTGAAATAAATTATATTAAATGATAAAACTATAATCTTATTGTACTTATAAAATTAATCAAAATTTTAATTTAACACTATAAATTATTTCAATGAAAAAATATTTTTTCAATAAAAATTCAGTATTTTTCAATATTCATAAAAACATTTAACTTATCAGAAAAATTAAAAAAAACTGTACCAAATTAAACATTGATACTTGAGTTTTGAAGAATAGTTTTATTCTTTAAAAATAAATATATAAAAACTATTAATTATTGGATTTAAAATTAGTTCCCCATTTAAACGCAGTAAAAATACTTTAAGATAAAAATAGTCTTTTACTATGTAAAATTTCATTAATTATTATCTTATTCATATAACATAATTTTGACAGATTTAAAAACTTTTTATTAATTATCTAGTATTAATAAATTCTTAATTTCATTAATACTATTAATAACCACTTTTTAAATGGCTAGTTTGATAGATTTTTGGGTGGTCGAACTCGGTGTTGCATGTAGCGAAAACCAAAACTTTTTCAAAAACAAGTGTAACATAAAATATTAGGGCGATACAATATAATATTAAGAAAACCTTCACCTATTGTTAGGGAGATATTACTGTGCTAGAAAATAAAAAAATAGAACCAACCAATGGAACTTAGTTATTTAATGGGTTCACTTCCAAGTAAGAATAGATTGTCCATGGCATGGTATCGATGTAATCAAAGACCATAAAACCACTAGAAAATAAAAAATTGGGTGTTTAGAAAAATAATTTAATTTAATTTCAATTGTGTGGATGTATTTTCAATCAATATTTCTTATTATCCCAACATAGATAATAGATATTACAATGTTTTATAACCATTAAAAAAACCTTCAAAAAATGGGATTTAGTATGTTTTCACAAATCTACTTGAACATTTGTTGACGCTCCTTTCGTCACAGAATCTAAAGATCAGAAAAGGGAATATCTGAGATCAAAGTGATTCATCCTTTGAAGAAAACATCAAAAAATCAACAAAGGCATGAACAAAGGATCAACAGCAACCCACCACGCAAGTTATATCACTGCCGCTCAAGTACACTTGCGCGATGCTCTTGGTCGCGCAAGTGACTTGCGCGACCTAAGTGGTAACCGCCCGGTAACCGCACGGGGTCTTCTTTTGCCTATAAATAGACCCTGTGGGCCCCCCATTCGAGAGGATCTTTTTCCAGAAACTCGGATTGAAGCTCCCGATGCCCAAGTCTCTTCTCAAACCTTCCGGAACACTTCTAAGGTAATTTCTTACCTAGAACGGAATATCTAAAGAGAAGAAGGAAGGCCTAAGTGTTGAAACTTATCAACACTTGCGCGCCGACTTATTTCCTTCAATATAACTTGCGCGTCCCTTTTCTGGAAGAACCTCAAGAGGATTCTAAAGTGATTAAAAAGAAGTCTCTCAAGTATTTCAATTCCGATTGAGAATCGCGCAAGCACTCCTCATGTCGCGCAAGTAAACTTGCGCGACCAATACTTGCGCACCGCCGCAATACCTGCACGCCTTTCAAGACTTGTGCGCCCCTACATTTTTGGTTGCCCATCTTTCCCATTTCATCCCTCTTAAGCCATCACACCTTTCCTTTTCAAGATTCAGTCTTCAAGACACTCTTCAAAGCCATTTATGGCATGATTTCTTGATTTGACTTCCTTATCTGAAAGTTATTCTGTGGAATATCTCTCAAAACCTAGTGATTTAAATATCCTTATGTCACTAAATATGGGGAGTTCATTCATTCAACCTCATCCTTTAAGATGAGAGAATCCTTAACCTGGGTCTCCTTTTTAGGAATAATCCCCAGTTATAAGTCCTTTAATCTGGGCATCTTCCTTAGGAGTAAGCCCCAAATTCTTAAAGGCCCCAAACCTTAATTCCTTAACTTGGGCATCCTCCTCAGGAGTAAGCCCCAATCATAATACTTTAATTTGGGCATCCTTCTTAGGAGTAATCCCCAAACCTTAATCCCTAACCTGGGTCTCTTTTTCAGGAATAAGACTCAGTCATAATCTTGGGTTTCCTTTTCAGGAGTAAAACCCAATCATAAGTCCCCTCCTAACTTGGGAATTCTCCTTAGGAGTAAGCCCCAAGATTAGAGTATTCAAATCTCCATGAAGCACATATACCTTTCTGGATCCTGTTCATGGATTTTCTCCCTAAAAGTGAATCCTAAACCTTCATCTATCTTGGCAGTCATACATACATAAGCCCAAACCATTTCTTATGATTGCATCTTTCATGGCACAATTGTCTAAGTTTTTACCAATACCTCTTGTTTCTCACACCGAGCATGACTCACGTGAGCTTAGAGTGTAAAAGTAATTATGAAATCCTTCTTTGAGCCATCAATCATAAAAATACTCCCTTACTCGAACTACGTGGGTTCTGATACCTTTTCCAAGACAAAGGATACGTAGGTATCCCATTTATGGGTTCAATCCCAACTTTGAAATAATCCATGTCCTTCTGAATGACAATAAACTTCAAGTGCCCCACTCAGTGGCTTTAAAACCAGCGTGGTCATCATAATGACCAAGAGACTTTTTATATAAATGTTTTGAAGGATACCATTGACCAAGAATCTCTAAACAGATATAGATGATTCTCTATTGATGAAGAACCTCGAATACATATAAAAGATTCTCTAAAATTCTTGCATATTTAATCATTGATTGTTAAAACTAAAGGAAAGCACATTATATACTTGGTAATGTAATAAGGATTCACGAACATAATTTAAATCTATAAAGAGAGTCCCGGAGTAGACAATAATTCCCCTCAAAAAGGTGTGATGAGTCTGACCTCCCATCCTCTCGACCAATGAAAATTCCTAATCCCCATCAGTCCACAAACTAATGAGCACCTACCTTTGGAATGTAGGTCCAAACGGATGTGGAATCATTGGATGTTTCCGGTTCTACGAAAAAACCCGCTAGAAACCGACCAGAACGTTTGAATCTCCCGTCCAGGAGGTCATCCCCGAATTCCGTGCGAAACAAAAAATGGGGAACCCGACGTGAATCCTTAAACAAGTTAAAATGATGTTCTTCTTATTTGTTAGGCCCCTTGGGCCATCAAAGCAATCATTGACATGTGCTCATCCAAAAGATGCAGTGGCCGGATTCATCTTGATTATGTCTGTTATATAGAACAGGCACTCTTTTCTCAAGATCTTCTGCAAAATGGCTTTCCTTAAATTCACACCTGTGAATACTGCTGCTTTAAACACCTCTACTGTGAGGTCTGCTGCTGTGAAAACCAATGCTGCTACTCCTGCTGGAACGTCGTCCGCTCTGAGGATGACATCACCAACTCAATGTCTTCAACGCTGGGTTTCTAATGCACTGGTTAAGGAGTACCGTCGCAACGGTACTATCCCAACTCTGGAGGCCGCTCGTCAAGCCCTCAAAGTTAACAACTCTACCTGGTCGTCCGGACAATGGCGGCCAGCGATCAAGAATCAGGCGGTGCTGACTACCGTCTCCAACCGTTTCGGGTCGTTATCCCCGGAACGCAATTTCCATTCACTCCCTTACTCTGAGGAAGTGAATGAACAGGTCCCGCAGGGCCTTAATTCAAAAAGGCAGGAGTCCTTCTTGAGGGCTCCCATCAACAATCGCCGCCAGACTCGTGCGGTAGTGCGCCCTCAACATGATGAGGGTACCGACTCCAGGCATTCAGCTCAGGTTCCTCGAACCCGAGCAAGCAAGATGAACCGCCAGAGACGGAATCCGGTTAACAATTGGCAGGTTGTCATCCCTGCCATCTGTAGAGAAGTCCACCAACCTAACATGGTGGCGAACAATGAGCAGGCATACATACATGCCCGTTTTAATTCCGTTGTCCAGTAGACTCGTCTGGCAGCATCAAGCCAATTCCGCCAGGCAATTCCGGCGGAGTACTATAGGCAGGAACATGCACCTGCTTATACATCACCAGTTAGTCAGCAGGCTCGTCTGACTACATATGATGGATCTCGTCAACCGCGTTTGGAGAAGTGTAATCAGCAGGTACATACACCTGCTAATACTAATCAAGCCTACCAACAGTCTCGCTTGGTAGCGCACGGAGAAGTCAGTCGGAAAGCCCCGACGACAAACAGGAGGCAGACTCAACTCTCTGCCTCCACACATGAGTACTGTCAGGATTCACTGACAGGAAAAGGAGGACAGGAGCAGGCACATACACCTACTCGAAGCCCGGAATGGACGTATATCCCCGTTCTGGCGGCTGAAGTCACCAAACATATTTTATCAGTGGTGAAAGAACAGGAGCAAATTCCTGCTCATATTCTGGATGCTTTCCAGGATATAATAACAACTTCAGCATCATCTCAGGGACAGACACATAAATATATCCCTAGTAATGGAGTGACACATCAATGATTCACTCCGGAACAGACACACACATCTGTTCCAGTCCAAGAGGGTTATGGGGCATACTCCCCCATATCATATGGACAACCAAGCCAGGAACATACACCTGATTTGAGTGGAGATCGTCATCCTAACCTGACCATCTTTCCTGATCAGGCACATACACCTGCTCAGAGTAACCACTTTCGTCAACAAGTGGTTTCTAAAGTGAGTAAGAAGGCATCTAAGAAAAAGATCCTCCCAGCACAGTCAGGAGATCAAAGGCCAATCTGCAACAAAGCCTTGCTCGATGATGGAGTTCTTGAAGTCCTCAGACATTTATCTGTCGGAATTCAAGATTCTACTCTCTCAGTTCCCAATAATGGGAACATTAATTATGAAGGTCTTCAACAGACACTTCCTCATGAAGGCTTGCTTCATGAAAATTCGGTCAATCTTGAAGTTTCTTCTTCAGATGAGAGCCACAGGAACCCTCTGTGTGGTCAGAAGACCAAGGAGCAAGAGATCTCATCTTTTGCTGTAACCCATTATGGTGGTCCTCCCCATGATGATGAACTTCGCTGCGAAAGTCCTCTCCGCAGTAGTGATTCACATTGCCTGGAAAATACTCCAGTGGATAATGTAGTGCCGAGAAAGCCCTCTTATCTTGAGGCACTTGCAAACGTGAAGCCAGTCATGTCTGATTCTTTACTATCGGCAGGTGAAACTTTTTCTCCATCAGAGGATAGCATGGGGTTAAGGTTATTCTCCGAACCATACCCAGGTCATTCATCTTCCAGCATGAATAGTGATTTCTCTACCAATCTTGTTGAATCCGATGAAGCAACAAGGAAAAACCAACTCTGGTCAAAACAGGTAGAAGAATCTTCATTTAATGATAAAGAGGAAATGCTGAACATGAGGAAAAAACTGGCAAAAGGTGAAGTACCAGTCATGTTTTGTCCTTTGGCTGACTCCCAGTATGACATTCCAAAGATGTTGACGGATGATGGAATCCATGATATTCGTCTCAACATATGGAAAACTCTTTGTCAATTAAAGAAGAAGGTATTATCTTATGATGAATACGAAAATCATCTTAAGATAATAGAAGGGCTACAACGTCAGATTGATTTGGCATCCTTATCAGTCTCTCGGTACCCGAAGGCTGAAAAGCAACAGAAAACCCTTCAACGTTCATGCCTTGGCGCACTAAGAAAATTGCATCAGTTAATTTCCAATGCTCCATCTATTGTTCATTTCAGAGGATGGGGTGTTCATGGAGCACTACATTTTACAGTGCTTTCCAGTCAGCAAAGCCCGCCGAAAATGGTCTCACGCAATGTTATTGCCCATGGCCGGCCACAGTCAATGGGCTTTGTTCATAATCAAAAGCATTCTCAACAACTGGCTTCAACTAGTTCCTCTCAAAATCAAGTATATAGAGAACATGTTGTTGAATTTCTCCTACATCAAGCAGGCGAGAATATTGCACAAGCCTCTCGTCTGGAGAAAACACGTCATCAAATGACAGAAGTTTCGTAAATCATCCAACGGTCTGTTGAACCAGGTGATAAAAGTGGATACAGGTTAATGCATCCAGCTAATTTCCGAACTATGATTCGCAAGATCAAGAGATATTTTAAGAAGATCTCAGGCATAGCATGTCAAGAGACACCCCAGCTTGTCAGACTGGGGACTTCTCTAACCCAACCCTCAGAGTCAACAAATGGGATTCGAGGAGTTGAGCGGAAGCAGCAGGAACATCCCCAGTCCACCGGACTGGGGGCTTTTTCAAATCCTCAATCCCTCCCTCAGAGAAATTCAGTATTCTCTCGATTAGGGAATAAGCCTCAAGAGGAACGAAGAGCCAAGCTATCAGGAGATTCTCTCCAAGTGACGGTTCTCCAAGAAGTTCCTGAGGGATCAAGTCAACGGAATTCCATGTCTCATCATGGACATAGAAGAAGACAATATCACAGAAATTCTGATAGAAAGGATTCCATGCAATATGCATCCATTAATTTCATCAATGTCGTTGCTGCTGATTCACCAGATGAGGCTCAATCAGAGGGATCAGACGAAGAGGTTCCTGCTCAAGAAGTTGCGCACACAGACCTAAATGAAGAAGGTGTGTGCACATGTAATCAAAGGCTTACCCAAAATCTGGGTATTCCTTCAAGTAACCAACTTCCCCCTATCCGAAAAGGATCCAATAAGGGGAAAGGAAAGAATCAGTTTACTTCTCACCCTTCCTATGAAGGAGGTCAATCGCTCTCATTAGAGAAAAGGTTTGCACAACAGGAGGAAGAAATGAAAGAATTAAGAAGGATGAATGCAGAACTACTTCAGAGTAGTCTTCTTCTTAAGAATGCTGAAGTCCGACAGCCGAATGAATTTGTTGTAACTACTGAGATGGATTAGGAATATCCTCCTTTATCATTACACCCTCATAGGTCTAATCCTACGGGTCAAACGCAACAACAGTTGGAAGCACTACCATCAGTTACAGCACCAACCACCACGTCTGTCCAAGCTCCATTCATTGCACCTACCCAAAACCAAGTTCAACCTGATGTTTCTCAAATGTTAATAACTACTATTGAGTCATTAACATCTCGGTTAGAAACTATGGAAGGGAAACGGGCGCAAGTTCAACCTGAAAAGAAAGTTTACCCTGAATGGGTAGATTCAATTTCTCCTCCATCCAGTTTTGGAAACCCTGTTTTCCCAACTTTCAATGGATCAGGCGACCCTGAACAACATTTGACGCATTACGTGTCTTGTTGTGATCCTATGATGGGAACTCCAGAGCAGCAAGAAGTAGTGAAACTTAGTTGCTTCGTGCGAACTTAGTAAGGACCAGCTTTTGTCTGGTATACAAGCTTGCAATCTCAGTCAATCATCGGATGGGAGGATCTTCGTCAAAAATTCCTTCTTCAGTTCAGCTCAACTTTGCCAAAAACGACAGTTTTCAATCTTACAAACTGCATGCAAAGGGAGAATGAATGAGTCTCTGATTTCATTGCTCGTTGGAAGGGATTAACGTATTCCCTGAGTTTAGCACTCTCTCAGGAGGAACTATTGCCAATCTGTGTGGCAAATTTGCGTGACGAATTATGCACGCCATTGATCCCTGTGAAATACAAAGGAGGGTTTCGAGACCTTACTTCAATCGCTCAACAGATTGAAGATTCCCTTATACAGGCTAAGGTTAAATCTTGTATAATTCTATCAGCTCCAGGAAGAAGAATGGGTAAAGCGGAAACTGCTACATTTATGCTTAAACAAGCACCTGTACCTATTTCTACTTCAAAACCTTCATCTTCTCGAAGGGCTCCAACTCCTGAACACCAACAACAAAGGCTATTTCGTCCAAATGATCAAGAAGATCAACGACGAAAACAATTTGAGGATTTGAAGAGTAAAACATACTCTTTCCGAAGTGAGCAAGTTCCTGGTTACTTCATTTGAGCTCTGGAAAATAATTTGGTTCAATTACCAGTGCCCAAGAGGCCAAACAAGGAAGGAGATGAAGACCGTCCCAATTATTGTCCCTTTCATCAAATGTTGGGGCATCCCATCCAGGAGTGTTTTGTCTTTAATGACCTCCTGAAAAAGATGGTCGACTTGGGACAAGTCAAATTGAAGGGTTCTTCAGCTCATGTAGCGTGTATTACCACTACAGATACAGAGGAAGGAGGCGAGTGGCAGGAAGTCAAAAGAAAAACTGCGAAAAAATATGATGATTGGATGGTCAGAAAGACAATGAATCGGACCCATTCCATTTTGCGAACACAATTGAAGAAGACAATTGTGTCTCCTACAAAAGCTACAGTAAAGCCTCCATCAAAAGACAAATCCTCAAAAGGGCAGTGCAATTCAAAGAAGAAAGAGGAATCAGGAGAAGATGAGTATGTGTCAAAGCCTAAATTGTCTTTGACTCTGGCAGATTTCATGCCATCTACTTCAATGCTACAGGCACCGCCCCACCAAACGGCACAACCTAAACAGGATAACCAGGCAGAGTCTTTATCAGAAGAAGAGTTAATCTTTGGTTCTGTTAATATGATTCAATTAACAGATCCATATTCCAGTCTTGATGAGCCTGAATTCCCTGTATCAAATAAGGGAATCTGAGGAAGTTCTAGAGGTTCAAGATACATGGGAAGACGTGGATCTTTCCGAAGACACTACTCTAATTTTACCCCTGCTAGCACTGTATATGCAGCAGAAACTTGTGGTAGAGCCCTTCAGCGAGCTCAAAAAGAACAAGCAAGTTCTTCTGCCAATGGCCAACTCAGTTTTGGCACAGTTATTTTGGAAGACCAATTAAAGGTTCCACCTTCTTTATCTCAGCAAATAAATGGATCTAATCAGTCTAATTTGCCAAAACCAAGGATGTTGCCAACTTCAATACAAGATGCATCAGCTTCCAAAGCATCTGCTTCCAAGATACCTGCTAAACCGCATATTCCTATTGGGAAACGCAGACCTCTAGATCAAAAGTATGATATATTGAAACACTTGGCCCAAGTACCAGCCATGTTGTCAATTTTGGATGCTTTGAATCTGTCAAAAGATCTTCGGGAAGCACTCATCGAAGCTTTGTCAAGTCCTCAGGAGTTTGAAGCTCAAATTGCTGCAGCTGAAATCTATTACATAGAGAATAATCCTGTAAAATGCCATGCAATGATATATTTTACTGATAAAGATGGAGATGATGTTGTGCATGGTCACATAAAACCTTTGTACTTATCTGGAAAAGTCAATGGTGTAGATGTTCGAAGAGCTTTCATTGACAATGGTTTAGGAGTCAACCTCATGCCCATTCGTACACTTCATCGATTGGGCCTCACAGAATCTGATTTATCTCCTTCTACCATGATGTTACAAGGATATGATAAAAATGAACAAGAACCACTGGGAGAAGTTACACTCAGAACTCAGTTTGGAGATCTTGTATCCAATTTGGATTTCATGATTGTTGATCAAGACTCAGCTTTCAATATCTTGCTTGGAAGACCCTGACTACATCAGCATGCAACTATTCCTTCATAATACCATCAATGTCTCAAATACTGTTTCGATGGTCAAGTTGGAACATTGTATGGTGATAAGGCCTCGTTCAAGACATGTGAGTCTCAATACATTGAGGCGGAATTTTATCACATGAAAGGAAGAGAAAAATCTACAATGAAGGAAATTACCAAAGTTAATGCTCCATATGGTTTGGAGAAAATTCCAATAAATCCATTTTTACATGTGAGTACAGATTATGTGTTACCTATTAGTCAAATTAACAAAATAGGACCAAATCAAAATACTCTTATGGAAAGATCCATAATGTCAATTACTGCGATCGAGCCAGAAAACATGGGAGAAATTGGTAACCTACCAAGCAGTGATGAAAGCATAAGTGGTGACGTTTTCATTTCATCTGCTGAATTCCAACAAGTCTATACTTCGCTAATCAAGCCAGAAGAAGTTATAGCAACACTAGAGGTGAATAATTATGTCGATTCTCAGTCCATCATCTCCTCTTTATTTCCCAAAGAAGACCCTTTATCATCAATAGGGTCGGAAATGGAAGCTTCTTCTTCAAAATGTGAAAATTTTGACATCTCTTATGATCATGAGAATTTCATTTTTTTCATCTACTTTGCAAGTAGAAACGGAAGAAATAACACATGATGAAAAGGTAGAGGAAGATCTTAGAGATACTCCTCCAGCAGTTAAAGAGGGCATCTCTACCACTGTGGATGAACTCAGAGAAGTAAATCTGGGTACAGAGAAAGATCCACGCCCCACTTTAATTAGTGCGGCCATGATCCTTGAAGAGAAAGAGATGTATATTTCTTTTCTAAAGAAAAATAAAGATATTTTTTCTTGGAATTATACAGAAGTGCCTGGGCTTGATCCTGATGTTGCTACTCATCATTTGGGTTTACCAAAAGAACATCGAGGTTTTAAGCAAGCCGCGAGAAGAACACACCCAACCTATGATTCCAAAATTGAAGCTGAAGTGGATAAGCTGATCAAAGCCAAATTTATCAGAGAAGTTCAATATCCCAAGTGGTTGGCTAATATTGTCCCTGTAAAGAAGAAGAACGGGCAAATTAGGGTTTGCATCAATTTCAGAGATCTTAATCGGTATTGTCCTAAAGATGATTTCCCAGTTACGATTACAGAACTCTTAATTGATGCGACAGCTGGATATGAAGTACTTTCTTTCATGGATGGATATTACGGATATAATCAGATCCGAATGGCCCCAGAAGATGAGGAATATACAGCCTTCAGAGCTCCTCAAGGTGTGTTTTGTTCCCGGGTGATGCCCTTGGGTTTAAAAAATGCAGGTGCAACATATCAACGCACCATGCATCGTATCTTCAAACCTCTTTTAGGGAAGTTTGTTGAATGCTATGTAGATTATTTGGTGGTTAAAACCAACAACGTTCTAATCACTTGGCTGATTTGGAAGTCATATTCCACAAGCTTCGACAATATAATTTGATGATGAACCCCTTAAAATGTGCTTTTGGGGTAACCTCAGGAAAATTCCTCGGCTTTGTTGTACGCCATCGTGGTATTGAAGTTGATCCTGAGAAGACCAAATCAATCCTTGGTATGTCACCTCCTCAGAATTCGAAAGAATTAAGAGGACTTCAAGGACACTTAGCCTATATTTGGCGTTTCATCGCCAATTTGGCAGGAAAAAGTATACCCTTTACCAAATTATTGAAGAAATGAGTCACTTACCAGTGGACTGAAGAATGTCAAGAAGCAATTGATGTTCTCAAGAAATACCTCTTGAGTCCACCAGTACTCATGCCACCTGTTGAGGGTAGACCGCTTATTCTCAATGTGACAGCTCTAGAGCGATCATTGGGTGCCTTTCTCGCTCAAAACAATGATGCTGGGAATGAAAATAGCCTCTACTATCTTAGTAGAACTATGCTTGAAGCAGAAACCCGGTATTCAAGTATTGAAAAGTGCTGCCTAGCATTAATCTTTGCAGTTCAGAAACTGAGACACTACCTGCAACATCACGAGGTCCAACTGGTATCTCGTAATAATCCGCTCAAATTCATCCTTAGTCATCCAATGCTTACAGGACGTCTAGCAAGGTGGGCAGTTATTTTGCAGCAGTTCGACATTCAGTATGTATCTCAAAAGGCAATTAAGGTCCATGCTCTGGCTGATTTCATGGATGAACATCCTTCAGTGGAAGACACGTCTTCAGATATTGAACTCCCTGATGAGGAAGTTTTCTCTATTCAAGAGAGTCCTCAAACATGGGAAATGTATTTTGATGGTGCTTCCAGAAGTCCAACAGGGAAGAAAATGGAAAATCCTAAATTCAACAAAGTTGGTTTAGGAATTGTGCTCATTTCTCCAGATAAGGCATTGTTACCTTATTCCTTTTTATTGTGGGAAGGTAGTACCAATAATGAAGCCGAATACCAAGCTCTTATCACAGGCTTGGAGTTAGCGCTTCAAGCACAAGTGAATCACTTAAAGGTGAAAGGTGATTCAGACCTGGTAATCAAACAAATCAATGGGGATTATGCCATCAGAAAAGAATAATTAATCCCTTTGTATGATTAAGTCAGAGAGTTAATGTCGGAATTCCCTTCAGAACCGACATTTGCTTATGTCCCAAGATCACAAAATTCTCAAGCTGATGCACTGGCTAATATAGCCACAACTTTAGCAGATCTAAATCGGGACGAGACAACCATCTGTATTGCCCACCGTCATGCAATTTCACCTTATGTTCAAGTCATAACAGAGGAAATTAATGAAATTAGTCCCATTCCTGAATCGTATGGTCATACTACAGGATGGATGTCACCTATCAGGGAATACCTTCAAAATGGAACACTTCCACCTGATAGAGCCGAGAAAGAACAAATCCGACGACGTGTGGTCAATTTTACTCTTTATGATAGCCCAAACCACCTCGAGAAAATTCTCTACAAACATGGTTTTGATGGAGTTCTTTTCAGATGCATTGATGGTGAAGAGACAATGGATGTCATAAAAGAAGTGCATGCCGGAGTCTGTGGTGCCCACCAGTCTGGACATAGACTGTCTGATCAAATTCGAAGGCTTGGATACTA
This sequence comes from Viscum album, assembly GCA_963277665.1. Taxonomy (NCBI): domain Eukaryota; kingdom Viridiplantae; phylum Streptophyta; class Magnoliopsida; order Santalales; family Viscaceae; genus Viscum; species Viscum album. The sequence goes on along the minus strand of OY728129.1, from coordinate 520,526,698 downwards.
TTGGCATTTAATGATAAAAGATTGTGTTAATTTCACAAAGAAGTGTCATTCATGCCAAGTATATGCCAACTTCATTCATCAACCTCCAGAGTTGCTTCATACAGCTAAATACTCGTGGCCATTTTCCACATGGGGAATGGATGTGGTGGGACCTTACCCTTCAGCTACGACCAAGCAGTTTAAGTACATTCTTACTGCTACTGATTTCTTTTCCAAATGGGCAGAGGTAGTACCTCTCAAAGAAGTCAGTTCTAAATGCATTGTTAGCTTCATCAAGTCTAACATCATTACTAGATTTGTTGTCCCTCATTCCATATTGACGGACAACGACACCAACTTCTGTTCTTTTGAGGTAAAGAAATTGTATCCAGAATACAACATTAAGTCCAACCATTCATCTCGATATCATGCGGTGTCTAATGGCCAGATAGAAGCCTTCAACAAGACTCTTTCAAATATACTGCAAAAGATGGTGGATAAAGATAAGAGGTCATGGCCTGATAAACTCTTTCATGCTTTATGGGCTTATCGGACTACCACTCGCAATGCGACGCGGTCAACTCCATATTCATTGGTATATGGAACAGAAGCAGTCTTACCAATTGAAGTTCAATTGCCCTCACTCAGAATAGCCATTTGTGATCAGTTATCTATAGATGAGCAATCCCGAAAGCGGTTGAATGAATTGGAATAGTTAGATGAGAAAATATTGTCCACTTTGAACCACTTGGAAATCTATCAGAATCGAATAGCACGAGATTTAAACAAAAAATTTCGTCTTCGTTCATTCATTCAGGGAGAATTGGTATTGGTTCTCAGAGCACCAATGATACCAGGAAAGAAGCCTCCCAAGCTTGAACCAAAATGGGAAGGACCTTATTCAATACATAAGGTCTACTCCAATGGAGCGTATTCTCTAATCTCAATGGATGGAGAACATATCACGACTCCAAATAATGCCAGATTTCTGAAGAAGTATTTTGTATAAACAAAAAATATTGTTCCCAGATCCAAAACAGTCATATTGGTTCATATTATGTCCTATATACATGACATTAAACTGTACAGAAGTTCCATATTTTGTTCGAGATGACATTAAACTATATTGTGTCCTAGCAACATGACATTAAACTCTGTGGCACTTTCGTCGTCCAGCATGACGTTAAACTGTGTCAGTTCCCTTATCATTCAACATGACGTTAAACTGTCACATTGGTTACTATTATGTCCTACATGACAATAAACTGTATATTGTCCGAGATGACATTAAACTATATTGTGTCCTAGCAACATGACATTAAACTGTGTGGCACTTTCATCGTCCAGCATGGCGATAAACTGTAAAAATTCCCCAGAACTGATATCCTCATATTGGTTCACCGTAGTCCTAGCTACATGACTTTAAACTGTACAGCACCAGTTCATCCTTGTTATATGACGTTAAACTATACAGCAATGGTCCAGTATGACTTTAAACTGCAACTTCGTCCCACATGACATTAAACTGTGAAAAAGTTCCTTAAACCGTCCAGCATGACCTTAAACTGCATCATCCCCGGTCCATGTATATGACCATAAACTATTTGCAAATTTCTTATGTCCAGCAAGACGTTAAACTGTGACGTCCTAACTACATGACGCTAAATTGTATAAAAGTCCCTCACGTCCGGAAAGACGTTAAACTATATAATCATCAAAGGTCCAGCATGACATTAAACTGCACCATCAACGGTCCATGCATATGACCTTAAACTATTCGCACTTTCGTCCAACATGACGTAAATGGTGTGTTATTTTGTCCTTACTGCATGAAATTAAACTGCATAGTCCCCCTTTCGTCCAATATGACGTTAAACTATTTTATCCCCATCGTCCTAACTACATGACGCTAAACTGTACAGAAAATCCTTGATATGTCCAACATGACATTAAACTGTATTTGGTCCCTGCTACATGACACTAAAATTTGCATCGTTAAGGTTATTGTTAACTCTTGTTTCTCACACCGAGTATGACTCACATGAGCATAGAGAGAACATCAACCATAACACTCCCTTTGGGCCACTAACCATGTGTAAATACCAAAAAAAATTAGTTAGATCATTGTCCCCAAGAACAATTTGATCATTATTTCATTCTTTAATTGAACTACACGGACTTTGATCCATGCCCTCCAGACTGGGGATGTAGGCAACCTCCCAGGGTTCAAGCCCAAAAACAATCTCTTCACATCGGTTCACCACCATCTCATATGATGTTGATTTGTGAAACCGCCCCTGGAATCAATATCTTTACATTGATTCACTTTCGTCCTTGTTATATGACATTAAACTATACAACACTTTTGTCCAGTACGACAATAAACTACAATATCCTTTGATTTCCTCATTTGAGAAGGAACCATTATTGACATTTATTTTTTAAATCATGTTTCATTTTCAAAAAAAAACTACGTGCATACATGGTAATGCCTGAACTTTTTATCTTAGGTTAAACCATCATTGCGCTAAAGTCCCCTTTCACCCTTCACATGTACGAACCAAATTTGTACAAAGGGTAGTTCTAGAACTACGTAGACTTGATTCCCATCCTTATGGGATACGTAGGAACATTCGAGTGTCCCTCGAATCCAGTCCCAAGTCTTTGGGGCCTAACCCCAAATTTCACTTTCAGTCCCTTATCTGAAAAGTCCTCATGAAAACACACACCGTGTATTAATTATTATTGTCCGAATTCTATGACCTTAAACTAATATTTCTCATACTTTCTTCCTGCATGACATTAAACTACATTTCAAGAACTACGTATGGCTTGATTCTCATTGTTATGAGATACGTAGTGAAGTCCAAAAGTTCAATTCAGGACCCAGCCACAACATGATTATGGTTATCATTGACCTATGTATCTCTATATACATTGGACAATACCCATATTTATGTGTTATAATCCAAACCTTAAATATTTTCAGATCTTCATAACCCTTTTCATGACTTCTAGTCACAAAAATGTCAAACTTCTGAGAATTCTTTTGCCTGACTATGCAGCACGTGCCCATAGGTGGCCTTGCATAAACAGTCCACATCAGATTTGTCAGCCGAAAGATGCTATTTATTTGACCATGCAGCCAATGACCTTAGGTGGCCCTGCATATTTCAACCCCCTAACGGGTTTGTTAAATGATGGTAACTTCATTCTTGGGAAGAATTCCTCTTTTGTCCTTATTGGTCTTAATGGCAATATGTAGGGATTTGCAACAAATAGCCATCCTCAACATATCTGTCCCATATTCCCTTTTCATGATCTGAATGTATTCAAGTCCATGGTTTATAATTTCCTTCCCTATGCTTGGGTCAGACCTTCGTAGGAGTGCCATTCATCCGGTTCCTAAATAATATTGTGTGGAAATGTTTTCACTATATTCAAGTACCTCTTTCCATACAACAAACTCTATAATTTCGAAAATTTGAATCTCCATAAACTTTCACTGGATTTTAGCACTAGGAAAGTAAATCTCTGGGAGTTCTTTTGCCTGACTATGCAGCACGTGCCCATAGGTGGCCTTGCATAAACAGTCCACATAACAGACTTGTCAGCCGAAAGATGCTATTTATTTATCCATGCAGCCAATGACCTTAGGTGGCCCTGCATATTTCAACCCCCTAACGGGTTTTGTTAAATAATAGTAACTTCATTCTTGGAAACTACTTCTTATAATTCCTTTTGGCTCTTTTTCATATCATTCCTCAGATTCAAATATTCTTAAGCCATAGTTTACATATTTTCCCTCATACTTGAGTATGGTAGTATGTTTTCAGATGAACTTTCAAGGAATTGTGTCAATTCTAATCCATTTTGGTCAATGCTATTTCGACCTTAAACATTAGCCCCTTTATGTCCGGCGTGCATGACTTTAAACTTCCCACAAAAGACAAAGGAACTCTGAATAAAAGTCAAGTTCCAGCTCACTAAATATACATATTTGTATGATTTAGGTAATATTGAGAAATTAAAAGGTTCAAAGTTTGTAGTATTATTTGTAATAATCCTAGTAAAAATCAAACTATGCTTACTAGGCCCATTGGCTTAAGTAAATTTGAAGCAGGTAATGAAAGAATGCAAGTACAAATGATTGAAGACGAAAGTGTTTTTCATTGATACACAGGAGATAGAAAGACATCCACATACTTGAGTCTCTTCTCTTTTTCAATAATTATAGATGATTGTCATCATAAGTCTTCATTTGATGTATAGCATCCTGAGCCTTATCAGCAGTTACTTGAAGCTCGTGCACTTGACTAGCTTCACTCTTTTCAGCTTGCTGAAGTACCTTCTTAGCATCTGCGATGGCTTTCATGCCATTCATATGAGTTTCATCCAATGATTTATTAAGCTGATCAAGTTCCCCAGTAATAGCATCTAACTGTTGTTGGAGTTGCACCTGCTGGATGACCTTTTCTTTGATTTTTTGCTTCAGATCCTTCATCTTGGCAGCATAATCAGCTTCAGCTTGGGATACCGTAGCCTCAAATTCGCCTATGTTGACTGAAAATTTTACGCTGGTCAAATCTTCGCGACTTGTCTGTACTTGCTCCCTCCTGAAAATGATCTGTTTCACCGCAGCATGGATCTTTAATACCCAAAACCACCAAGTCCCAGTATAACAAATTTGGATGACAATCGAGAAATTTTTGATGGTAGATCTTCTAAAGGCACCCCAGATATGATGTTCCATATGTTGTTCCTTGCCTTACGTCGTGAAAAGATGAATGCTTTAAGCATCTCTAGATCTGATTCAATATCATCGTCAGAAGGGGGTATGTAATCTGGAATTAGTGCACTTAAAGAAGTGACCTGTCCTGCTTTTCCCCCCCTGATTTGTGCTTCTTCACTTGAAATTTCTGTTGGGGCAGAGGCTGAGGCCCCACCTCCGGATCTAGTCATTGCAGTTGATGGTCCTGCATGATTAATTGAATGATTTAGTCAGCTTCAAAGGATAACACATGAATAGATGGTGTTGCGAATAAAGTACAATCACAAATATTGTTATCCCTTACCGAAGGATGGTTCAGCAACCTGAGAAGACTTTTCCCCATCTTTCCCGGTTTCAACAGTATTTTCAAGATGGGTATCAGGAGGGTTTATTGGATTTAGCTCTACTTGAGATAATGTTTCTGCAATGATAGGGTTGACATCAGTGTCCACACCCTCTTCGGGCATTGGCAGTTCAGCAGCTTCTACGAAAGAAACTGCATTTTGTTTTCAGTCATGGTTAGAAGTGTGATTTTTTTTAAAAAAATTTGGGCGAAGGGTAGCACTCACGCCCAAGGTCTTCTAAATCACATGACAACTTAGCATCATCATAAAATTCTTCGAAAGTCATTCCATGATTCACCATTTCATCCAATGATATTTCAGAATCCTGGTTAGTCTCACCAGTGGGAGCATTTGCTACATCTTCTTGTTGACTTATGTCCTGTAACCCCTGACCCTGGATAGCATCTTCAGCAGTAGGAGGGATACTTGGAATGGATGCTAGCTCTTCTCCAGGAGCAACCAGGTCAGCTTGTGTCTGTGATTGTTCTACAGCACCCTCCAAGGCCTTTGAAAAAGGATCGGTCCCTTCCCTCAAGGGGGAAATTGAAGAAGCCACTGCAATCCTCAGAAATATGAGTAATCATATGATTATGGGTATAAACTCATGGTTGTTCGAAGGACTTACCGCTGCTAATGAAACGTTTAGCTATGGATTTCCTCCTTCATTGCCTTTGCTTCTTTTGTTTTTTTGGAGTATCAGTGGTCTCCCTTATAGGAACTTGGATTGGCGAATGGAAGGCTGTGTCCAGTGCCTCATTCATGGCCTGCTGGCCTGGAGATATCTCGCCTGGTTCACGAGGAGAATCAGCAGTAGCCCCGATAGCAGTACCACCAGGGCTATACTGTGGCGAAGGAACCCCAGTTCCATTCTTTTCAAGCTGTGAGACGAAGAAAATAACTTCGTTTAATAAAGATTCAACTGAAATCAAGTTGCAATGAAAATAAGGAACGAAAACTTACATCTTCAGGAGCCACGTACTCTTGTCATTCCTCATCTCCAGAACCACCAGCCCCCTCAGTGGCACCACGATCAATCATTTCCTTCACCCGCCTGGTGATAGGAACCGAGTCATCAGTGGCAGATATGAGCATTTCCAGCTCTCTGATGTAAGCTCGCACTTCATTGGGGTTATCTTCATATTGAAGATTTTTAGAAGCTACAAGATTTCCTATTCCAGGAAGTTGTAGGCCCTCACACAAATCCAGCCAGGCGGTATCAGTACCACAGTATAATCTCTTCCATAGCTGAACAGCCTCTGGTCTTAGATATAAAGGCTGTTAGGAAAGTCCTACAATTTTCGATTTTAATTTCTTCCCAGCTCCTGCAACTACAGATAGAGAATAAGAAAGTAAGAATTATTACTTTATAAAGTAGCAGTGATTGAAGTTATTACAATCAAATAACTCACCAGGAGTTGATGGAGTGGGTCTTTTAATTCTGGCTGGAGGATTATATTGGGCACGAAACCGCTTTGCTGACGGTTGTGCCTCATCATCCCCATCGTGATAATCTGATGAATCAGTTCTAGAAGAGGAGTCTGTTGAACCTATTTCAGGTGGAGAAGAGTCACCTTCATGAGGAAGGGTTTCTTTCTCTACAGTCCACTTCCTCTTTCCCACTTGATATACTGGGTGATTTAATATCCCGTTGGGGTATGATGCTATCCAGTGTTCGGCATAAAATGTAGTCAGATTATGTGCCTCTTTTTCAACTGGTAGATCAAATACTGCCCCAGTCTTCTCTCTTGATGTCAGCAACCATAGTTGTCGAGCAACCATCAGATGTTTCTCTAACCTGACATGTACCAGAGGGGATACAACAATCTGTTGCAAACATTTGAATTGGCGTGCAAATCTATATGGAGCATAGGCCTCACATATGATTTCTCTATCAATCCTGACTACTAACACGCCATCCCTGCAAGCTAGCATGTATGCCCTCAAATCCAAATGGGTTGTCCCATCATCAACAAACTGCCCGGATGGCAGACTTCCATAGGGAAAGAAGTTGAATTCCTTAAACATTCTCAGCCTTACTTTCATGTAATAACCATTAACATCTAATGGAGCAATTCCATAGAATCCTTTCACTGACGGTCTAAAAGAGCTTCCAGGAATTTGTAATCCATTCTGTACATTGTAAGTCCTGAAGTGAGTGGCGATCCATCCCCACAAAACCTAGAATGGTCCCACTATTCTTAAAGGAGATTTACCCTGGAAGACGTGAAGTAAACTCCTATGAATCTTTGCTAAAATGGGGGTATCTATCCCAACCATTTTCCCTCATCAAACTTTCCCGCAATGACGAAGGTCCCTGGCCTAACGCCTCCCTTCGAATCCCTGACCGGCAAGAGATAAACACTGAGCCACATTGCCAAGAAACCCGCCAGATGAGTTTTCTTTGGAATTCATTGATTCACTTCATATCCCCACTTTTCAAATTCTCCTTCTTCTAGAGTTGGCCAGAATGTGCCAGGAGCTCCTCTCTTCTCAGGTTTTGGACAAGTGGTAGGACGTCTCGGCCTGGTATCCTTGGATTTCTTTTTCTTGGATCCTTTTTCTTTTGGCTCCATCCCTTTCTTCTCAGTAAGAAACACATTCATCCATTCTTCCGGATGAATATCTTTTCTAAAATGAGTTAATGAGGTCTCTGAACTCTTGAGCCTGTGGAAGATTTTAAAAAATTCTCGAGATAAAGCAGGAGTCTTCTCTGAATCATTCCAAGTCACCTTGGGAGGAATGAATTCATCATACATATCGCCCAAGATTGGAGCTCCTGAAATCTTATGGACATCCCACAAACTGATACCTACTTCTCCATGAGTCAAATGGAAAGAATTAGTTGCTGGGCTCCAGTGGCTGAGTATCTCTGGCATGAAGTTATCATGTCTGTAAACATATGTTTGCCCAACCCAGACAGCCTCATATATTGCAGCTCTCTTCAGGTCCTCGATAAACTCTGCGCAAGTCTGTCGCACCCAGTATCCCACATCCAGGTTGGCTTCACACCTCCCCCAGGACGGAAATCCCAACATTTCTTCCAGCCTTTGGATTGATCCATCTGAGCATTTCGGAATATTGAAGGATGAAAATGTGGTTGAAGATCAGGTGTATGTTATTTCAGATCTGGTGTGCAAGGGCTATGATGCATCACATAAGCCTTCTCCACTATTCCAGCAGTTAGAAATACTCCTCCACCTGAGATATTTGCTGAAGAAAAATTGGTATAATTCTGAAACCACGAAAATGGAAGATAATTCTTTACTTCTAGAATAATGACTTCTTGTAGATGACCATAGCCATACAAAGGTAGATAAGGGCTTTGGGGAAAGTTGCGATGATATTTTTTCAGATACTTAGCCAAATCTGGAAGAGTACTATCCTTGACAGTATTGTAATCGTGGCCAATGATGTCCATCATATCATCTATCCGCTTGCTAGCCAGTTCATCAATTAATCCAGGTCTAAGAGCCATTGAATCTTCACAAAGGTTGAATAAATTAAACTCTTAAATGGGTTTATTTTTCATAAAATTTGTGAAAGAATTTGGAAAAAATTGCTAAGGCATTAAGGCGCGCAAGTATGGAGATGTCGCGCAAGTGTTACATCTGCCGCGCAAGTTTATGTCGCGCATGTATCACCGCGCAAGCCCTATTACCTTGAGAGTATCGCGGCAGCGAGGAAAAATGGAAAAAGAGACTTGCACGTCGAGGAATACTTGCGCGGCGAGAGCTCGAGAAATTCGGGATCAGATGTTATCCACGGCCAAGAGCGGTGTATTTATAGGCCAGGAAGCCTATCTGCGCGCCGTACCGAGCGCGCTTAAAGGCATGCACGACGCAAACTTGCGCGCCGACCTCTGTGCATGGAATACTTGTGCGCCCCCCTTTTTCTTTGGATGGATTCGATTTCCTCAGAGTCAAATCCTCATTTCTCTCCGGATCCAACTCTGAGGGGGGACTTTTGTTGACGCTCCTTTCGTCACAGAATCTAAAGATCGGAAAAGGGAATATCTGAGCTCAAAGTGATTCATCCTTTGAAGAAAACATCAAAAAATCAACAAAGGCATGAACAAAGGATCAACAGCAACCCACCACGCAAGTTATATCACTGCCGCGCAAGTACACTTGCGCGATGCTCTTGGTCGCGCAAGTGACTTGCGCGACCTAAGTGGTAACCGCCCGGTAAATGCCCGGGGTCATCTTTTGCCTATAAATAGACCCTGTGGGCCCCCCATTCGAGAGGATCTTTTTCCAGAAACTCGGATTGAAGCTCCCGACGCCCAAGTCTCTTCTCAAAGCTTCCGGAACACTTCTAAGGTAATTTCTTACCTAGAACGGAAGATCTAAAGAGAAGAAGGAAGGCCTAAGTGTTGAAACATATCAACACTTGCGCGCCGACTTATTTCCTTCAATATAACTTGCGCGTCCCTTTTCTGGAAGAACATCAAGAGGATTCTAATGTGATTAAAAAGAATTCGCTCAAGTATTTCAATTCTGATTGAGAATCGCGCAAGCACTCCTCATGTCGCGCAAGTAAACTTGCGCGACCAATACTTGCGCGCCGCCGCAATACTTGCGCGCCATTCAAGACTTGCGCGCCCCTACATTTTTTGGTGCCCAACTTTCCCATTTCACCCCTCTTAAGCCATCACACCTTTCCTTTTCACGATTCAGTCTTCATGACACTCTTCAAAGCCATTTATGTTATGATTTCTTGATTTGACTTCCTTATCTGAAAGGAATTCTGTGGAATATCTCTCAAAACCTAGTGATTTAAATATCCTTATGTCACAAAATATGGAGAGTTCATTCATTCAACCTCATCCTTTAATATGAGAGAATCCTTAACCTGGGTCTCCTTTTTAGGAATAATCCCCAGTTATAAGTCCTTTAATCTGGGCATCTTCCTTAGGAGTAAGCCCCAAATTCTTAAAGGCCCCAAACCTTAATTCCTTAACTTGGGCATCCTCCTCAGGAGTAAGCCCCAATCATAATCCTTTAATTTGGGCATCCTTTTTAGGAGTAAGCCCCAAACCTTAATCCCTAACTCGGGTCTCTTTTTCAGGAATAAGAATCAGTCATAATCTTGGGTTTCCTTTTCAGGAGTAAAACCCAATCATAAGTCCCCTCCTAACTTGGGAATTCTCCTTAGGAGTAAGCCCCAAGATTAGAGTATTCAAATCTCCATGAAGCACATATACCTTTCTGGACCCTGTTCATGGATTTTCTCCCTAAAATTGAATCCTAAACCTTCATCTATCTGGGTAGTCATACATACCTAAGCCCCAAACCATTTCTTATGATTGCATCTTTCATGGCAAAATTGTCTAAGTTTTTACCAATACCTCTTGTTTCTCACACCGAGCATGACTCACGTGAGCTTAGAGTGTAAAAGTAATTATGACATCCTTCTTTGAGCCATCAATCAGAAAAATACTCCCTTACTCGAACTACGTGGGTTCTGATTCCTTTTCCAAGACAAAGGATACGTAGGTAGCCTATTTATGGGTTCGATCCCAACTTTGAAATAATCCCTGTCCTTCTGAATGACAATAAACTTCAAGTGCCCCACTGAGTGGCTTTAAAACCAGCCTGGTCATCATAATGACCAAGAGACTTTTTATATAAATGTTTTGAAGGATACCATTGACCAAGAATCTCTAAACAGATATAGATGATTCTCTATTGATGAAGAACCTCGAATACATATAAAAGATTCTCTAAAATTCTTGCATATTTAATCATTGATTGTTAAAACTAAAGGAAATCACATTTTATACTTGGTAATGTATTAAGGATTCACGAACGTAATTTAAATCTATAAAGAGAGTCCCAGAGTAGACAATAATTCCCCTCAAAAAGGTGTGATGAGTCCGACTTCCCATCCTCTCGACCAATGCAAATTCCTAAGCCTCATCAGTCCACAAACTAATGAGCGCCTACCTTTGGAATGTAGGTCCAAACGGATGTGGAATCATTGGATGTTTCCGGTTATACGAACAAACATGCTAGAAACCGACCAGAACGTTTGAATCTCCCATCCAGGAGGTCATCCCCGAATTCCGTGTGAAACAACATTATATACAATTTAACTTTTTTGCATGTTCTTATTAATTATATCTCTTAGAAGAGGGCATTAAATTATTCCTCGAAAACATTAATATTACTTCCATTCAATATTATCTCTATCTGGTACACATGGTTCAATGAAACACATTTCCTTACGTTATTCATCGGATAAACTATGTTTGATTGATCACCTTTTTTTGTCCAACCTCCTCTTCCTACAACTTGACACATGGATCCCTACCCTATGTATCTAATCACTTATTCACACAATATTACCAATAACAAATAATGTGATGAACTGTTCCCTTATTCATCAAAATGATTTGACATCATTCAATTTAGTCGATCACCTATGTTCTTTGTTTATATAATACCAAATAATCCCCTATTAATTTGATAAAAATTCAAAACCATTAATCTAGTAAAACATGATAGAAATAAATCACTAAATATCTATTTTGATGATATTTATTCACAATTTATCTTTATGGAATCTTAACTTTTACATTTCTTCTCCCAACTAATTAAAATAATGCACACACGATATCAATGCACAATAACTCATTACATTTTCATACAATGTATGATCTTTTAGGGAGATGCATGAATTTTAAAAACATACTCCCACTCAAATAGTTCCTCACAATGATCAAAACAATACGTTTTAATGTTATTTAAATATCTTAAATGTATGATTTTCCTTATGACCCAATTGATATATTCATCTTACAACATTTTTACGGTTCAGAGAGAGTCATGAGTCTCTCCTATACGATATTTAAAACATTGAATGGTCAAATTTTCATCATATAATTAATATTTTTATGCTTAACTAGTAAATAAATATGTTCCTTCCATTAGTTATATATCCATATAATTATTTAATCTAATTAAACTCTAACTCGTGTTCTAACACAACATCGAAGGAACTTTTCAAAGTAATATTTCCATAAACTTCATCCATCTTTTGACTTGAACATGGAACCATTTATAGTTTACTTCACATGGACTCTTTTTAATGATGAAACTATGTATATTCACATCTAATACATCATGTTATGTAATTATCTTTAGACTTTTACACTTCATAATATAAACATTTTAAAAGTTAGTCTTATAGACTTCTCAAAAAAATAAAAATATCTTCTATTTGATAAACTTTATTTTAAATCATCCCTCTGAGGTGTTTGTAATTAATCATTTTTATTACATAGAACGTTTCATAATCCCAATAAATACATATTATAACATTGTTTTTATTTGGATGATAGACTTCATCCGATGTACTTTTTTAGTGAACTAAATTTGTTACTTCTAAGAACACCCTCTAATCAGTATGATTTAAAATGTTAGATTAATGAAACTTTATAGATAAAACATATAATTTCATAATAAACAAAAAAAATGTTAATTATATACTTTATAACATTTATATTTTAAATATATAATAACAAACATTTTTTCGGTAACACTAGTATAATAAATGTTCACATCTTTATAGCACAATCTCTGTACAGTGACACATCATACTCCCCTTTGTACACAAGATTGGATCATGAAATACATAATTAGTTATGATGTTTTTAATTATAATAATTTAAAATCATCACCAGATTTTAACTTCACTAAAAACTTTGTCTGATACACTTGAGTGTGAATAGAGATGAAAATTCAACATAAACTTCACTAATCACTTCAGTCTAGTATTGTCGATCTGATGAACTCGATCTGATAAAAATATTCCAATATCATTTATTTAAAGTGGAATAAAATAATTTGATATATGTAAAATAGGAGAAAAGAAAACACTTTGAGTAACCATTATACTAACAAACTCTTAAAAATAATTTCCAAACATCACTGTCCTAATATGATTAATCAAGAAAATGAAACATTTTATAAAACTATTCAACATGTGATACCAACCAAATTTTTTCTTTCTATGGGTTGTTTCAGGATAAATTTACATTTTTTAACTATAACAAACTCAATAAACACTTCAAAAACATTCATTTAAAATCGATTTTCTCCACCTATTTGTTTAATTTCATCTTAACGTGTTATCCACATAGATAATAAGGTTTATTCAATCAATAAATTTTTGGAATGTGTGTTTCTCATATATATTAATTGAATTTATTCAAATTAAAATATTTTCATATAACATTAACATATTATTGATCTACCATCTTGTCAACTCTATCTAACGTGATTAACACTATAAAGTATTTAATTTGTATATTTTTTAAAATTTTACAATAATCCTTTGATACAGCATGAAATGTTTTAAGGATACATTATTATATAAATAAATTCATTTCATGATTTATATCTCTTATATCAATAATGTGTTGACAATATTCATTATGTTTATTCCCTAAATGAATCACCTTCAATTCTGAACGCAAAATAAAATAAATAAACAAATATATGTTAATATGGTTGATGCTATAAAGATTATTAATGATAGAAACAAGGATAATAATTTATCCACAATCCAAAAAAAATTCCATTAAATGTTATATTTATGAGAACTCGTCTTTCTTTATCCTCATGTGGGTTTTAAAAAGATTAACTTCTTTAATAAGTATGATCATTCTACTTTCACAATATTTTTTAATGTGAAGTTAGACTTTTGGCATTAGCTAGAGGATCACATTCATCAATTTTTGAAAAAAATATATTCATATACTTTTCCAAATGTGGTATACATATGATCTACCATTCATTAAGAACATTTTTAGTATTCATCTTTTTTGGGTTCAATATTTTTAAATAATATATCTTGGTACATTGATTCAATGGTTCATTATCATTGATCCATGTCACTTATTTATGTCTTAGTATTCAGGTCATGAATTTATTTAGTGTATTCCCCCATCTATTTTGAGTTAAACATAGTATCTTAGTAGCCCTAAAGTTTTCTTTCATTGGAATCATGTCTATTCCTTATTCATGGATATCTAATATCAGTTCAATCAATTTAATTCTCCCTTGGATTTTTTATATTTTAAGTTCAGTATTTCGTTGTTAAAATTTTTTGTTCTATAATTATTTGAAATATTTCATTACATGTAATTTTATCTCAAAATGTAATAATATATTCTTTAATATATAGTCCTCCAAAACAAATTTCATGGGTGTTCATTTTTCAAAAAAAATCTTACACTCTAATGTTGACCCACACATAGTTATCCTTTCTATTTTATTATCCATTTTGGCATTATTTATTAATAGAAATATGATTCGTGATTGGTAGATGTGAATTTACATGAATCATCACATTGAACAATTATATTTCAATATCTAGGGAAATTTTACAGCGATTAAAATTTATTATTTATGGATATAATCATTTCCATTTTATTCTATGATTTTTTACTCTATTAATATTTCCTCCCCTCTACTATTGACCCTCTATAATCACTATGAATTTGAATACCTTTTCTCCATTCAATTGACACATAAAAAAATATAACAAAAAAATTATGAATAAATATTTCTATCTTGTATGTGGTTCTTATCATGACAGCAAAAAAACCATTGTTCTTTTGAGATAGAAAAAACCTTGTTTTCTGGATTTTTGAGGAGAAAATATTCTTGATATTTTTTATATACACCAATGATAACTTTTTGGGATACATATAAATTTACTCCAATAATATCATTAATAATTTCTTATATGACACTCATTCTTCATGAAAATAAATATATTTCAAATAATATATTTGAGAAACAATGGTTACCTTTTCTTTTGAAGTTGTATTAGATGAATTTTAATATTTCATTAGATCTCATTTCTCCTAATATGATTATTTTTAGAAACTAGAATATTATGAGTAAAATTATTTTTAGAACTTATTATATCCATAATGTGTTAATATTCAACATATGTCTTTTCTAGATTTATCATTTTTGTGTCCAACTAAAGATACTTTTGTTCGAGAATATATTTATTATGCTCCCATGAAAAATAATTCTCCCCATTAATTTCTCATCATATAAATATGGAATTCATGCATCATACTCATAATTGTTCTATACTTGTGAAACTTCTTTGTCATATTTTCTTTCATTTTCATCTATTAATTTCTATAATAAATGGTATCTCTTTCAGTTGCTTCTAATTCTCACATCCATTTCCCACAAGCTTTTCATCTCTTAGATTTCTCATTGATATTTTTTTTTCAAAATGTGCATCATCCAGGATGTTTTTTTGATTATAAAACTACAAAATATATTCCTTGTCGGTCAAATATTATATGACAGTGTTACAGTTTAGAAACATTACTTCCAATAAAACATCTATTTCATCATCTTATAATTTTAGTTAGGGAAACGAATTTTTATTCCTTCTGGAAAACTAAATTATAGATGTGAAAATTTCAATATAGAGACTTTTTAAATAATACATTTTTTTAGTGTGAATCATCATGTGATTCCCAATGAACATTCTTATAAAATATTTAAGTGTATTAATATAATGGACACTTTTTAATAGATATATATGATAAGATAACACATTTAATATCATTAATTTTTAGTGCACCCTCTTTGTCCTTTGAAATTTTTCTTAATTTCTATAACCTTGTATTCTTCAAAACATTCAAGGTTTTAGAATAAACCAAAATTTTAGTGTTCATGGGGATAAAAACTATAATTTTCATATAAAGAAAATCTAAAACTTATATAAATCCACACATTATATATGACAGGCTAAAGCAAGTAGAAATCAAAATATATCTAATTAGAGGAAACCTAGATTATGTACAATACCACTTGTTATTCCCTTGAATGGAATTGTAGTTATTATGAGTGGGTGAATAATTAGTGAGAAAATTTTTAATGGGTTCTTTTATATTTTGATTTCCTTTCATTATTTTCAAATTTTTTCATCAATAAAGGTAAATTGATCTACTTTTGATATCCCAACATAAAATTTAACATGAGAGGTAGTAAATAAACCTGATAGCAACACACAATATTTTACAAGGCCACCACTAATGTGGGTTTCAAGGACCATAATATGAAAATATTTAGTTTGAGTAACCAATATACACAATATTATCAATTATATAAATGATATAAACCTCTCAAAAATAAATAATTATATATATATAGTTTTAAAATCATCCTACTATTTTATAATCTCTCAATTTAGTTCTTTATACTGGATCCGTCAAGTTTACAATGGGTCTTCCAAAGTCACTCCAAAACTATATCCTCCTTCTATATTGAAATTTCTATGATTCAACTAGTAATATTTTATTCATTAATATTTTTTTTCAATATAAAAATTATAATCTTTTATAGTTACATGAAATAAATTCTCAATATCTTAACTCAAAACCAATTATCTTCAATAGTCTGGAAAATATATATATTTATTTATGTCCAAAAATAGTGTAATCGTTACTCAACTAACATCTTCATCAGTTTTTTCATCTCTTTTACCTTTAATGATAATATTATATATATATTAGTACCTACTAAACTTATATCTTGTTGTATTTTTCTTCTAATTTCTTGAGGAATAATATCATCTTTCACTAAAATTCATTGTCTACATTTTTTCTTCTTCAATCAGGTTTAATATTATATATTCAATATCATTAATTTTCTCTTCATTTTCTCACATGAACATAATTATTATACTTATTTTTTTTATAGTTTATTCATAAAACTAAATGAATATTATTTTTATATTTTAATAACATAGAATCCTTGATATATATTATGATGATCTCATCGTATTTCTCATCCAATTACTTGGCAAGAATCACATTTTTCTATTTCTCATAATCTCACAATATTCCTCTTGTTCTCCTAACAATTATTCAAAAAATACCTATAGTCTCATTAAAAATAGTTGACAATACTCACATGAATTCCTATAGCTTTTTATATTTATAAATGATTTAAAATATTTATATTTGAAATCTCACATTTATCGCACTAAGATAATATGAATTTTTCCCCATTATTTATTATTTAATATTTTAATAAATCATGACTAAATTATTACATTAAATCCATAAATAATTTCTGAACAGTTGATGACATTAATCTCTATAAATGTAAAAATTTTATAGATATAAAATCCTAATGTAATAAATTTAATATATTATATATTGAATTTTAAATCTTAGAAATATCTTATAAATTATTTTGACTATCATTCAAATTCTTTTTAGAATCATACATATTGTCAAACAAATCATACTCATGGATTCTCATATATTCTATATTTTAAAAACTATATTATATATCATAACACCACTAATACATTACTTATTTTTCAGTAATAAATATATTCTTTTTTCATATTTGCTATATTACTCATGGTATGAATATATTATGTATCACAGTGTGATTGTTATCATTTCCACATTTCAACAAGAAGATACAAACATATATATATATATATCATATTATATATACTATATTCATATCAATGTATGATATTTTCTTTATATAATATTAATATGATATCATTAAATATCTTTCATGAATATTGATAAATGTTAAAAATCAATATAAAAACATTATATATGATAAAAAATATATTATACAACTTATTGAAGAAATATAATCATGTTGCCTCTTCTTTATCTTCATTTAAGATAAATTCTTACTTATCATCCTTATAAAAACCTTACATATTTCAAAACGTTTAAAATTATTAGTGTCAACATAGAATTAAAGAAAATTATAAAAAAATTGTCAATGATCTTCAATCAATTTCAAGGAATAACTAATCACATGAATAAAAATAAAGACAATATAGATTATAGAGGGAATATATAGAACCATATCAATCCTAGTAATTATAATTATAATTTTTATGCATATATATACTCAATTTTTATATTCCAAAAAACCATCATTGTCTTAAAAATTATAGATTCAAACTCAATATTCCTTAATAATCATTCAGTGTGTTCATTAGTGTATCATGCTGTCACAATTCTTTTTAACACATGACTTGTTTCTTAATTTTATGACCAATTTTTTCATTAACATTTCATATTTAGTTATATTTAATAATATCTATCATCTTAAAAACATCTAGTAAATTTTGTACATTGCACTCTCTTAAATTTTCAACAAATTTAATTGATTCTCATATAAGTCTAGGTATAAAATAACTAAATGTAAAGTCTAGTTCCTTGAATTTTAATGTCCAATAAATCTATGAAAATTATAATCTCCATCTTTATTTATAAACATTAAAAAGGAAGAAACTCAAATATTTTCCACTAAAAATATACTAACGGATCATCAAGATAGTGTATAATAGAAAGGAACACATTAAACTATCACATGAACTCTCTAAACAATATCCCACACATCAATGATGATATATTCAATCTTTATTTTCATTATAATTTGTATCATTAGTCAATACATATTTACATTACTCCTTCATAACATATTTAAAACAAATAAAACTCCCTTCCTCAGAATAAATTTATGGAAAATTTTCTAAAATGTGTGTTTCACTGACTTTATGAAAATTCATTGGATTTAGGGATCAAAACCATGGTATTGAATTAAACAATAATAAAACATATTTGATACTCTAAATTTATATCAAAAAAAATTTGATAATTGAGAGGACTTCAAGGGTAGATCAATTACATCATTAAATTATTATTCTTATAAACAAATTTTTTATTGCTATAAAATAAATCTAATTAGGGAGTAAAACCTGATAAAAAATTTAATTAAAGGGAAACATGGTACTAATATCCAATCCCATTAACACCCTGTATGGGATCAATCCCTAAACCACTGATTTTAGGGTTTACCCATATTTTATAAGAATTCTAACTAGGACACATCACAATACCATGGGTATCATGCAATCATCAGACATGTAAAATAAAATAATGATACGTAATTTTCAACCACCACCCTCCCACCACTATAAATAAAAAGGACTAGCCATATGATTCATGTTATACGAAGCATCAAGGCCATAGTATTTGATTGGTTCCATGGTAGTGTACTACAATTGAATGAAATAAAAACACAATATAATTGATATTTGTTTCACTATATAGTATATTGTTCTTGTTTCTAGAGGGAATGGTTGAAGAGTGTCATGGATACATAGAACTAATATAATGTAAGTAAAGAAACAAATACCATAAAATATTATTTATATGTGTTAGGATAATTAATCAAAGAGACAACTATAATAATGAGATCAAACAGCAATGCCACCCACTAAAAAAAATCCATAACCCACATTGAAACTGGTGTGCCTTATAATGATGAGGAATTTGAAGGAGGAATAGTATGAAAGGGAGGATATAGGATTGCGAAAAATATAAAAATAATAGGTAGGGTAAATATACCATTGGAATAAGTCTAAAAGATAGAATAATAATAGATTAGGCCAAAACCATAATTCAATGTCCCACATAGCCATGAACTATCAAATAATGACGAATAAAGGAGGAGGAATTAATGATTGAGGCTACGAGAGATGAATTTTATTAAATTAGAACCACACAACCATCGGTAATTTTGTTATGAACAATACAATAAAATATTTATTCTCTTTGAAACATATTAATAAGGGTGAGACTTACTATTGTGATTGATATTTTGAAATTATATCAAATATTATGATTTAATAATTATCACACTCTAAAATTGAAATATATCTAGTTTATGAAATGAAATTAATTATTTATTTTGATATATTAATATTCCCAAAGTTCTATTTTTTCACAAACAAAATGATATAGTAACAGAAAATTTTATTTATTTCTTCAGTTGAACTATGCTAGAAGGTGAGAGTCAATATAACGAAATCTATAAAAATTTATTCTCACTAATTTCTGTGGTATAAAATATATATCTGTATATATTTCATAATTAGGTTCACTTAATATACCATTTGGATCACTTGAAATATATTAATCGTTATCCCATATTTAATGGATGATTTTCACGATCTTCTATTATTATTCTATAGTTTGATATTTGGTTCTAATGGATCGTAATTAGTAGATTTTATTGCAACACACCCTTTTCTAGAATAATTTTATTTGGATATAGAACATTATAATGAGGTGATTTTATTTATTAATCAATTAACTCAAAAATCAAAAATGTATCTCGATTCTTCCTCTTAACAACTAATTGGTGAAAGCATGGAGGACCCAAAGAAAAACATTATCACATTTGTAGTTATACTTGTTTCCCTAAATAAGGCACCAATTTTAAAATATTATATCCATTTGAAAAGAAATAATAAAATTTGGGAGGAATATATATTCCTCGTCAGATGGATAGAGTCAGTATGAAAAAAATATCTTCCCAATGGAATATTAAATGTGAGTAAGAAATTGTGATAAAATAGATTAATGGAGAGCATGAAATCAATAACCATGGGGTAATACCTTTATTTCATAAGACATAAAAATTTATAGTAAATTTTCCCTTGGAACCAGTGAAATAGTATATCCCACATTATTAAAATTATCATGTAGACACATTTGAAATCATGAATATGACCCTCACAGAACTAGATTAGAAGGTGATGGTTCTCCTTGTTCTATAATAAATGTTGATTCACCCATTAATTGATGTGATATTAGAGAAAATAAATGTGATTCACTCAATTCTCACTTAGGTCAATCTTCATCTATTGATAATTATCAGTTCTAATACTGGATCTCTCTGACAGTTGATTACCTTCATAAAAAATTATTCCTTAGGATAGATCCATGAAGGAGGTAATTTATCAATGGGTATGTAATTATATCCTTAGTGAAACCAGAAATCCATCAAAATAATCTACAAATGGGGCATTGATGGATCCCTTTTGAGGTTTATATATGGAAAAAACCTCATATTTATGAAAAATAGACATTCTAATAAATATGGTAAACATAAAGTATGAACAAATCCTAACCACTAAATTAATATATTTTGGTACTTTTAGCCCCGTATAAGCAATAATGTCAATAAATTCATAAAAAAATTGATGAATGTCTTGTTAATTAAAATTTCATTCAATAATCTATGAAGGTGATATGTGGTAAAAAATAATCATGGAATATTGTTCTATAAAGGGTTAAATGTTTCAGCTCTTTTAACTAAAGAAACTGTAAGTTTGTTTATGTTCATTATTACATTAACTAAATTATTTTTCAAATGTGATAATGTAGTACCAATATAGGTGATCAAAAATAATTCCATGATAATTTTTTTAATAAAATATTTTTTAATAATTTTATGTTCCTCAAATTATTCACACGAATAATGATAGATTCTTTCAAAAACTATGTAACTAATATCTTTTAAAATATTGTTGATAGAGATGAATATACCTTCTCAGAGATGCTCATTAGTGCATTTTGGGATTACCACAACACTGTATTTTACCATACAAAATCAAGAACATATTCAGTTGTGTATATATCTAAAATAGTTTTTCTAATTGAGGTTCAATTTCAATAACTTTCAGAATCTATTTATTGTCAACTTATAAATGATAAACAAACAAATATTTGATTACATGAATTCAAAATTAGTGATTAGAAGAGTTTCTAGAATTACATAACCTTAGTTTTCTATAGATTCATTTTTAAAGTGAAATCAATAAAAGGGTTCAGTAACATGGGTTTTTTCACAGAGAATTATTTTTATAATTAAGGTCATTGTTGATTAGAGGAAAGAAGCATCCAAAATTGGTTCCAAACTGGGATGAACCCTAGATAAATCATAGTGTCTACTCTAATGGATCAAACTTCTTATTTAAATTGTATGAATAAAATATAACTCCATATAAAAAGGAATGATTTTTTAAAAAGTGATTTCAATAAGAAATTAAAATTAAAATCATAGGGTCCTTATCATATGATCGAAAACAACATGTCACGTGGTTCTTACCATGCATCCTTAAACTGTATGGTATAGATTTATTATCACATGAACTTAAACTACTCAATATATCATTTAACCCATATTAAATTAAATTACATAGATTCATCTATTCCAAATAACTCATGCTATATGAATTTAATTACATAATATATTAATTTAAATAGAATCGACATTTGTTTAGTTATTATTTGGATATAATAATATTTTAACTTTACAATATCATGGTTCACATAACCTATGGATAAAATTCACCATTTTTATAACTACAAGTGTCTTGATTATTGTTATCTCTAGATATTTAGTGATGTGTAAGTATCATATATTATAACTAATCATATATCCCCCTTTATTCTTATACATCATTTAAATCATCATGGTGTGCAGGCCTACTAATTCACATATAGCTTAATCTAGTATAGTGTATCCATTAATTCAATTTGGTTCTCCATAAAATATCTCTATGAAAAATTCCATTATTTAAAGTACTATGTGTATCTTCAATATACTTACTATATGATAAATAGTGATTTATGGATATGTTATCATAAGATTGAAAAAAAATTTATCTCATCCCATCTCATATTCAACCCTGGTTATTAGTTATTATTAATTCATATTAAGACACCATTATTATTCTTACCCTATAACATGACATTGTTATAAAACTATGTATATATATAGATATTCAATCATATTATTATAGAGTACGTAATAACACATATATCATTAATTCTATTCCATTCCATGAATTCTTATAAGAATATATTACAATTTTATCACTATACATAAATTTCATATGATTGACTCCAAGTTGTGTAATTATAAATACATTTGAAGACATCCATTCTATGTACCACACATTATGACTTAGTGATTTGAATTACCATAAACCAACCAGTTCAATTGATAAAGACTAAATATGATCTCAAATTACTATAATTTGATATAGTGATGACTCATGAACCATATATATAATTCATCTATATCTATTTAATGGTATGTATTTTTATTAAAGAAAATATTAACTAACCGCATATTCCTTTTAAAATATCACATAGGAACTTATTATTTGATCATGGGAAATGATCATAGCTAATATAGTTTTCTAAGGATAAGATTCCATAGTCATCATCTGACCATTAATAGTGGTCATTAAAGAATACTAGTTACTATTTCATGATATTTTATCCAAATGTCTAAAGATATGAATAACATAATTCAATATTCCTATAAAGAAATAATTGGATATTTTATCATCTATCATGTCATTATTTCGTTTTCACATTAATAAAATTAACTACCACACAACTCATGTTAAGAAAATCATTTTCTCATCATTCAAATCGAATTTATTCAATACACATGTCATAAAAACCTCATGTTTTTTGCGTGAATGACTGCAGCCTAATCATTTCCCTACATTATATCTTGAGAATAATGTATATGAATCATTTGGTTAATGATTTAAAAAATAAATATGAAATCTTCTTATCCTTTTTATGAATCAAAATATTATTCAAAAAAAATGGCTATATTAATTCATGATGGTTAGTTACGCTTTTCCAACCAAAGAAACTTTCGGTTTAATTTGTATGATCTTAAAATATAATTATAAATCATTTAATGTATTTCCAACAAGAACTATTGGAATATTATTCTATTGAAGAAACAAATATTATTTATACTAATTCTTGATTGTCAATTTGTATTAGGATAGTTATGATTATGAAGTTCAAGAAAACCAATTTCTCTTAACATTCCATTTCCTTACACTAACTGTCACATTTAAATATAATCAATATGTCGTTATACTTTTCACACCAACCATTTTCCAATTAGTATAAGAGTAATATAATAGTACAAATACACTCATGAATACATATATGAACATTGATTTGATCATTTATATGTGGTGAATTGTTCCCTCTTCATCAAAAGAGAACCACATTTGTTTTAAGTTCTATGATCATAAAAGAGGATCCACATCGTAGTAAAATATGTGTGATATTAAACACCAAATATAAAATCCTGATACAAATTTAAAGACCATTAACATCAATAGAAAAAGTTACAAATCATTTCATATAGAAAAATGTCATAGGAAAACCAAGATAAAAGTCATGTTTTTATGATTAAGAATTACCATTATATAGGTGAGGTAAAATTTTGGGAATAAAATAAAATAAAAAATTATAAAACATATCAATTTGAAAACCAAAGAAGGATAGCCTATAAAAATAATCTAATTTTTTTTATGGTTGGGGCTGAGGCCTTATTATATTATTAAAGAAAAGAAAAGACCCCATTTTATTAGGTAGGGGAAGACCCATTACATAGACTGAAGGCCCAGGGGCATGAAAGCCCTATTTTATGGCCCAAAGGGCCCTTCGGTGAATAGTTATACTACAGTACCCTGGTAGCTACAGTACCTCCAATTCTACAGTACCTCTACCGATATATTTTCACCACTGCTACAACTCCACCTTTTCTATAGTACTACTACATCGCCCTGCTACAATAACTCGGTAATTTTTTCACTACCTAGAATCAGTCTTGGTTCATTTTTATACCAAATAGAAGTCTTTACCAATTGGGTACAGTAGCATATAAACATCCTCTACTTGTTGAACCATAAGAATTTCTGTATTTGAAAAAAGGTATAGAATTAACATAAATATAAATACAAGTATATTTTATTGATCACCTATTAGACTATAAAAAATTAAATACGGTTATATCTTGGTCAATAAATCAGGGAAAACATTAGATCACTTGTTATTTCATCATATAAATTTGTCAATTTAATCCATATAAGTATCATATGATTGAATTTCAATTTATATAAAACCTTCAAAGTAATGTTTTTTTTATAAAATATACTTCATGATTTAAACATTCTATAGTGTCAAAAAAATTATCTTAATAAATAATAATTTCTTTATATTTATTCCTCATGTTCAACATATACAATTTTCATACACCTATCCATGTTTCCAGGTATTATAAGAAATCGAATCCCTTTTTATCTCATATCCTAATAGATTGGCATCTGTCTATATATAGGAAATATATATTACATATATATCCTTTATATAATCACATCAATGAAAATTTCATGAAGATAATAAATCAGTAAAATGTCATTATCATTAACCCAATATATTAAACCTTGATTTAAAAAATACATCATCCCTTCATTTTCAAATTGATATAATTTTTTATTATGTCGTTTTTATAAAAAAATTCATGTTATGAAATGATAATTTATTTTTTAGTCATATTATGATTAGTATATTAGAAAGGATTCATGTGGATAATGAATAATTCTAGATTGAATCAAATGAGGAATAATAATATAAAACAACAAATAATGTTTCACGGAATGATTATTGCATTAGTTTATTATGAAGGGAGGAACATCAATAATTTGGAGAATTTCCATAATAATTATAGAGAAAAAGGTAAAATAGAGGCTCATATGAATATTATAAAAAATAACATTAAATTTATATTTAGGGTTTATTCAATGATTTATTTAACCTATAAACTAAATTTAAAACGTTGGTCAACCTAATATCTTTAGATTGTGTATCATTGAATTTTTCCCCTATCCATATTAATCCATCAATTTCTATTTGTTGGGCCTCCTTGAAAAGTACTAAATATTCTATAACATTCTATTCTAACTATATTAATCTTGGATGTATGATCTTTGAATGGTTATTATCTTAATTAGTAAATTTGTTGATGTTTTATCACCACTACCATGTGGTGATATTTATCCCAAAGTGAAATTTTCAACCCTCTAAAAAATGGATGTTGGATTCTTATCAAGTAAATTCTTAATAAAATTCCATTGATAATTTTTTAATGATTATATCCTTCACACTATAATTTATTACATGACAATAAAACCCATTAAACTTATTTTACTGAATAGGCATTGGATAAAATGAATTTTATCACCCAATATATTCAAATTATTATCTGTGATTATGTTTTTAGTGTCCTGGTGGACCATTCAGACACACCTTATGGGGGTGATGTGTGGGTGGGATGAATTATATGTGGGCCAATATTATCAAAAACTAATTCTTATTTTATATTGACACACACCTTTAGTTTTTTAACACAATAAACATGTATGATTTTATGGAATATATTTGAACTTCACCATACCAAACAATTATAAGTAGTGCTGATATTAAAAGTTGAAATAGTATAAGTATTTTTAAAAGGTTTGAACCCAATGTTTCTAACCTAAAACTTACCTTGTAAACTTCCATTTAGTCAGAGAATCTATACTATAATTGAATATCCAATTACATTGGGTGTACGTGGATTATCCTGAATCCTTCTTCACAAAATAATTAACATATATGGTTTCCATATTTCATAGGTGAAAAGAACGCACTATATGACCCATGTGAAGGGTTATTTATAAAATTTCAGTAATCATTATACCACACTGATTCAACAACATTTTTCATTATTCAAATGTATATATGATCTATGCATCGGTTGGATTTTAAATAATAAAATCAGATTTACTTCTTCACATCAGAGTCTTTAAGTATATCCATGAATTTTAACTTGGATCAAGAAAATAATTCATTGGAACTATCAACAACATCCAAATATTTTTCAAAAATGTTTATTGGACACTATGCTCAAAAATAACTTTTTTTGTTACCATGCATGTTGTACAATCTTATATGACTCACTCATCTTATTCTTATCATTTTCTATGACATATAATGTCTAATATTTCTTATTCAAAATCTCTATTTTCCTTGAATACTCATATGTTGGACACTCAATACAACCAAAATAGAACAATTACATCATTTCCTTCAACACATCTCAATCAACTTAGGACCATGTGTACATGTTTCCATATTAAATGAAATCTACCATTTTTATATTCCATTAATGGTATTTTAGATGAAAAAATACCCACCATCATAAAATAACCATAATATAATACCCATTTAGTTTTCCAATGGTTTCTTTTGAACTATTTTATTCAACTAAGGGAGTATTCTAAGAATACATACATTAATTATTTTTAAATTTTTTTAAAAAATTATGAATAAAACATCCCTTAATATTTTATAGGTGTGGATTTTTGTTCACCAAAGAATCCATAAAATCTATACAATGTTTTTTCAATTCCTAAAATTAAAACTACTCCTCTATTTATATTTCAAAATATCGAAATATAAAACATTGGATCCATCACCCTTGGCCTGAGATGAATTTTGAAGTAAAATACATCATAACCATAGTGCATCTATCATAATCTCTTAAGTGGTAGGGGAGAAACCTATAAACCTCTATGATTCTTACAAAACCATGAGAAATATTTAAAAGCAACACCATCATAAAATAAGTTTTATCATGAAATATTGAAGTACTTATACCTTCCTTCACCCACACATGTTTTCATCTACAATAAGTTTCTTGACCTAACAAAGAAAAACACACCATTATTTTAAAGGTATTAATACAAGGAATTATGATTTAAATAATGAAAGAAGAATTATAATGAAAAGATAAAACAAAATTAGAAAATATACTTCATCAACACAATTCACAGCGAATATTGTATTAAATATATGTAGGCTAGTTTTTTATTTGAAATATAGACACTAGAAAAATAGAAGTTCTTCCCCATCTGAATAACCAGTAGTGGTGTCTCTACATGGATATGTGAATTGAAGGGAATAGAATGAATAATTATAGAGATGATAAGGAAATAAATATAATATATTTTCATTATGGGGAGTCCACTACATAGTGGGTATTACCCTATATTTTTCACAAATCCCCCCTTCTAACTTTTGAATTCTCAAGCCCTAAAAAAGTATTCTCAGTTATCTACTCTCCTTTATATCTTCCATGTGTTATGGGTAGAGAAAGTTATATTATTAAAATATATATCTTCATAATCATCCATGGTTTCCAATAATTCTTAATAATCCCATGATCACTCTCTAAATTGTTTTCTTATTGAAATACATGTATAATAATTGGTAATTTATTAAATAAAATTATATTGAATTTATAATAAATAATTTCAATTTAGGTCTATCCATGATTCTTCATGGTAAATTCAATTTTAAATATTTCATGGGTAATGATTTATTATTATGTAAAAACTGGGAGTTTAGTAACACAAGATACATATGAAATCACATATATTTTAATTAATCCTGTTAGGGAACCTAGTGTGGGAACTAATGTGATGTTTCATATTTCTAATCATTCATGACACCACGTCATTAAGGATTATGCTAATACGAGCTATGAATTTTTCTTATAAATTATATATAGATTTCATGCAAGATTGGTTAATCTTATAAAACTATTGTTCTAGGTTCTTAATTTTATACAAGAATTTAAAACACATTTTAAATTGGGTTTTGGTCATTTTTTGAAAAATATATTCTTTCTCAATACATTCTCCTTCATTTTTAGACACACAAAATGTTGTCCCATCCAATTCATTCACATTTAACACATGTTCCCATAAAGATAATACAATTATAAATTCCATTCTTAGGATTTTACCTGACACAACCTTATAAATTCTTATTCAATTACATATAATGATGAAAATAAAATATAATAATGATTTTATAAAATACTTATTTTTTCAATGTAAGTTTTTATAGATACTCATTCAGCTATACAAACATAAATGTTACCTAAAATAAAACATTGATATACTAAAAATATTTCCAAGATGAATTATTTTAGTTAAAAACTATACAATTAATCTTATTTTTAGATACTTCCATTATTTAGTATAAAAACTGAAAGGTGATGAATTATATATAATAATAATAATATTGGAAAGTGTTTAAACAAAAAACCAGTTTTTACAATTTTATCATTTTATCGAACATCCCTATAGGAAAATAATATATTAAAGATATGAATAAGCTATTAAAAAATTTGACAGAAAAGTTGGGAATGTTGTGGATTATATCATATTGATTTCATTTAATAAGATATCTTGAAAAATTATAATTTTATTGTTTTTTAATTATTAATTGAATTATATAATTTATATTTTATTTAAAAATTGAGTAAAATGTTCTTTTGGAATATTTATTTCAGTTATAAAATGTTTTTAAATAAAATAATTTGAAATTTTTTATAATTAATTGATTAAATTTAATTAAAAATTTATTAGATAAATATCCATAATATCGACTTTTTATAATAACTATATTTTTATATTATATAGTTTCACTAATAATTTAGTGAAAAACAATTATATAGAAATTATTTAAGGGATTTATAAAGTGTTTAAAACATACAATATATGGAAATCATAAAAGATTATATATAATGTTTTGAATTGTACATATTTAAAATTTTAAAATTTTATAATTGTAGTCCCTTGGTTAAGAGATTATTTAAACCATGTTAAAATTATTTTTTATAATTAATATGGTAATGGTTAAAATAATATTAAATGTGCTATATTTTGAACGTTTACATAACATTTAAATTGATTATTTATTTATAAGATTTATATTTCAGATATGACAAATTTAAATTATATTCTATATAATAAATAATATCAAGTAGTTCATACTAACAATAAAAATAAAGTGTTTATGTTTACTTAAATATGGAATATATATAATTCATGGTCAATTAATGAAATGTTCTTAATTTCTTGATTTATGAATTGATCATGAATACTTTATCTCATGTTTAAATATATAAGTGGTTCATTTATCTTTTTCCTTTCCATAATTTATTATTCCCTAATAAAAGTTCTCAATTATTAATGACTGTATGATTTAGTTTAAGGGGTTTAACCAATTATACGAACATGAATACATGTTTATATGGAGTAACATACTTGGTATAAAATTTAATTTAGTTTTCATCTACCATAAATTTGGCTTGTATTAGGTTCTAATAATGAATTAGGAAGGTAATTATAGTTCATTTATATTTATTTTTAAAATTAGGATGTTATTTTGGGTTCACATGTGTAAAGTATATTTGGGTGTAGGGATTTTATGTTAGAATAATTATTATACTAGAGGATAATTACCTATAATGAAAAGTAGATTTGGCTATTTTTATTTCCCAGTTTAACATTTTGAGGATTGTGGATTTACTATGATCCTAACCATTTACAAGAAATCATTTCATTCACCCAATTTGAGATATAAATTTGGATATGTGTGAATTTTATTGGCTTTCAATTTTTTTAGTAACACGTGACATGAGTTGTGAAAATCTTTAGACATCAAAATTGTTTAAAACAAATTGATTTTGTGGATGGACTATAGATTCGATATTAAATAATTTCAATAATTGATTCCTAAAGGGAATAACATGAGAGGAGGTTGTGCAATTAAAGAAAATTTTAAAATATTATCCATTGTATTCCTTTGAAATATAACATCTTTTAGGGATTTGATTATTCATGTTGGTATGTTTTTCATTATCTGGGTTTCGTAATATTTTCATGTCTATGGAATGAAAGAAATGAGGACCCAAACAACTAGTTGATTCATTTTTGGAATCTGTCTAGGTTACACCAAGTTGGGAAACCCTAGATATTAGGATACTTGAATAAAATAGACTCCATAATCAATATTATAGATAGGTAAATGATTTTTCTACACATATATCCAAGAGTTATATATGACATTATTGTGTACTAAATACATACATGACTTATTTTCATGCACAACTTGTGTAAAACATGCTAATATTTGGATCTTCTCTAACTAATTGAAATTATATATTTTAAATTGGGACATTATGTTAGTGTATAACGCCCTAACCCCAGTTACCCAGAGTCGGTGCATTATTGCGTTACATTGGCATGATCACAAAGATCAAGTCTCGAATGACCGATTAGTTTAGTAGCCTTAGAAACACTAGATACATTCATAAGTCTTACATTGCATCATAAAGTAAAAAAAAAACTACAATAACAACTGGTCTTCATATCCCCTCATACTATCCCTGCAGGTCATTCATAATATACTTTTACACATCCTGGAAAAATTAAAACATTTAAATGGGTGAGCTCAGATGCTCAGTAATGATAACAATATAGCGGAAGATTTCATAAATAAACATTAACATTTAAGGCAATGTATAACTAAAAAAAAGACTTTTAAAATTGAACTTCAGAATAATGTGGAAAAAAATAAAATGAAATAATTTCATTTACTTATTCACATGGATATTCTACTCGTCAAATAATCACATGCAATATCAATAACCACTTTCATAATGATGAAATGCATAATGCCAGACTATCATAAACACGTAGCTAAGGCCTCGTGCCAAGACAACAAATAATATTTTGTCAAGGCCTCGTGTCAAGACACTAGCTTGTCTCATGAGACCTGCTGATGCATCGAGGAGCTATAGCGGGCTCCACCCATCACTTATTAAGTCCAATTCATTCCTCATATTAACAGGTTTAAACATATAATAAACCATAACATATTCGTATCACATAAAACATGCATAAAGAAAACATAACATTTCTACATTTCAATCACAAGATATCAATACTACACATTGATATAATAAAAATACTTTCAAAACCATTTTCAATACCAAAATAAAATAAAATTAAAACTTTGTATTTATTTTTCATTTAAAAAAAGTTATGGATTGTAGAGGAAGCCGAAACTCAAATAATAGTCACGGCAGCGGAGAAGACGTTGTGGCCGCATATGTGAGAAAAAACATTCCTTTCTTCATTTAGTAAAAATGCTTCGTATAAAAATATTCTTTTTGAATAAAAGTAAAATTCAAAGGGGTTTATACGCCGTATAAAAGAAAGTTGTGTATAAAACCAAATATTCCTCAATGCAAGGAGATTGAGACGAAGTCCCTTAAAAAGATCATTTTTTAAATAAAATATATATATTATGTGTATTCACTATAAGTACACATAAAGAAAGTAAAAATACAATATAGGACATAATAATATCATGACATAATTCTAAAGTAAGAGATTAACCCAAAGAATGGAAGTTGGGTTAAGAAGTTCCCTTACCTCGTGTCCGACTTAACTCGACCGTTCTTTAACCTCCTGAATAATAAACTAGAGTTAATTTATAATCTCTTAATAACCTTTTTCAAGTTTATTATTCCTTTTATATCACTTATTACCATGTTATTAACATTATGTAATTATTTATGTTAATAACGGTCGTTTTGTCGATCTTTGGTACTTGAGTCAAAAATAAACTTCTTATAATTAAAATTTGTTCATGTGGTGAAATATCCATTATATACAGAATTATATTCAAGTTTTAGATATAATATATATCATATATATCCAGTATATACATGAATTTATAATATTACATAACATTTAGAGGTAAGAAATGAAATGCACCGTTCATGGAGACGGTAAGCCGTACGTACGCATGAACGCTACATTCATTTCTATTTCGTATTTAATGGAATGAAATTATAATTATATAAATGTATACTATAATTAAATTATAATATAATGTATAATACCATTTACTCCATCCTTTATACATCCCACATATGGCATTAACGATTCAAATCACTTTGAGGGGGCGGTAGTCCGCACTTCCTAAAATGAAATTATCGCGTTTACCAATAATGGAAATCGTAAAGGTATGCCATAAATGAAAAATACAGAATAATAATGAAAATAAAAACATACTATACCATATATAAAAATAGTGTCATCATAATGTCCACCATTAGAGGTGTTAAAAGAATATTGAATAATCATCGTTTCGTGAGGCAGTATTTCGCCACCCACAGAAACAGTATGTTATTTAACCATTAGATGTAGGTGTGTGTAAGTGTAGCTCTAATAATTATTTTAAAAACATCCTAGTATATTTAGGATACTGGTTTTGTTACAAAAGAAATTAATAAAAAGAGTTTAGGGGGTTGGAGAAGCAAAATAAAACAAAATAACATAAGAGAAGACATTGCCTTAAAATCGGGTAACTCTTTTTGATTTGAGGCAAAGGCTTCCTTGGAAAGACGTATGCCCAAATTGAGTCTTATAAGAGTAAGATAGGGAATTATGAAGAGTATTTGGGCAGAGTTTGGCCGATCCAAATGGCTTGAAGGTGTGAGTAAGGTGGTAGTGGTGGGGGCCTTTTATAAGAGGACATGAGGGGCACTCTTGGAAAGATTGAAATGTTACTTTATTATGAAATGCTTTTCGGATTCTAAAGGTCCTAGAATGATATGTTTCGAGGATAAGGTGATAAGGGTTCGAAATATGCTCATCCAATATGTTTTAGACAAGTGTAAGACTTAGAGTTTAAATTATCATTCCATTTTATTTAAATCGTTAATTAATGAGGTAATCACTGCATCATTATGTTGTCATAAACAATTTAATTTATTTAATGTCTAAAAATAAAAAAAATATCATGATGTAGGAAATATTTTTAGCTTTCTAAGGAATATTTATAGTCAAAAATATTACTTTTATAACCCCATTTAAAAATTGTTTTAGTAAAACAACTCATGTTTGGGACATTTTTTTTTAACATTAAATAAAAAGATTTTAATGTAATTTTCCTACCAAAGTGTCTCCATGGGGTCCCCAAGTTGACCAATGGATTGTATTGGTCGGCCATGACTCATCCAATAGGGTTAGTACATGTTTCAAGGTCATTTCATATTATTATAACATTATCTTTACCTTAAATTACACTAATTACCTTCAATCGTGATTAATTAAACTTATAAGTTACTATTCACCAAAAAAATTATTTTAATCTCATTGAACCACATTTTACTTCCTAATGACAACCATGTATGTCGGATTTTTGAAAATCAAATCACAGAAGTGGTAATGTTTCATTTAAACTAAAAATCGGTTTTTTAAACTACCACTTAGTGGTTTCACTATTCATGAATAGATGAAGTTTTTCAGAACAATGCCAAAATTTCACCGTAAGTTATAATTGATATTCCAAATTAAAAAATTATGTCTATTTTATAAAATTCCAAACATATATGTTTCATTAATTAATTTTATAACTAATTTCCGCTGTCATAATAAATAGCGTGTTTTTAAGAAGCAATATATATCAAAAGATTTACAATTGCTTATGTCAAATTTCAAAGTGAAATTAATTCTAATGACCACCATTGGATAAAATTGTAAAAATATATTCTAATTACACTTTAAAAGCACTAAATAGTATAATTTATCACTATAAAATATTTTGATTAAAAAATTAGTTTTCAAGTATTTTTCATTATTCATAAAAAATTGGAAGTTC
Organism: Viscum album; assembly: GCA_963277665.1. Taxonomy (NCBI): domain Eukaryota; kingdom Viridiplantae; phylum Streptophyta; class Magnoliopsida; order Santalales; family Viscaceae; genus Viscum; species Viscum album. The sequence goes on along the minus strand of OY728129.1, from coordinate 520,492,335 downwards.
TCAGAATAATACCAAAAATTCAACATAGGATATTTTTGATATTCCGAATCCAAAAACGAAGTCCATTTAGAAAGATAAAATTTATAAACTTTCAAAAAGTAGGTATTACTATTCACAATGGCTACTTTGATTGGTTGTGGTGCGTTAGAATCTCGAACTTGCGTACAATGCAAGCTATTGCATTTTTGAAAGAGAAGCGTATCGTGGAATCTTGGGGTGTTACATTCTCCCCTCCTTCAATAAATTACGTCCTCGCAATTTGACATTTTTCTTTGAAAATAAAAGGTTGAAAATAGAAAATACCTTTGTGGAAAACCCACATTGGAAATAATGTTAATAAAAATATAACTTTAAAATAATGAAAGATAAATACAATGGTCACCCAAGATAGCCCATACTAGGATTCTATGAAAATATGGATATGAAAGGAAAAAAACCATTATGTTCTGATGGAGAGTTGTAGAAAACTGGATTAGAAGAAAATTAACCACAAGAAAATCACAAACTTGTGATTGGCTAAACGGTCATTGAATCCCCAGTTGTAAAAGTTAACCGGCAAAGTTTTTGTTTTAAGTTACCTTTTATAAAGTTGAGGAATTTATTTAAGAGATTTACTAAGAACGTAAGGAAATATACATACTTTTCATGTAGACTTTCATTCTTTAATAAATTTTTACCACAAATCCATCTTTCACTCTAAAAGGTAATAGAACTCAAAAATATTATATTTATCCTAATTTTATAAGGTTCCAAATATTAACACATACCATTTAGATTAGGAAAACTATTTTGTAATAACCAGGGACTTCTTGTAGGCTAGTGGTAGGTAATAAATATCTGTCGCACTATGGTTGTGGGTTCGATTCCTACAGATTTTTCCGACGCGATGGGTTATCCCCAAACCTACAGGTTTTCATTTTTTAAATATATAGTATTATAATATTCCAAAAATATTATTCAGAAATGTTTTAACCTTAAACAATAAGATACAAGGTTCAAATTAATCCATTCCAACCTTTATAGTTATCCAAAATACTTCCGTCCAACTCACAATCGAAATTTTATAATGAAGGTAAACATAATGAAGATCCTATTTTCCGCGTAACAACATGTGAACACCTTCATCATGTATTCATTTGAAACACTGAAACATCCTGAATTACCATAAATCATTATTGATTACATTCATGATCTCTTATTCCTTATAGAATACTAGATATACTCCTTATATCGAAAAATGTATACAAATCATTAATCAGTTTCAAGGAAGGAAAGAATATCCAATATAATTTATCCAAATTAATCATATATTATTCCAAAATCACTATCTCGGTATCAGAACCATATGATGGTTTATCTTTCTCTCAACCATATATTTTCCAAAAAATTAACCTACTTTGGAGTCACTTTTCTTGGTTCCACACAATCTCAACTCCTTGATGAAATAGTACTGCAGTACAATCCTTATATACTCCATAATTACTATAACCAATACATCATTGATACAACACTCAAATGAAAAAATTCTTTAATAACAACATAAGAACTCTAATCATTCCTCCTCATCTGTGGTAGTATCATATCTTGATTATTATTCAATAACATCATTTGGGTCATACTCTGATGATTTGGACATTGGTTTGCGTAGTGTCCCCACTCCTTGCAGATGAAGCATTGTACATTTTAAAACTTTTTCTTACCCTTGCAGTCACACACTTGGTGTCCTTTTTCATGAGATTTAAAACAAACTCCCATTTTCTTCAGGCAAGTCCCAAGGTGTTTCTTCCCACAGTTATCACATATTGGAAAAATCTTCTTTTCCCTCTTCCCTTTATCCATCGTCCTTTTCTTCTCTTACATCCCTTCAAATCCATAGGACTTAGAGAATTCTTTCCTTATTTTATTAACACATGATACTATTTCTTCGTATGTTGAGAATACATGGGAGACTATTTCCCTTCTAAATGTTGTCTTAATACCATGAAAGATATGATCCTTCTTACTCTTTGGATCATACGTATTACTGGAGTTCACAATCCTTCTACTGGGCGCCATTTCTATACAATGGCATAAACTAGGTCAGTTTATGAATTAAAATAAATAATTCCATACTTGTAAAACACTTAACATAAATCGAACTATTTATGGATATAATCCATAATCATAAAAATGTATTTTTTGAGGAAGTATATACTCATAACCCTTCACAGTGGTTTGTAAAGAAAATGAGAATTATCCTAAGCATATCCCTCGGGGGTGTCGTAACCAAGAGTGCAGCAAGGTCCATTGTCGTGCACCAGTTCTCGTTCGAGTCTAGCTCAAAGCTGTGTTTTCAGGTTTTACCCCTAGGTACATCTGTGCCCGAGCTGCCTCTACCTGCTCGTATCCATACATGGATGTATTGCTCGGAAAACTCACAAAATCTCTATAATACCAAAATTCTAGGAAGTTCTTCTATACTAATCCTCAAAGTCAATCTTTGGTCTATGTGCTCTAATCAGATTTTATCTAAATCTAGCTTTCAAGGGTAGTACTAAACTGCCTCTGATACCAACTATAACGCCCCGACCCCAGTTACCCGGAGTCAGTGCATTATTTCGTAACATTGGCATGATCACAAAGATCAAGTCTCAAAAGACCGATAATTTTAGTAGCCTTAGAAACACTGGATACATTCATAAGTCTTACATTACATCATAAAGTAAAACAAAACTACAACAACATCTTGTCTTCATATCCCCTCATATTATCCCTGTAGGTCATTCATAATATACTTTTTCACATCCTGGAAAAATTAAATCATTCAAAGGGGTGATCTCAGATGCTCAGTAATGATAACAATATAGCGGAAGATTTCATAAATAAACATTAACATTTAAGGCAATGTATTACTATAACAAAAGCCTTTTAAACTTGAACTTCAGCATAATATGGAAGAAAATAAAATGAAATAATTCCATTTACTTATTCACATGGATATTCTACTGGTCGAATAATCACATGAAATATCAATAACCACTTTCATAATGATGGAATTCATAATGCGAGACTATCATAACCATGTATCCAAGGCCTCGTGCCAAGACCACAAATAATATATTGTCAAGGCCTCGTGCCAAGACACTAGTTTGTCTCATGAGACCTGCCGATGCATCGAGGAGATATAGCGGGCTCCACCCATCACTTATTAAGTCCAATGCATTCCTCATATGAACAGGTTTAAACATATAATAAAACATAACATATTCATTTCACATAAAATATGCATAAAGGAAACATAACATTTCCACATTTCAATAACAAGATATCAATACTACACATTCATATAATAAAAACACTTTCAAAACCATTTTTAATACCAAAATAAAAGAAAATTAAAACTTTGTATTTATTTTTCATTTTAAAAAAGCTAGGGATTGTAGAGGAAGCTGAAACTCAAATAATAGTCATGGTGGCGGAGAAGTCGTTGTTGCCGCATATGTAATAAAAAACATTCCTTTTAAAGTTTTGTAAAAACGCTTCACATAAAATGATTCCTTTTGAATAAAAGTAAAAGTCAAAGGGGTTTATATGCTGTATAAAAGAATGTTGTGTATAAAACCAAATATGCCTCAATGAAAGGAGATTGAGACGAAGTACCTTAAAAAGATCATTATTTAAATAAAATAGATCTATATTGTGTATTCACTATAATTACACATAATGAAAGTACAAATACAAGATAGGACATAATAATATCATGACATAATTTGAATGTAAGAGATTAACCCAAAGAATGGAAGTTGGGTTAAAAAGTTCCCTTACCTCGTGTCCGACTTGACTCGACCGTTATTTAACCTCCTGAATAATAAACTATAGTTAATTTATAATCGCTTAAGAACCGTTTTCAAGTTTATTATTCCTTTTATATCACTTATTACCATGTTATGAACATTATGTAATTATTTATGTTAATAACGGTCGTTTTGTCGATCTTTGGTACTTGAGTCAAAAATAAACTTCTTATAATTACAAGTTGTTCATGTGGTGAAATATCCATTATATCCATAGCTATATTCATGTTTTAGATATAATATATATAATATATATCCAGTATATACATGAATTTATAATATTACATTACATTTAGAGGTAAGAAATTAAATGCACCATTCATGGAGATGGTAAGACATACGTACGCATGAATGCTACTTTCATTTCTATTTCGTATTTAATGGAATGAAATTATAATTATATAAAGTAATACTATAATTCTATTATAATATAATTTATAATACCATTTAATCCATGCTTTATACATCCCACATATGGCACTAACGATTCAAATCAATTTGAGGGGGCGGTAGTCCGTACATCCTAAAATGAAATTATCGTGTTTACCCATAATGGAAATCATAAAGATATGCCATAAATGAAAAATATAGAATCACAAGGAAAAAACATAATATATACCATATATAAAATTATTTTCATCATAATGGTCACCATTAGAGGTGTTAAAATAATATTGAACATTCATCGTTTCGTGGGGCAGTATTTTACCGCCCACAGAAACAATATGTTCTTTAACCATTAGATGTAGGTGTGTGTAAGTGTAGCTCGAATCATTCTTATAAAAACATCCTAGTATATTTAGGATACTGTTTTTATTACAAAATAAGTTAATAAAAAGAGTTTACGGGGTTGGAGAAGCAAAATAAAACAAAATAACATAAGAGAACACATTACCTTAAAATCGGGTAACTCTTTTTGATATGAGCCAAAGGCTTCCTTGGGAAGACTTCTGCCCAATGTGAGGCTTCTAGGAGTAAGAGAGGGAAGTTTAGAGAGTGTTTGGTCAGAGGTTGGACGATCCAAATGGCTCGAAAGTTTGAGTAAGGTGGTAGTGGTGGGGACCTTTTATAAGAGGAGAGGAGGGGCACACTTGGAAAGATTGAAATGTTACTTTATTATGAAATGTTTTTCGGATTCTAAAGGTCACAAAATGATATATTTCTAGGGTAAGGTGATAAGGGTTCTAAATAGGCTCATTCAATAGGTTTTATACAAGTGTAAGCCTTATATTTTAAATTATCTTTCTATTTTATTTAAATCGTTAATTAATGAGGTAATCGCTAAGTCATTATGGTGTCATAAACAATTTATTTTATTTAATGACTAAAAATTATAAAAAAATCATTATGTAGGAAAGCTTTTTAGATTTCTAATTAATATTTATAGTCAAAAATATGACTTGTATAACCCCTTTTAAAATTTGTTTTAGTAAAACAACTCATGTTTGTGACATTTTTATTTTAACATTAAATAAAAAGATTTTTATGTCATTTTCATACCAAAGTGGATCCATTGGGTCCCCAAGTTGACCCATGGATATATTGGTCATCCATGACTCATCCAATAGGGGTAGGACATGTGTCAAGGTCATTTCATGTTATTATAACATTATCATTACCTTAAATTACACTAATTACCTTTAATCACGATTAATTAAACTAAGAAGTTACTATTCACCAAAAAATAATTTTAATCCCATTGAACCACATTTTACTTCCTAATGAAAACCATGTATATCAGATTTTTGAAAATCAAATCACAGAAGTGGTAATGCTTCATTTAAACTAAAAATCAGTTTTTTAAACTACCACATAGTGGTTTCACTATTCATAAAAAATTGATGTTTTTCAGAACAATGCCAAAATTTCACCCTAAGCTATAATTGATATTCCGAATTCAAAAATGATTTCTATTTTACAAAATTCCAAACATATATGTTTCATTAATTAATTTTATAACTAATTCTCGATGTCACAATAAATAGTGTGTTTTTAAGAAACAATATATATCAAAAGATTTACAATTGTTTATGTCAAATTTCAAAGTGAAATTAATTATAATGACCATCATTAGAAAAAATGGTAAAAATATATTATAATTACACTTTAAAACTAATCAATAGTATAATTTATCACTATAAATTATTTTGATAAAAAAAGTATTTTTCAGTATTTTTCACTATTCATAAAAAATTGGAAGTTCTCAGAAAAATACCAAAAACTCAACATAGGCTAATTATGATATTCCGATTCAAAAAACAAAGTCCATTTGGAAAGATAAAATTTATAAAATTTCAAAAAGTAGGTATTACTATTCACAATGACTACTTTGATTGGTTGTGGTGCGTTAGAATCTCGAACATGCGTACAATGCAAGCTATTGCATTTTTTGAAAGAGAAGCGTATCGTGGAAGATCAGGGTGTTACATAGTGGGACAACATTTAATTATAGTATTTATTAATTAAATTTTATAAAATTATTCTCATATGATAAAATATTTAGTTATAGATATATCCTTGAGAAAAATACGAGTGAAAAATGAAACTTAATTTAAGTAACTCTTTTTTCTATATTGAATAATATTAATAATTCATAAGAAAGATGAAAAATATCCTTTTTAGATCAATACCTTCCAGAATACCTGAATATTTATTCTTTTCAATAACTATATCTAATTGATTTGGAGAACCATATAATGATTCAATTAATATTTCAAAACAATGAGATTCATGATGATAAATGGAAACTTTTTACCTACTTATATTTTCCATATTATTGAGTATTTTTTTTTAAAAAGTGGGACAAAAGTATTAATTTATTACCTTTTCAAGCTGTTGGTTTAATATTGAATTCATAATTGGAAGTGTCTTTTCATTTTGAATGATTTGAATAAAATGTTTACCCGATTTCCACTTAATAATTAGGATAGTGGATAATGGGATATGTTGTTTAGGATCTTGTCTAATGTATATATAACCAAACTGAAAATATTTAATTTATAGTGATAAGATTGGTTGTGTCAAATGGTTATATTCTATCATTAAGGCATAAAGATTATGTGATGAAGAAGGTGAAATTTTTTAAATGAGTTAAAATTTTCAAGAATACCAGAATGGGTTTGAGAAACACTGTGTAAATATATTATGAAATATTATTTTTAGAAAATCATTTTTTTGATTTTTTTGGTATATGATTCAAAATTAATACATTATAATGGTTTTAAGAACATAGGACATCATGGTCATGGAAACAATTAATGGATCTTGACATTTTAATTCAAATAATGAATAAATTGATAAATATATCATAGAGTTAATGAAATGGAATATATATAGCTCTAATGGATTTAATTAAAGCAAGGGTAAATTCAAAATAAATCTCTTATGTCATAAGATATGTTTTTTTATAAAAAAAAGTGATAGTTTTTAGCAATATGAGATGATGGATTTAATATACATGGTTTATGATTCTTGAAATTTTCAAATGTACATTACAATAAGATATGGATAAAAATTCTTTTTCTATGATAAATGAGTTTCTCCATATGATTGTTTAAATATGAGTGATGTGATTCTATTATCCATTAGTGTATTATTATAATGAATAAATTCATTTTTTAAAATAACTATCCAATCATATATAAAATTATATATGATAATGGATTTAATTTTTTAGTTTTTTAATATTCCCACTAAAAAAGTATCATTTTATAACACAAAAGTTGGCAGTTTTAGAGGCCAGTGTGAGTATACATGGATTTATAAATATTAATTTCAAAAATTAATATATTTTTTCAAGTGAAAATTTAATTTTAATATCCATTCTTATTATAAAATATATTATGTTATTTTAGTAAGGAGTTACATATATTTATCCTAAAATAGTTAATTTCATTTAATATCATAATAGCAGTTTATGTTTTCTGTTGGTATTGAAAAATATAAATTATTCACATATTTTACAAGATGTTATCAATGAAAACGTTATGTGGAATATTTTTAATAAATATAAAAATTATTTACATATTAGGATTTTTAATTATGTAATGAATATTTATACCATTTGAATATTAAATACTAAGAAGTATATGAGTTTGTTAAATTAGTTCAACTTTTAAAATATGATTTAAAAGGAACCATTATTCAAAAAAAATTATTAATATATTATACACAATAATGAGTTTAATGATATGAATTAATTATATACTCAGATAAATATGCGGTAGGAAATACATAGAGTTGTAATTAGTTTAAAAAACCAAAAATATGAAGTAAACAAAAGGCCTCTCAGTTAGTCAATAATGTGGGACCTGATCACACTTCTTATTATGAAAGGTTTGGTTAGTATTCTTAAAATATTTATGAATACAAATTGTTTAAATTTATATAGATGACAATATCAATTTTATCATTCTCTGGTATTGGTTGTATATATTACAAGAAGTGTAATGATAATTTACCTCTTAAATTAATACATTTAGTTATCAAAAACCAATTCTTTTTACAGAGTGTAATATGTTGTAAAAAATGGTAATGAATTCATGGGAATAATTTCATATAAATAATCAAAATATGATCATGAAGTATAAAAGAAGTTTTGTACACTACATGACCCACAATGTATACCACATGGAGTGGAATACACTATATCATTATTGTACAATAGGTTCATGTTTTATATTTTTATTTCCAAAATACCTAATGTTCGAATGTTACCAATATTTGAGAACCATAAAACATTTAATCCCATATTATAAAATACTTTTCTATTAGATAATCAAGGGTTTTTTGGTTTATTGTTGGTCATATCATTGGTTAACGATTATTCATGTTGAGATTTATCCTCTTATATAAAGAGTATCACATCAGGGATCTTCATTCTAATAGATAAAAGGAAATTCTTATTACACAAAGATTGTAAATGTATTGTGTTTATATATTTTGCTTAGGGGAATCTAGAATGTTTTTCCACTCTTATGAATGTTTTGTGATGTATTCATTGACTTGGATAGTCTATAATAGCAAAATTGGGAACTTGTAATTAGATAATCTAGATTGACATAATATATATCCCATGGTTTCTAAAAAAAATATTCAACTGGATCAGATGTAGGTTTATGTTTATATATGGTATAACTCAAAGTCATAATTAATATAGAAATATTTTTTTAATAAAGACTATATCAGATCCCATAGAAGCTTGAATGAGAATTATGACTTGATGTAGAATGATTTTTCTTACATCTTTAAAATAATAAATTTATATTTATTTGAACACTATGAAGGCCCATAGGGTTTTACCTTATTGTTTAATAAATGGTGGTTGAATTTTATGAAACAGGTAGAGATACTATAACTTATTTTATACTTTATCCAATAGGAAATATAGGTTGATATTCACTAGGTGTCTCATTTGATGTGGCAGTGAAATTAATGATAGCTTCCAATTATTTTTTGGAAATATATTTAAAAGGACTTTTAATTATGGTTTCACAATTTAATTTATATAATTTAGGATAATGAAGAATAGAACATAGACAATAAGGTTTTAGTTTTAGTAGGATACTGATGAAGATATGTTGTAAATACATTATACATGTGATGTATTTGTGGGTATATCAGATGGTATGATTTGGTTCTTGTTATAAAAGATGTTAAAATAATTAAAATATAAACATTGAACTCCTTTGGGTATTTAATTCATTATAATATATTGTAATCATAGATAGTTCCTTATCTATATCATAGAACTATATTATAACTATTACAATATGAGGAGTCTTATCATATGATTCTCATAATGACATACAATTTAGAATTAGTAGTCGAACATCATGAGACAGTGTTCAAATATTTTTTATAGAGTATATAATTAATATTTATAATATATTGAGAATAAAATGTTAATTTATATGATTAATGTATAAATGGTTATGGTGTTACTCTTATGTTTAGTAATGTATGAGTAAATACACGGACAATCGAGAAGTGTCAACAAGGGATATATAAGGAGGTGGTACCCACAAGGATTGGGATTTTGAGTTTTCCCCTTACTCATATATACTATCTATTCAATATTTGTCCCACCTATATACTAATCTACTAGAGATACAAAATTACCATAGATATGAGGAGGGTCTTTCTCCAGTGTTAGTTGAGAGTGGTTATCCCATGGATAATTTGTGGGGAGAAAAGTTTATTGGATATTCCTATTAATGATGATCATTCACTAATAGTGTAAAACATTTGAATACATATTTAATTAAAGGTACATGATCTTCCTTTTTTATGTATTATTTCGGTTTTACATTACATGGTGTTATTGAAAATGTTTCTTTTATTATATTTCACTACCTTAAAAATGGTTTTTTGGATACTTAAAAACAAATCAATTTATACCCACTAAATCCTAAAATTGATTATTCTTGAAAAAAAAATTTCACATAAATTTATCATTGAAAATTATAATAAAAATTTTTATGATTCCAATGGAAATTAATATTAAAGTAAATTTTTTCACTGGTAACTAAAAATTTTCACTATGTATTTTCTTAGAAATTTTTCAATGGAATTTTTGACGATTCCATTTAAAAGTAATTTTCAACTAGAAAATGTTATAGTTAGTTGGAAAATATTAATTTTAATATATTAAAAAAATTCTACTTTAATTTTGTAATATTTCATTACAAAAAAACATTTAATAATATATTTTCCTTGGTAACTACAAATTTTCACTAGGAATTTTCATTATAATTTTATATTATAATTTTAGATGATTCCACTGGATATTAAATTTCAAAATGAAATTTCAAATATAAAATAGAAACAATCTATATAATTATATTTTTCCAAATTTATTGATAAAAATAATTTATATTCTAATGTAAAAAACACTACTTATAGTTCACAACTACTAGTAGAAAACGAAATTAATGTTTTGAAGATAAAAATGTATTAAAAAGATTATAGTTTAAGATTATAATAATGTAATCACAAATGAATACTCACTACAATGAAACATATTTTCTGAGTGATAGTAAAGTAATTTTTAATAGAATTTTTTTTGTTATTTCTATTATATAGAAAATGTGTTGGACATTCTCTTAAAGTTTTTAGCACTGATAAATATTACAAATCTTCTTCTACTTCCACTATTCAATATTGTAGCCACAAAAAAATTCAAAATCACTCAAAATAATTAATAATTAATATAATAAATAACATATAAAGCACTACCAAAATCAGTAGAATGAAAATAATAAATATAATTATTTATTTGAAAATAATGCTTATATTAAAATCTTCAGTTATAATAATTATATATCAAATAGTTTCAAAATGGATATTTTGAAGTAGATCATTCTAGAAAAACTTCAAACATTATTCGAATTTTATATCAAATGATAAATATATTTTTAATTAAATCATCTGTCATATTTAAGTAATAATATACTATATAATCATAATTAGAAATAATTAAAATGTTTTAATATATTTACAATTGAAAATATATTACTTTATGACATTCAAACTACATTGTGTATCAATATGTCATGCGGTTCTCCAAATACTAAAAAATGAATCAATGATTTTGTTCATGATTTTATTGAAATTATGGTTTTTTAATTAATATGTATGTATGAATAATTTTTTAACTAAATAATTACTTTTAGAATTAAAAACACTCCCTTTTTCCCTTTCTAACCACACTAAACGTTGTAATTATATGTAGTTAATTTTACATATCAAAAATGAATTTATGCAAATTTTCCTATAGTTTAATTATAAAAAGATATTTATTTCACGTTTATGAGAATGCGATGAATTTTTTTAATTGATATGTAAATATTAATATGGAAGTATACACTTGGTTCCGCCTTAATTTCACTGCACATAGAAATGACATGTATTTTATTTCTAATTGTAATGAATGAATGCATGGTTATTTTAACATTTTTTCTTGCTAAAATGGGAATATTTCATTAGTTTTAAACATGTCATTCACATATTTAAGTATATAATACTTCTAGTAAAAAATAGCTTTAGTTTTCCAATGTACACAAAATGTTGTAATCAAATGAAATTTATACCAACACATTACAATTAAATCAATCATATTTTTCTCGATGTTTTATGAAATTATAGGTTTTTTGGCCAATTTTGAGAATGTAATGAATATTTTAAACAAAAATATTATTTATTAAATTAAAAATACCAACATTTTTTTGAAGAAATTAAGCATGAACTGGTCTCCCAGTTCATGTAAAAGGAATTTATTAAACAAAAAGGGGTTACATGGAAATATCGAGGTGTAATGCACTTACACCCTCTGAAAGTTAATGAAATAGGCAAAAAATTAATTGAAAACTAATGAGAAATGTAGAGAAACATCCCTGTTGATTTCCTCAAGCGATCAGGCCTACTGAGAAAAATTTCAGTCATGCTGCATGTATGTCAAGAGTCCATGATATTTGGCAGGAGATTCTGAATCTAAAGGAAGTAGAAGCTTTGTAGTCCTCTTTAAGATCCTTCATCAAACCGAGCATCCAGACATCTCAGTCCATCTTTCATAAAGCCTGCAACTGATTTTCCATAAGAAACCTCATCAAATTCTTATTTCAAAGCTGGATCCTTGTAAATGCAGTCCATCCATAAAATCAGAGAGCAATCCGAATGAAAAAATGAGAACAGCCCATGTCTTCCTCCCCTATAGTCAGCGTGAACATCCATGCGGAGCATAGAACAGAGTACATGCAAGAAAGAGTTGTAGGTTCAAAAATCCAGGCCTTGTGTCTTGATATCAGCGGGAAAGGGAGAGTATTAAAAGGCCTCAATTCATAACCAATCAAACTCAATCAAAGGAACAACAACATCAGGCCGAAACTGAGGAAATATTTCTCTTAACTTCATGAGAAAACCCTTCTTTTCCAAGAGAGATTTTATGAAATCCAGAGCTCACAGAGAAGGCATCCAACCTTCCTGTTTAATTTCAGAAATAAATCAGAAGCATGGAGACATAGAAGATCTCTTCTGCAAGTTTTTAAGAGGTCCAGATGATGTCATAAGTGTTCTTCAGTCCAAACAGAGGTGCATGCAAACTTCTGACAAAAGGAAAATTTTCAAACCCAAGATCCAACGCAAGAGATTGGCATCATCATGCAACTGGCTGACAAGCATACCACATAGCAACACTTAAAATGAGCCATAAAGAATCCAAAATGAATCATGCTAATGAGCAATAAACCATGATAATTTCCATCTAGCCATGGAATTTTGTAAATGAGATCCTCATGCAAGGAAGAATAGATGTACAGTAGTCCACCTTCCAAACAACCTCTCCAGTGCATAGCTCTCAGGAGTAGTGGAAAATATCATCCAGCAGAAAAGCAAGAACAAAATTGGAACAAAGATGGAAATTAAACTTCCGAAACAAGATCATTTTAAGAAATCTTTCCTGATTATTTCATTGAAAATTTCCTTCTTTGCGGCCAAATAGGCACTCTTAGTGATCTCTCATTTCCTAAAAGAATTGTGTAGGATTTCATCACTCAGTCCCGCCAAAGAATCAGGAGCTTCACAAGCTGGCATATTATGTTTGTCAACCCTTTAAGCTTGTTTCTCCTTCACTACATGTGGATTTTCAATAGGGGAATATTCATTATTTCTAGCAATGTCAAAGGAACGAGTGACAATAGTCCTCTCCACATGTGAAAAATCCCTACGTTTTCTAGTTTTTTTAGGATTGGGTGTAATAAACCCATCTGCATCCACTATTTATTTCTTACCTTTCCTGGCCATGTCCCTGAGGTATTTCTCCTCGATATTAGTAGAATTATCTTCCTTATCACTTTGTGAGAGACTATATTCAGATGCATCACACCTCTCCTTTTCCTCATCTTCTCGAGTGCCTTCTTTTATTTTCGCTATCGACCTATCTTCAGGTAAGGGTGAGGGACTATGATGGAAATTTGAATTCACCACAGTGTGTGAAATCTCATTCTCGCCCTTATCCGGAGAAGAACTTTCATGATCCCTCCGGGTGAGCAAAAAATCACAATGTTCTGTATGCACATTAGAAGTCCCGGGGACATCCTTGGCAATAGGAGTCACAATATCATCAGCATGGTTTGATTTAGGAGGATCCAATTTAATTTTAGCACTAGATTTTTCTACCCAAACAGCTTTGCAACGAGGTTTAAGTGTGTAAAATCACCAGACACCGTGATTGTAACGCTGCATATGTGCTACCGGTTCATGATCTTAACACAACTATGCCATCATGACCGTCTCACCGCTCAAATTCAAATAAGAATGCATCGTCTCATAGTGACATTGTTTCCATGTGACACCATTTCTAGACAGACTATGACACGATTATTTAAATTTATTTTTCATTTTCAATTTAATTTCTAATAGTCATATTTTAGTCTTTTAAATTCACTGACATAATTAATATTTCTTTATAGATATGTCTCCTAATAGTACATGGTACGATGTGCAGGATACATCCATATTGTCGACTCCAACACATGCACTCCATGAATAAAAAGAAAAGTGAGGCCCTGAAATAAGTGCAAGTAGTAGTGTGTAGCATAAGCGCAATAATTATTGAAAATTGGACCAATAAATGAACCAAGATACATCAGAAGAACACATAAAGCATTCTTGAATCAAAAATCTATAATACCACAGATTAGAGCCAAATAATCTTCATAATACCAACTCCACTAAGAACACAAGCTAGATCTAACTGGAAACCAGAGCACCAATCTTGCAATACTCTATTTCTCTCCAGATGACTTTATACTTACATCTTCTTCATACTAGAAGTCCTAAACTGCTTTGAATAACACTTAAAGCACTTCTAACCTTTTCTCATTATCTTTTCTCTATTGTGTATTGTGTTTAGATTTAGACCAGTGTGTGTGTGTTTTATTCACACACTATCTCCTACACTAAATTTATGGATATAATATATCTTTCCTCTCATTTATTTTTACACTTGATTTGTCACACGAATAATGGTGGAAGAGGTCCAGGGGTGACCAGATATTTTTTACCCACAAAGAACTATTGAAGAGGTCATGTGACCTGGACAGTCCTATGCACTGTTGTTTACCCTGATCCAGGGTGTGGAACAAATTTATTAATATAAACTACATGGTGGAAGGTGATCACCAAGTGGAGTGGATTAGGTCTCATCTTGATAATAAACCAATTTTTTTATCCACTGTATTATTTAATTCAGTTTTTCCTTATTTTAATATATAATTCATAAATCACTAGATTTTCTTTGATAGTTAATCTTGGATAGATGTTATAATTGATTTTTTTATTAGAATATATTCAAATGTAATATCAATAACTCAAATTGATATTAATAAGAACTAATCAATCTTCTGAGAATTTATTTGAATAGTCATACTTCCATAACCTTATAACCTTGATTAATTGGGTTGTATTTATTTTTTATTGGGGTTCCTTCTTAAGGAAACTTTTTAACACAAATTTTTATAGACACACAATTTACCCACCTCTTGAGTACTCTAATCTAACAAACATTTGGTATTAGGGGTGTTTATTAAGACTCTATTGTTTAAACTATTCAACTGAGATTTTATGTGTACATTAAAGATCTGTAAATTTCTATTAATTCTAAATTTCTATCTCTTTAAATTTATTTCTTTATTATGGATAATAGACTGGAAGGGGCTGTAACAAAAAGACCACCATTATTTAATATAACTAATTATGCCCAATGGAAAATTAAAATGAAAATAAATTTAGAAAATATAGGTTTTGAATTTTGGTCTTCAATTATATATGAGTATAAGATTCTTACTAATGACAGAATTACTTGGGATGACCCAACCAAGACTGCCTATTATAACAATTTCAAATCCATGAATGATTTATATTTCTCTTTAAGAGATGAGGAATTCAACAGAATTTCTACATGTAAAACTACTGATTAAATTTGGGATACTTTGTCTATTTCACATGAAGGGACTTCTAGTGTGACTGAAATGAGACTTAATACTTATAAAATTAATTATGATTACTTTAAAATGAAACCTTATTAGCCTATTTGTAACTTGTATCACAAGTTCAAAAAAAAATTCAAGATAATGATTTATCTTGGAAGATAAGTTACTACAAAAGAACAAATCATGAGGATTCTCAAATTCCTACCTGATAGATGGAGAGGATCCTCTGTATCTATTAGAGAGTCATGTGACATCAGAAAATTACCTCTCAAATAACTCAATGGGAAACTAATGATATATGAAGAGGAGATTAATGTTAATAATGAAGAGGAGGATGAACCCAAAATAAAATCTGTTGAATTTAATACCACCACCTCAAAACACAAAAAAAAAGGAAATTGGAAGTCTTTGTCGAAAGTTCCAACAGTGAACAATGATCACCTATTGGTGATGAGAATTTGGGTCAATTATCTAGAAGGTTTAATATATTTTATAAAAGAAGAAATTTTTCAAAAATCCTAACTTCAAAAGAAGATATGATCAAAAGGTAAGCTGGAAGAAGGATTGAAAAAGATGTGGTAAGTCTGATGAGATAGTATTATATGAATGTTAGTAAAAGGGACATGTAAAGGCTAATTGTACCCAGATAAAGTTTAAAAAGAAATATGTGGACAAATATAGAAATTATAAAAAGGAAATGAAAGTAATGTGAAGTTCTCTTGAGTATAGTTCTAGTGACTAAGAATCTTCACATGATGAACAGGCTAACAATGCCAATATGTGTATCATGAAAAACATTTCGGAGTTAACCCTGGAATCTCCTGTATAAAATTCCTATTATTATGGAGATGAATGTTATTTTAAAAATATTTCTAATGAAGAAATTTTTGAGTATTACAATATGCTTGAAGAGACATTTAATGAACGAAAAGATAAATACATGTATTTAAAGAAGCAGCAGGCTCTTACCTCATTAGATAAATCTGAACTTACTAAAGAATAAGAAAAAAATGTTCAGTTACTCAAAGAAAACAATGAAATAAAGCTATCTAATGAGAAATTGAAAAAGGATCTTGAACGTTTTATAAATGGTAAAGATAATTTTGTAAAAATTCTATTTGAATAGATTGATCCTAAATATACTATAGGTATTGGTTATCAATCTGGTAAAATAAATTTTGGAAAACCCCAATTTTGCTTCAAAATCAAAAACATACATATTTACTCCTAGTTCGGGAAAACATTCTACTAGTTCAAATTATGATACACTCCCTACTATTTCAATATTTTATGGACCAAATGGAGTTTATTTTTCAAGTACTTTACATAATGCTTATCGAAAACCTATGAGGCAGATGTGGGTTCCTAAATCACTAGTCACTAATATTACTGGACCCAAACAAAATGGGATCCAAAGTCTATTTTTATTTGACTATTTTTTAGGAAAATTATATAAACGACTCTTGCAAAAGCATATCATACATGGAAAGTGGGTGTTCAAGACGCATGATAGGAGACTATTCATGCTTCAAGAACTTAATAAGAATTTACGGTAGACATGTCACCTTTGGTGAAAATGCCAAAGGAAAAATCATTGGCCTTGTCCAAATCAGTAACTCTAACTCTGTTTTAATTTCCAAATTACATTTTGTTGACGGATTGAAATATGATCTGCTTATTATTTCACAGCTATGTGATGCTGAATTTCTTGTTAAACTTGAGAATGATACTTTCAATGTTTTTAATTATAAAAATGAATTAGTATTTCTGGCATTAAGAAATGAAAATGTATACTTTATTAACTTAGATTCTTTAACTTCTCAAAATGCTTTATGTTTAAGTGTATTTCACAAAGAGTATTGTCTCTGGTATAGAAGACTAGGAAACTATAACATTCACTCCCATATAAACATAAGTAGACATTTTTTAATCAAAGACCTACCCAAACTTGAGTTTCCAAATGATAAAGGGTGTAATCCTTGTGAAAAGGGAAAGCGACACAAAATTTTCTTTAATCCAAATAAAGAAGTGTCAACTTCTCAACCTCCCAAACTGGTTTACATGGATTTTTTGGACCATCTAGTGTTTCTAGTTTAAATGGGAATCACTGTGTTTATGTTCTTGTAGATGACATTTCTAGTTATACTTGGAATTTCTTTTTGGCTCAAAAAAGTGAATCTTTCTCCCATTATACCAAATATGCCCAAACTATAGAAAATCGTAGTGGAATTAGAATTAAATCCTTAAGAATTGATCATGGTCGTGAGTTTGAAAATCAAGAGTTTGAGTCCTTTTGTTCACAAAATGGCTATAGTCAAAATTTCTCTTCCCCTAGAACACCTCAACAAAATGGAGTTATAAAAAGAAGAAATAGAACCTTGAAAGTGATTGTTATAACCATGCTTAGTGAATATGACTTACCTATTTATTTTTGAGTTGAAGCTGTAAATATAGAATGCTATATAATTAATAGATTGTTGATTAGACCCATTATTAAAAGAACTCTATATGAGTTATGGAACAATAGAAAACACAAATTAATCTACGTCAATGTTTTTTGTTGCAAAGTTAATATCCTTAATACTAAGGAAAATATTGACAAGTTTGCATCCAATGGTGATGAAGGAATCTTTCTAGGATATTCAATCTCTAGTAAATCCTATAGAGTGTTTAACAAAAGAACTAAATGTTTTGAATAATATATCCATGTCGAGTTTGATGACATAGATTCACATGAGCCTAATACCACTCTAGAGAACCTGGAGTATGGTATATCAAATCGGGAAATCAATGAAAAATCCTCTAACCATCCTTTCAAGGAATTTATAAAATCATCCAGTTCTGGAAATTATCCAGATTCAAGTCAAAATGAACCCAAACCTACTGATGAACCTGAAATCACTAGTCCCTCTTTTTTAGAGCTATTAGAACCCTTAAAAACCATCCTTTAGATGTTTTTGTATGATATTTAGATTTAGGAAATCAAACTAGATCGTCTTTTAGAAATCAGTTTGAACATCAAGTTTTCTTGTCACAAATTGAACCTAAAAACATTAATGATGCTATGAATGATGCATTTTGGGTGATTTCTATGCAAGAATAACTTAATAAGTTTGAAAGGTGAAATTTTTGGAATCTTTTTGACATCCCCAAATACATATTTACTATAGGAACTAAGTGGGTGTTTGGAAATATGGTAGATGAATCTGGTAACACAGTTTGAAAGAATTCTAGACTGGTTTCACAAGGCTATATTCAAGAAGAAGGAATTGATTATGAAGAGACCGTTTCCCCAGTTGCTAGACATGAAGCCATCAAAATTCTTCTTGTTTATGAATCCCGTATGAATTTCAATCTATATCAAATGGATTTCAACATTATATTTTTAATTGGGTATATATCTGAGGATGTGTTTTTTGAACAACCCCTTGGATTCACAAATCCTCACTTTCCAAATCATGTTTTTAAATTATCTAATGATTTGTATGGTTTAAAGAAATCTCTAAGAGTTTGGTATGATTGATTAAACACTTTTATTATTTTCAATGTTTTTACAAAAGGTATAGCTGATCCTACCGTTTTTATAAAACGAATTTCTAATAATGTTTTAGTAGTTCAAATTTATGTAGATGATATTATTTTTTGATCTTCAAAAATTTCTTTATGTATTGAGTTTTCTAAAATGATGAAAAGTGAATTTTAAATGTGTTTTATGGTTGAACTTAAACTCTTTCTTGGATTTCAAATATTTCAAAATAATGATGGTATTATATAAATCAATGAAAATATACTAAAGATCATCTAAAACTTTTTGGCTTGGATAGCACAAAAAGTAGTGATACTCCAATGTTTACTACATGAATGTTGGATCTTGATGAAGATGAAAAATCTATTGATCAAACGACATATAGATGAATGATTGGTAGCTTATTCAACTTAATTTCTAGCCAACCTAAAATTATGTTTAGTGTATGTTTGTGTGCTCATTTTCAAGAAAACCTTATGGAATATCACTTAAATGTTGTTGAAAGGATTTTAAAATACCTCAAACATACACCCAATCTAGGACTTTTCTATCCCATAGGACAATTATTTATGTTAGTTAGTTATTCTAATGTTGATTTGTGTGGTTGTATGTTAGATAGAAGAGGCAACTTTAGAACATGTCACCTTTTTGGCAAGTCTCTGGTATCATGGTGTAGTAAGTAACAAAACTATGTTGAGTTATCTACTTCTGAAGCGGAATACATAGCTTCTGGTAGTTGTTGTGCACAAATTTTGTGGATGAATCACACATTACTAGATTATGGATATCAATTCAGACATGTACCTACAAATTGTGACAACACAAGTTCTTTTAACATCTCAAAAAATCTCATTTCACACTCTAGGACAAAACATACTGATATAAGACATCACTTTTTGAGTGACCATTATCAAAAAGGTGGTATCACTTTATAATTCAATGGAACTAAATATCTTATTGCTGATATATTCACCAAACCATTAAATTCTGAAAGAATAGATTACATCATAAATGAATTAGGAATGATAAATCTTAAGTAGAAAATGTACTGATTTCAAAACTTACTATCTCACAACATACTATTTTACAATTTAGGATTTCTTGAGTAACTGTCTTAGAAGTACTGTCTCACATTCATAGTTTTGCATGTTACTGTCTTAATGTTTCTGTCTCATGGTTATTGTGTCTCGGTTACCATTTTTTCACATACTATGTCAAACAATACAGTTGCACCATTTTGAAGTCACACGATAGATATGACACTGTGAAAACATGTTATAGTCTCATTGTGAAAGTCTTTTATGGTCTCACCATAATAACAATTTTTCATTTTATTTATATATTATAAATTGTATTGTTTTGATTGAGTAATTTTTTTTTATTTCTCGTGCTTTTGAATTTTCGAATGATTGATAACCCCATAAGATAAAAACAAAATAGGTTTCACTCTTTTCTTCACTCGAGCTCTCTTCTCTAAAACCATAAGTCCTCCTTCAACCCTACAATTATCTCTCTCTATCTCTCTCTCTTGATCCCTCATTGAATGCCCAGAATGAAACACCCATCTTCATCAACTCCTGAGAAGTGCATATCAAAGAATAAAATGAAAATAGAATAGAAGATTTCGCCCAGAGGTCCTTTGAATCCGAATCTTGTTGATAGAATAGTGGTACTAGTAAATGAAATTTTCCTTAAGTGGTTGTTGTCAAGTAAGTCTTTAGTGTTGAAAGTACTGAAGGGCCCGGGATGGATGGCCTGGTTTACACTAGATAAAAGGTTGATTTACCCAAATCTAGTTTTTAGTTCTATCAGTTTGTTCAATTCGCTTTCAATACAGATGATGATTTTGTTTTAAGAATCTGGATCAATGGACAAAGATGTACCATTTCTTTGATTTTATGGGATTCTTTTCCTATGGATACCTTATGAAGGAATTTTTTAGGACTATCAGAGAGGTCCTCCTCCTCATAGTGATAACTTTGTTTTAGAAGAAGCCTTGGGAAGCATTATGGGAAATAAAACAAAGAAAAGAGCTATTGATGATGAGCTAGATGGTGAAACCATCTAGTTTAAGTTTATTTAGAATCTGATTAGTCCACGAAAAACATATTTTTCTACCATCAAGCATCGGGATGTATTTTTGATATATCTTATTAATAATGGACATAATATTAACCTGTGCAAGTATGTTACACTTCATACATGTGAGTTGATTAAGGAAACCTAAAAGTATACCTCCTTGTTCTACTAAAGTATAATATCTTCTATGTTGTATGATAAAGGAATGGTTGGAACACATGAAGAAGTCATCAAGGACTGTGAATTCTGTATCTCAAAGGTTACAGTCAAAAGAATGAAAATTAGTTGGAATTTGTGGAAAAATTCTTGGGTGGATAATAATCAATGGTTGTAAGAAAATTTTAATCTGGTTGAGAATGCTACAAGACCTAAGGACAACTATGATCCTAGTTTGGAACCAAATGAAATTGATTACTATCCTATTGAATAAAAAGAAGAAGAGTAGGTTGTTCCACCTATAGAAGAAATTGTCTTAGACATGGAAGATAATGGACATATTCCTCAAGACATAGTAGTGAAAGAAGTACACGTACCTGAAAAAACTATTTATTTGGAATAAAAATATATTTCTAGAGAAGAGTCTATTATTAATGTAAGAGAAAATTCTGTTCTATAAGAGCATCTAGAAGAAGAACTTTCTCTTGAAAAAGAGGCTGATTTTGAGGAACACATATAGAAACAAGCTGATCCTGAGATTATCCTCTCTACTGAGGAAAGAATGGAGCAAGAATTTCAGTTGTATAGAGAAGAAATGGGTGAGGATATTGGGGATGAAATCTTGGAAATATATCTAAGAAATTAATCTCTTAGTCCTATGAGAGACGCACTTGTTGTGGGAGAGAAGCACCCTAATCAATAATGTGTTGAAATTATTAACCCTATTGATCAATGCACTTTGGAAACCTGGTACAAGTTACCTAGATAATTATATGCGAATGATACCAAGGAATCCTCGGTTAAATGCATATACTTATCTACTGTGTTTCAATTTTAAACTGGTATCTACACTTGAAGTAATATCTACAAAGGAACCTGAGCCTCTATCAACTCCTGTTCCTGAACCTTAATATGAACCTCCAACATTCATGATTCAGAATGATCTGAAAGCTTTTGAAGATAATTTATTGGCTAGAGTTTAAAATCTCAAAAACTCTCAACATTATCCTATAAAAAACCTATGTGAAAGAAATGATTCCTTACTTTTAGAAAATATAATATGGCAGATTCAGACAAAAATGCCTCATGAAATTCAAGAGGTCATAATTGATAACAAACAGCTTAGTGATAAAGGGAGGTTTCTCAGATATATGGTTGAAGATATATAGAAAGTGTTAAAATTAGGACCAGATCCTATTGCTCGTCCGGTTGAGGATTTTAATGGTAAGATTCCACATGAATTTTCCTCTCTGATTCAACCTAACTTTACTTCCTTAGCTGACAAGGTGCCTGAGAGAAATGATAAGATATTTCAGGAAATTCATGAGCCTGTTATTGCTTTAAACAAATTGAATGATGAATACAAAGAATGTCTATGGAAAGTTCTAAATAAGCTCAAGTCTCTCTCTATATCTTTTGCAGCCTCTAATACCTCTGGACAATCACCTCAACCCTTTGACAGTGATCTTCTCAGAACTGTTGTTAAAGAGGTACTTCAATCAGTGCTAAGTGTATTTGACAATGAGACTCTATCTATGGTTATCAAAAATATCAGATGAGTCTTTGATTTGGTAAGGATTCTTTCAAATATTGTAAATTATTCTTATAATGAAATTCCTAAGAAGGTGGATTTCTACTTCAAAGAGATTTTCTCTAAGCATGATATGACAAACCATTTCGAGTACCTTGTATAGAAATTGAAAATTCCTCTTGTCACTCAAGATTTCAAAACTCAAATTCAAAAGCTGAAATATTCCACTCCTTTTTTGGACAATTTAATTGAGAAAAAAGATGATTTTGAGAAAGTGATGTGTTATGGTGGTGAGATTATTGTCGAATTCATCATGTTATTGAGGCCTTATCTTCATGTGCAGAGCACTACTATTGTGGCTCCTGCGGCTGAAACCTTGCGGCCTGGTTTTCCTCTTTCCTCATCCACTTCCTTTGCCTCTACATCTACGGATATCTCTTAAACTCTGCATCAGATCAAACTTGTTATCCTTGACCAACGATTACCTCAATATTCCACCAAACCTACCTTGGCACCCTTTGATTTTTAAGGTATCCGTCTTCCTTCTCTGACAATTGGTTCACTCTGTTCTTCAACTTCAAACTCTTGCTCATGTGGATCCTCCTCATGTTGCTTCCAAGGGTAAAGAGAAGATAGTCAGTGCTGATGAAATTTGAACACTATCTTTTGATAGGGATGTGTTGTATTTTTTTTCCTACTACTTGTAATGACGCATATTTCCCCATCTAAGGAACTGTGAACTCTTATTTTATATTCTATTAATTATTTTTGTACTCTTTTTGATAATCCCAAAAGGGGGATAGAAACGTACACTAAGGGAGAGACAACACAATAAGAACAAATATCTAACTCATATAATTTTTTATCATAAAAAAGGGGGATATTGTTGGACTCCTCATGTTTTAATCATGTTTTAATGATCACAACTTGTTATTCCTATTTAATCTATCTCATAACATGTGTAGATATGCTTGGTTTCTTTATGATTCAACTCAATTTTCTCAAGATCGTGATTCCTATAAATCATGATTGATTATTGTAAACTATATAGTACTTTATTCTATAATGATTTATTTTATGAATGATTATGTCTACATCATTCAGTGAATAATACTGCTTAAGTCTGTATACAAATATTTGGCTAAGTCTGAGAAACAGTGAGTCTGCCACCGATTTTGGTTTTATGGAAAAGGACCCAGACATCGTGACCGAGACACTATGACCTAGACACCAAGACCAGACTTTGTGATCCAGACACCATGACCCAAACACCGTGACCAGACATCGTGACCAGACACCATAACAAGTTTTAGATCTCATGAAGCCTATGACATCGATTCTTTGCTAAGTCACCATTTGAAGTTTGTAAAAGCACCAGACACCATGATTGTAATACCGCATCTATGCTACTGGTTTCTAATCTTAACACAACTATGCCATCATGATTGTTTCACCACTCAATGTAAAATATGAAGACATCGTTTCGTGGTGACATTGTTTCCATGTGACACTATTTCTATAAAAACCGTGGTATTGTTCTTTAATCTATTTTGTTGTTTTCAATTTAATTTCTAAGGGTCAAATTTGAGTCTTATAAATGCACTGAAATAATAAATATTTCTTTGTAGACATGTCACTTGATAGTATGAGGTACAAGGTTTAGGATACATGAATCATGTTAGCTCCAACACATGCACTCCATGAATAAAAATAAAAGAGTGTCCCTGAAACAAGTAATGAGTTGTAGTGTGTAGCAGAAGCATGAGGATTCTTGAAAAGTGGATAGACACATACACTAAGATACATCTGAAGAACACATGGAGCATTAACGAATCAAACAGCTAGAATTCCACAGATCAAATCCAAATCATCATCATAATACCAACTCCACAATGAACCTAAGCTAAATCTAACGGAAAACTGGAGCACCAGACTTGTGATACTTTTTTCTCGCAAGAAGACTCGATACATGCATCAGCTTCATCCTAGAAGTCTAGAACTTCATAAAATAACACTCGGAGCACTTCTAACATTTTCTCATCATCTTTTCACTATTTTGTGTTGTTTTAATCTTTTCAGTAGTGTGTGTGTTGTATTAAAAACATAAATTGTCTCCCACACTAAATTAAAGGATACAATATATCCTTCCTATCATATATATTTACACTTGTTTACTCCCATGAATAAATGTGGAAGAGGTTCTTGTGTGACCTGATAATTTTTACACACGATAAATAGTGGAAGATGACGTGTGACCTCGATAGTCTTATGCACTGTTGTTTACCCCGAACCAGGGTTTGGATCAAGATTATTAATATAAACTGCTTGGTTGCAGGTGATCACCAAGTGGAGTGGATAATGTCTCAGCTTGTGACCGAACCACTTTTTTTATCCACTATGTTTCTTAATTTATTTTTTCTCTATTTAACTATATAATTCAGAAATCAGAAGATTTGATTAGATAGTTAATCTTGGATAGAAGTTATACTTGTTTTTAATTATAATAATAGCCTCAAAAGTAATATCAAAAACTCATATTGAGATTACTGAGAATTAATCAATCTTTTGAGAAGTTATTTGAATAGTGAAACATTTATAACAATATTACATTGATTAACTAGGATATATTTATTTTTTATCGGGGAACCTTTTTAAGAAGACTTTGTAACAGAAATTTTTATAGATACTCAATTCACCCCCCCCCCCCTCTTGAGTACTCTACTCTGACCAACATTTAGTTACTAAAATATTATCAAGAGTTTCATGTAAATTGAATATTTTTATCTATGTTTTGACCATATAGAAATGATTTTAACTAAAATATCACATTTAAATTAAAACTAAGAACTTTTGGTAAATATAAATACAAAAAAATTATTTCGGTTCTGTTACTACATTTAGAAAATTAATCTTTGATTTGATTTATAAATTTTTATTGTAAATCTAACATGTTTAATAGGATTTTAGAACATGGATGATTTTTTTAATTAATATGAAACATAAAATGGGAAAATAAAATTTATATCATTTAAACCACACCACTCTTTGGAATGATATGTGGTTTATTTTTATAGGTTAAAAATGAATCGTTGATCAATATAATTGAGTATAGTGAGGACCTGAGCTCATTTTCTTGGTTTTAAACTGTTGAAATATCTTTTATACTCAACTTCCACTTTGAAATTGAAATAATGCATACTCTAAGAAGAACTATCCATAACACACATACATATTACATCATTATACATGAATATCCATTAAAACTATTGACTAACAACACCCTTAAAACAAGAGGTTTTATTTTTTATAGATTTCTTATATTAACATATTATTATGAAATACATGATAATTGTTTTTCATAAATTCCATTACGCATGACTACCATATGAAAATATCGTTTTCAGTCTCCTCCATCATTAACCGGATAATCTAAAAATAAAAAAAATTGTGATATTAGGTTCTACATATGGGGTAAAACATAATAGATACAATTAAAATCATTAAAGGTGATCATATAGAAAATCATGATGATAGGAGAATTATATGACCATATTAGTATAATAAAATAAGAATAAAATAATTCTTAATTTAATAAGAACCATGTAACATAACATGAATTATAATAAAAATATTTTTTAAAAATAATATTATTATATGTTTATAATATTGTAAAATCATACCTTATGTTAAGGTAATCCTATAATAAATTCATATCATAGTAAACTATGTTATTTACAAATGTGTCGTAACATAACAGACTATATTAATAAATTTTTTCCAATAACATGTTATTCTATTGAGATATGTTTTTTAGTTATTATGTGTAATGGAATAACTAAGTAAGGGGATAAATTAGTGATCCCATTATATTATGATTTAATCTAATTCAACCACTCAAACTGGTTAAAGTCAAAATTCTCTAAATATTTAATTATGTAAGCCTCATAATATATGAATGATAAATAAAGAAATCAAATCACCTAAATATTTACAAGATTATTCATTAAAATCCTTCTTAATTTTACGATTGGTTAATCATCAAATCACATATTCTCTATTGTAAACTAAATTGGTTACTACAATGAAATTAATTTTTTTACTTTATAGTTCATGTTTAATGATTCCCTATAGTTTCACTAGATGATTAATATTTCCACTTCCAAATAATTTTTTTTAATGAACAAAAAATTATGTCATTTTGCACTAGGTTTATTCTATTCTTCTTGATATATACCTCCTTCATGAATAAAAATGATTAACTGGTCTCATTATGTATAATTTCTTCAATAACATTAACACTTGATAATCATGATTAGATCTACTGACTATGAACACTCAATTTGAATCATCAATTATTACATCCATCTCATCCTTCTTGAACACTCAAGAATGCATGTAACCTTTTAAAAAATAGAAACCTACCTCAATCTTATTCTACTCAATTCCATAATCTAGTGTAACATGTATTGAGCTACTAAATTCTCACACATATACCTATTTTATATTTTTCGACAAATTTATATTCACATTTTTATTGTGACTGTTATGTTCATAATGATTTATGGAAAAGATTAATAATTGTTGATTGTTTTGTACACATCCTTTTTTAATTAGTAAATGGAATTACTAATTTATCTCCTCAATAAAACCCATTTTAATCTTGGTCTACATCCCCATTTATATCCCTTAAGAATCAGGATAGTGTCTTTATGTGATGATGTAAATATCACATATTTAATTTCCCACATAATTCACTACATTCAATGTAAGTATTAAATTAATCCTCTTGTACATGGAACAAATAATCTTATTCCATTGAATTCATCTCATAACCCATGATTATATCAAAATATACTTTGATTGATCTTTATGTTTGAATCCTTGATGAATAGATAAAAAACATCAATAGATTAAGTTATTTATTTAGAATAATTATTGATATTGTAAGAATTTTAGGGTTCGACAATATCAGTATTCCACAAAGATATTTTTAATTCCAAAGTCCAATTTCACTCTTGAAAATTTATTGTCTCATATTAATTTTTTATTGTGACCCGTAAAAATTGGAAAATATCTCTTAAAAAATCACAACACCATTATCATGTTTCATACAAGAGTTGAAATGACTCATACAAACTCACCCTTGACAATTACGATATCTAGGAAATAATTTCTTATGTCAAATATTAAACTTATTTAGTTGGTAATTTTTATTTTTAATTCCATATTTAACTATTCCAATGTATCAATTTACTCTCCCAAAATTTTTGTGAAGTGTAATTTTGATTTTTTTTGGGTTTTTTGTTAATGTTTGTGATAGTAGTTTTCAAGGATACATGGTTGAAGGATCAGAGTATCCTCTTAATAAATGAATGAAATTCTTCCCACTAAATTGGGGAATAATATATTTATGGTACTATAATTGAACATAAAATGTATTTTTCATATGCATGTAGTGGAACATCAAAAGAGATAATCCAACATAATGATATGGCTAGATAGACTGACAGAAAAGTGATTTTTTATTTGATTTTCAGAAGCCGCTTTTTGGCTGAGTGGTAACCTACACAACAGGTGGAAACCAAATTACCCAAATACAAACTTCAAAGTTCAAAATTCAAAATACACCCATAGTTCTCCACCAGTGTCGTCGCCACTGTCATTGATTCCTTCCAGCACCATCGTCGAGTCAAGCAGATCACAAAACCACACAAAAATCCCAAAATCTGCCAATGAAATTCAAAATTCAAGAAACAGATAAGGAACACATCGAGCCCTGCACCAATATCAACGAATCCACGAACCATCACCGGATCCAGAGAAGGGTTGTCAGACACCGCAATCAACAAAAGAATGAAACATCTCCCCACACTAGTAAATAGAAAATATAAAGACCAGCACCAAAAATAGAAGACCCAAGCACCACACATCATCCCAAACCAATATCAAAAACGCCGATTAAACCAAAATGCGAACAACAGATCCATCCTAACCAAATATAGAGAGAAAAAATCAAGGGTCGAGAGACCATCACCTCGTCTACGACCATTCGAACAAAAATCTCACCAGAACCTATCACAATCCCACACCCAAATCCCATCACCACATCTGAACGTCTTGGAGACTACATCAGACCACCCATTGCACTCATGGGAGATGAGGTACTAACCCTTGGACGCAGAAGCTGGATCTCGGCCGCAGACCATCACCGCAATGCCTTTGGAACCCTATCCAGCATAGGTGGAGTGTGGCGAGAAGAAGGTCATCACCAGAGAGAAGCGTCAAGGTGGCCGATCCCACGAGGTCGCACGACACTACTTTAGATGGAGGAGTCCTCCATGAGCTCTACGTTCAAGCCCCGAGGAGGACTGAGCAGCCCCGAGACAGAAGGGGAGGAAGCGGCGATTGGGAAACCCTAACTGCAGAGCGCCCCTTAAGGGACCATCCTTTTCATATGGATAGATTGATTTTAATAACATCATATAAAGTATGATAAATAAAATAAATGATCTTCAAATATGAACATGACATATTTTTAAGGATTAGTTATGATACTATCAACAATAATTTTGAATAGATTAATTTATATCTATATAAAATATATTGAATATATTTTTTATTCAATATTAAATTTCTTAGTGGTCAAAGTATTTGAAGACCCCTGAGATGGAGGAAGGATATTCTTATGTGCTATTGTATAGGAATAATGAAATTTGTGTCACTAGAACATGGATAAATATTTTATGTGATAGGAATAAGGAATGAATTTTGAGTGTAGTGGAATTTAGTTGATTCTACAAGTTGATTATATATGTTACAAGTGGTTTGGAATGAACATATGAAGTTTAAAGAAGTTTTATAGTTTCCTAAATGTTAATTGAGAGTGTTTGAACGTTGTATGAAGTAGCCCATGTGTTTTATTGAAGAATTGGTGAAATTTGGCTATGTTGGTTCACAGTCAATCATGACTCCACACGATGATATGGTCGATCTGGTGACATTAAAGTCATTTATCGTGTATTATATTCATTTAGACTTGTGTTTTATCCTTGTACTCATAGTCAGTTGGAGAATTAATGTGTGGTCCACCCACTAAAATCATGGTCTATTTCCACAATAAGTCATTTGTATGACTAGATCATCATCATCTAAAAGGTCTATTAGTACAATCAGTTAATTGGTTATGTTTTAGAACTATTAAATCATGTGATTGGTCCATTTATGAGATATTTGTAAATGATATAACACAACTTTGGTGGTAATTAAATGGTATCATTAGCTCACATAATGGTCAATAGAATTTTTTTAAGGATATTTTAAGGTAAATTAGGACCTATGTTATAGTTATATTGATGAACCAAGTGTTATATGTAGTTCATATTCTTAATGAATTATGAGATATCTACCTTGACTATTCGAGGATGAAATAAGAATGGGTGATTAGTAATCAATTATAAAATGAAAAAAATATCACCAAAAAATTACAATACATTCATAGAAATAGTGATTCTAAATCTACAAGGTGATAATGGAAGGTAAAATTAACTGATATTATTGATCATTTAAATGGTGAATTATTGAATAAATTCATGATATAATGAAAGTGAATGATTATAGATGTTTTCAATGATCAACCGTGATCCAAAAATCATTATTATATCGATATCCTTAATCCAATATCATTTTAATGGAATCAATGTACATATTGAATTTATTGGATATTAATGAAACAATAATACTTTCGTCCAAATTTAATGAAAATTAAAAATGAGAAAATGTTGATGAATCATATGATATTTGTTTTTTTTTGAAATTATCATAAGGAATTAAATTTATTATTGAGGTGTCATTTTGTGCTACCATTTGAAAGTGAATTCCATTTCAATTTTTTCACTGATACTCACTAAATAACTCATGTAGGTATGATGAGGGATCAATGATATTGAAGATGTTATGTGTATTTAATAAATCAGTGATTAATTTTTTATGTGGATATGGGTGGATGATTTTGATGATCACTTTCCTACTGTAGAATAATGTGAAATTGTTTTTGTGTCCATAAAGATGATAAAATAAGATAGAGTATCGGATTCACACAATAATAATGAAGAAGATAAAGAAAAATGAGGAATATATAAAGTATGATGGAAGAGCATATAATACAATTTTAGGGCGAGAGAAATATGATAAATTAATGAGAAAATATTTTTTTTCGAATAAGATGAGAACTTGCAAGAAAACAGGACCCCTTTATTAAAAAAATATCAAAGAATCAAATAAGTTGAAAAGAAGGAAAATTAAATTTATCCTGAAAGAAAATATGGACAATATCCAAAGGAAGATAATCAAACCAAATGAGATTGTTCCCATAAATACCTTTGTTGGAAAGACTTTCATCCAAATCATTCCCCTCCCAGATGACCAGAGTAATAATATAATCAATGGATGAAAGATACTTGAGGCAAATAATCCATTGATTAGAGATCCACCAAAGGATATGAGTAGAATCTGATCTAATAGCATGAACAATAATTGTGGAATCACACTCTAACCATATACTATTCAGTCCTCTTTGTTTATCATTATCCAAAGAAATGATAACACCAAGAATCTCTTTTTATAAAGAGGATACAATACTGAAAAAGTCATAAAAATAACCAATCACATTCCCAGAACTATTCTGAAAGACCGCCCCATAACCTAAAGGTCCCGGATTACCTCTTGAAGAACCATTAGTATTGATCATAGTCCATCCAAAAAAGGATATTTCTAGGAGACCGCCATAGTACCCATTGGAGGCTAAAAATTACCCTTAATCTTAAGACACCTGAGAATAGATAAGTCGTGTATTGAATTCCAACAGTGATCTTTCCAAGGGAACATAACAATTCGTAGAGTATCAAAAATCCCACCCAATGAAGCCTGTGAATTAAATATCACCCCATCGTGAAGGCAAATATTCCTCACAATCCAAAGAATATGCATCAGTTTTGCAGCTACAACCTATATAAATAGAAACATAAAAGGAGAAATGGGAAGATCTGACATACCTGCTAATAACTCCCACATAGAGACAGTACAGGGCTGAAGAATTTCAAAAATATCAAATACAGCCTTCCACATACTTGAAGTAGTAAGAAAACTCAAAAAAAGGTGATCTAGGTCCTAAATATTCTGATGACATAGAGAAAAGACTGAACCCAAGGAGATTCCCCAATCCTGGAGAGAGCTATCATTGGATAGTTTTCCATGAACCAACCACCAAAGAAAAGTAAACCGAGGCGAAATAATTCTCCATTTGATTTTCCCAACACATTGATGAACCAAAACAGGGGAAATGGAATGATAATAAAAACACTTTGAAGAATGAATACTAGAAGTACTTGGCTCCCAAATCCAAAAGTCACCAATAGAGTAAAAACAATAATCATTAACAACCTATTTAATATGACATGGAATATCCACCATATACAAAATATGATCCTTAATTGAAATATCAAGATCAATATTAATAACATCCTAATTAAAAGAATCCAAAATTTGAGCACCAATCCAATTAGACCTCTAGAACAAAAGTGAGGAGTCCTTAGAGACAGACCAACGAGCATTCATATCAATGGGAGAAAAAGTGTGCTTGAGGGAGGGCCAAACTGAGGAGTCCAAATGACTAATAAAACAATACTTGAGCTTTCTAAGGAACCTAGATCTCAAAAAAATAATGGCATCATATTTTCCATTGATAAGTCCGTAGACAAAAGAAGCATGTAAGGATTGATTAAAATATCTACGATTTTTATGTCAAATACCACCCATCTTAAATGTCTTGAAACAATTATTCCAAGCCACAATAACCAATATTCTTTCCAAAAAGCTACTAGTCCAAATGATGTTCCTTATATCCACACTAATTTATTTGATAAGACAATCTGACGATTTATAAACCATAAAAGAGTATACCAATTTAGACATTATAAAATATTTGACTAGGAAAAGACAATCTTCCATGGAAATAGACATGCCTTTCCAAGAAGATACATCTTTATTGATATGAAAAAAAATTCCATAAAAAAAACAAGCCTTTGTACAACTCAAAAACATTGTCACACTAAGATAGATAAAGGGGAATATTCCTTCTCAAATACCCAGGTTATTAATAATAACAATTTTCCTAACAGAGGAGATGTTTTTTTTTCAAAATAAAAAATGGATTTGTTCCAACTAACCTGCTGACCTGAGACCTCCTCATAATGAAATAGTACATTCTTGTTATTTTAAATATTTTTTTTGTTCCCTTGAGTGAATAAAATAAGATCATCTACCTAAAGAAGATGAGTTTGAGCAGAAATACCTCTACCAACACCAATGGCCTTCATCATTCCATTATTAGCCCTTGTTGAAAGTATCTTGCTAAGATAATCTTCAGAGCTGGAGAAGATAACAGCCAAATAGGGGTCAACCTATCTAAAACCTCTTGAATAAGAGAAATAATCTTCCAGAGATCCATTACAAATCACAGAAACATGAGCAGAAGCAAAAATACTCTTAATCTAACCAATAAAAGAAACATCAAAACTATACATAGAAAGGTTTCTAAAAAAAATTCAATCCATCATGTCAAAAACCTGTTTAATATCTATCTTGATCGCAATATTACCTCCTTGAATAGGCCTTTTGAGTAGATTAATGCTTTTCAATGCATAAATAAGACAGTCTTGAATTGACCTTCCTTTGAAAAAACCAAACTGATTAGAGAAAACAATTTTACAATAAATGGGTTCTAATCTAGTAGCAATAATTTTTTTAATAACATTGAACAATGTGTTGATTAAATCCACGGGCCTAAATAGGAAGATTTAATTGGTATTCTCCTCCTTAGGGATTAGATCATGGAATTGAGAATTTAAACCTTGAGGTAGATTTCCTCTTTTGAAGAAATGAATAACAATCATGAAGACATAATCACAAATAATCTCCCAATATTTCTGAATAAAAGAAGTTTCTAAAGACATCAGGACCTGGAAAACAGTCTGGCTTAAGACTAAACATCATAGCCTTAATCTCATGTTATAAATAAATGGAAATACGTCTTGATTTATCCTCCTGATTAACAAGATTTATAATAACACCATCCACAGGAGTAGAAATAGATTGAGAACCATTAAATATGCCTTTAAAATAAGAAGTGATATGCTCAGAATGATCTTGTCTATTATCCAAAATTTTCTCTCCGCTCATAAGAAAATTAAAAGGCCGAGTGGTTTTCCTAACTCTTTTGAGAGATTTAAAAAACTTAGAATTATTATCCCCATCTTTGATCCAGTTTTCCTTGAATGTATCTCTTTTCATGGAATCATTCAGGTTGATAAGATTATTGAGTTTAATGGTCAAATATGTTTCCAACAAGAAATTACCATAAAAATAATCATGAGTACACTATTCCTGGAAACACCAAAAGGAGGTTTCATGGTTGAAGATATACTTATCAAGGTGGTTGAACCTATCCCTACTCCAAAGTTTCATAGTACCCTTTAGGATCTTTTATTTGAGGATGCAAGATAAAACATTACTCTTACAACCCACTAACCCCCAAACATCATTAACCATCTTATCACAATGAGGATGCAAAGAAAAAATCTTATTAAATTGGAATGGGAATGGAGGCTTATAATCTTTACCTATGAGATCAAACATGATAGGGTGATGATCTGAATTGAGTCAAGATAAAGTCAAAGATTAAATGGAGTCCCAAGAATATAAAGAAGACTCGTTCACAAAATCCCTCTCAAGTTTACTATAAATCATACCACTAAGGTGTCTTTTATACCATGTGAAATTTTCCACAACCAGATTTACTTTAATTAGTTCATTTTTTTCAATACATTATTTAAAATCCCTTGAAGAAATGGAATTATTAATAGGTCCCATTTTTTTATCTAGACAAATAATGGAATTAAAATCACTAAGAATGATTCATGGCCCATCAATGATGAATTTAAGATGAATGATATCTGAGCAGATACTTCTACAATCCAAATAGTTGTTACTGACATAAATTAAGGAACAGACTTGTTTAATTCCCATCTATAAAATGGAGCAAGTATAATGCTGAGGACATTAATAAACCATAAGGGGATGATAAAGAGATGAATGGGCTAGAACCCATAAATTCTTGACCTCTAATAAGTTGTTGTTCACACTTACAAGGTGAAACCCTTTCTTTAATGGAAAGAAATTCTATTAGAAAAATAGTTTTGGATTCATACAACCCTATAAAAATAGGTTTATGAAGTTGGATATGGAGTTTAAGAGACCAAACTATGGCTTCATTAGCCAGGACATGACAATTCCAAGATAAAATCCTCTTTTAGAACCAAATTTGGAATTTTCCCCCCTCTTATTCTCATCTCCCTCATTCTTTTTAATGATCTTGGGAGGTATCCATGACTTCCTCTTAGGGTCCAATGGAGTTTTAATAATACTATTCATGTCCCCTAAAACAACCTATTTGCTTCCTCCTCCTAAACAACTTTGGAGTCATCCCTTCCTACAGACTGAAAAGAAGGATCCTTCATAGCTTTCCTAGATTCCTTAGAACCTATATGTTTCTGCATTTGATCTTCATTGAAATCATCCCTGTTTGAGGGTTGTGAAGCCTTGATAGAATAATTCTGTATGTTTTCCTCCTTCTGAACAACATTAGTGTCCTATCTTCCTATAGACTGGATAGAAGAATCCTTGAAATCTTATCCAGATTCCTTCAAAACTGTATTTTTCTGCACTTGATCAGCATTGAAATCATCCCTGTATGAGGGATGTGAAGGACTAATTTAAATATCATTCCTTCAAGAACCAAATTCCAATAGACCTGTTTCTTTTAGAAGAGAATTTGGTTGAAAACATGACATGATCAAAGGAGAAATAGTGGGATCAAACACATGATTCCAGGTGATAGACTCAAGAGTAAAAATCTGAGATGTATCTGAATGAAAATTTTCCTATTGTATCCTTGTAACTAAATAAGTGAGTTCTATAGAAATAGAATTGGACATATAGTGTTCATTAACACTCAGTCTCATGATTTATACCAAGTCATTAATATCTTGTTAAATTATAAAATCTTAGGAATCATCCTCATTAGAACCTCCAGAAGGCGACTGGGTTATTGGATGATTTAGAGGATAGGGATGTGAAGGAAGATCATCTGCCTACTCAACAACATCATCGCATGACTTGTTCAAAGAGACCCTTAAGAACCGATGGAAATATTGTGACTCTCACTATATAGGCTGGATTTCAGGCTTCTTATTAAGGGGATCACCTCTGTTCCAGTGATTTTTAATTTCCTTCCATTCATTAGCTTTAGGAAGCACCATTAACTTTTTTGGATCACTCTTCAAGTTTCAATGGAGTGCCCCTTCAATCTTGAAAAAATCACAAAAGGGAGGAATGCATTCTAACTCATACTTGAACTCTATTTTCTGATCATTATCAATCAGAATGATAGATTTTGGGAATTTCACAGCCAAATTAACATCCATAAAAATTCAAACATAAATACCAAGTTCAACTTCCAACGTTCTCTGATAAAATTTAATTGTAATTCCAATGCAATAACCAATTTCATTGATAATTTTTTTTGTCAATAAACTAATTTTAAACCATGAAGTCTGATCCAAGTTTTTTCATTGGATTGTTTCTGATTGAAGGGATCCAAATTACAATCCCACTCTAAGATTTGAAATAAACCAGGTTTGAGATGAATATTTCATGTAGAATGATCCATTTGAAGATCATCCCCATTCTGAAAAACAATATCGAAGAAACCCTTTCTAATTGGAATTTTCTTTCATGAATTTATACCCCATTAAATGTCAATTCGATGATTCGTATCTTCAAACGAACAAGGATTATCCCCCTGATAAAATAATTTTCCTCAAAAGAGAGAAACTATAGAGGTTAAATCTTAATTTCCAAAGCATCTAGATTCGCCACCATTGATAAGCTACCAAATTATAATTTTTGAGTGTAATAGGGATTGGGATCCTCTAATTTAACTCGATTATGGACACCTGAAAGTGCCTCTATGAAATAAAAACCAATCTTCTTACGATAAGTATCATTATAATTGGAGAGCATTTGTACTATGAAAGATATTGAATAACTATATCAAAGGTGAAAGAAAAAGAAGGATATTAGCCTATTATGATGAGCTATAAGATATGTTTATTAAATTTAACTGAATAATATGATATTACAATAATATAAATGGGAATAGTATCTTGAGAATAAAAAAACCATATCATGGTCGGCGTATTGTGTGTCATTTCGTTTATTGGTGTCAATGAAAATAAATTATGACGATGTGATATTGTGTTTTAATATCATAGGACGTAATCTAATGAAACATCTTGTGAGAGGATTCAATAGAAGATTATGTAGGTGAGTTTTATTATTTACTGCATATAGGTGTTTTTCATAGAGTTCTATTGGAAATAAAATAAACACTTTTTGAGTTTATGGTGATCAATTTTATTACAGTAGAAGTATCATTTATATAGATTCTGATCTACTTCCATGATGAAATGAAACGAAATACTAACATAGATATATCAGGACTAAATATAATGTGAATGAGAAAGGGTATATATGGAGTTACTGGTTCCAAGTTGAGATAATTGTATGAATTTTTTAATATAAGTCTAGTTTTATTTATGGAAATGAGAGTAGTGATAGACAGGACCAATGAATTATATTTGGTATAATAAATTATAGACTTTATATTTTTTATTATAACTCATATAGATAATTATAATTCAACTTATATTAATATAGAAGTAAAAATATTTTCAAATGTGATGGAAAAAAGATAAATAATGAGGAAAATAAGGGGAAAATATAAATATGGAAAGGGTGAACCATTTTTCGAATTTGAACCAAGTGATTTTCTATAATCTAGTAATTGTATTCATATATATTCATTTGATTGCTACAGTTTATTATATTATCAACATGAATAGATAAAAGTAATTAAAGGAATTTACACCCATGTCAAAGGCTATCTAAAAGAATTTCTTGATGATGTTTATATATATATATATCTATGTGTGTGTGTGTGTGGTTTTATAAAAGAGATATCCAATTGAAAATCACACCTAGAGTACGAGTCTAATGGATTGGAAAATGAATTTGTTATAAAAGTTATAATATATAACACCCACTGAAAACAAATGAATTATACTAGGTAATCAACTTCAATTTTCAATGATAAATTTTCTATAATTGATGAAAAATTACAAATATAAATTATTGATAAAAATTAATTTATGGTTTCTATCATTGAAATATTCCATGTAAAAAATAATATGTATATATTTTCCATTAATATCAAATTGGAAAATAGTTGTTTTCAATTCCAAGAGAATGGAAGTGATCAGGACTTCATTGGTGAAGAAATGTAAGAATCATAATGAAAATTTTCATTTTATGTGTAATGATATTGAAACAATGTAGAGATATGTCAAGGATGTAAATAACCCATTCACTGTAAAGTATTTAGAGATGACGATAAAAATGGAATATTTGAAATTATTTCATGTTGTAAATTCTCAATTAATATAGAAGAGAATTTATTCCACTCGTGTTTCTGAAAATTACTTTTCCTCAAGTGGGATTCATAATGGTGTTAAAGAGTTCTTGATGACTATTAATGAAGGTCTAATCTCGACCATTAGGATAAAGTGAAACCAATATCGTAAATAATATGTACTAATAATTTATTAAAAACTAAAAAAAAATTATTTAAATATATCAGTGGACACAAATCAAGATAGTCCTAATATATCATCAATGTAATATATTAAAAAACTTTTAAAGAAACAATCCCCAAACATAGACCAAAATATAAATTAAACAAATGAAATATTACATACATAAAATATGGATATGTTGATCATGTAATAAAAAGAAGGATGGTTGTTGTATATTGTTGGTATTTATGGAGGTTTTGGAATATATACATGGATTATTGTAATAATATAACAACATATGAAATTATTAAAATGTCAGATGAGAGGGAGATAATGGAAGAAACAATGGGAAAAACTAGAGGTCAAAAATTGGAAGCAAAAAAGAGTTGATCTATCTCAACAGAAGATATATTTGTATCTTGAAGAAAATTGATGTAAAATATAGGTGAACATTATTATATGAAATTATGGTACAAAACTACAAGGCATTACTCATGTTATGAATACACGAAAAGATCACAAAAATACAAGTATTTTGAAAATGAGTCAACCTTAAGGAGTCAACAATAGAAGAAAATTGTTAGAATGGCACTTCCAAGTAGAAAGATACTATAGCTAAAATGATACAATGGGCGGTGACTCAATGATTAATGTAATAATTTTTGGAGGATGTAATATGAATAACCAACACCACACCAGAATATAAAATCCATACAAGAATATATGGATCTATTTAAGAAGAATGTGAAAGCACCATTAGAACATAGTATCACACCTATCTTAATGAAAAGTACACACCTATGATGAAGGTATTGAATGTTCCCAAAGATATATTGATCATATAGTCATATTAGTTAGAAGAAGTAAAGAGGTTAGAGAAATAATCAAATAGTAAATATGTTATTATAATTTTAGTAATGAAAGATACTCCAAAAAACATGAATTTTTTGAAGGAAATATAGTCAATTCTTCCCAAAGGATAACACATCTAGAAAAATAAATATGATTCATGAATAATGACAAGAATACAGTTCACTGCATCATAGAAATATACAACATGTTTTAGAAATATTTTTTAGAAACAAATCTATAATTGAGGAGTAGTGGAATTCTCTCTATATTCCCATTCCATATGTGGGTGTGTTTCAATTTTAGGAAATGAAGGTGATTTTTCAAGGAGGATTTTAAATCTCAAATAGACTGAAAGGAAGACTATCTTGGAAGTATAAACATTCAATTGGTATTTATTTTTAATTGGTATCAAAATTAACTAGAATAAAAATTTCTTAGAGACTATTTGTTTAATAATGTAATGATGGAAATGAAGTCTGGAATATATCCATTTATGTAGAGAATATAAAATATTTACGAAAGGATAACATTAGTTTTTCCACCTTAATAAAGAATATAAATATCCCTTTCAAATGTAGATTCTTGAGGAATATTATTCACTATCCTACCTTGTTAGCATGTGTAAATAAAATATTTATCCATGGGGAGTGTTTTTCTAATTAAATAGTGATTTAGAACTACATTTATTTGAACATATTAATGTGTTAGTTAATATGAATTTTGGTTCACAAAACATTTTGAAAAAAAAATTTAACACCCACTAGAGATGAAAAATATATATCTCAATCTAAAATGAGAAATGTAATGTAAATATTTGGTGTACATGTTATATAATATTTTTTTCTACACAAGTTGTCTCAAGAATACATAAAGTGATTAACAGATAAATCATTACTAAGAAATATATGGTGCCTAAATTATATAATTTGACTGTAGGATCAATGGAGGGAAGAGTTTTCATCAATTCAGATGGATTTTAGTGGATCATAATTATTCCTATGAAGACATCCCCGTGTAAATATATTAGTTGAATTGTTTTAACAAATGGTAACCAAATAAATTTCCTACTTTATATTTATAATCATTATTGGGGTGAATAAAAATTAACTTATAATGAATATTATAAGTAATATAAATTGTTTTTTTGTTGAAATAATTGATAAAGTATTGACAGAAAATCAAAATGTTGAAAATGAGTTTCTATTAAGATTATGTTTGTGCCTTTGTTCAATTTTCATATCAATAGTTTTCAAGGAAAAGTGTTTATTAGTTGGATTATTCATCTAATACATGGAGTATATGTAGGACATGAACAATATGAACATAAGATTTATGGTCCAACCATTGGAAATTAAATTGAATTGTCATGACCTTTAATAGGAATGCAAAAAGTTCTACTATAGCTAAATGATTAGGAAGATAATATTTTAGTATCCTCTTATAAAATTAAATAATTGAAAAGAGGGCATTCATAGGTGAACATACCAAGTGCTGAAGGATGATATCTCATAATGATTATTGAAATCTATTTTACCATCACACAGATTATGTTTTTATGATTTTGAAAGGATGGAGATGAATGTGTTACGAACTCTCATTAAAAATCAAGGATGAGTATATATGGTGCAAGATATTATCAATCAATATGATGTTCTTATGGAGGTTTCATACATTCAAAATATATATTTTAGATTTATTTGAGACTAAATGGATGATCCTAGGTATTTGATTAAATATATTATAAAATTTGAATAATTTTTAATTTTCATAGTTGATCAACCTCTCACATAATTATACGATCTTCTCATTTACTATATAGTCATTCTGTCACATATTCAATCCATTATGTTATGTGGTCAACCATTAGTGTAATTATAAATACGAGATTCAATATGTTAATTTTTCACTATCTATTTCTAGGGTAATACATTTGTATGTGTTTTTTATCATTGTCCACAATCTTGATCAACACCGTTAGCCAATTTTTCATGTATTTGATCCATTATGCCATGTGTTCAATCCTTTGATGTGGGTAATGAAAATGAAAATTTTAAATAAAGGTTTCTATGATAAGGTAACATACTAATATGAATAATGGTATATGGTAATTTATAAATGTTGTGTTAATGTATTCCTGAAGATGTGAAAAGGTAACATTGAATTGTCCTGAGCTAACTAAAGGTAACTCTAAAGACAATAAATTTACATAATGGTATATGTGAGGTATACAAGTCTAAGGTCACCAAATTTAAATGAAATTAATTGTTAAATTTATTAATTGATAATTCATTATTAACCTACATAATGTTAATTGGAGATCTTTTAATGGTGTCTTGGAGTTTTTAAAGGATACATAAGGGTAAATAAGGAAACACATAAAGGTTATAATAATGAATCTAGAGTTGTATAAAATTAATTTTCTTTAATATCTATGGTATCCGGAAAGTAATTATCTAAAAAATAAATATAAATGGGATAATTCTTGGGTTTTTTATTGATAAAAACATCCCAAAAAAATGTGTGACCCATGATCTGAAATAGTGAAAACTAATCTTCATAGTGATCAAGTAGATTAAACCAATAGATAGTTGGAAACATTTATATTTTTAATTGATGAATAAATTCTAGAAATAAATAAAGTGAAATTATATTGATGATAAAACTATTGTAAAATGATCCAACCCTCATGACTCAATGAAGATCCATGACCCAATATATTTTGAATAGAATTAAAGTGTAAGAAACATAATAGGAGATAAATTATTTTTGACATTTTTCTTAAATATTTATTGAAATTGGAAAATAAGATGGAATTTAAAATTATTATATTGTGCTTAATTTTTCTTAATATCAAAAGGATTGTGATTCATGGTTTATATGAATATGATGAGTTAGACTGGGTTTTTATTTGAATGTTCACACAATTTCAATGTTCTAAATGATATTCAATGATTCTCTACAGATAGAATGAAGGTTGAGGAAAGCATAGTAAAACTCTTAATGTATATAATACAACATTTTTCAGTGATTGATATAGATATTAGTGGATAATGTTTAGGAGAATAAGCCAGTTGTGGAAAATTATGAAATAGAAGTTTTGTTTTTTAAGAAGATCAAAGAAGGTATAGTTGGATTATTATTTGGGTTGGAATGAAGATGATGTTGAAGAAAGATGAAGATATCATGTGTAATGTAGGAGTCTAGAATATCTCATTATTCTTAGTGAACAATGAAAAAGAAAATTAGAAATTAAAAAAAGTGAGGTAACTCCTGCAATCTCCTTGGAGATAGTCATTTGAGATAGAAGGATGAGTGGAGATCATAGTAGAATCCTATATATAAGGAAAGTAGAGTAAATTAATTCGATAATAACATAATATAATTAGTTATAATTATTTGATATTCCAACATGGTTATATTAAATCCATATAGAACAATTTATAAAATTTAAATTTTGAAAAATAATATTTTGTTCAAAAATCATTGAGTTTGAGAAATGTTGAATTTTTTGAAATATTGAAGAATAATTTCAATGGTGAAGATGATATGGATTTTATCCTATGCTAATGATTTAGATCAGCAGGTCATTGAAGCTAGAAGAATAATAATATATTCCTATAAGAACTATGGTTGTAATAGATTTATAAAAATAATAATATAGAAATTATTACGTAGTGTGTATGGATTCATTTATTGGTGTCGAATAAAATGAAAAATGTTGAAGATATATTGGGTTTTAATATCATAGGATCTCATAGAGTGGTATTTCCATGTGATTGGATTCATTAAAATACTGGGAAGATCAGATCTGTAAGTGGTTATTTTGAGGGTGTTTTTCTGGAGATCTAATTGGATTTGAAAAAGTTTTTGTTGAGTTAATGGATATAAATTTCATTACTGTATAATAATCATGTTCATGGATTGTTATCTATTTATTATAATAACATTAATTAAATATAGTATATGTATGGTAGAACTCCATAAAACCAGTGAGACTCAAGATATATTGGTGATAATGATCAAAACATGTGACAATATTGTGACGTTGTTGAGACAATGTGAATTTGATTCTACAAAAGGATACCATATAAGAGACGAGTATTTTTTACATAGTGGGAATTAGTGTAGGTGTAGGAAAAACCAACCATTGTAATCAAAAATATATTATAGTATGGAATGCTTGATTGTGGGTGGACAACCAATAATGGGAAGGAGTATGCATTATTTCTTAAGCAGGTAAAAATAATGCATCCTCATTTACTAATTTACAAGAATGCGTGTGGTAGATTGTTTCTTGGAATAATAATGAAATAGATAAAAATACACTAACTAGAAATATAGGTTAAATTCTAGTGA
This sequence comes from Viscum album, assembly GCA_963277665.1. Lineage (NCBI taxonomy): Eukaryota > Viridiplantae > Streptophyta > Magnoliopsida > Santalales > Viscaceae > Viscum > Viscum album. The sequence continues at coordinate 520,448,269 of OY728129.1, read as the reverse complement.
TGGTTAAATATTAATGATAATTTATATTTTTTTAAAAATAAGAAAATCTATATTCAACAGCCTATCAGATGTCTGCATCGATCCTATTGAGAATTTCACCCCTGATACATTTTTGAACTCACATTTTACCTTTACTAATTCGACTTCTTGCTCTTATAATGTGGATAATAAATCTTATAAAGGATGTCCTTTGACATTTCTTGGTACTAGAGTTAATAATGAACATTCTAATGAACTAAAATGTCAAAAATGTTCTTACTTGTATTCTTCCTTTTAAAAATCTACTCCAACATATGATTTCAAAATTTTATAAAATGATAATTTATTTACTTCTACTCAACCTAACAGCTTTTCAAATAATTAAAAACATTATCTACTCCAATCTAGTATTCAAATATTAAATTCAATTACTCAATCTCAAAATATGGTTAACATTCTTATCCCCATTATTAGAATATTATTTAGATATTACTCTAAAAAATTTAGTTATTTTTTAGATCATGAACACCTACTTGAAAATATGTACAATATGATGCATATGTATTGAAATTTTACAGACATCTTCTTCACATAGTAGCTCAATGTTTTTGTTTTTAATTTCGTTTTTTATGGTGTCAAGATACTCACCTTCAATAGGAAAATTTATCTTTCCTTATTCATAGAATTATTATATAGAAATATAACTCGTTAATTTGGGATCATAAATCTCCCATTGGTAATTATTATCAATTCCCAATTATTCTTCATCAAAAAAAGCCATCTCTAACTTATTTAAAATAAATTAAATCGGAATATAGATAACTTTCCATATACTTGTCTTCAAATTTATTTAAACATCTTATTCAACCTATTTTCATTCAAGAATCAAATCTTGACCCACTTTTGATAGAAGGATAATATAACCTAGTTTTTTTCGAAATGAACCTTTTGTTAGCCTACTCCAAGTCAACATAGAAAATATATGTGGAGAAAAAAAGTTTGACTAAACAGAAATTATCAATATAGTCTATAAAAATTACATCATATAATATTATTTTCAAATTTTATAGATTTATTTCTTATTGATTACTTGATAGATACTTCTCATTTAAGTTCCCCAACATGGTATGCACATAATTTATCTTATTATAAGAAGTTATAAAACTCTATAAAGAAAAAATTAGAAGTTTTATAGTGATTACAACACCTGATATTGTCCTTAAATTCGCTGTATTTTACTGAAAATAAATAATAAATAATGGAACATGGGAGGAATAATTTTTTATTTAGTTGGAATTATAAATTTTAGAGTTTACTCTATACCAATACGTCTAATTACCTTCATTACCATGATGGTATGTCTTCCAAATAATATTCTTATCCTTATCCATTATAGGGTATATAAAAATTTTTTCCCCTTATACGGAGTTTTGTTATTCTTCTTATACATATTTGACAGTGAATCACTTAAGGATTGCATTAAAATTTCTATGTACTCTTATTGGGTTTGTAGAAATGTCATACATTATTACATACCGTGTCAATCATATTATAATGTTCCACACATATCTCCTTGAATTTTAAAATCAACACATATGTTAAACCACTCCTGTTATTGGTCCACATCATGTGGAAAAAAATTATTTCCTTCATTATTAGAATTTATTTTTTACTACCAATATTTTTTTTCAATATCCAATTGATATGGAATAACTATTAGGTACTCTTATTTAGTATGATCAAATTATTTTGATTATTAACTTGGATTTTTTATAGTCTTAACAAAACATGATTTCCTCCTTTTACATTCTAAAAATCATTTTCTTTAACACTATAGAGAACCTGGACTAGTAATCATGTGTTGCATTCCTCGATCTTATAACCATAATGATCACACCTAATATATATTTCCTATACATATCCAACGCTATTTTTGGTCAGAATATTCTATGTGTATAGGGTCATAGATATATTTCTTTTAAAAATTATTTGATCATGTCACCATATATTCTCATTTTTTCTTACATATTTTCAACATATGAAAATTTATTCATGTAGTATTAGGATTTATTTCATTACATTCCATAACATAAGTGAACACACCAAATCCTTGAACCTCCATGTTGATAAAAAAACTATCTTGAAAATTATTATTGCTTTCCTTCTTAAGTATGAACCTACTTTTTTAATCATGGAAGTGGTCTTATTGTAATTTTTCTCTCTCTATTTAATATAGCATATGAACTATAAAATTTATTCATGGTTCAGAAGTTTTAGACTATCATTTGAAACTAGAACTCAAAGAAATTTCATATTTGATTTGAAATTAAATTAGTGCATATTTGAATTTCCTATTGGGTCCCTGAATCACTATGTCTTGAGAATATTCACCTTTAAACTTAGTTACATTAGAAAAGACTTATACTATATTATTAAAATGACTTTTATATATTAAAATTATTGATTATGTTTAAGATATAAATTCATCTTTGACATTTATACTCTCTAAAAGTTCTCTCAACATCTTCTCTTACTCAACCGCATTGAATTTATATTTATTCATCTCTTTATTATATGAAATTTAATTCTTTATATAATCAATATTTTCTTTTAAAACCTCATTATTTTTATTTTACCTGTCTCCTCTCTATTTTGTGCTATGTTTTCTACTCATGACATGATTCTATCATATCATTTATAATTTACTCTAGATCTGTTAATTCACATTTATCATCATCACTTCTAGAGGTATCAAAACTAAATTCAACATAATCCATAAATTTAACTCTATATTCTGATTGGATACTATAAAATGAGTCCCCTTGAACTTTTTTTATCTATAAAATCATTCACTTTTTTATGGGTTGTCATGTTTCTTTTGACCTTTTATGCTTTTCTGTTTTGATTGTGGCTCGAGGGAGTGTCACACATTCGTTAAAGGGGTTTTTGGTCTAGTACGCTCTTGTGCGGCTATACATTCTTCTCTATTTTCAACTGGAACAATCCTAATGTGTGGAGAATCATGTAGGCTTTGTTAAAACAGTGTTGTTCCAGATATAAGGATCATAACTAAAATAATATCATTGTAGAATGGTCAAATCTCTATAATTCTATTGAGTTTTTCATGTCATGAATCGTATCGGTCCTTTCATGATAGAATGTCATTCTAGATGTTGGAAGAATATTAATCCTTTGAGAAACAATATTTTTTGTGGTTACATATCGTTTGAAAATTACCAGATATCATGTGATCCCTCGGTTGTAGAAGGAATCGTGTTCAACTTAATGGAATTTCGTTTGGAGGTGAAGTTATGTGCCTTCCTACTAGTCGACCAGTTGTGACCTGAACCTTCTTCTTTCTAGTGTTTGTGTATGATTGACCGGAACCCTCTTTTCAACCCTCCTGGTGTATTATACTAATCTATGATCATGTACCCTATATTTATTTTGTCATAGATTCACTAAGACAGTGTTATCTTATGTTGCGCTAACACTTTAAAGTCATTGGTCTTGTTTGGGTGAACTATTTTGGTGTTGCATGCTACATGTGTGGAATCCATTTTTGGTTTGATCTTAGGGAGTTATTGGAATTCATTTAGGAACATAGGTGAGTTTGTTCATTATAAACATAATATTCATTAGGAGAATGAATCCAAGTTAAATTGGAAATGCACTTGACTTCTAAGACAAGCGTCTTCTTGAATAGTCAGCTAAGTGGTTGGAGTCTTTCCTCTATTGTTTAATGGTTACAGTCAATGAAAGACCATATTATGAAACATCATTTATTGGAGCATTTAGGGAACATCATTTATTGTGTTAGTCAATTGATTAAATGAATTTCTGGCTTGACTTATTCTTTGAGGATGATGTAGATTGATTGTATAACCATTTAGGGAATCATGCTTGGAGCATTGTCAAACACTTAAGGGTGCTATTGTAAGGAAATTCCAATGGTTGGTTAAAATGTAGTATTGAATTTTTCTCCTAACATTAAGGCCTAAGGTGGGAATTATCATTGTCCTATTTCTTTATGAGATGAAAACATGATCAGGTATCTAGGAATATGGAATGAGGTAAGAGATGACTTGGTGTTTCAGTTGGAATAGAGGTGTTTGACCAAGTTTGAGATGGCTTAGGTTTCGCTTGTTTAATGAACTCTCAGAGGTTTATTGGTAGTTCATAAATAGAACATGATAATTTTAATGAATATTCATGGCCATAGTAGATTATGTGAAGTGTAAATTGTTCCCTAATTCTTCTCATGGATGAGAAGTTCTAAGGTGTGATGGTTCTTAATGATCTGTGTTTTCAACCAGATGGAAAATGAAAGGAATTTGAACTTTTTCAATTATTGAAGGGGATGTTTTTAAACAGAGATTCAGAATTTAATTTTGAGATTTAAAATTCTTTAATGTGTTGTGTTTTAGACTTTATTGAAGGCTTTTTATGTTTCCTATGTGGCTCGATGAGTTTTGGTAGTGCAAAACCTAGAAAAGAAAATGTTTTGAAAAGCCGTAGAGGGCCAACAGTTTGTCTAAAATCGGGCAGACCACTGCAGTAGACAGTCCCACCTTGTTTAAAGGGGACAATGGTTGTATGCATGGGATGAGAATGGTTTTTTAAAATATGCACCTAACCTGCATAGTGTGCTCTAGAGGTAGTAGCATCGCATTGTACCCCACACGGGTTGCGCACGGTTTGGAGAACCATATGGGTAAAAACGTGTGGTTTACCAAATTTTAGGAAAATAAACTTATTTAAAATAAAATTAAAATAAATTTTATATAACACTCATCTTCTGCCTCTCCCCTATTGTCCACATGTGACACCCAAGGGGGTTCTCCTTCGACTCACAGTTCCCCCTCTCCCGGAACCCCTCTTCCTCGCCAATTTCACCACTGATTCCATAGGTTTTGTGTCTGATGCTTCATGGTAAGAATCTATCCTCCCTCTTCTTCTACTTCCAACCAATTTTTGATATTCTATTTTCCCTATTTTAATTGAAATGAACACCCTAGATTTATGATTGATTTTTATTTCTATTTTCTTTTGTTGTATGGTTTGGTGAATTGTCTCTTGTAACCTATTTTTATCATTTCTGTCAATCGCCAATGAAGGCGAAGTGGTTCTCTTTGATTTGGGCCACTATTATCATCCAAGGTGAGGGTTTAGATTTTCTTCTTTATTTCACATCATATAATTTAGGTACTTATGGTGATTATGGTTTCATAGTAATTTATTTGACATGTGTTCATTCTTACTGCATTAATTTTGAATTCATATTAATGTGTGTAATGATTTTTAATCAATTTTTAGGGTGCACACACATATAATCAGGTATGAATATATATAAATATATATATATCTTTCATGTATGTGTTCTATCATGGTGTGAAGAACACATGCATTGGATTAATGGATATATATATATGAAGGAATGCACATGTACGTATGGAGCAGTTACGGGTGGTTGTTGATAAATATGTCAACTTCCTGGTGTTGGATTGGTTCTTCCATGAGGTAAGAACCCATTAATTCCATTTTATTAATTAATAACATGTCATATTCACTCTTATTAATGATTATTCCTTTTAGTCATATTTATTAAATGATTTTTGTTGGTGAAATGGAAGTAATGATTAAATAAGATAATTGATTGTGTGATAAGAGTCTCATGATTTTATATTAAAACCCCTCTGAAGGGGGTTTAGTGCCTTCAAGCTAAAAATGTAGTGATATACTTTTATGCTTTCCTACTTGAATGCCTCTGTGTTTCTTTATGCTTGAGATTATAATTTTTAAATGGCATGGTAAGGTACTTGGACCCTTTATGTTTCATTTTCCCAAGTAGGCACATTCCTTGTTTCCTTGACACCTCTACTTACACTTGAGCCCATGAAAAGTAGTTTGTATGTCTTAATCAGATAAATGTTTACTAAAGGAAAACTGAATTATTATAATGAATTGTGAAAGATGGTATCATTGTTTATGGGTAATAATTTTCATTTCTTTGTTTGACACATACTTGAAACCTATTTTCCATGTCTATTTAAGTTGGGTGAAATGATTAAGACTAGGATAACCCTTATCAATTAAAATTCGTTGAATAAATTGTTTATCCATAATGAAATTTTTGACTTTATATAGTGGTTTAGATAAAAATTTTCATTGACATGAAATGGAACATGGCTAATGATGTGCACTAAAAGAATTATCCTCATAAATTGATTTCAATATGATCAAGTCTATGTTAATGTTTTAATTGAAATACTTAAGTTTGTTTGTATTAAGTATAATTATGAACATGAATATTTATGTGTGATTGGGTTGGGTTAATAGGATTCATGAGAGGTTAATGACTCAAGCCGTGTTTTCATTAAGAGATTACAACTTGTAGGCACATAAATTCCATTAGATATTAATTGTTCTTAGACCTGGTTTACGGGTAGACCCTGAGAGCTCCCCTAGAATTGGATGGCAGTGGTAAGTCCCAATCCACCGCAACTTATATCTAATACAATAATGACAAGAGATAGTAATGGATCTTGGTATTTGGTTAGGGGTAGACCGTGAGAGTACCCATGGAATTGGATGGATATGGTACGTCCCAATCCACCCTAGTATATATTAAATGTGAGAATTCCATGATATGGTGATGGATCTTGGTATTGGGATAGTAGAAGACTGTGAGATAACCCTAGGAATTGGATGGTGGTCGTAAATCCCAATCCACCCAAGAATATATTAAATGTCAGAATGCCAAGACAAAGTGATGGTTCTTGGTATAGGGTAAGGGGAAGACCATGAGAGCTGCCCTAGAATTGGATGGTAGTGGTATGTACCGATCCACCCAATATTATTATAATTCTTGGATGCCAAGAGACAAAGGGCACTTAGACCTGTGTTAGGGTTAGATCGTGAGAGATACCCTGAAATTGGATAGTGGAGGAATGTCCTGATCCACCCCAATATACAAATATCTATTTAAACACACTAACACACACATAGAGAGAGATATGTGCGTGTGTGTGTGTGATTTGATAGAATAATACATACCATCCATAGGTTGAAGTATGTATCAATATCAGGAGTCCCTTTGGAACCTAGGAAGTTATTTATTTATTATTTCAATCATGTTGTCACGCTACTATACATGTACACTATTTAATTTATATTGCACTGTATGGATTGGGCTTGACACTGTGGGTGCTGGCCTACTAAGATTTAAATCTCACACCATACTTAGGTACCCTTGGTACCCTATTAAACCTTATATATGAATGATCTAGTTTAATTTTTGTGTTTCCTACACCAGGGAGTTAGGATCAAAGGACTGAGTTGTAGCTTTTGATGCTTATGGATATCACCCAGGGGGATTTTTTGTCTTTTCATTATTATTGTACTTTATAGTAAGCATTCTATTTTTTACTACTTTCCATCATGTATCATTAACATGTCATGAATTCATTTATTATATAAACTAGTTTTGGCCACTTTTTTCTATTATATAAGAATCTTTCTCCCGTTGCTTTATCATTGTTATTTACTACTTCTGTTGTTGAATTGTTATTCTCTATGATATACCACTGGGAAAATCTAATAAGAGGGTATACTCTCCCAATTAACCTAGAAATTTAAATAGAATTTATGAATATTAATAACCAAATTAAAATTTATATAAATTTTATTTTTAAAAATAGACATCATTTTGAATTCAAAATATCAAATTGTGGTTAGCGTGAATTTTTTGTATTTTCCTAAAAAATTTCAATTATTGATGAATGGTGAATAATATTGAATTATTGTTAAAAACCAACTTTTCAGTTTTAATATATATATTAAATTATATTTATTTTAAAGTTGAAATAGATAAATAATCCATATATTAATCTAATGAATGATCTTGGAATCATAATTATATTGAAATTAGAATAAAAAATTTGTTCAACTTTTGAATGACTTTTTTACCTACCTTCTTGACACATCTGAGGGACTATCATTAAACAAAATTTTAATAATTTTTTTAATTGAATTTCAAAAAAGGAAGATACATGATTTTAATTATTATAAAATTTTTTATCCGATAGGAACAACTTAATTTTTGGTGATTAGTAACATTAGTTTTTTTCCAAGGTTAAGGGTAATTCAGGTAATTATGGGTAAAAATAATATTATATAAATTATAAAATTACCCTAACTATTTTACTAATTTAATTATATTATTGTGGTTTGACAAAAATTATAATTTGGTTTATTTTGGGACCACATGGAGATACATGGATGAAATTCATATATTTAAAATATTATATATAAATAAAATCCAATTTTTTTATACTTTTGTTTTAAACAAGTACAATATTTGTAATATGAGGTTGTATAAGTGATATCGTCGACTATAAATAGTATTTATAATGATAAAATGTTTACCTACATATTTTTAATTTATTTATAATTTTAAAAAAGATATAATTAAATTAAATGGTGATATAGTGATGATGATGTAATTGATTTATTAAAAGAAGAACCAAATAAATGATATTAATAATATTAAAATAAATATCATTTGAAATATTTTATGACATCCATAAATTTATAGAATGACTTTGATATGTAAGAGATGAATTAATGTAGTTTATTTGAAGGAATCAAGTTGTTATGATTTTATTAAAAATTCAAGTAATAAATAGAGTCAAAATTGACATAAAGGGGATTTTAAAATAACTAATATTTTATTAAATGTTATAAAATACATAGAAATATATATTTAGTCCAACTAACTATGATAATGTTAAATATGTCATAAATGAATTAATATTTATTTTTTGGCATTTTAATGTAACAATATTAACCCTATTGATCAAAAAAATCCAAGTTATCATGTGATTAGTTAAATGGGATAAATAATGGTTAAATTATTCAAATTTTTCATACTCATTATTAATATTAATGATTATGTTTTTTATTCATCACTATTTTCATATGAATAATATATTGGACTTTGTAAGTGGTAGGCGGGTCCTGCTATAGCCCCTCGATGAATCGGTTGGTATCTTGAGTCAAATTAGATATGGACTTAGCCGAGGTCTTTCCCATTTATTTTTAGATATGGATTTGGCAAAGGTCATAACCCTTTTTTTAGATGATTCGATGATCCCTCAACTATATGTTTTATATTTCCATCATTATTTATTCCTTCATTATAATATTAGTTATTGATGTTATATGTGACTATTTGACTAATAGAATAACCATGTGAATGTTTATATGGAATTATTTGATTTATTATTGCCATATTATGATCAATATTTGTTTAAAATACTAGTGTTTCATTTTTATATCATTCCTTAAATGTTTATGATTATTTATGAAATCTTATGATTTATCCATTTCCCATACTGAGCATCTGAGATCAACCATTTCTTTTTTTTTTCTAGGATTCCAAGAAGTGTATTATGACTAATATATAGGGTTAATCAAGGAGAATAATTGCATTCTCAAATAAATATCTATGTTTTATTTTATGTTTTGAATTGTAATGAAATTTCCATTTATGTAATTTTTTTTCCAATAATACTAAATTGATCATCCCTTCGGAATTTGATTCTTTTTAATCATGCCAATGTAATAAAATAATGCACCTGATCCAATATTCTAGGGTTGGCGCATTATAGTTGGTATCGAAGGAAGTTTAGAAGAATCATTTTAAACTACATTTAGAAATAAATGATTAGAAAAAATAATTCTTTGAATGGGTTTGAGGATAAGTCTATGTAAAATATATTCTTCCTTATACTTGGTAATAGATAACCAAAGTTAATCATATAGAAAAATGGATTGAGAAGAATATTCCACCATTTAGAGATCCTATAAGTGATTCTTCATGACTACATAACTATGATTCATGTTTCTCACATTACGCTCTCAGTTTTGGGAAATGGTTAGAATTGGAAAGGTTATATATGCAATAGCTATACTACTGATAATGAGGAGGCTACAAAAGAAAAATTAGTTGAAAGAGGTATTAAGGACTATGCTGTTGAATAATAGTTAATGGTTTAAGAGTGATGTTGAATGATTAAGGTTGTTTTGTATTTGGATTCAAGAATTATTACACCAATTGTTCTATGGTTATAAGATTCATGATATATATAATTATTGTACAAAAATACTTATTTTTTAGTTATTTAGAAGCAAAAGGGTTTTCATTTTGGATTTAATGGTGATAAAATATTTGTTATGTGGAAATAAGTGCAACATTACATTTTTTGGAGAATCTAATGTTATGATTGATTTTGGAAATTTAGAGACTTCTTTAGATACTCAATTTAGATGGTGGGATTTTGGTTTAGTCTTACAGTTGGAATGGGATATGTTGAACATTGGATATTATTTTTTAGGGTTTAAGTATGATTTATTTAATACCTTGGACTATCCTTTTTGGTTTTAGTAATAAATATTTATGATTAAAGAAATACTCTCGGTCCTTATGATTTATTAAAAGTTCATCAAGAGTGAAAAATTAATTTTAAACATTAATTTCTAGGTTTATGTGATGAATTTAAAATAGATCAAAGCACAATCAATGGATAATATTATGCTTATGACATAGAAATAAATCAAGTAAGTGATTCTCTGAAGAGTAAAATAATTATTCAACTCTACGGAATAGATCTTAAAACAAAAAATTCTACCCTATTATTCATTCTGATGAATCAAATGGTCCCTTAGATCATTGTATATTTACAGCTTTTTGATTGTTAACTTTCTCTTAACCATGTTCTCTATCACTCTACATTAGAAAATGATAGTTAAAATTTTCTTTCATGTCCATGTTCTCCTACATGGAACCCTTATATGCGTTTTCGATAGTAACCTTCATACTTATCTTTTTTATTTTAAATTGGAAGTTTTATCAAACCTTATTCTAATATGGGATTTCAATAAAGGAATTTTGAATAGGAAAACCTTAGTTACCAAACCGGAATATGAATAATTGAAAGGATGAAAATTTTTGAAGGAGGGGATAATGTAATACCCCATGATTTTAAATTATGTTTATTTTTAAATTTAATCTCTTCAATAGTTTACATTTTACACATCACAAAGATCAAGCGCACCACAATCTAATAACCTAGCCGTTTAAATAGATGTTATAAATAGTAATAACCACATTATGAAATTTTTTATTTTTATTTTTAAAAATATACATTATTTTTGAATTCCAAATATCAAAATTAGCTTTGGGTGACTTTGTTGGTATTCTTATGAAATGTTTCAATTTTTATGAATAGTGAAAAATGATATATTATTGTTAAAACCCAACATTTTCATTTAAATAGTTATTTAACATTAGATTGATTTTAATGTCACGATATATAAATAATAAATATATTAATACAATGCAGATTAATGTAATAATTTTTATATTGAAATTAGATATAAAAAATTGTTCAACTTTTGAACATCTCTATTACCCACCTTCTAGTCATATTTGTGAGATTAACATTAAACGTAATTTTACCATTTTTTGGATTGAATTTAGAAAAATAGGCATACATGTTTTTAATAAGTATGAAAATTTTGGTCTAATAGGAACAACTACTTTTGTAATGAATAATAATTTTAATATTTTTTACCAATGTTAAGGGTAAATTATGTAATTTAGGGTAAAAATATTATTATATGAATTATAAAATTAACCTAACATTTGTCCTAATTCAATTATATGAGTGTGATTTGACCAAAAGAACCCTTGGGTCTATTTTGGGACCACTAGGATCCACAAGGATAAATTTAAAAAACATAAAATATTATATTTAATGAAAATCCTATTTTTTATACTTTTGTTTTTAATAAGTAAAATATTTATAGTATGAGTATTTATAATTGAGAGGGGTGAATATAAATAGTAATTAAAAATAAAAAATATTTATCTACATCATCTTACATTATTTATAACTTTAGAAAACATATAATTAAATAAAATTTTGACATAATGATGATTTAGTAATTGATTTATGAAAAGAAGAACAAAATAAATGATATTAATAATAATAAAATAGTATCATTTAAAATATTTTATGCCATACACAAATTGTTTTGATGACTTTTACATGTTAGGGATGAGTTAATGTAGTATGTTCAAAGGAATCAAGTTGTTATGAATTTTCAAATATACAAGTAATAAGTAGTTTCAAAATTGAAATAAATGAGATTTTAAAATAAATAATATTTTATCAAATAATATAAAATTCATAAAAATATATATTTTATCCAACTAACTAAAATAATGTTAAATATGAAATAATTGGTCAAATTGGGATTCTTTTGGCATTTTATAGTGAATATATTAACCATATATATTAAAAATCCAAGTTGTTATGGTAAAAGTTAAAGGGGTTAAATAATGGTTACAGTATTCATATTTCATATACTAATTTTTAATGTGATTGATTAGGTTTTTTATATTTCACCATTTTTATTTGAGGAATGTATTCTACTTAGTAAGTGGCCAGCGGGGCCCATTATATCCCCTCGATGCATTGGTAGATCTCATGGGAAAAATTAGATATGATCTTGGATGAGGCCCTGACCATTTATTTTTATATATGTATTTGGATAAGGCCTTAACCATTTCTTTAAAGAAGCCTTTCCCAAGTCCTAGATCGCATATTTTAGATGTCTTGCAATATGCATTACCTTATTATTAGATAAGTTATTGATATTAAATGTGGTTATTCGACTAGTATAATATCTTTGTGAATGTTTATATAGAATTATTTGATTTATTCTTTCTATATTATAATCAATATTTGTTTAAAAGTATTGTGATTTAGTTTTAAACCATTCCTAGAAAGTTAATTATTATTTAAGAATGTTTTTGTTGTATTTTTCTCCCTTACTGGGCATATGAACTCACCCCTTTCTTATGTTTTATTTTTCCTAGATTCCAAGATGTGTATTATGACTGATAAGAATTGTTAGGATGGGAGAATAATTTCATTCTAAAAGAAATATTTATGTTTCTTTTTTATGTGTTGAATTGTAATTTAAGGTTCATGTATGTAATATATTTTTCAGGACATCTAATGTAACCAGTACTTCGAGATTTGATTCCTTGAAATCATTCAAATTTATTAAAACCATTTGTCATCTCCAGGCTTTCAGGTTCAGGGAATTACAATGATGAAGAATCGTTTCACTCGATATTGAAAGAGAAATACATTCTATTCAATAATATAAAACATCATAGAATAATGTTTAGTCATTTTTTAGACTCTAAAATTTAATAAAAAATATTTAAATTATATGATAGTGGGTTTTAGGTATTGAAAAGTGTATACTAGAATTTTTCATGTCCTAAAATACAATATATTTCACCCCCCATGTTCCCTAAAGTGCCTCTAAAAGAACACGGGATTTACAAATCACACTCTAATGTGATCCTCTAGTTAAAATTTCCCACTTATTTTCACCTTATCATATCATCTAAATTTGAGAATTAATTCATTGTCTAATTAAAATTATGGAATTGGCCCAAAATTATTTAGTCATATTGTCCCAATAACCATTTCATTGCTTCATTTGATCATCCTACCTTTTGGAAACATAGGCACGTATTATTTCATCTATCATATTTGATCAAATTAGCTTACTTGATGATTATATCAAACCCCATGTGGTTGAATTGTACATGTAATACTTTTGATGATAGTAATAGACACATTCTGATGGGTTTTGGGATATATGGGGAGTTTTATATGAATATAATCTATTGTATAAGAACCTTAAATTGTGTTTTTTAAGGGAATGTGAATTTTATAAGATAATTAGTCAACATAGTTCATATATTTTATATTTGTATCAATATATAAATTATGTTCAAACACACATTTAATGATGTTTCATTTATTTTAATGTTTTATTACAAGTATAGGGATGGTTTGAATATATTTAGAGATAATATATTGAAGTTTAGATGTGGTTTGGAGTCGTATACTAAATTATGATGTAATACATTTAATAAATTTATAATTAGGTGTATATTTTATTATGTTATACCAGACTGTAATTTGTTGAATCTTTACCATACTCAAATAGACTATACATGGAAAGTAGATGAGTATGATCACAGTGTGAGTGTTCTTATCATTCTATAATTTGATATAAATAAGTTTGATTTATACTAGTTTTAATTATTTACAAGGATTACATATTCTAGTATAAGAATAAATTATTTTTCAATCAAAATTCCCACACCATGATTTAGGAATTTAGAATATGACAATGTTATAAACTTGTCTATCATGTCATGGAATCCATGTCTCAATGAAAAACCTTGATATTTTATATTTATATTATTTTTGGGATGTTATATGGATTCATGAAACAAATATGTATCCCATGATATAATAAAAATGGATGTGGTGCATGTTATATAGTGTTTTACCCTGATAATAAGCTATGAAAGTTAAGATCCACTCTTTTTTGAGGTATAAAGTTGGATTCTAACACAACATCTGGTAACGTAAAAAAATATTTTTTACATAGATAAATTAATATAAATATTTCACCGTAAAGAGTTTTTTATTTATATAATGTGAAAATAGGTTTTAGAAGAAGCTAAAATAAGATTTTATGATCATAATGTAATGTATGAAGGTAGGTTATGATTTGTTCTAGGGTCCAGAAATCAAAGTTGTTGATTATATGGGTATTTTTGTGCTACATGGGTTTTCCCAACATATATAATTAGATCTGATAACTACATCCAATGTTTGATAGAAGACATTGAAAAATGTACAACCAAATATGGAAACATGTGAATTTGAAAAGTAGTTTAATAAAGTTACATCATTAAAATATAATTTCTAATTATAAACTATAGAGACATATTTAATTCTTTGTGATAAGAATGTTACATGGTTGAATACAGAAATATATATCAAAAGATAATTATATAATATTTCTTTTTTGAAGTACAAGATAAATATAATGTTAGAAATGAAAAGTAGAAGAAGAAGAAAAATGTCAACTTGACGGAAGAATAAATGTGTTTACGACTCTCTTATTTTTTAAAATCATAATCTATATATGTATTTTTTTCAAGGGAATACTTAACACAAGTTAGAAGATTCATTTTTTATCTTGAGTTCATGGATATTATTCTATCATTTGTAGTTCACAAGGTTATTCTAGTTTTATGTGTGATTATTTGTTTTAATAGACAATTTCACAGGGTAGTTGCTCATATTTTTAGTGAACCTTGTTAAAATTTGTTATAACTATTTTTTTTATCCTTAAAATGAATGTATATTGTAAAATATGATTTCATAATTCACTTAAATAGTTATTTAAGATTATTTAAAGGGTGAAACTTAAGAAGGGGTGAATTCAATAACCCACCCCTAGTCAAGTATCACTATTTGGGATTTTTCTAAAATTACTAATCTTTCTGTGAATAGTGGAAAATAAATATTTTATAGAGAACTATCATTTCATTCACGGTACATACAAAGTACCATTTCATTTAATTGATTTTAAAATATAAGTAGATAATATTTATTCAGAATAATCTAATTAACGTTTTTTGAATTAACATTATCCTTATTTTTCATTTAAAAACAATTTTATACCTAAAAATTCATTTTTATGGAAAAATATTTTTCCTCATGTTTTGTAGATTTATTTTAAAAATAATTTATACCACTTATTTGATTTTAATTTTATATAATATAAATAATTTTATGATTTAAAAAGAAAAATTTATCCTATAATTAATTTTTTGATATTTTTTTTGAGAAGGTAAATTTTTCTAAATAGTGAAAAAATACTATTTTTTATGAATAATGATATCATTTATGACATATGTATGAAATAATTATGATATAGAAAATAATGAAACTTATAGAGAGTTTAATTTTTATTAATATACTTAAAATATCATAAAAATAATTAAATTCCTAAATATTATAATTTTTCCAAGATAAATTAGAGAATCATTATCAATGACAACTCAATGGTTTCACATCAATGGAAAAGAAAAATTTGATGTCTGAAAATATTAATTTGGATGTAAAAATGATTATGATGAATTGGATAATTTCTTTTATTAATTTTTTATTAATGTTTTGTATTGATATAAATATTTAGTTATATAACTAGTGACTTATACAAATTTTTTTGTGATTATTCGACAAGGCTAGAAAAGAAAAAATAACATATCAAAAAATGTGGCATGATATGGATGAATTTAGATACACCTTATAAATGAATATATGTTGTGAGAATAATTTATAATAACATTTTTTATTTTAGTAATTTATTTTTAATATATAAAATTATTATATTTGTTGAAAACATTAATGTCGTGATGACACAACATTAATGAAAATAGATTAAAAAATATCTAAATGATATTAAAAATATTACACTTAATATTATTTTTATATATTATAATATAATGTGATTATTTTAAATAAATATAACATATTAGTCTTGTGTTATAGTTTATATTTTAATTACATTACTATCTTGATTTAATTGATGCCAAAATATTTGAATAGTCCCAAAAATGACTGAAATGGTATATGATGATAAATGATATTTTACATAAAGATTTATATTTATTAGAATCACACATTTTGACAAGTTAATGTTATAATCTATTAAAATTCTAACAATTTTCCACTTTTGTTTCACATTTCAATTTATAGTAACTTTCTTGACTCCTATAGGGTAAAAATCATTATAATCCTGTTAACCATCAAAGGGGTTAACAGGGGTTACAAAAATGATATAAGAAAGAAAACATTACTGAGATATGTAAAAACTTTGTTTTGTGAGAATATTTTGACTAATCCTTGTCCTAGGTAAAAAATATATCATTTTTTTCACATAAACATGAAAAAAAGTATATTATTTTATTACATTATGTAATTCCAAGGATGTATGACCCCTCACTTATAAAAGGGATCCTCTTGTCCCCACCTCCTCACAATTTTTTAGTATTCTATCTGAGCCATAACATTCGCAATTATCTTCACAACATCCTTAAACATGTCTTAGATATATGAGTATCAGAAAATTTCTATCCTATAAACCATAATTTTTCAACTAAAGCTGATATCCTAAAGTGGAGTTAATCATCTTAACTGAACATTTTAATTTTATGTTTTCTTATACCTACTTGAATTCTTTTTAACTAGGATGATATAATAAAATATGTTTCTACACTATGCAGATATGTTATTATTAAGATATTAAAACCATATCCATCTTATTTTTCATCATATCTAAATAAAAACATCAATTGTGATTATTTATAGACTACCACATTCATGAAGCGATGTATTTTGTTGTTACACCGTACCTAATTTTGTTATTTATAATGATGTTTTTAGTTTATATTGAAGATTCCAATAACATAATAAAATTTAATATTTATGCCAAGATTAAATTTCTCCAAACACAGAAGGACTTATCAAAATCATTAGTGGTAAAACTATGATTCATAGAATTACTCAAACTATATAATCCTCATTGAAGCAAAGTTACATGCATACCAGGATTGTACTTGATAATTTATTTATAATGGTCTACCAACTTATCCCAAATATGGATATATTCATCTAAATTAACCTTCCCATTGTTTATTCCACAATCCAATATCTGGTCTTGTTTATTGATCCACTCATATTAGTCTTTATTAAGAGAAACTGTGACTGATATTTGATATATTTAATCAGAATATGCCTTGGACATTTTTATGTTGAATTATTCATCTAACATATCTTCCTTAAAATAAAGAATAAACAACATCCCAATATTCATTTTACCAAGAGATGTTTTTGGCCCCATACTATACCTTTTCTCTAAATCTCTACTAGGTTGGGTCTAGCCTCTGCCTCTATTGTCTCTAATTTTCTAGTGGATCTGGTGTCCATATGATTTGGAAGGTTGGAGAGGTCTTTAAACTACTTATATTTTTTATTTTTATTATACGGAATGTTTTCAGTTACATTTCCTTGCTTTACACTCCTAGAACCACTCCCATAAGTCATCCATAGATGGTGATCTTCCCACTCTAAAAAAGATTTTTATTCTGCTTCTTTATCACTCAAAGGGTATTGAACGTTTTGGATATGTCCTTGGGTACCACTTTTTCTCCCATAAATGAAGCATCCTTCTTATTCATTTTATACTTAACTTATTCCCACCCATCTATATAGAACATCCCTAAACTGTGATCTCCAAATAACTGAAACCTATTTGGAACATTAACTCCATTGATTGCCTTCTTCTTGGAACCAACAATTCATTCTCTTTCCATGCTTCCTAATGACACTCCATTTTCAATTTTCAAAAATCTTGAAATATTTGAATGTAGGGATTCAGATCACCCTTTTTTTGGATCCCCAGCAACTTAGGTAATCTCACTTTTGGGAATAGAAGTATGGAATGGAATTTACACACCCACCACCTAAGAGGATAATACAGGATCCTCCCTATCTCCTTGGTTGGGAAAACCTCAACATGTAGGCACTACCACATTTAGGTTAGGAGTGTTATGTATCTCAGCAGTCTCCCTTGCATCAGTATAGGTGAGATCACATATGTTAGCATAATTTTGTTCAATATCCATTCAATAAAAATAATTATTCTATGACCAAATCAGTAAGAGACTCAATTAAATTGGTTGCAACATGACAGGATTGAGCATTGATCTCATGTCCCTTATCATCACCACTAGATATAACAAATTGAGTGAAATAAGGTGAAGCAAAAGTGAAACTTGGACAAACCACTTCTGGGACCTACACATTTGGATTGGGGCCATCCAGGTCATGCCTAATCAGGGACAATAAATCAACAATACTCAATTCTAGATTTTCAGATCTCATCACTCAATAATGAGAATATGAACAAGCTGATACAATCATACACAATTGATTGACTAAGAAGTCAATAGGAGGAAAAAATTCCACCCCATACAATCATTTGGAGGATTCATGGCCCAGCCACTAATAAGAAGAATAGAATATTACCCATTATTCATAGAAGACCTTTTTCTTCCAACAAATTTCACCTTTAATATCGATGCAAAAAAATTCCAATGGAGCCCATGAGATATCCACATCAGCACATGTCTGAGGAAAATGGGGTGACAAAGAACTCTAGTGTGGGTATCTAAACATTTCTATATACCAACCATTTTTTCAATCATCTATAGAATCAATAGACTCTAGAACAGGAGTGGAATTATGAGGAGAGAAATACAAATCATAGTATTAGGGGACCTTTTCATGTGAAAATAGAAATATTAATGAAACAAAAAGAATAAAAAATTGGAAATAAGTATTGGGGAGTTTGGATAGGAATATAAAAAATTGGTTACAGACGAAATCCAAATCAATAAATTTCATTGATCTAAAAATCCTAGAACATCCCAATAAATGAAACCCTATAATTCGTTCACATAACTATTAAAGTAAATAACCAATGAATGATCCATTCTGAAATGAACGACAAAATAGAAATACAATATCAATGAAGTGTGAGATAATTCCTATAAAGTTATCGGGAGAGAAATAATGACATTGATTCATGAATGAACATTAGGGTACACATTTTATTTGGACAAGTGAGGGAGAAGATTAGGGTTATTGAGAGGGAAAAATGAGTTCTACTGAGAGGTGGGAGGGGCCACAGAATTACCATCCACCTCCCTTCGAGGTAGGGGGAAAAGTATCTGCCATGTTGTCATCTACTCCATCGACGGTGAAGAGAAAAAATAGTCATAGAAGATATGTTATATATATGACACTCATTACATGATTATCATTTTCTAAAGATAACCTATATTCTATTTCCATAACCATCCATCAATTGGAAAATGAAAACATAATTCATCCACATGTTCATATCACCACTGCCACAATGTTATATGATTTATTTTTCATGTATGTAATTCATTGATGGTTGGAAAGAAATATTTAATATATAAAAATTGTAATCATGTCATGATAAATATTTTGAAAAATATAAAATAATGACCTCTTTTACCATGATCAACCTTGACTGAATGTAATTTTATTAGTCAAAAAACAATTTGAGGAAAATGTGGGAAACCCAAGAAAGTCTAAATCTGAAGGTAAACCAACACAAAAGGTATTCAAAAAATCATTAAAAAATGGGCTACTATATTTAGAATTTCTTGCTCGGTGTAGTCCCCAATAGAGTTTTTCAATCTTTATTCTTGGTTATTTCAATATTAAGTCTTCAATGTGAGTTCCTAGATTATCCCAGGTTTGAATGTAATCCTCTTCATTGAACTTCCGTGTATTGAATCCCCATGCAAAAATCAAATCTTATTGGTCAATCTAGTCCCTTTGGTCCTTATTGACATCAATTTGATCCTATCTTTCTAATTTTCCTTCAACATACTCTATTGGGGAATTTTTTTTGATAGATTATTATGAATTTATTCCTTATAATGAACAATTACTTCAAGGTATTTCATTTTATACCAGTTTATATTTCCCACCGCACAACCCTGTATTTAATCCTTATTGTCTCCAAACTTTTACTTAAGCTGTCCAATTCTCAGACCAAAGCCCAACCTAAATTCCTAGTCTTGAGACCTTTGTTTACATTCCATTCCCTTCGCTCTACTAGCTTATCTTATTTTCATCAGCTTTGGAAGCTGGGAGTATTCATTCGTCTCTTTAATTCCCTTTCCTTTAGTCACAATGCATCACCACGCACCATAGTGCACCTTTCATCCCTTCATCCTCCTTAATTTGTAAATTCCACTAATTCTTTATCCATCCTCACTTATAATAGATATTTGGATTGAAAAATAAACATCATAATCATCCTCATAGAGAACCTATTTTCTTGAAAGATGCTCCTTTGTTAATGGCGCTTCAAATCCCAAATCTGCAGTATCCCCTAGTCATGAGATAGCAGAGAAACCTATAGACCTCTACTTGATGACTAACATGTTTCATTCTCAATGTCTATACCTTCAACCACAAAAACTTTAACACTGTTTTCAAGATTAATGGTTTCCACATAATTTTTAGACACGTAAGTGGTGACTAAATTCCCTAAATTCTCTGTAACATGTGTTTTCTTGTAACCTATTGGACTCCCCTCACACACTGCATGATGCATTCCTACAATATCTGGGACCTTGACCTATTGAACAAGAACATACTTCTATCGAATAGAGCCTTTCTGTTGAATGGATGTTTCATTCTATTCTAGAACCACCCTGAATGTTGAAGGGGTGTTGAAACTGATGAAATATTAGCAACCCCCTTGAACCTGCAACAAAGGGAATACAACTACTTATTGTACAAGCCTCTAGTATTCATGGTCTCAAAAAATAAAGCATAATAAAATAATTTGTCAGATGGTCCTCTTCCATAACCTACCCTTCCTGTTTTTTGATACCCAAAATCATTCTTCAAGATATAAAAAATTCCAGAGACAATTTTGTCATTAAGACCATTTTCATTCTAGAGATGATGGACCCTAAAAGTTTCCTTGAAAATAATATTATCAACTTCTAGATACATAGGAGAGGCATACCCACTCAATGGAATGTCATTCACCAACTTAGGGTGAATCAAGAAACCATACCGACAAACAGTGGAAAAGTTCCCCAATCGATGACATGAAGAGAAGAAATATGTCTAGGATTCATAAATAACAGGATGATTGCACCAATATTCCTCCCCAATAATAATCTAAATAAATTTAATAGGTAGTTTGGAAACATAGACCTCAACGAAAATTCATTGGGATATGGTGTGACAAACCAACATAGATCTAATATCCAAACACAAAAAAAGGCCAAATAGATTACCAAATATAAGGATTATCACATGATTCTGGATGGGAAGAGGGATTTCAAGAAAACTATCCCATAGAGCATTCGATGGAGCATCACATTTCATTTATAAATCAAAGGACCATAAAGAAAGGTAGAAGTGTGATATGTTTCATATGTGAGGAGCTCTGGACTATGCTAGGAATATGTCCTCCTTCGATAAAAATCAAATCATCATATGATACGTGTCAAGAATCCCCACAACAACTCAATCTTATAAACCCCAAGAATCAAATATGAACATGTATAAGGTTCTAATCCATGTAAGATGTTGCATTAATTGAGCCACCATGGTCATATTCAAGTGTATCAAAGATTCATTAAATTTTGGGGTTGATAATGAGAGATTAGGGAAACATATGCAGAGATCTAGAACTTTTGGTTTGAGATCAATGGATGTGAATGGAGGAAGAATATCTGGATGTAGAAAAGTGAGACAAAAGACTAAATGGCTATAGAAAATAGATTTCCCCCCTCCCTAGAGGGGAAGGGACTAGGGACCCGACCATCTCTTCCTAGGGCATCCCTACCCGAGTGCTGAGAAGATAAAATAAATTAATAAACCATAAAAAGGTTATTAATCATGGAAATAAATTATATATGTTTGTTATATTCAATTTAAATGACCTACATTGAAAATATAGAGTTGGGTTAAGAGGTTTCTTAACTCAATTTTCATTCATTATGTTATACTTCATCTTCATTCATTGTGATATGAAATTGTTATTTGTGAAATGACCTCTAATTATATTAGGTTATAGTTACACATGTTTGGTGGTGTTTTGAATTTTTTTACACATAATCATAGAATTTATCATTTCAATATTTAATTATATGAATTTTATAAGGATAATTAGTCTTAATATTATTTAATTCATACATGTATTTTAATATTCACCTACATCCTTTTATGAGGTATTTATTCTACCTATTGAGATATAATATCATGAATAACTCATTGATAATGAGTATTAATTTCTCTTCAATGTTCTCTATTTCATTAGTTATTGATTCCAATGTTATAAATGTTATAATGGTTTTCATGGTCTCAATATTAATTATTTGAGATAGAATTCATGTTATAAACCATGTTTTATTTTATATGGTGTCCATAATTCCCCCTGAATGTGGTTGTACATATAATTTCACATAATTTATGTATTTTATAGACTCATGTTACTTTTAATCATTCAATGGATTTGTAAATCAATAATTACTCATGTTTCAAGGGTTTCTCATCTCAAACATCATTTGTTGGAACATATTTTTCACTCCAAAAAAACAGTGGTCCTGGTAATTTTTTTATAGGAATTTTTCAGAACCAAGTCTAAATTTTTTTTATTAATTACTATTCCTAATAAATTCTTGGATGTTATAATTACCAATATTTTTTTAATAATTTTTATTTTTATTGGTTTTATTAGAATAATTGTGATATATTTTAAAAGGTTGCTAATTATCCCACTCTCCCCCATACTTGATCCCTATAACCCGGACCCCTTTCTCCTATAAATGCTAGTTGATGATCATAATGACCCCTCCCCATGTCATACCTTTTACCTTATAACGGCCCTTAATCCATTTTCCTATTGGATACCACACCTAAAAGTGGTATCATTCCAAAATTCCTTATCCCCATGATTCTATCCTCCTCCTCCCTCTTCCTCAACCCAATTTCCCCCACCCCATGTATGTCTGTGAGTCATACATTGTCAAAATCATCTTCATAATAACCACAAATTCCATTTTCCTCTCCCCACCTCGGTGACCTTCTCACATGATATCTGACTCTATTATTTAAATAGGTAATATTTCTTCTTTTATGTTGTCTTTTTTATGTTGGATTGTATAATTTTCATGTTTTAATTTTGTTTTGTCAAATCAAGGAACTAACCTAACTAATGATAAAGTTTGGTGATTTTAAGAATTGGTTTTACTTTTTATATTATAAATTTATGTATTTATTTTTTAATTAATAGGGAAAATAGTGGTAAAACAGTATGTAGTGATAAAACATGGATTAATGTATCTCAAAATTTAACTCATATGTTAATGGTTTCAAAGAATTTTTCGATTATATATTTGAAAACTGATCAGTATATGATAGAAAAAAAAGTAAATGTCCAGAATATAAATTTAATAGACAGTAGAATAGAAATTTTTTATATGTTCTCTTGATTTTGAATAATTTTATCACTTTATATGTATGTTGGATTTCATATGGTGAATTTAATTTTATATCTAACACCACTAGATTTTAGTAAATATTTCTGATCAAAAAACTTTTACTAATATCTTACAATACACAAAACACAAATTCTAAATGAACTATAATATAGTATACCATTATAATCTAGAAATTTAATTGGAGGGTAAGAATATGATTAACATATTCTTGATAAATTAATGGTTTAAACATGTGTAAAATAATTTTTTTCATTATCAATGAATTAGAAATAAAAAATCACATCATTAGAATGTAAAAGATTTTTTTAGAAAACAATCATTCACACACAATGTTTTTATCCAAATAATCACAATTAATACCTATAGTTTAATGATTTTAGAAAAATTATTTATTTTATTTTCAATATAATATTTTAACATAAATCATAAAAAAATTATTGATGGTATAATAATATTTCTAAATTTTTTCTTAAAAAATCTATTTTTGAAAAGCTATTTTCATCACATTTTGGACACTTATTTTAAAATTAATTTCTACAACATATTGTTATTGAATTATTTAAAATTTATTCCATATGTTTAATCAATATGTTCAAATTTAGTAAATTGGACCATTTTATTTTTAGGCATCTAAAATAGTAACCATAGTAAAATTTGTCACATCATTAAAGCGTATATTTGTTAAATAAAATTTAGAAATATGTTTTAATGTTATTATTCATAATCTATGATATCATTGTATGTTTTTAATATGGAATAGTTTTACCTTAGGCTCAAATGATAATTTTTTAAGAGTCACATTTCAATGAAAATATCCCATATAATATTTAAAGAAAATAGAGTTACAAAATACCACCCTCATAGTTATAGATTTATCTTATCTATTAACGTAGTGAAAAAAAAATTCAATGAATAATAAAGGATATTTTGTAAATAATGTAATTATATTCATCATGGTAATTTTTTTATAATTTTTAGTGATTAATTAGTTAGATCAAATTCTTGTGAAATTATATACAATATTTATTCAATTAATAGAGAAATAAAATTAATTACTTTAAAAATATTATAAGTAATATAATTTGATTTATTTATAGTGTTATATGATTTTTATAGATAAAAATATCAAATTAATGATGTGTAAAAGTATTATTTTTTATTTTATTCTTTAAGTTGGTGTCATTAAAGTCAAATTAATACAATAGTTCAAAAATTGACATTAATTATATTATATAATAATTAATATTTACTAAATGATTTAAAAATAATAAAAATATTATCATTTTCATTGTGAATTTGATATGGATGAAAAATTCAACCGTGTTCCCTTTATTATTCACTTATACATTTATGGTAATATTTGTAAACCTTAGTGATAAAAATGTTTTTACTGTAGTTAAGGTAAAAAATAATTAACAAACTGATTACTTAAACTGATAATTCGAAATTATAGCGAAACCTATATAAATTTTAATGGATGATTTTATTTTAACCCTATATAACTTTTATTCTAATTCATGTACATGTGGGAGAATTATTATTTACAATAAATTTATTATATTTTAATCTTTTAAAAAAACTCCTAGTGTTTCCTCTCTATAACATATAAAAGAACAACCCTACTTCCTCTTACATACAACACATTTAGAAATCTACAATGACAAAACCCTGCCAAAATATTTTTAAAATATCATTATAAACATTCTAGAGGATTTTTTTATAATGTTCTATTTATTTATTATTGGTACTTCTTGACCATTATTCTAACCATGCATTGGTTTTTTCATGGTTTGGGGTCATTTTGGTAGTATTAAAAAATATTTGGGAGCCCTAGGGACTATGCATGGTTGGAGAATGGTTAGAGGAAAATATTTTATTTTTTCTAGGAAACGATGCATCCATGCATGGTCTACTAGAAGGGGAAGCATCGTTTTTCCAAACCGTTTGTCCACCCCTCTAAACGATGCACCCTTATGGAGAGAAGTTATGCATAGTTGGTGTATATTTAAATTAACCATGTTTCTAAAATGTGGGTCTAAAATAGTTTATTTTTATGGGGTAAATAGTTATGGTTCACAGTTACTCTGAACTGTGTATCCTCTCCAGTAAACCATGCATTCTTACTTTTAATGCTTCAAATTTATAATAAAAATCAACAGGATCCTAGTATAGCCTCAAATGACCTCATTATCTTATATTGTCTCAAATTAATCTTTACCCAGTGGTCTAGAGGCATCTTCTGTTGGATTATAGATGGATTTCCTTTATTCATGATGGATTAAATCAAGATATATTGTTTTTTTTCTAGGTTTTTCCTTTTATTCTTTCATCCTCTTGGGATATCTTGTCCTCTTGTCTTGTAGAACCTGAAGTGGCTATATATACTGGATACAATGTCATTTTTAGTGTATTAGTGTCTTTCTTATGGATTTATAATCATGAATACATATTATAATCTTCCCTAATCTATGTTTTTTAATGTTATTAGTTTATCCTCCAATTTTAAGGTAGGTGTTTCAATACAAATGTATAATTCAAAAAAAATATAATTTTTCTTTTAAAATCTCTAGTATTATTCATTTAATGGATTTCATTTTAATTAACATAGACATATTGTATAAAATCATGTTTTAAAGTGTTATTATTTAACAATAGAATTTCCACCCCATGTGTTTGATAATATTATTTAATGATGGTTTTTTTAAAAATGGGTTTTAAATACACAAATATTATTGAAATTTCATTGAAAATGTCTTATAAATTGTGAGTATAGATTTTTAAATGTTTTTGGAAAAACATCTCACATTCGGTAACCTTGGTTGCGTCAAGAATACACATGTTACACATAGTGTGTGTAATACCACAAGAGGTTTTCATTCACTTTAGTCTATGTATTTACACCAAAGGTAATATCGGATAGATTCAATATAATCCTAGTTTTGGGATTTCTTTTTTATATCTACTACACATACCAATAGTTTATATCACAGACATTGTTTTTTTTTCATTTATGTTTGGATTATCACATAATGTATAGGTCATTGAAATTCATCACATGCTTTCACATGATGGCTTGGTGATGGTTATTTCATCACATGAATTCACATGTAGTATTGGTCATGGTAATTCTAACTCATTATTTCACATAATAGATTAGTCATGGTTATTGTCTTACATTATTATTATATGGTGTATTCATGGACTATATTTGTTATGATCTCATGCTTATTCACTTATAATTTTCATATTCATTGTTTTGATAATATGAAAGGATTTTATGAAAAAACAAGGTATGATATGAAAATGTTTTTGATTTATGAAAATGATTTAAAAACTATATTTGTTTTAAATATATAACAGTTTCATTATTAATATTATAGGTTATATAGATTCAATGGTGAAACCATGCTGGGTTTTTTCCCACACACTGAATTTTACTTTATAGAGTTGTACATTACATTTTTTTAGAATCAAGTAAATGAAAGAGTATTTGAAATCATGTTGGCTACTCTTTTCATGATATCTTTCGTAGATGGTTGGTTTGGAGGTGACGGTTGTTCTCATTGAGACTTGTAGGTCTTATATTGTCATGATTTCTAGTTTGATAGATTTGGATTGGATTATATAGACATTTTTGTATATCTTTCTTCCACTTTTTTAATTTTGTTTTATGTCTTATTTTTCTATATGTGAGACTTGTTTATGTTGTCTTATTGCACCTCGCTATGGTAATACGCTGGCTAGGGTGGCTGGTGTAGTTATTGAATGGAATCATAGTGAAATTATTAGCCTGATGTTTTTTAACACTACCTAAATTACCTTCTATTTATTATCTATATACGATTTATAGAAAATAGTATTTAGATAGTAAGTGTAAGATGGAACTTTTACAACACACTTATATATCTGAGCCCAAGTTACCATGGGCGTCAAAAAAGATTTTACAATGTTTGAGCCTTGGTTTTTGACATCATTTGGATAAAGTAAATAGGGAGTTTATTTAAATGGATGTGTTCCTTTATAAATTTTATAATATAATTGGTAAAAAATATTTAAATTATTGTTTTTTAAGGGATTTAGATGAATTCTTGAAGTTGTTTTGATGTTCTGGAATTTTTCTCAAAAAACTAATTGGTTGTTATATTTTTATTATTAACCAATGTCCCCTAGATAAGATCTTCTAAATCTGGGTGAGGATGTAGTGAGAAAATTTATTCATGAAAATACTCTTTTGGAACATTCTTTCATAAAATATGTAAACTACACTATTCAAACTATGGGTCAAGAAGGTTTTAGGGACCAGAGACATGCAAGGGATCATGGATGATAATTTACTAAGCTGCATCGACCTATTGTTCATTATGAAAAAGGACCCCAGAATATGAAGAATTTCCTAATTGGGATGGGAGAATCTTAAACTTATTGAGAAATATTTAGGAAAACATAGTGGGTTTTTATGCATACATTCTTATTATACAAGTAAGGATACAATGGTAATTTTTGTACAGGCTATGACGTATGAGGATCCCACCTGGATATCCTTAAAGAAAATATTTAATCAATATTTTTACCTTGATAAATTTCATAAACTAAATACCCAAGAGTTTTTGGCCTTGGATCAAAGAGAATGTAGAGTTCCAGATTATACCATTCATTTGTTCTCATTTGGTTCCTTCCACACCATATCTAGTAACCAATGAGTAATAAAAGGCTCAATGGTTGAGGTGGAATAGAGGCATGATATTCAGTTGATATTGATTCTCACATGAATATAGACCATCATAAAGGTACTCTAAAAAGAAGCATTGGAATAGGAACACATTTCTTGGAATACTGGTTTGTGTTGAGCATTACTAAGTGCAATTTTTATCAAGGGTGTGTCGTCTGTGTAGAAAAAAAATAAGGGTGTTCAATTTTCTTCAGGACCAGTTATAGGGGCTCCCTCAAGATAGAATTTTTTTTTCTACTTTTAATATTAATGATATGTAAATACAAATTCTAACTATTTGGAAATTCCAAAAACATTTCATCTTCTATCCTATTGGTCCCTCTGAGGGTTGTTCATGAAAGGATTCCCTAGGGATATAATGTTGGATCCTCTCTCACCAAGGGTTTCAAAGATCATACTGATTACTCTAAGTGTAGTTTGTATAATCCCCAGTATAAAGGTTATTTTCATGTGGATAATATGATATGAATTTATATTGAAGAGTTTAAAATAGATTAATCAGAATCACAGCCTGTGACAATTAGAGTTCCAATGTTTATTTCTTCTTCAATGGTGTTCTCTTTGTTTGATACATGTGATACTCATTATTTTATATCATAAAATATATTTTTAATTTTTTTATTATATTTGAAACTTATTCCATTATTTTTGTATCATTCCATGCCTTTGTGAAAGATGTTTTAATGAGGGTTCATGTTTCCCACAATTCATGTGGTGATAGTTGAATTCAAATTGTTTTGGAACTTTTAGTTCTCTATATTTACATTTCAACCTAATAATTTTCATGGATTTTATGATCAATGTAAAGGACTTGATAGACTATTATCATTTTTTGGTTCAATTTTTATCTTCCGATGGTGTCACTCATGTTTTCCAGGGTTAGTAGGACACAAGATTGACACAGTTGGGGCATGTTGTTTCTTATTTTTGGGTAAACTACTTATAGTCAATAGAGATGTTTCTTAATGTTATTTACCCTTAAATGGGTTGTATTCTTCTATTATCTTTTCATAACAAGAGTACATTCCATATTGTTTTTATGGTTTTCCACTACTGAGAGTGTTCGAGATTACTATTGACATGATCCTTGGTATGATGTGCATTTCAATTCCATATTATTGAATGGAATATTCTAAGTAGGAATAATTTAAATTCTATCCTGAGGAGGATTAGGTATTTATATGTCCTAACATTTCACTATGGGATTCACCTGAACTCGTTTCTATAATGGTTGATAGGAGTTGTATGCGTTTCATGGATTATGGAATGTTTAATCAGTAGTTTGTAAAGAATAAAAATATTTTTCCCATGATTGATGTTCTCTTTTTATAGCTTAACAGGGGACATTGGTTTTCAATGATTATCCTTTAGTTGGGTAACCAATAGTATATATTCTGAGAAGGGGATATAGCTAATAAAGTGTTTATAACACGGTATGGGAATTTCATGTTTATATTTATTCCATTTAGTCTCACTAATTCTTCTCTTGTAATTATGGATTTAATGAACATAATATTTTATTAGTTTATCAAAAAGAATTTGACCGAGGATGATATTATAGTGTAATATAAGTTATAGGTTATGAATATAGATAACTCATATATCATTCTTCAATCCTTTATAGATCACAAACTATATGATATTCTTTCTAAATGTGATAATTTGTTCTTAGAAGAAAAAATATACATAATGTCATTTTTAGAGGGTAATCACCTTAGATCCTAAGAAATCACATGCTATTATTTCCTTTCATAATAACAAAAATGTGTTTAAGATCTGGATTATATAGTGTTTTGATGGTTACTATATGTTATCTTTTTAGTATTTCACCAAGACCGCATCTTTAATGAAATATTTAACCTATAAGGATTTAATGTTTCAATGGAATGAAATTTTCAGAGATCATTTGAGGTGATAATGGTGACTTTTAATTCAAAACTTGTTTTGATTCTTCCAAAACCAGGATTGGGTTATGTTTTTTTTGTCTATGATGCTTTTATTATATGTTTAAGATGTACCTTAACAAAGGGGAAGCATGTAGTATCTTGTGGTCATCACTAGTTACACCCTCAATAGATGAGCCACTATACCCATCACCTAGATTTTATACCAGTTATGCATGCACTCAAAACATGGTGCCAAAATAACTTTGTTTAGTAGTTTATATTGTTATCACATCATAAGATCTTGAAATATATTTTTACTCAAATAGATCTGAATATGTGATAGAGATGTTGGTTGGATTATCTTTAAACTTTTTTTTGATATTTCATACATTCTTGAGAAACAAAATGTGGTTGTTGATGTGTTCAGTAGAAAATTACCAATATAATCCATGAAAATTACCGAAACAAAACATTAGAAACATGGATATCACATTACATACATGGTAAGAAGAAAATGGAGGAAATATATCGAGTGACCTAAAACAATGTAAGTAGAACATACCTTATATCACAGATAGATCGACACTTCTTGGTTGCACGAAAACTGGGGGTGCACATGTTATATGACAAAATCCAAGGGGAACATGATCCAAGGCTACATCACAATGCACAACTCCTACAACTTGAAGAAATATGGGTGTCCCATACCAAGGAAATACAAGAAGTAAGAACAAGGGTGGAAGTTATCTCGCCCTTTTGAAAATATAAATGGAGTAGTGGTTTGGATATTGTTTAGATTTGCAATTAAAAGTGGATGTGGTCAAGATTACACGTTTTGACTGAGTAACGGCACCCAAACCCTTAAGAAAATTTACATAGGTGTTATGGGATTTGAATCATCCTTAAATCCATTAAAAATAGGATTTGAATGCATTTTACATCAAAGATAATATCAAAGGGTTGAAATTATAAGAAACTATAAATACTATTCATGACTCGTTGTTGGGAAAGTCACCGATGGATTAGTCATCATTGGATGACTCACCATTATAAAATTCACCATTAGATGACTCGTCATTAGATGAGTCACCATTGGATGACTCACTATTGGAATAGTCACCTTTGGATGACTTTCTATTGGACGAGTGACCATTCGGTGAGCTACTGTTCAGCGTGTCAACATTTAGTGATCTACCATTTAGTGATCCACCATTGGTGAGTCACTATTCAGTGAGATATTGTCATAAGTAACCATTATGATTCACTATTGTTGACTCACCATTCCGACTCACTACTCCTGACACACCATTCCTGACCCACCGATGAAACAAGCTACCGTTGGAAAACTGGAAAATTGGAAAACTCTTGAAATGAGTCACTCTGATCTCCCAGAACACCTAAAACACCATATTTCAACAATGGAATGGACTAGAGAGGTCTAACCCATTAAACTACGTGATGAGAAAAATTATCAACAAACATGAACATGATTAAAAAAATATACATGCATACCCTAATGATTTCATGCTTAATTAGGGAGAAAATTTTGATAAATATGAATGCGCAAGATGTTAAAGATTTAGTTTGAAATAAAAGAACATAAATTAAATTTTAAATTAATGCAACACTAGGCAGAAGTTGAAGAAGAAAAATCATGAAAATTTATTTCATTACATTACACTAAAACAAAAATTTTATACTAAATTGATGTTGTCCAATACTGCATATAACATAAAGTGTAATTATTAGGATATTAATAACGATCGTTTCATGATACATAAAATATATTCAACATCATGGATATTTTATACTCATTATATCCATATTTTTCTTCAAATTCTAGGAATAAACATATGTGATTGTCTTATAATGACTTTTACCCATTAGGTATGTTATGTAGTAATTCTACCATTTGCCTAGTTATTTTAATTCCTTATACTATACTTCCATGGATGTGTATTAAGGAATATTATTTCATGATTTCAATGCTTATTATAAGAATTTAATGAATGAAAAAGAAATTGATATATTCTTTCAATCTCAAATAATATAATTTTGATAATTAAGGGATGGTGGAATGGAAATATATGGAACAACAATGAGAAAACTATTCAAAATTCATGATTTCATAATGTGTAAAATTACTGAATTTCTATTACTAGGAATCGAAACTTGTTGGAAAACTCATATTTGATTGGTTTTTCTAGTTTAAAGTTTATATTTTGAACCTAAACGATTACCTCATATTAGAAAATGTTGTTTTATGTTCCATTACCAATATCATTTTTCATCTCATAAATTCGGTTTTAACAAGACATAATTAAATGGAGATGTTGAATTGATACAGTCAGTGAATGTGTCAACCAATTCATAAATCATTGTTCAGTTAATGAATTTCAACGTAGAATTTGTAAAATGTGATCAGTTTAAGGAATATGGAAAATGGTATAAGGTATAATATTTGAAACATTGAATACAACCATGGAAGAAAATTAGTTTATTTTTTAAACATCCATATTGGGAGTTTAATTTTATATGTAATAATCTTAATATATAACATATTAAGAATAATTTCTTTAATAATTTAATTTTTATATTTCTTAATGAGCATGGTAAATCTAAGGATCACCTTATTTATTATAGGAATATATAATTGATGAATATAAAGCCTAGTTTTTGAGAAAAAATTTATATAATGGATAATTAAACTATATTTATGATGTAAAATAATGAAAAATATGTATTCATTTGAACATTAAATAATATAAATGTGCCAGATATATATATATATATATATTCAAGTAACATTTCAGGTTCCATTGATTAAACAAATCAAACGATACATGGATTGAAAATTCTTGAATCACATATTCGGATTGAACGGTTTTTTCAATTGGAATTGTGTAATATGAAACCTAAAAAAGTAATTGCAACTCTATATGATTTTTGAACCTTATTCAAATATAATTGGGGAATTAATTTAAATCCAACTTAGATGTAAAAAAATTATGAATGATTTGTGTTGAAAATTTTTCATTTCTATATTTTACTTTCCCTTTAATTTTTTATTTTCATGATTCATTTTATTGTTCCTTTGTGTAAGGAAGATAAACATGATGGATAGGTAAAGTCTTTATTATTGTATAAAATTAAGATGTATATTAAAATATTGTATACTTTATTTGATTAATTTAATTTTATCAAATCATTTTTTAAAATTATTTAATTGTAACTCTATAATTTATTTTTATATAGTTAAAGAGTCTTTTATAATTTTATTCTACGTACTGTTATGGTATTGAGACTAGATTTAATTGTTTTGGATGTTTGGAGGAAATATCAAATAATACTAATTTTAATAACTAATAAT
Organism: Viscum album; assembly: GCA_963277665.1. Classification (NCBI taxonomy): domain Eukaryota; kingdom Viridiplantae; phylum Streptophyta; class Magnoliopsida; order Santalales; family Viscaceae; genus Viscum; species Viscum album. Next base: position 520,414,220 of record OY728129.1, on the reverse strand, counting down.
AAGTATTTAAAACTTTTAAATGACCAACTGCGAAGAGGTAAACATTATAGTAACTACATTTGAGTTACTAAAAGAACATAGATATGTGATACTCAATAGTCATATTGTATACCCATTTTTTAATGATTTTATATTGAGAAAAAATAAATGACTATGGGGTCAAGCTTGAAATGTGTTGGAATTAAGAAAATATATTAATAAGGTGACTATCAAATGTATCATAAATATTTTTAGTTTACTAATAATCATATTATTTTTATGTAACTATTTTTTCTATGTTAAAAAAATAATTTATGTCTTTATGTCTATATAATGAATATTGATAAGTGAGCTAAAATTCCAAATTATTTGATGTTTTTTGATTAAGTGCCTCTATAGAATGTTATGATATTAGATGCATAAAATATTTTTCGAATTAATTTTCAGGCAGTTCATATTCAATACATCTTGAAAACACAAAATTGTGGGATATTTACACTTTTATATGTGGGATACTATGGAAAGATGATTGAAATAATTGAATAAAACTATCATGGGAATTTTTAATTTTCATACTAAAAATCATGTGGGTTAATATTTATAGGGGTATACTAAAATTTTTATGCAATTTACTTCCGTAAAAAACATCCATTTGATCCATACTTGTGAGAATAATGAGCATGATCCATTTATCACTTCATTATAAAAAACTAGTTATCATTTTGTTAATGATAAATTACTTTGAGGATGGATTGTTTTTTTACACACAAAATGAATACTCTTGTATCATATTAGTGATGAAGGTTAATTAGTGCATTATGAAAGTGAACCCATTCAGATGAAAAACATTCAATAGTTTTTTTTTTCTGAAAAGTTTGAAATAATATTACTTGAAATATAGAGTGAAAATTAAGTACTCTTCAAAATTGAGTTTAATAAAAATGTATGAAATTATTATAATGGTAATAAAATGTATACCTTAGTAATGAAACTATATTATATTTTCTCATTTATATGTGTTTCATAAATATATAATTTTTTCTATTTTTTTACATTTCATAAAAATATTTAACATTTAATTTTTTCTTATATTGAATATATTCTAAACCATTTGAATTTTCAGAATGTCGAGAACAAAAAACTCTTATCTTAGTACATCATTATCTCAATGAACACCTCCTCTACAATTAGCTTCAGTGGATCTGATTGATTCTATTGTACCAAAAACTTTTATCAAGCCAATAGCTTTCCAAGATACAGTTTTTAGTTCACCATATGATGCACCTCCAATAATATTGCAGTTGGTTACTCCTCCATCTAGGGGATATTGGGTTGTTACCATTATAGGTATGCATATCAATGTATCGAAATATATATATATATATATATATTATTAACTATGTAATGAATTCATCATAAAGATAAATATAACAAGAGAAGAGATATAAATATGAATAAGAATATGTGTGGGACCAGAATGACAAAAACATAATCATTCCATTTGATGAGTTCGGGGTGCCAACTAGTGGTATTTGTAGAATATATAGACGTATTCTTGGGATTATAGGTTGAAAGAAGGTGGAACTTCCTATTAAATATAATTATTGGAGGAATATTTTAATATTTTGTAAAAATGTGATTCTTCAAAACAAATTATTCATAATATTAATTTATCATTCATTGATATCAAATTTAAAATGAATGACTAAAAATATTTATATAAATATAATGTAATATATTTTTATTTTTGGGATTTTCTCATTTCATTATCCCATAGTACATTTCATTCCCATGGATAAATAAAAATTTGGGCAAGAAATAGAGAGGATTTAAAGGAATATTATGCCTTGAGTTTAATGACACATCTCAGAGAACTCATTTGATGTATGAGAAACTACCTAAAAGAATGTCTTGTGAGTAGTGGATGATTTATATATATTAATAGGGATTCATATTTTGAAGAAATTGAATATTTTATAGTATCTGAATAACATAAACACCAGAAAAGTATAATATTCATTAATTTTTATTTTATTTATTAAAGAATTTTCTAACAAAATACAATGAATCATGGAAAATAAAACATTGTTCTTAATGTTTTCTCACACAGTGGCCAATGGAAAAGAATAATATTTGTTTTATTATATCTATTATTATTTATATTACTTTGTAATACCTAATATTTTTTTAACTTGTACATATATTCTTATAAAGGCTTATGAATTTCATCACTCGGATGGATAGACGGAGATGTCAATTAGTGTTCATCAGCAACATCATTCAAGTTTTTTGAATGATTCTATCAAACACACTCGATTATGTTCATTCAATTAAAATTTAATGTTATTTAATAAATATTAAAAAATAATATAAAATAAATTACATCTAAAAACAAGCCTTAAACTGAATTAAGTGGATCAATATTTTCAAATTAGCTCTACTTAAGACCATATTTTCATTTAAATTATTGAAAATATGGACTTAAATATTCCTAATTGATGATGTTCAATCAAAATTAATATACCCAATTAAATCGGTTGTCACATTTATTGTTGTTGTCATTTATTTTAACTATTATTTCATATAGTAAAAAAATAACATTGAATTGTAATGAAAAATAATATACCAGGAAAGCTCATCCAGAGGAAGACCACTGACCATTTATTAAAATAACTAAAAAGTACAGCAAACAAGAAAATCACAACAAGGACACTACAAATTATAGAAATCATCCCCATCACCAAATTCCTGATGGAATGTTTCATCCGCAGTAGCTGATTCCCACTCTAAGCTTTCATAATGCTTCAGAACCTTAGCATACTTCCTTCTCAAATTCAGATTTTCCAATCATAGAAAGGTCGTATAAGATTTCAATCCCTTATTCACACCATTGACATAAATTTAAAAATTCTACCTCTTGGAGGATGATCTGGTAGTATATGGGTTCGGTAGGTATGAGTAATCTTTTCTCATTCGTCTTTTTGCTGGAGCAGTTATACCACCTTCACATGCAGGCAGTTTACTTTTTTCACTTTGAGCAATATAATAATAAGATATTCTAGCGACATCACTCACATTCTCCTTGTCACTATCAGAGACACTTCCCCAATTGGCAATGATGTGCATGGAACCCAATCTTGGGAATCCATTTGTTCCTCCACTCAACATACCCTTTGAAACAAAAACACATCCTCCTTCTGTTGACTGCAATTGAACCTCAATCGGCTTGATTCATTGAAGGGGAAGCTCATTACCACATTCATCATGGGGATCCTTCCCAAGGGTAACCTCAATCATAGCAAGATGATAAAAGGGAAAAATCTGCATCCTCTCAGACTCATACTTTTACGAGCCTTCTTCAATAGAAGCAGGCCTCTCAGTCTCCAGAACCTCAAATTGATTATGGGTTGAAATAGAAACCACCTACAATTGACCACTTCCATTTACATCGGGAAAGGGCCTCTTCCAGTCCCCAAGATCCGATTTCAGGTTATCAGAAACTTTCTTCACAGTCAGATTCATTGAAGGTTGCACTGCCTTCACCACAATTGCACCTGCAGGAACCTATATAACCTCACCTTCTGCATCCGGATGAGACCACAGATTCACCCTCACTCCCTGCTCACAAGAGACCACTTTTCCAGAGTGCTTCGTGACCTCTGGCTGAAGAGCCTTCCACTAACTTACACTAGTTAAAGTTCGCCCATGCAAGGAAACCCCAGGTTGAATCTCAACCAACAATTGATCTATACCATTGTTTCCAGAGCCACCAGGGCCCAATTCTAGGGCTCGCAAATTCCCAGTCACATTCTTACCCTGACAGACAGGTGCAATATGACCAAATCGACAACAATTGACATGATAACTCATACAGTACTCAAATATGACCTCTTTCTTCCACTAGAATTATTCCCCATCTGTGATCCAAAACCAATTCTCGGGTGGTCTCGCAACATCACCGTCAAAACAAATTCTTGGACAGACGAGGTGACACAGTACCTCCGTTCTCCAATTAGAACAGATATATCTTCCAGTCATATTACCAATAACTCACAAAATAGATGTATTTTTAAAAGAAAGAAGGAGACCGGGGAGACTGACCCAAGTTGCGACTGTAGATGGATCGCGCCGCATATGAAACTCAAAACACCAGCGAAACAGAAGGAAGGAAGGTTTTTTGCATCTTTGGGATGCCCTAGACCAAGCGACAACAAGGTCCTCCTCAGATCAAAACCGAATCATAAAGTGACGCTGATCAAGTAGCCCGACCACCGCGCGCTCATGTAGCTTCCAGTAACCAGAGATAAAACGATAAAATTTATCTACAGATGGACGATGATGGTGGAACCTAGAAACCAGGGTGAGCCTGCAAAGGTCTGTGGCACATGTGAGCTCCATCAGGGATAGAGGGAGCTGAAACGCATCCTGAAATAAATCAGGGACTTTTGGAGACAACGAAACCTTCTAAAAGGGAGGAAGAGAATCAGGATTTGATAATGGGAAGAAATAATCGCTCTTTTTATGAAAATGAACTCACGAGCGTCCCTCCTCTAATTGGGAGGAGGGAGCAGGACCACGCCGGATTAGGGTTACGCCATGGTCGTGAGAGAGAATGGGAGAGAAAACATGAGCCGACCCTAATGAAAAATAATATAAATTGATAATATTTTTAATATTACATACTTTAAAAAATAATTATTAATATGTGTGTATTAACATGTTAATATTCAAGAATCATGGGATTTGAACCCTTAATATTCATCATAGGTTTACCAAAATAAATGAGTTGTAATAGTTTTAGTGGAGAAGCATCCCTTGACAGTATAGGGGGTGGGTTTTGGGTCAATTCCATCATTTTCTTTTTGAAGTGATCCATCATTATTTATGTTTGTGACCCCTTCCTTCCAAAGGTACAACTCTTAGGTCATCAATAATTTTTGATACATAATAAATCCCTTAGACCCACCTTCAATAGGTCCTAGGTTGTTGAATATTAGTAAGGACATAAAAATATCACATATAAAATTATTTACCCTTAATAGATAAGGTAGGATCAAGAATTGGGTACAAGTAATTAGGAAAATCCATGATATAAAAACATGAAAACAAAAATCATCCCATAATTCAAGTAATAATATATAAATAATTACCTAAATTAAATCAAATTAAAATAACTCAATAATAACTCTAATGCCCAAGAAAGTAATGATCAGCTTGGTCACTAAAATCCTCCAGGATTCTAATCAATTATATTTTATATATGCGGGGTGAGCATAACTTGTATACATAATAAGACCATAATATCAGTGTCTCATTCACATGAGAAAAGATAATATTGAGGAATCAATGGAAAAATAAAATAATAAACATGCACAAATTCATGTCAACTAACCAACCCTATCCTCACTATGGGACACTCACCAAATAAGAAATCCACATATAGTAACATAACCTAAATCACATCAATAAAACTGTTACCCTACACCAATTTATGATTGATTTTATACTCCCACACCCCCATACAGTACATCTCAGTGCTCTTATCCCATCCATAGAATCCTAACTGATCACACCTTATCAACTGTATTGTACTAAGCACCCTACATGCAGCTGGTTATCACATCATACCTAAAGACACTTGGGAAACCAAATCCTCCTATAACCACTTCCATATGTGAATAATAGTAAGGTACCTAAATATTATGGTAATAAACCTCATTCCATCTTACTATTATTCTTGACCACCACTTTGAACCACCAAATTATTCTCATCATCAAAACAATAAATTCACAATTTCTTCATGGCATCAATTCTTGTGCATAAGTTCCTCACCTATAAGAGTGAGTGGGGAAGATGGAGAAATTATCCATCCATCCTAAACTTCTGGTATGATTAAAAAACACCTCCTCCCTAATAAAGTTTGGCATCAAGAATTAGTTATTGATAGAGGTGGGTTGCGTGCGTATAGAAATAAAAATGAACAACCAATATATAATAGTCACAAACACAAGAACAATGTAATAGATAATAATGATAGAACTATCAAAACTCACAACATCACAATAATTCCTAAAAATATCCAAAAATTTTGTTTCCCCATAAAAATTCATCATATGACATATGAATTCTACAAACCATATTTCACCCTTTTATATAATGTTAATTTATTTTCAGATATTTCCAATTACCAACAAACATCATTATTCAATCCATTTAATTTCATGTTTATCAATTACCACATTAACCACACTTCCAATTTTAATTCAAGAGTATATTATCCATCATAACTCAATTCCATTTAGTTTCATCATTAACATTTCATTCCATAACTATTAAGAAACTAGAGTAATATAACATAGTACAACACATCTCATTATTTCTGTGTCAACAATCACCACATCACAACAACCACATATCACAACTTGGTTTTATCACAACATATCCTCAAAAAAAACACTATACAATTCTAAACAATAACATGTCACATTTCTATTTAATAAATGGGTTTACATCATATTTATTACTATATTTTCAAGTTCATCCCCAAACAAACACAAGATTCCATGGGTAAATAGTTTATTATCCTAATATTTTTATTATCCATTTTCATTTGTGGTGAGTAAATTTAATAAGAATAATAAAACTCAAAAATTCAAAAGCCACAACAACATAACAAAAATAAATATAATCTAATGATGGAATGAATAGTAATCATAATCATCTATATTGGAATATAATCTTAAGAAAAATTAAAAATCAAATAATTTCAACACCACCGTATCAATATCTTTTAAAACAATTCATTTTATTTATTAATCCAATCCATAATACCTACCCAATGTAAAAAAATAATGATGTTAAAAATATACATATAATGGGGATAAAAGAAGGATCTCATACATTAAATAGATATTATGATTTTTTATCTATGTGTTATAACAACAAGAAGAAGATAGCCAAGCACTAAAATGAATTGAAACTCATTGATCAATGATGAAAATAGTGGCCCATGATATTCTCTTACTATAGAATCACCAAAAATAGTTATTCTGCAAAAAGAAATTTTTTCTAGATAAAATACTAGATTAAAACATGGGAGATAAGGGAATGGAACACACTTAGAATCACTAAGTATTTATCTCTAAAGGATGGGGTTAGAAGTTAACGAAAAGGGAATGAAAGAACTCATATGTGTTCATGTGGATCACCAAAGGATAGAGAGAAAAATTGAATATGTTTGTGCATTTTGAGGGCTTTTTTGAATTTATAAGATCAAAAAATTAAATTCCATGCCACAAAAAAACATTATTATTCGCAAAGCTACTAATACATGACAATATTATGATGTAAGTAGAAGGGACCACAACATAGTGGGGCTACTAAAATCAATAGCCCAGAAACATAGATAGGTATATGTTTCTGATATTATTAACTAGGAAAATTACTATGTTTTAAGGAAATCCAACATACTTAAGAATTCAACCTATAAAAGGAAGGCTATGTTGTAGCCCAGATCTATAATGCAGTTTCCCTAAAAAAGACTAAACTACAAGAATCCCTCATGTGGGACTTTATTTAACATTTTATCTATCCAAGTATTAGTTATGGAGAAAATGAAAAAACCCACTAAAATGGCACCTCTAATGTAACGCCCCGACCCCAGCTACCCAGAGCCGGTGCATTACTTCGTTACATTGGCATGATCACAAATGATCAAGTCTCGAAAGACCGATTAGTTTAGTAGCCTTGGAAATACTAGATACATTCATAAGTATTACATTACATCATAAAATGAAAAACTACTACAACAACATAATGTCTCCACAGTCCACACTATTATCCCCTCATAATATCCCTGCAGGTCATTCATAATTTACTTCTTCACTTCTTGGGAAAAAATAAAACATAGAAAAGGGGTGAGCTCAAATGCCCAGTAAAGATAACAATTTAGCGGAAACTTTCATAAATAAGAATAAACATTTAAGGCAATGTATAACTAAAACAAAAGCCTTTTAAACTTGAATATCAACATAATATGGCAAAAGTAAAATGAAATAACGCCATTTACTCATTCACATGGATATTCTACTAATCGAATAACCACATGAAAAATCACTAACCACTTTCATAATGTTGGAATGCATAATGCCAGACTATCATAAACACATAGCCAAGGCCTCGTGCCAAGACTACAAATAAGATTTTGTCAAGGCCTTGTGCCAAGACACTAGTTTGTCTCATGAGACCTACCGATGCATCGAGGAGCTATAGCGGGCTCCACCCGTCACATATTAAGTCCAATGCATTCCCATATGAAAAGGTTTAAACATAACTTAAATATTCATATTAAAACTAGCATACGAAATGTCAATAATTTAACCATAAACTATGAATGGTATAAAATAGCACATCCACAGTCAATCATATCATAAAAACATTCAATACAATATAGAAGTTTTGTATTATAATAAATCAACATCAACTAAGCGTAAAATCCATCAAAGGATGTTGACATAGATGAAATCAAAACACTTTTTAGAGAAATATCTCTTTCTATTTTTGAAATCGTTTAAGATCCATATAAAACAAAAAATTTTCTTGAAAATATTCTTATAATCTTGTAAGGAAAGCATTGAAGATTTTATAACGGAGGAAAATAACCGCACCCGCCGTATAAGTTAAAAAACATTCTTACCTCAATTCTGTCGAAAAGGTTAAAAAGGACCTTGTTTTGAAAACGACGGAAAGATTCCTCTTATAAAAAGTCAAAAAGGGTATAAATGAATTTAACCCATATTCTTGTAAATAATAAAAATGTTTTGAAATACATTTTGAAGAAACATGGATGTGGATGATAACGAGGTCCCAGTAGATAATTATATATAAACAACCTTGGATAATGAAGAGGTTGTGAAGTAAACCCTTACCTTGTACTTTTCCTTGGTTGGGGTAGGTTAACCTGCTGTATAATGGTGAAATAATTGTTATTAAATTATACGAGAATCATATACATTCATATGATATCATATATGATCTTTTAACATTTCTTTGTTAACAATATCTTAGATTTATCATTGTTTCGGGTGTTAACTTACTCGTTTTCTTATATGTTTTGTTACGTAAGTCATGTTTTTCATGTATAGGTTGTATCTTATTCATATCCAGAATGATATCATGTCCTTAAACATTATTTTTAAATTATCAAATGATAATTATACTTGAATGGATACGACGGAGAATGAATCTCATCGCGTTCGTGGAGACGGTAGTCCGTACGTACGCACGAGCGACAATATCATTATTTTGATATTAGAATAATATATAATTGGATAGTATATCATATATACAGAATCATTATCATGTTATATTTATTATTTACATGAATTACATATCATTATTATACCCATCTAAATAATAATATATTGAATAACAATTACACCACGACGTGGAGACGGTAAGCCGTACGTACGCATGTATGGTGACATGTCATTAAAATGATGGGTAGAATACTGAATATGGTTGTTCCATATTTATAATAACATCACAGTATATAGAAGATACTGGAGTTATAATTTTAGAATTGAAATAATAGACAAAGAGGGAGTGGAAGAAGAAAGAAACATGAAAGAGGGTGATGAAAATGTTACCTCTTCTTCGGGTTCTTCCTTTTGTTTTGATCAAAAGGACTCCTTAGGATGGCTTTCTAACTAAAGTAAAGCTTCTAGGATGAAGGGAGAAATGTTGGGAGAGTATTTGGGCAGAGGTTGGCCGAACCAAAAGGCTTGAAAGTGTGAATAAGGTGATAGAGTTGGGTGCCTTTTATAAGAGGAGAGGAGGGGCTCTTTTGGAAAGATTGAAATGATACATTATTATACCATGATTTTCGGATTCTAAAGGTCCCACACTTATATAATTCGTGGATAAGGTGATAAGGTTTCGATATATCTTCATCCAATAGGCTTTGGACAAGTGTATGCTTTGGTCTTTGCATTATCTTCTCATTTTATTTAAATCGTTAAATAATGAGGTCATCGCCGCATCATAATGATGTCATAAATAATTTAATTTATTTAATGTCTAAAAAATATAAAAAAAATAATATTATGTAGGAAATCTTTTTATCTTTCTAATGAATATTTATAATCAAAAATTGGACTTGTGTAACCCCACTAAAAAACTGTTTTAGTAAGACAACTCATGTTTGTGTCAATTTACTTTTAACATTAAATAAATATATATTAATGTCATTTTCCAACTAAAGTGGCTCCATGGGGTCCCCAAGTTGACCCATGGGTTGTCTTGGTCGGTCATGACTCATCCAATATGAGTAGGACAAGTGTCATTCTCATCTCATATTATTAAAACATTATTTGTACCTTAAAATACACTAATTACCTCTAATCGCGATTAAGAACTTAAAAGTTACTATTCACCAAAAATTTATTTTAATCTCATTGAACCACATTTTACTTCTTAATGACAACCATGTATGTAGGATTTTTGAAAATCAAATCACATAAGTGGTAATATTTCATTTAAATGAAAAAATCAGTTATTTAACTACCACTTAGTGGTTTCACTATTCATCAAAAATTGAAGTTTTTCAGACCAAAGCCAAAATTTCACCCTAAGCTATAATTGATATTCCGAATTCAAAAATGATGTCTATTTTACAAAATTCCAAACATATAAGTTGCATTAATTAATTTAATAATTAATTCCCGCTGTTACAAAAAATGGCGTGTTTCTAAGAAACAATTTATATCAAAAGATTGGCATTTGTTTATGTCTGATTTCAATGTTAAATTAATTCTAATGACCTCCATTGGATAAAATGGTAAAAATATATTCTAATTATACTTTAAAACCACTAAATAGTAAAATTTTTCACTATAAATTATTTTGATTTAAAAATTTGTTTTTAAGTATTTTTCACTATTCATAAAAAATTCGAAATTCTCAGAAAAATACCAAAAATTCAACATAGGCTAATTTCGATGTTCCGAATCCAAAGATGAATTCTATTTTGATAAATAAAATTTATAAAATTTCAAAAAGTAGGTATTACTATTCACAACAGCTAGTTTAATTAGTTGTGGTTTGTGTTAGAGCTCGAGGTTGCGTACAACACACGCTATTGCATTATTCGAAGGGAAACGTACCGTGGAAGCTTGGGGTGTTACATTCTCCCCTCCTTAAAATAATTGCGTCCTCGCAATTTATAGGGTATAAAAAGACTCGGGTGGTTCTTCATCATAAGTTCCTTAGGTTCCCACATTGCCTCTTCCATTTTATGATTTCTCCACAAAACCTTTACCAGACGAGTCGTCCGGTTTCTCAGCACCTGCTCCCTCACATCAAGAATCCTGACGGGCTCTTCACAATAGGAAAGATCGGGTTCCAGTTCTAACTCCTCATAGGTGAGTACATGCGTTGGGTCAGGCATGTATTTCCTCAACAGAGATACGTGGAAAACATCGTGAACTTTGAAGAGATTTTGCGGCATCGCCAAACGATAAGCTACAGCCTTAATACGATCTAGAATTTCGAAAGGTCCGATGTACCTGGGACTCAACTTACCCTTCTTACCAAAACGTATAACTCCCTTCCATGGAGATACCTTAAGGAAAACATGATCTCCCACTTGAAATTCCAAAACCTTTCTTCTGTTATCGGCATAGCTCTTCTGCCTACTTTGAGCTGATTTGATGTGATTTTGGATTACCTTCACCTTTTCCATTGTTTCTTCCACCAGTTCTGGTCCCACAAGTTTTCTTTCACCAACGTCATCCCAACAGGTTGGTGTACGACATCTCTTTCCGTATAACGCTTCCTAAGGTGCCATCTGAATGCTTGAATGGAAGCTATTGTTATAGGGAAAATTCTACCAGTGGTAAGTATTGATCCCACATACCCTGAAAGTCAAGAGAGCATGATCTCAACATGTCTTCTAAGGTTTGAATAGTCCGTTCTGACTGTCCATATGTTTGAGGGTGATAGGCAGTGCTCAAACAAAGTTCAGTATCCAAGGCCTTTTGAAGACTTTTCCAGAATCTTGAAGTAAAACGAGGATCACGATCAGAAACAATCGATAGGGGTACTCCATGAAGTCTTACAACTTCATTAATATATAATCTTGCTAGACGTTCAAGTGGTAGATCCTCCCGTATAGCCAGAAAATGTGCTGACTTAGTAAGACGATCAACAATGACCCATATTGCATCATTCCTTCTAGGAGTCTTTGGTAGTCCCATGACAAAGTCCATCGTAATATTATCCCATTTCCACTCAGGTATGGGAAGAGGTTGCAATACTCCACCAGGATGTTGCCTTCCAGCTTTCACTTTTTGACAAACCATACACCTCGACACAAAATCAGCAATCTCCCTCTTCATATTGTCCCACCAAAAATGTTCCTTCAAATCTCTATACATTTTGGTGCTCCCAGGCTGTATAGAGAAATTGGAACTATGAGCATCATCCAACAATTCCCTTTTTAGATCAGTTATATCAGGAACACAAAGTCTCTTCCTGAATTTCAAAATTCCATCCTTATACACAAAGTCCCTCAATCTTCCATCATTCACATCTTTAATCTTCTTCTGAAATTCTTCATCATTGGTCTGAGAACTCTTAATCCTTTCTAGTAATGATGGTTTGTCAACCATTTGAAAAAGCATTGATGTTTCACCTTCCCTAGTTATTCCCATGCCCATCTTCACTAGATCCAAGAAAATTGGATCCCTTTCAATTCTCATCACATTCAAAACTCCATGGTCATTTCTACTCAAACCATCTGCCACCTTGTTTTCCTTCCCCGGGTGGTAATGTATCGTGCAATCATAATCCTTGAGTAGTTCAATCCATCTCCTTTGCCTCATGTTGAGTTCTTTTTGTGTGAAAATATACTTCAAACTCTTGTGATCAGTATAAATCTCACATTTTTCACCATAGAGGTAATGTCTCCATATCTTTAAAGCAAAGATCACAGCTGCTAACTCAAGATCATTAGTAGGATAGTTTTTCTCATGAATTTTTAGCTGTCGTGATGCATATGCAATGACCTTATCATTCTGCATAAGGACACAACCAAGTCCTTTCTTCGATGCATCACTATAAATAACAAACCCATCATTCCCCAATGGCAGAGTCAATACAGGGGCATTGAATAATCTTCTCTTTAGTTCTTCAAAACATTCTTCACACTCTTTTGTCCAGACAAATTTAATCCCTTTACGTGTGAGCTTTGTCAATGGGTTAGCCAATCTGGCAAAATTCTGGACGAAACGTCAATAATTACCTGCTAAACCAATAAAACTGCATACCTCAGTTATACTTGTCGGTGCTGGCCATTCTTGGATTGCCTTGGTTTTAGAAGGATCAACGGAAATTCCATCCTTAGAGACAATATGGCCAAGAAAAGAAATCTCATGAAGCCAGAATTCACACTTGCTAAATTTCCCATATAATTCATGTATTCTAAGAGTCTTCAGGATAATGCGTAAGTGATTTTCATGATCTTCATGGCTTTTGGAGTATACCAAGATATCATCAATAAATACCACTACAAAGTCATCAAGATATTCCTTGAAAACTCTATTCATCAAATCCATGAAAACAGAGGGTGCATTAGTCAATCCAAAAGGCATTATTGTAAACTCGTAATGCCCGTACCTTGTTCGAAATGCTGTCTTTGGAACATCTTCCTTCTTCACACACAACTGATGGTATCCAGACCGAAGGTCAATCTTTGAAAAGTATTGATCTCCATGCAGTTGGTCAAACAAATCATCAATGCGAGGTAAGGGATACTTGTTCTTTATTGTTATAGCATTGATCTCCCTATAGTCAATGCACAACCTCATAGATCCATCTTTCTTCTTAACAAAAAGGACAGGGGATCCCCAAGGAGAAACACTAGGCCGAATAAATCCCTTATTACTCAATTCCTCATGTTGTTTCTTTAGTTCAACTAATTCAACAGTGGCCATTCTATAAGGGGTCTTCGATATAGGCCTTGATCCAGGAATTAAATCAATGGAAAACTCAACTTCTCGTTCTGGAGGATTTCCAGGTAAATCTTCCGGAAACACATCAACATATTCTCTCACAATAGGTACATCCTCTATTTGAATCTTCCTTTCCTCACCCTCAGTAATTTACTTCTCTTCCTCCCCAATAATTGAATTTAGTTGAGCTACTGGGGGTGGATCTAGATAAGAATTATGTGGCGACGATTCGGCTCTAAAGATAAGGTGTTCCTTATCATCATTATCAAGAATCGTAACCTCTTTCCTCTTACAATAAATTTTTGCATCATGGTCCGAAATCCAATCCATACCGAGGATTATATCAAATTAAATCATGGGTATGATGATGAGATCAGCAGGTAAAGAACATTTAGGTGCTCTAATGGGAACAAATCGACAAAACTTTGTTGCAATAATACTTCTCTTAGGGGTTTTGACCGACAATTCCCTTGTTAAATCAAATTGGAAATATCTAATTTTCTTAGCAAACTGGGAAGATATGAAACAATGCGATGATCCAGAATCAAATAATGCATTTGCTAATCTTGAGGAAACCATTAAATTACCTGCCACCACGTCTTTCAGAGCTTCTACCTCAGCAGTAGTGATAGCATAAGCCTGGCCTTGATCCCTTGGCCTTTCCTGAGGTAAGTTCTCCTGACGCTTAGGAAATTCATTTGCATAATGCCCCATCTCCCTGCAATTGTAGCACCGAACTTTGGTAGCTTCCTTCTTCCCCTTGAAATCATGAACTTGGTGGCCTTTTCACCACACTTGTAACAGACTCCCATTCCCTTCAAGAAAGTACCAGGATGTTTCTTCCCGCATTTACCACAAGATGGATATTCAACCTTTCCCTTCTTCCATTTATTTTCATTCCCAGATTGATCAGCAGGTCTCTTATTCTCTTGCTTCGCTTTAAAGTCATAAGACTTAGATAATTCCTTTTCCGTCTTGATAGCGCACGAGACAATACCTTCGTATGAAGAGAAGGTTTTTGATACTAAAGTTCGACGGAGAAATTGTTTCAACCCATCAAAGAAACGATCAGTCTTACTTCTTGGGTTATGTATGTAATCTGCAGCATACCTTGCTAACCTTGTAAAGTTAGCCTCATACTTTGTGACATTCTCATCCTCCTTCTGCCTCAGACTCAGAAATTGCCTTTCCATATCTGCTCGATGGTCTCGAGGAAAGTATTTTTCTAAGAACAGCTCTTTGAACTCCTACCATTCCATGTTTGTTAATTCATCATCTTCCTTTGTGTTTTGAATTAGTGACCACCATTGATCGGCATCTCCAGTGAGGCGGTAAACTGCCATGACAACCTTCTCCCTTTCACTACTCCCCAAGGCATGGAATATTTTCTCTAAGGAATTTATCCATTGCACTGCTACTATAGGATTTGTACTCCCGTTGAAGGTTGGTGGTTGTTGCCTCATGAAACGTTCTAGCATTGATCCTCCACGTTGCGGATCAGGGTGCTCCATACGAGTAAGGTTATTATTCATAACCTGAGTGAGTTGTCCCAGTATGGTAATAAGTTGATCGGCACCAGTTGCATCACTAGCCCCACAATAATTATCTTGAGCAGAAGGACAACCCCTACATGGAGTGCGTGCATTGATACAGTTTCCATTTCTTCCACTAGGCACCATTTCTAAACAATAGCATAAACTAGATCAGTTTATGAATCAAAATACATAATCCTATACTTATAAAACACTTAACATAAATTGAACTATTTATGGATATAATCCATAATCATAAAAATGTTTTCATTGAGGAAGTATATACTCATAAACCCTTCATAATGATTTGTAGATAAAATGAGAGTTATCCTAAGCATATCCCCCGGGAGTGTCGTAACCAAGAGTGCAGCAAGGCCTGTTGTCGTGCACCAGTTCCCGTTCGAGTCTAGCTCAATAGCTCAAAGCGGTGTTTTCGGGTTTTACCCCTAGGAACATCTGTGCCAGAGCCGCCTCTACCTGCTCGTATCCAGACAGGGATGTATTGCTCGGAAAACTCACAAAATCTCTACAATACCAAAATTCTAGGAAGTTCTTCTATACTAATCCTCAAAGTTCATCTTAGGTCTATGTGCTCTAATCAGAGTTTATCTAAATCTAGCTTCCAAGGTTTGTACTAAACTTCCTCTGATACCAACTGTAACGCCCCGACCCCAGCTACCTAGAGCCGGTGCATTACTTCGTAACATTGGCATGATCACAAAAGATCAAGTCTCGAAAGACCGATTAGTTTAGTAGCCTTGGAAATAATAGATACATTCATAAGTTTTACATAACATCATAAAATGAAAAACTACTACAACAACATAATGTCTCCACAGTCCACACTATTATCCCCTCATAATATCCCTGCAGGTCATTCATAATTTACTTCTTCACTTCCTGGGAAAAAATAAAACATAGAAAAGGGGTGAGCTCAAATGCCCAGTAAGGATAACAATATAGCGGAAACTTTAATAAATAAGAATAAACATTTAAGGCAATGTATAACTAAAACAAAAGCTTTTTAAACTTGAATATCAACATATTATGGAAAAAGTAAAATGAAATAACGCCATTTACTCCTTCACATGGATATTCTACTAATCGAATAACCACATGAAAAATCACTAACCACTTTCATAATGTTGGAATGCATAATGCCAGACTATCATAACCACATAGCCAAGGCCTCGTGCCAAGACTACAAATAAGATTTTCTCAAGGCCTTGTGCCAAGACACTAGTTTGTCTCATGAGACCTACTGATGCATCGAGGAGGTATAGCGGGCTCCACCCGTCACATATTAAGTCCAATGCATTCCCATATGAAAAGGTTTAAACATAACATAAACATTCGTATTAAAACTAGCATACGAAATGTCAATAATTTAAGCATAAACTATGAATGGTATAAAATAGCACATCCACAGTCAAACATATCACAAAAACCTTCAATACAATATAGATGTTTGTATTATAATAAATCAACTTCAAATAAGAGTAAAATCCATCAAAGGATGTTGACATAGATGAAATCAAAACACTTTTTAGAGAAATATCTCTTTCTATTTTTGAAATCATTTAAGAGCCATTTAAAACAAAACATTTTCTTGAAAATATTCTTATAAGCTTGTAAGGAAAGCTTTGAAGATTTTATAACGGCGGAAAATAACCGCACCCACTGTAAAAGTTAAAAAACATTCTTACCTCAATTCTGTCGAAAAGGTTAAAAAGGACCTTGTTTTGAAAACGACGGAAAGATTCCTCTTATAAAAAGTCAAAAAGGGTATAAATGACTTTAACCCATATTCTTGTAAATAATAAAAATGTTTTGAAATACATTTTGAAGAAACATGGATGTGGATGATAACGAGGTCCCAGTAGATAATTATGTATAAACAACCTTGGATAATGAAGAGGTTGTGAAGTAAACCCTTACCTTGTACTTTTCCTTGGTTGGGGTAGGTTAACCTCCTGTATAATGGTTAAATAATTGTTATTAAATAATACGAGAATCATATACATTCATATGATATCATATATGATCTTTTAACATTGCTTTGTTAACAATATCTTAGATTTATCGTTGTTTCGGGTGTTAACTTACTCGTTTTCTTATATGTTTTATTACGTAAGTCATGTTTTTCATGGACAGGTTGTATATTTTTCATTTCCATAATGATATCATGTCCTTAAACATTATTTTTAAATTATCAAATGATAATTATACTTGAATGGATACGACGGAGAATAAATCTCATCGCGTTCGTGGAGACGGTAGTCCGTACGCACGCACGAGCGACAATATCATTATTTTGATATTAAAATTATATATAATTGGATAGTATATCATATATACAGAATCATTATAATGTTATATTTATTATTTACATGAATTACATATCATTATTATACCCATCTAAATAATTATATATTGAATAACAATTACAGCACGACGTGGAGACGGTAAGCCGTACGTACGCACGTATGGTGACATGTCATTCAAATGATGGGTAGAATACTGAATATGGTTGTTCCATATTTATAATAACATCACAGTATATAGAAGATACTGGAGTTATAATTTTAGAATTGAAATAATAGACAAAGAGGGAGTGGAAGAAGAAAGAAACATGAAAGAGGGTGATGAAAATGTTACCTCTTCTTCGGGTTCTTCCTTTTGATTTGATCAAAAGGACTCCTTAGGATGGCTTTCTGACTAAAGTAAAGCTTCTAGGATGAAGGGAGAAATATTGGGATAGTATTCGGGCAGAGGTTGGCCGAACAAAAAGGCTTTAAAGTGTGAATAAGGTGATATAGGTGGGGGCCTTTTATAAGAGGAGAGGAGGGGCTCTTTTGGAATGATTGAAATGTTACATTATTATACCATGCTTTTCGGATTCTAAAGGTCCCACACTTATATAATTCGTGGATAAGGTGATAAGGGTTCTAAATCTCTTCATCCAATAGGCTTTGGACAATTGTAAGCCTTGGATTTTGCATTATCATTTCATTTTATTTAAATCGTTAAATAATGAGGTCATCGCTGCATCATAATTATGTCATAAATAATTTAATTTTTTTAATGTCTACAAATTATTAAAAAAATTCTATGATGTAGGAAATCGTTTTAGCTTTCTAATGAATATTTATAATCAAAATTTGGACTTGTGTAACCCCACTAAAAAACTATTTTAGTAAGACAACTCATGTTTGTGTCAATTTACTTTTAACATTAAATAAATATATATTAATGTCATTTTCCAACTAAAGTGGCTCCATGGGGTCCCCAAGTTGACCCATGGGTTGTCTTGGTCGCCCATGACTCATCCAATATGAGTAGGACAAGTGTCATTCTCATCTCATATTATTAAAACATTATTTGTACCTTAAACTACACTAATTACCTCTAATCGCGATTAAGAACTTAAAAGTTACTATTCACCAAAAATTTATTTTAATCTCATTGAACCACATTTTAATTCTTAATGACAACCATGTATGTCTGATTTTTGAAAATCAAATCACAGAAGTGGTAATATTTCATTTAAATGAAAAAATCAGTTATTTAACTACCACTTAGTGGTTTCACTATTCATCAAAAATTGAAGTTTTTCAAAACAAAGCCAAAATTTCACACTAAGCTATAATTGATATTCCGAATTCAAAAATGATGTCTATTTTACAAAATTCCAATCATATAAGTTGCATTAATTAATTTTATAATTAATTCCCACTGTTACAAAAAATGGTGTGTTTCTAAGAAACAATTTATATCAAAAGATTGGCATTTGTTTATGTCTGATTTCAATGTTAAATTAATTCTAATGACCGCCATTGGATAAAATGGTAAAAATATATTCTAATTATACTTTAAAACCACTAAATAGTATAATTTTTCACTATAAATTATTTTGATTTAAAAAGTTGTTTTTAAGTATTTTTCACTATTCATAAAAAATTCAAAGTTCTCAGAAAAATACCAAAAATTCAACATAGGCTAATTTCGATGTTCCGAATCCAAAGATGAAGTCTATTTTGATAAATAAAATTTATAAAATTTAAAAAAGTAGGTATTACTATTCACAACGGCTAGTTTAATTAGTTGTGGTTTGTGTTAGAGCTCGAGGTTGCGTACAACACACGCTATTGCATTATTCGAAGGGAAACGTACCGTGGAAGCTTGGGGTGTTACATCTAAGGCCTTACACCACATCTTACCATTCTAGGCCACATGCCCCCAATTTATGGAGCAACATAATCCTACAAGCACAGAATACTTCTCTAATTCAAACTCATATACAACTCTCCTATCAACTAATCAACTCCCATAAAATATCCCTCAAACAACACCATCATAAAAATTATCAAAAATAAATGTGTTTGGATTATTAGAATATTACAGTAGATTCCACTCAAGTGAATATCATATTTCATAATTAAAAACAATCCCAAAACAAAATTTAAAGTTCCACCCAACCATACCATGAGATACATCTATGGGATACTATTACAACGAAAATACTACCACTATCTCACATTAGCCTTAACAACCCACTTTCAAACAACCATCTTCACCTCCTTTTTAGCCTATATAGATCCCAAGCTAAAACACCAAAACTTACACACAATATTTCACCAAAAACACAATTCAGGAAAACACACACATTATTATCAAGGTATTTTCTTGTTTGGGTGGAAACAACTAACAAACACAGTTATGAAATGTATCATTAGATAATGAATATTAATGAACAAAGTTGTCCCCCTCTCTATATGTAGGAATATTAACATTATACATCAACAAGATTAAAGACACGAATCCTAAACCAATAGGATTGAGGCATCACATCATCACTGAAAAAAAAATGAGAATAAACTCATAACAAAATGAGGTTCTGGTAACACATATTCCTCTTTCACTATCATGTAATGCCCTCTAAATAACCATTCCTCATAAGTAGACAAAATATGTCGATGATTCATCAATGTAACAATTTCTCCTAAAAATACTTATATGCTACTAGTATCTCCATTAGTATTTCACCATCCTCTACATCCAACTCTCCCCCGTATATGAAATGGGAATCATTGAGAAGATATTGGCGGGGATGAGATACAAGGAAGGAATTATAGATCCTTCCAACCATGGTGGAATTCCTAATTGGTACAACACTTCCCCAAAATTCTCTAACACTATGATATAACAACATAACCATTGAGAAATATTTCTCCCTCTATTAATCCTCATCTACCCTTTATGTGGGAAAACCCTTATGAACATGTGGCCCCAACTTTGAACTCTATGGGCCTCCTCCTATGACCAACATATAATTTTTTCCAATCCTTCACCACAATCATCTAATCATAAATTATCTAAACCTTATTTATCATTCCCTATAAAACATTAAGATTGAGAACCAATGACCCCCAACATTAACCCAGCACAATGGATAAAGACATAGAACACTATAAAAGTGATAAAAATTGGGCCATGTCGATGGGTGGGTGTTAACATTTGTTATAAGTAAACTCAAAAAAAGTAATTTTCATTAACATGGATCCAATAAAATATAGGATTTTCACTCAAAAAACTCTTTTAGTGTGTTGATTGTTAACACTATCTATGTTTTTGTCTACTTGGGAAAATGAGTTGTGATTCGTAACTAAGTTCCAAAAGAATGTGGCAATCCTCTCTACACTAAATGGTAATGAAATAGATTCCTAATCTAATGAAAGGGAAAAAAAATCCATTTCGACACATGAAATAATCCACATGTATCATTTCAAAAATATATATGGTTCATGACTCCTTAATTTATAGCAAGTTAGGTGATTTCATCAGTCAATCCATGACTACCCAAGTGACACATATTCTACTGGTGCCTGGTATAATCCATGATGTAATCCATATAGATTTCATTACACATCAACTCTTGGAAAAACCCTCGAGGGATGTAATTATCTTCCATTAACTACTTTGAAACTATACATTAATCCAAGAACTCATCTATTAAACATTTCATCCTCAGCCACCAAAATAGTTCCCTTAGACTGTGGTATATATTCTATACTCTTAAGGTTACCACTAAAGGTGATATAGGAAATTCAAAAATTCCCTCATGAATTAAAATGGAGAAAAAAAAGCTCCCCTTGGATAAAAAATGGTTCTACCCATCCTCTTACCATCCCTATGGGGCATCTCTATGTCAAACATGGTCACACATCACCTATTCCTCTATTTATCCCCACTGAGACTCCTGTATTTAATACATTATGATGAATACACTATTATATGAAATAAGAATAATCCTTCACCAACAACACATGAATTTAAGTTTAGGGTTGGAAACTTCTCCATATCCTTATAATCATCTTCAAAATCAAAATAAAATAATTTTGTGACTTCTTGATTATTGTGTTAACCATGACATTCCCCTATCTAGTGGTTTATGAGATATCAATTTCTAACACCCCAAGATTTTAAAATATTAACAACATATTTGATAGAGCATATGAAACACCACATAAATATTGTAAGGTATTATAAAAACTCAATAATTTATAATATATTTACTATTAAATAAATTCAATCTATTTTATTGCTTCCAATTCATACAACACCAGATTTGAAAAAAACTAGATATTGTATCAATATATAGTTATTTAAAAATTATTATTATAGCATGTCTATTAAATTAGACGGTAAGAATAATAATAACTAAATCATAAAAATTTTATGGATTTCAAATTCATAAAATAAAAGAATGGATATATACTTATTAGAGACAAAATTAGAACCATTTGAACGAATAGTAAATGTTTTATGAATAATTATATTTTTCTCAAAGGACGTTTTGTATCACATTATGAACATTATTTGTAATTAAATTTTTCACTCCTAGAAATTTTATTTGAAAAAATAATTTTATTTATTGGAGACTAAATTTTAAAATTATCTTTGGGTTATTTTTTGGAATTTTTCTAAAAATATTAATTTTTTGATGAATATTGAGAAATACAGAATTTTAATTGAATCATACATTTTTTATAAAGAGTTTGTAGATTTAAATTAATTTTTCAATTTTAATTAAATTAAAATTAGTAAAATTATTTATCAATTGAACCTCTTTAGGCCATTTGAATCATTTTTATATTAAATTTTGATAAAAATACATTGTAACATTTTGATCATTTTGAAAACCCACATTATTATCATATTTGTAACGTCTGTTTTAAATTAAATAGTTATACTTCATAGAATTTATTTTTTAAAAATAGATTCTATATTTTTATTAATAATTATTTATATTATAAAATAATGAAATCATAATTTTTTACCTTAATTAATAGTAAAAATATAAAAATTATTTATTGTGGTTATGGTAAGAACTGATTTACTAGGGGTTTAAATTAAAAAGATAAGTGTTAGAATTTAAAAAAATGTATAAATTGTATTGGATCGATATATATCTAACTTATCATGTCTAATTATCAATAATAATCCATTTTTTACCTTTTTTCACTTTGAAAAATGTTGGTACACCTTTTTCATTTCCTAAATTACAAGTGTGCTACTCAACTAACTTATAAAAGGACACCCCTATCCTCTCTTTTTCTCACATTAAAACCATTTTTGGATTAGAATATAACTATAAAAATACATTAAAAATTTCAATATCATTATACCTTGTGAACTGATGGATAAAATATATATATATATATATATAATATTTAAAATATTAGTATACCTATAGAATCATTATATAATATATAACTTTTTTACATCCCTTTCTATAGGGGATATGATAACGTAGATTTTGGGTATGGAGAACTACCACCTCATGAAGTGATGTGATTCGTTTTTCACTAATTCTTTACATAGAAGGTAATGAGGATAATTTTAATTTATATACGTGAAAGAAAAAAATATTATTACATTCATGAATTATTTTTAATTATTAAAATACAATATATAATTTTTTTTCTTACACTAAAAAATGATAATATTGTTTGTTATGTGTGGACTGCCTCCTTCACGAAGTGATATGAATCTCCTCCCATTAACATGCCACATGGATGATATATATATATAATTATATATTAATAAATAATATTCTATATACGATATTATTTTCATTATTTAAAGATAAAATATTAGATAACTTATATCAATAATTATCATTGAAAAAATGGAAATGTTACTCATACGTACGTACGGCGTACCCTCTCCTTGAATATAATGTAGTTCAATTTTCATATACATCATTAATGATTAATATTATTATTATTATTTATGTATAAATATTTTAATTATGTAATTATTATTCTATATATGATTTAATAATTACATCTTAGTCGAATAGGCAACCAATCGATGTCATTTTTGACAGGTAAGTTAAATTTCCTTGAAACTCATGTCGTACAATTAATTTATAAAGTAATTTTATATAACAAGTTTAGAAGTGAAATAAGAGGTTAAATAAACTTGAAAAGGTATATTTATCAAGTAAATAACTAATAAGATTTTAATATTCAGGATGATAAATAAGGTATATGATGAGTTAGACTCAAGGTAAAGGGTTCTCATATAACATTTAATACAGGGTCACATATGCCATATTCACCAATTTTTCATTTTGTGTGGTTTATATACATCCCTTTTTAGGTTATTTAATAATTTCATTCATCATCATGTAATTTAATGTTTCATTTTAGTTTAATTCTTTCATGGGTATTATAATACAGAATATAACAAAGTGAAAAGTGATTATTTCATAATCTTATGCTTATTTTTTGTTTTTTTATACAGTCTCACTTAGGTGAATAGTTTGATATTAAAACCATAAAATCAGTATATTATCCTATTATCTAGTTATTCATTAACATTTTCATTGTACTAGTACTATTTTTTACTCTTTAGAACTTTAAATTATTAAGAAAATATTTTTGATAAAATCTAACATTATTTCTATTTTCGATGAAAAGTTCCTTTTCTTTCAAAATCATAGTTTCTTTAAATTTTATAAAATTGTTTTAAAATTCTCCCGATGATTTCTAATAAACATTTTTACCAATGTTTGAATTTTTTAAAAATGGTTTTAAATGATTCTTCCTGTCATTTTTTGAACAAGTCACTTTTCCGAGCATTTTACTATGCAATATGAATGTTCTTTTTAATATATAATTCATGTATGATATTACCCACTTTTATGAACATCATTTTAATGAAGATTAATTTTAAAGTTTACAAGTTAATTTTAAATAAAAAAAATCCCAACTAGTATGGTAATTCATATTTATTAAATTTTATTTTTAATGAAAATAATTTTTACAAATTCTATGAATTTTTAATATTTAATATAGAAAATGGTTATTTTCAAGTAAAGGTTATTTTTCTCAAGGAATGTTCCATGTGAGAAATAAAAATAATTTTACATATAATATGATGTAATTTGATGTTAATTTTTGTTCAATGGATATATACTCTAGTTGTTACATCCTTTTTATTTCACCGGATAGTTTATTATTAGTTTACCTGGTGATATAATATGTTGATACCATTCATTTTACTCTAAATGGTTTTTGATTATGTTTATTTATTGGAGAATGTATTTAAATTTCATATGATAGCTTATGTACAAATTTTTATGTGTGTTTTTTTATTGATTTCATATGATGAGTGTAGTGAACTTAGTATGTGATAGGAAATGTACAATATATCCCCTCGATGCATCGGTATGTTTCATGAGACAAAATAGATTTGCTTTTTATCAAGGCCTTACCCATTTATATGGATGTATTTTAACAAGTCCATGATGGTATTTAGATGAATTCAAACATGGCCTCAATAATCTGTTATATATTTCCAAAATTACACATTTTATCATTATAAATTCAGTTATTGATATTCCATGTGATAATTTGATTAATTATAATATCCATGGTCAATTTTTCAAGACCATGTGATTCCTTATATGTCATTGTTTGATCATCATTTATTCCTTCCTTATTATGATCATGTTATTGATCAAATGTAATGTGTTTCATTTATTTTAATATTCATATTGAAAATTTTTAACTTATTTATAGATTCTATTTATGCTTAACCTTACTAAGAATCTATGATCAACACTTCCTTATGTTTTTTCCCATGATATGAGGAAGTGTCTTTTTATTGATGTCTTGGGATGCGCTAAGGGGAATAATTTCACTCTCAATGAAAACACTTTGTGTATTTTGTCTTTTGAATTGGAATGAAAATTTCAAATATGGATCTAGTTGACCAACACTAATAAACTATTTAGTCCTTAAAGATGTTATTCCTTGTACTTTATGAAAATGTAATAAAGAATAAACTGGATCTGAACTAATGGAGTAGGGGTCAGAAAAATAATTTAGAAACCTAAATAGAAATTATACACCTCTATTGTCACATATTTTATTTATGTGCAGAAAAGATATACCTCATCCTCTATTGATATTTAATGACCTTAAAGTTTTCCCTAATGAGGTAAAAACTTAATATTATAAATTCAAAAGCAGCCTGTACCGACTATAGATCATGGGTAGAATAGATATTCTCATGCGGACTCAACTTTCTAGACAAGTAAGATATCACCGCCTTCTACTACATCAATATTCATCCAATTCCCATATGGGAGGAATCATAAATGAACTCTAACATAATGACATCCTCAAGAAATTTAATAACTAGAAAACTAATTAATCTCCCATTTCAGTCATCAAATACTAACTGACATTGATCAGTATAGATAAATAATTATATTTATTTATAATTTTTTTGGGGAAATCTACAATTAGTGAGAAATATGAAATGTACCTTCAGTAATATCCGACTAAACCTAGGAAACAACAAACTTATGCTACATTATTAGGTGTTTTACATTAGTCAACTATCTCAATACTTGTTGGTTCCATAGCCACACATTGTCGGGAATCCACAAACCCAAAGAAATTAACCTCTAGAGTACAAAACCTTAAATTCAAAAAAATATATATATAGTTGGTGGTGTGAAAGGAAATGTAATACTATTAGCAGATTATTTTTATGTCACTATTATGAATTCATGTACATAAATAGGTAATTGATGAAAACAACTATGAAATAGTCCATTAATTCTCATAACATGAATTTATGGATTATCATGAAAAAAATTAATGAATTCCTGATACCAAATGAAAAGACCTTGAACATGAAGTTCTCATACCTACATCAGAAGGTATTATTTAGGATATCTTCATCCTTCACCCTCAACTAGAAATATCAAGAATGTAGATAGATCTTATAGAACCAACTATCTCATTTCAAATGTTCAAGAAAATTAATCAATCCTCATAATAATTTTTGAATTCGTTAGTGTTATTGGATTCATCCTTGGGTAGTGTATATAAAACCTCATGCTACCATATCACTTATTAGAGAAAAACACTAGAGATCCCTAGTAAATAAACAAATAGACATGATTAATCCCTCATTCATCAGATCAGCTATCTAGATTCTCAACGGATGAAAATAAAATTATGTTATCTAAAAAATCCTATGAAGTCGGAGAGAAACCCGAAAATAATTCAATCCCAAACAAAATTTCTTGTTGATGTGGCAATTCCACACCTATCTTAGGGAAAACATTTATACATTCATCAAAGAATCTAGGAGATTACACCTCTCATGTTCCCCTGACTTCACTGAGAAATAAATCATCAATGGGAGAAGGGTATATACATGTATACTACACTTTTGATAAACTCATTCATTGATGAAAACTTCATTTTTACAATACATATTTATGAAAATGACCATCCTGTTGAATATTCATTAACCACACACACGGGATATCAAAAAATAATTTCATTGAAAATATCATATGTTCATTCATATAAAATCAAAAGATCCCCACGTGAATGATGTTTCCCCATCATTAACTTATATCCCCTTCACATGCCAAACAATCTAGTTTTTCTTCTTTCTAGAGTATTCAACATAATAAGAATAAGAAGTATTTCTGAATATGTTCCAAAAAAATACTAAAGAATGTAAAATAACAAAGTGTGAGACTCCTATATCAAACAAGTGCTAATCATGGGTAGATTATAATATGATTGTACATATGATGACCTCTGAACCCTTTAGTATAGGAATATTTATAGAATGTAACTTCCCACACCCCTCCCTAGCCTCTTTATTAATGGACACCATCTAGAACATGCTCTTTTTGGGGCTTATAATGTCATAGAACATCCTAAAGTCATCCCCTAGCTACCCTATATCCTCTTAATAGAGAATTTTCCCACTACCGTCTTACGGAAATGGATTTTTTGGCTGTTTCTACTGACGTTGATGTTAAACCTGACCACCTCTACCATGCTGGTCTTTCAGAACCCCTAAAAACTAATACTGATAAAGAAATTGACCCCCACATATATAGAACATTTGTAAAAATCCCCCTTGAAAATTACTGAAGGTACTCACCATATAATTCCAAAAAAAGAAGCTACTAGTGTCGAATCCATGTTAGTGGTAACCTCAAATTCATTGACACCTATGGTATACTAATAATAGATCTACCCCTTGAGGTTTAATGTTCTTCCCAACTCCAAGAATCCCCTATCATAATTTTATATGATCGATCACATATTTCATATTCTCTTCTTACAAATCCATTGGAAATGAAAAATTAGTAACTGCATATTGGATTGATGGGAGGAATACCACCTCAATACACAATGTACAAGACTCCTTTTCAGAGAATAGATAATGGGAAAAACCTAAAAAAATCTTGAACTTTTTCACAATATATCACATAGAAATACTCCCATTCTAGAGATAATTTTTCTCATTCAACTTCACTACCATCATGGTTGATGAATGGAACTCCACATGAATCTCTTTTTCATAATGTCTTCCCGAGAAACATCTACCTCCTTTTACTTACCGAGATACAATTCCCACTACTAAATTGATAGAATCCAGTTCTTGCTAACTACTAATGGGTCCCAATACTCTATCTCAGACTTAATCACAGTGACGGTGACCACGGTATCCATTAATGTATGATTTATATCCTAATCAGATATGTATCTCTTATTCTTCACTAAAACATTCCACTAAAAGGAATTCAAAATCTTCTACCCTTGACTATAACTAACCTTATTGAACCACATGAACATGATATCGAGGAGATGTAACTAAAATAGAATACAAATATTCCATAAATCCAGTAGCATGGAATATTATAATGGATAATTTTAAAAAAATTATTTTTCCAAGACCACCTAATTTATATAAAAATAAAAATAATCAAGATGGACATTCATCTCCTTGGTCTCTACACTGAAATCTACAAAATGTCAATTTTTTATTCAATAGAATCATATTATGTACATCAATTCATGAGGGGGAGGATAAAATTCCATGCTCTAGATAGTCACCATAGACAAAATCACACATCGTGATCGACATGAACCATTTCCCTACTAATCCATGAAATCCTCAAAGTTCCAAACTCCAAACTCCATCCTATATATCAACCTAAATTTGATCCAATTTTTTTGTATCACATCCCTTAAAATGTATCCCTCATTGGCCAGTAATAATGGAATAGAGATAATGACCATTGTGTCATGACTTTAGTAGGCCCTTGGATGGATAACTGTAAAAAGGGTATGAAAAAATATCATAGATAGTGGTAATTTCCATTAACATATAACATTGGATATATATATAGGATTATAATCACTAAGAAACTCCATGAACTAAACAAAATATAAAAAATAAAACCATCCCACAACACTAGTATAATGTATTAAACTATAAGAGTCTCAAAATAATTTCCAAAAATAATCCAAATTCATGAAATTGGTAACATATCTATTTTTTACGCTAGTAACGTTTGGTTCAATTCCCAAAATTATCTTAGAAACCCAAAAACCAGATTGAATAAACATGGGATGACACAATATCTCTCAAGAACATATCAAAGGAGGATATTAATCCACCAATGGTAAAATAGTAGAACTAATGTGACCATTAATAGGTTGACTAACCAACCACTTCCTCATAATGTAATTCTCGCCATATAATTCATTAATGTATTATAATATAATATGAAATAAATCCATAAAATGTGTAACCTTCACCACTTTCCCAATTTTTTGATTCTTTCTTTCCCTGCCATCATATGTGATGGTGCTCCAATCCCTTCCGTAAAATACTACATGGATAAACCTAGGATATTATATCATACCAAGAGCCCCACATAAAACTATTCATGAAACCTCTATGAATAAACCTAGGAAACCACATCCTCCTATAACCAATTCCATATATATAGAATAGTAATGTATCCTCAAAATATAATATATCATCCTTGTTCTCTACTACTACTATTCACATCCCCAACAAAGAACTACCACATAAATATCGTCAACACCACTAGAAGTTCACTAAATCTACAATCCTTCATGGCCCATGCATATGAACCATTCCTAGAAGAGATATTGGGGAAAAGGGGGTATCCAACCATCTATCCTCATCACCATGGATGTTGGGATGGAAAAAACCAATACATTTTGGCTTCAAAAAATAGTTCTCAATATGGGTGGTGTTCATATAAAAATCACAATTAGAATACAATATATAATATTGACATGTAGAATAGTATCCTATGGGTTCATAAAAACTCTTATATCACAACTCACAACATCAGTACAAGTCCTCACAACCACCACCACTTTCACTGCCACCTATAAATAAATCACAACATTTAAGTATTCCACAAACCACAACACACATTTCATAATTCATTATTTCTCAAGTCTGTGCAGTTCTAGATTTTTCATATTTCCAATTATATTACTTTATCAAGATCATTCTTTTAATTTTTTTCAATTACCACATTAACTACACATATTAATTTAATTCAATATTTAATTATACATTCCTACTCCTTCTATTATAGTTTTCTCATTATCATTTCATTTAATAACAACTAAAAAATATGTCAACACAATATAACACATCACATCCCATGGAGTCAACGTAAACAATACTCACATTATACAGACAACATCTCACAACCACATATCATCACAACCACATCACACATCATAACTACCATGAAAATATCAACCACAAAACATCACAATTGCCACACATAAAATTTAATTTTATATAAAGTGATTTCATCATATTTATTTGTATATTTTCAATGTCATTCTCACAAAATTCTGTGATTTCATGTTCAACCAATTTATTAGATGAGTTTATGTTCTTATACATTTTTATTTGTAGTGAGTAAATTAAATAATACAAACATGGTTCAAAATTTCAAAAACCACAACATCATTACAAAACTCAACATAATCCAATGCTTAAAGGAATAGAAATAATTATTATCCATATTTTAAAAAAATAACATAAGCATATAAAAATCGGGCAATTCCTTCCCCGCACCATTAATTCTTGTTATAAAAATTAATTATCATCATTAATATATGGTAAACTATATCACATAAGGAAAAAAACATTATCTTCCTATATGTATTACTAAAGAGGAGAGATTAAGGTTCCCCTACCTCAAACAGAGATTTACAATTTTTTATCCAATGATGGATCATGAGAATGATGACCAAAATGAACCACAATGAACGGAAACCCCTTGATCACATTGTAACACAATATCCCATATAGTCCTCATATCAAATCATCCCCAAAACCGATTTTTACTTTGAATATATAAATTTTCAGATGAATAAATTGAATAAAATAGGGGAGAGAAGGGAATAAAACTCAGCCATAATCACTATGGTTTAATACATAGATGCATAGGTTAGTATCCCATGAAAAGGGGATAAAAGACCACCTATTAATGAACCTATATTTCACAAGGGATATTAGAAATAGTGTAAAATGATTCATTTTTAGGAGATATTAAATTTATAGGCTAATTTAAAATAGATGTCCACAATGGAACATCTATTTATACCATTTTACTGTGATAATAGGGGATATGATTATGTAAAATAGAGAAGGAGCAATGACACAATGGGTATAGTCAAATAACTGTCTTAGAAACTTTGTGAGGACCACACTATAGATATGATGAAATAGGAAAATGATTGTTATATAATGTAGATCATAAGTTTGTGAAATTTAATAACAATAAAAAAGGATATGATTAAACCCATATCTATGACCCAACAACCCTTAAAAATAGAGGACCATAAAAGTCCCACCTCTAGGATTTCATACCACAACATATCTCTCCACACCAGACAAATATTAAAAGTGGATGAACCCCAAAAAATTGAACCACTAAGGACCTACACTATAGTTTACCTCACAATGTCCTAGTTACACTCTATATGGTTCAGGATAAGCCTTCATACCATTAAATCCTCTTCTAGTTAAAATCATAGCTAAAATGCCATCATCACCTCCTCTACTCCCATTGAATTTCCCCCAAACACCACCATCACCTAAATTCTCATAATGTAATATGTCATGATTTAAACAGTATTAAATTCACTGTTATAAATTCTAGCTAGAGTTAGAGTGGTTTCATTGATCCATAAGTATGGAGGAGAATTTCACGGAAGAATGAAAATGTATAAAAATAATACTCTTATAGGAAAAACATGATTAGTGAAGGATAAAAATGGAATATTCCTTAGTTTCTATATATCATAGGATGGTGAAAAATTTTACAAAGGAAATTTTTAGTCTATTATCTCATCAAGCCATGGATAATTATAAATTCAGACCATGAATATGTATAAAATATTTGTATCATTTACAAGTGGGTGACATGTCCATCCAAGGTGAATTGTCCCCAAAATCACTTATTAGGGGTTTTTACGAAATATCAAAGTCTTTAAAAAAAATTTGTCGAGTAAAACCATGGACTCAGGATAGGGCTTCAAGACGGCGCGATGATGGTCCAGTTGTCGAGTACTAGGCTTTGTGGATGAGGGCTGCCAGTGCGTCTCCTGTGAGAGCATTGGGTGGTCTGTTGCGGTCACCGAGGGCATTTCGGAGTGCAGTGGTGGGATTTGGATTCGAGATTGGGGAAAGGTCTGGAGATCCATGGATTGGGTGTTCATGGATACAGTGATGGTTCTTTATCTTTCTCTGTTGACTTTGTTTTAGGTTCAGGCTATGGATCGGCTGATCGGGTGTTCTCGAATTCACAATTTGTTTTAGAATTTGGTTTGGTTGGTTATGTGTTTTTCTGTGGATGTCTTAGATTTTGTGAAGTTTATTGATGGGAGAGGCTTCGTTCTATGGTTTACCTATGATTTTTTTTGTTTTACTTTGGAATTTTTTGTTCGTGAAGAGGTCAGGACTCATCGTGGATCATTCCAGTGGCGGATTTTCCTTGTCTGATTTGGCTGTTCTTTGTTTGTGATTTTTGTTTGGATGACTTCGATGTTGTTTTGGATGGTTATGTATTTATCTATCTAGATAAAACATTGATCTCCTTTTTGATAAGTCTAGTGGTGGTTCCTATATGAATGTGTTTCAACCAACACACTACATGGTCTACTTCAGATGAGGTTCTGAGCAAGCATCTTTCACCTTTTCATGCCATTCAGATTTGGATGATCGAGAGGGTATGGCTATGATATCAGTACCATGCTCGTGAACCCCTGCATGGGACAGCTAGCCAAGCAGTCACGTGAAGGTGATTGGATGTCATCACGATGTAATAGCTGTGAAGGGGCAGATCCAGTAGTCTTGACATGGGTTATCGTCTTTCGTGGTTTTAATTGCTTGTAATGTTTGGACATTTCAGTTTCTCACTTCTTCCTCAAAAGTGTTGATAATAAAAAATTTAATTTTCAGTCTGAGTAAAACCATGAAAAAGAATTGGAGTGTCATGAAATCATGATAAAATGACTATAGATTTATCTATCAAATATAGGAATAAGTGACATGTAAATCTGAGTTATTATTTTCTAGTGATGCATGTATGTGCATTTTTTTGTTTTGAAATACTAAAACTTGTCTATAGAGGACAAAAATATATAAAATACAATGGTTAGGAATGAAATCACGGTAAAACTATTGCTAATTTATTTTTTATTTGTATTAGTAGATGAAACATTTATTTAGCATGATTTGTCCTTGTAATGACTCAATAATCAGCTGTAAAAGATATAAAAGTTTTTAAAAACATCCCTTGGGTGTTGAAAACCATAAAATTGACCTGAGAGATACCTAATATAATTATGAAGTGATGGTAAAAAAAATTGTTACTGTATAAAAAAGTGTTCCAAGTCAATCCAAGTTGTTTTTTTATAGGATGTATGTAAATTCATTTTTCAACTTTTAAAACCATAAAAATTTTTCTTAAGAGTCCAAAACAAAAAAACATTGGATTGATTTCAAATAATAGTAATACTATCCTTAAAAATTTTTTGACAATTACCATTATGAAACACATCATTCAAACTAGTGGTGTTCTCCAAATAACAAAATAAGATGTTTTAAAATATATTAAAGGCTTCGAAAATGTTTGTTAGGGGATAAAAAGCATGAAAATGATGTCAGAGTGATAGATTGTCATAGAAAAATTGTTTTATATTTATTTTTGAAATATAGAATGTGACTCCATATCAATTTCTTTTAGGATGTCTGTAAATAAATTTTATGTGTTTTAAAACTAATAAATGTCTGTGTAACATTAGAAAACATCAAAATTTACCTTGGATTGAATTGAAATCATGATGAAAATATAGTTGAATTATTTTTAGTATATACCAGTAGATGACACTTACATCCAATATTTGATGCTCTTGAAATGACTCAATGTATAGTTTTAAAAGATTTTAAGGTCTTTAGAAATATGCATCCATGGTTTAAACACAAGAAAATAACCCCATACTGAAGGGAAATCATAGTACATCAAACATAAACTAATTTTTGAAATATAAAATCTATATCCATTTAAATATGAGTTTTTGCTTTCCCAATATGAATGTGAACACATTTTCATTGTATTAAAACACTAAAACATGTGTTTAATTGTCAACCCTGTAGAAAAGACCACATATTACCATGAAATATAGGGAAAATTATCTCTTAATTTTTATTGACATGTATGAGTAAATGAGATGTTCATATGACACGTAATGTGCTCATAATGATATACTAATTAGTTTTTAATGATATAAAAGTATTTAAAAATGAGTATCAGGGGTCAAATTAAAAAAATATATTTAAAGTTTCATAAATCATCATATATTAACCATATATTTATATTTTAAATATATTGATCTAAACGACATTAATTATTTTAATTTTTTGAGGGATGTCCATAATCATATTTTGTGTTTTTTAAAATAGTAATGTGTGTGGGTAACGGTCAAAACCATCACAAATGACCAATGATTGATGTGAAATCAAGTTAAAACTATAAATAAATTATTTTTGACTTATAGAAGAAGTAATCTCATCTATATGATATGATGATGGATCAAAATGACTTAATAAGCAGTTTCAAAATATATCGAAGTCTTCAAAATTATGCTTCAGGGAGAGAAAACAATAAAAATTAGGTTATACATCGGAAAAATCAAAGGGATTAAAAGAAAAATGATTTTTAAAATATAGTATATGTCCCTAAATCAATTTTTTTGGATTTCCTGGGATGCCTTTAAACAAATGTAGAGTGTTTTAAAGCACTAAAACATGCATTTAATAATAAAAATATTATAAAATAAACTCATATTAGAATTAAATCATGGGACAACATTCATTGAAATATTTTTGATATGTTTGAGTGGAAGATATTTCTATCAGATGTGTATTGTGTTCGAATGACCCAATATTAAGTTCTATAATATATTTAAATCTTTAAAAACATGTGGTTATGGTTCAAAACTTATAAAATGGTATCAAAGTTCTATGAAATTACAAAACATTGATCATAGAATTATTTCCTAAACGTGTCAATAGACACCACATCAAATTGAGTTACAGTTTTACAGGTTTCATGTAAGCAAATATTTAGTGTTTTAAAACACTAAAATGACCATGTAATGGTAAGAACCATAGAAAATATTATTCTATTGGAATGAAATCTTAAAAAAATATCATTGAATTATTTTTTACATGTAAAATTAAATAGAATGTTAGTTAAAGGTAATTTTTTCTCAGAATTACTCAATAACTAGGTTTAAAAGATACAAAATTCTATAAAAATAGGCTTCAATGTGTAAAAACCATTAAAATTACATCATATTTTAATGAAATCATATGAAATATAGATTGATTTGTGAAATTTTAATTGACTTCACAACATTTTGAGTTTAGTTTTGAATTAGATGATGATAATTGTAATCATTATGTATTAAAACACTATAAAGTTATTGTAATTGTAAAAACCATTAAAGATGATCTTAGATTAGAATAAAACCATGGTAAAAATATATTTTAATTATTTATGACATTTAAATTAGATGCAATAACCGTCATACATATAATGTTCTCAAAATGATTCAATAGGAAGCTTTAAAATATATGAACGTAAATAAAAACATCCCTCGTGGGGTCCAAATGAGAAAATGGCCTCATAGTAAGTTGAAATTATAAGAAAACAATCATATAAATATTTTTTGAAATTTTGGGATATATGACATATCAATCTGAGTCTCACTTTTTCTATGATGATAAAAATGCATCATTAGTGTTTTAAAACACAAAACATGCATGTAATATTCTAGACCATATAAAATGGACTCGAATTGGTGGGAAATCATTGGAAAACATTCATTTAATTATTTTTAACTTTTTCTAGTGGACAACATGTCCAAATCATGTGTGTTGAGGTCAGAATAACTCAATAAGAATTTTTAAAATATATTAACTTTATTAAAAACATATATTATGGGGTTAAAAACATAAAAATAACATTTGAGAATTGTGAAATTAGAGAAAATGAATCGAAATTTATTTGTGGAATGTTGGAATATAAACTACATCAGTCCATGTTATAGTTTTCTTGAGATTCTTATAAACACGTTATTAGTGTTTCAAACCACTAAAACATGTCTTAAATTGTCAAAACCATAGCTAATTTCTATTAAAGTGGCATGAAAACTTAGTTATACCACTAAAGAAATGTTTTTATTATAAATAAACTTATGTCTTGTTAATGTATTAAAATAATATATATTGGTCAATTTCATGTTCACCTCATGTCAGTTATAAAATTTATTAGATTTTTGTAGAATTATCCCTTTGGAGTTACCAGTGTTGAATCATATCGTAAAAGGTACTCATAATTTATAAAAGTGTTATAGATGAAATATTATTATTTTTATGATATAATTTGTTATATTTGATTGACAAAATTGAAAATGTTATGTGAAAATTTTAAAATATATTAGAAAATCATTCTATTTTGACTATTGAAATATAGGAACTAATTCCACTTTAATCCAAGTAATAGTTTACCTGAGATTCCTGTGAACACATTATTAGTGTTTTAAAACACTAAAAGGTGTAAGAAATGGTCAAAACCTTAGATAATGACCTCAAATTTGAATTAGATATTTGGTAGACCACTAAATAAATAATTTTTATATATATGATCTAATTTTATATCAATTCCTTTAAAATATGTTTATTGTGTAATTTCAATCTCATCACACATAGGTATTAAAACTAATAATATATTTACTAGGTTATCCATTTGGATTTCTAGGTTTCAAATTATATAATAAAATTTATTCATAAGTTTTTAAAGTGTTATTTATGTTATATTATTCATTTTATGATATAATTTATTATGTCTGATTAATCAAAAAACAAATATTAGTGAAAATTTTCAAATATATACCTATAACTAATCTATTTCATATTCCTTTTCATAAATTTTATAGTTTTTTTGTAGGTGAATGATTCTTACTATAGAAAAAATTTTGATATTATCGATCCAATAAACTCTTTAGAAGTCATTCATGATGGATTATAGTTTTTGTTTTATGGATAAATATTATCATTGATTTCACTATAATTTTTATTTATTATTATCTTTTTTTATTTTTATGAGATTTTTATTCCATTTGATAACATGTTTCTTCCATTTTCAAATATGATGAATCTTTATATTGAGGTGGTCATATGCAGTTGGTGTGGTGATTTTAAAATGATGGCCAAGGGTTGATTAAGGTTTTTGGATAGATCATAATGCTATATGTATACATTTTTTATAATTGATCAATGGATGTGTATATATGACTGTGTATGTATAGATGGTGGTTCTATAGAAATGATTTTATTTATTATATATTTTTTGGTTGAGATTATTCTATTATTGGGTTTATTGTATATTTTTAAAGTTTTTTATCAATTTATTTTAGTTTAATTTTTTAAATATATTTTACAGTCAGTTTCTAATAACTGTTGTTGAACTAAACCACTACTGTATATTTAGTAGTGATTCAATTATTTTTCCCATGTGAATAAGTAAACTACAAATATATTAATTAGTATTAATCGTTTTATTTTTCAACAATTTTTTTTCTTAAAACTCTAAATGAAACCACCATTAAATTTTAAAAAATAGATACTTTGAAAACCAACAACTAAAAACATAAAAACCACTAATAATTTATTTATAACAATGATATACAGAGTTATTTCTTTAAACACAACTAATTCAATTAGTGTAATTTTAAAGAACCATAAATAAAAATGAAAACCCACTGCAACTCCTCATTTAACATGTATTGTGGAATGATGCACCTATATTAATTTATATGGCATATACACTGACTCTTAATATAAAATATCTTTCTGATTTTTATACTCATTGTTTTTTATATTCTTTATTCTATTATTTCATGAATTTTTTTGGTTTTAAAATGTAGTAAATTGGTTTTTTCATTAAAATTGTACTTTTAATATTTGTAAATACATCTAACCAAACTATTACTCTATGTTCTTTTTAGTATTATAATAATGTTCTTCTCTAAACATAAATTACTTCCTATAGAATTTTTTCTTCATATTTTCCCTTCTGTTAAAATATTCAAAAGGATATTTATTAATTTCATCCACATCAGTCACTTATTACATGCTTTATAATTATTCGACGAAATGTGATTATTTTTAACATTCATGAAATGAATATATTTTCCTATCATCAAAACAATTCCTTACATTTAAAAATCCTTTAAAAGGTCCATTTTCATTTTAATCAAAAATATTTTTCCTAATATTTTGGAAATTTATATTAGATATTATAAATTGAAACAAAATCTCTTATTTTAAAATAAATGTTTTAAATAATATTTTATAGGTATTTTTATATTGGATAACAACCATTAATGATTTAACCATATTAATAGGAATAATATCTAATGATACCATCTATATTCTACCTCTATATGGCTTATGATGATTATTTTAAAGATATTTTCATAAAACCCATTTCGTTCCCATAGTTAAATTAATTATAATGGAATGTATGCTATTATTAAAATATTGATGATGAAATTTAATGATTCCATATGTTATATTAAAATATGATACATGGATATTATTTATGATGATGGGTTAACCTGATATATCTCATGATTATGAGTGAGCACGATATAGCTTATACAATGTGTGAACCTGATATAGCACTCCAAAGAATTTGGTAATTTTCATTATCTTTAATGAAAATAAAGAGAGAGTTAACCGAGGAGCATTCTCTTTTAAATTTAACTAGGATCCAGTTAGTTCCAGCATGAGTGAACAAGGGTGAAAAGAGAAGTTTCCAAGGTACCAAATGTTTACCATATGGATTTTATTAGTTTTAATGGGTCCTTTGATCATGTTTGATATCACATGAGTCGTGATTATTGATTCTTA
The DNA here is from genome assembly GCA_963277665.1 of Viscum album. Taxonomy (NCBI): domain Eukaryota; kingdom Viridiplantae; phylum Streptophyta; class Magnoliopsida; order Santalales; family Viscaceae; genus Viscum; species Viscum album. The sequence goes on along the minus strand of OY728129.1, from coordinate 520,374,813 downwards.
TTGCACTTTCCTTTATAAACTCTTTATTCCATGAAATATGTTTAATTTTCTAGGTTTTGATAGCTATGAATTATCTAAATTAATTATCATGTTCATTGAATATGTTCTCATACCATTATGGTAATCCCATGATACATGTGATATTCAATTGTTAGTTCCTTTTTCCCCTTACTAAGCATTTAAGATCACTAATTTCATATGTTTACTTTTTATTAGGATATAATAATTGATATTAAGTAAGATATTTCTCAAGGTTTTCATGGGGAAGATGATGAAGACTTAATGAGGAATAAGAAATTTTGGATATAGTGTGGGAAATGAACACTTAAATACCTAGGTATAGTTATATAAGAGTTTGTACTGCTTCTCTAAAATTGTAAACTTTATAATTCCTATGGTATGTAAGTGTTATAATATTTTCATTTGATGTTTTATATTTTGGATGGATGAAATTGGCTCATAGATTTCTATATCAGATCTGAATGTGTAAGGATTATTTTTTAGTACTAGATATTGGAGGGAAGATTTTGTGATTTTATATTCAATATTTGATACGGGTTTAGATAACATTTGGATATTAGTATGTTTTTATGTGAGGCTTATGGATTACATCACATGTTTATATTTTTATGGTTTATTATACATTCAAGGACATAGAAACCCCATTTTAAGATTTCTGTGATAGAATATAAGGGTTATTAATGATAATTTGGGTGACATTTAATCAGGATGATTTACATGTAACTCTTATGTTAAATGTGAAGGATTATTTTTGAATAATTCTATTAAATTTTTTAGTGATGTGACATTAAAGTTATGATATAGACATTGATGGTGAAAAACATCATTTATGATATTGTAATTATGGTTAATTGCTTTATTGGGTTATTTATTTATATTATTATCAATGTTTAACCTTGGCTGTTATTGTTGAAAAATTAGAGTTATACGTATTATTTCATCATTTAATGTTTTATCCATTTTGAGTATTATTTTACAACATTATATCCATTTTAGGTTTAGTGATGATATTAATAAAATATTTTCATCCTACTATATACATCAGGGTTATTCAGAATTTCATTATAGTGCATTAGGCATTAAATATTCATCCCCGTTATTTGGATTAAAAGAGGAGTTAAAGGTGTATGATGATTGAAAGATGCAGCTAAAGGATGAAATTATATTTATGTATTTCATGGAAATCAAGTATACAAATTTAATTTTTTTATTATCTTAGATGGTAATGAAATTACTCAACTCCTTGAAAACAATCTTAAAATAAATATTTTATCCTATTAAATTTATTTTTTAGGTTAATGGTCTTCTTAACAGCTCATTGGTTCGTGTTTTTATTTCAACTGATATTCTCATGATCATTCAATTTATTATGATCAATGTTCTCGGTCACTCTCCATAATTATTTGGAAATTAAATTATTTCTATATATTGATATATCCACTTCTCAATATAGTTCACCTATTTTGATACCTTTTTATCTATTATTATAGATGAATTTTTTATTTATATTTATATCTAATCAAATAATTTTATTAACCATTTTTTGGGTGTGGGGTTTCAACAATGTTATTCTAAAATGTTAAAATATTTATCACTCATCAAAAATATAATGTTACTAGGACACGCATTTTTATAGGGTGGAAGGGGGAATGTAAAACCCTAGGATGTTAAAAAGAACACTATGATTGATATCATATATGACACACAACACCAAGATTAAAATAAGAAAAAAATATTATTATTTAAATATCTTCATTATAAAATAGTCATTAAATTTCTATAAATTGACCTAAGAAAATTATTATATATATATATATATATATATATATATATATATTTCCTACCTATTAAATCTATTGACACATGTTTAAGAAATAAGCACTCAATTTTTATCAAATGTAAATTTATTCTTCAAAAATATATTTTCATCAATAATGGATTTTATTAATTTTTGTGAATGAATTATTAATTAATTTTTACCAAATTTAAAATTTTGATTTGATAAAAACAATAAAATTTCAAAATTCACCAAATCAAAAATATCTCATGGTGTAATTTTGTTATTTTTCTAAAAAATATAATTTTTTAGTGAATGGTGAAATTTACTGATTTTATTGATAACTCTCATTTATTTTAATATATTTAGAAGGTCTCATTTTTTTAATTGGTTTAATTTTTTATTAAAAATATTCAATGATTTCTATATGTTAATTTTAAAAGTATTTTAAAAAAATAATAGGAATTAAAATTTTTAAAATTATTTTTTATTACGGATTCAACAATATAAATATAACCATGGATTCATTTTTACTAATTTTTGGAATATGTAATTTTTTTAAGAGTAAAAAATAGAGATTTATTAAAAATAGCGGCCTTTATGACATCGTTATGATATATCAATTTATGAAATATAATAAAAGACTCTTATAACATAATATACTATAAATATCAAATATAAATTATTTAATCCATGTTTATTATAATTTTTTCCAAGAAAAATTTAAAATTCATTTTCAATATCAATGCAGCACTTAGAAAACATTGGAAATGTAAAAATTTATGTATTAAGATAATAATTATAAAGTAAAAATTATTTGTTCAACTTTGTTAAAAAAATATGAATTATTATTAATTATTTTTCAGGATACATATAAATTTTAGTGTCACATATTTTGTGGCTTATTCAAATAGTTGTTCAATGATCGTGAAAAGCTATAAAAGTAAAAATAACATATTAAACAAACTGACATGATATTGATAAGTTTATTAATACATGGGAATTAATATATATATATAATAAAAACTTTATAGTTATTTTATATGTGAATAATTTATTTTTTATGTTTTAAATTACTATATTTGTCTAAAACATTTTTGCTATGATGGTATAGTGCCTATGAAAATAGAAGAAAAATTATATAAATGATATTAAAAATATTAAACATTATAATAATTGGATGAATTAATGTGTTAAAATGATTATTTTTTCAAATATATAATATTATTGACATGTAAAAGGTTTATATTATAACTCTATTACAATCATGATTCTATTAAGGTCAAATATGTGAATAGTTCAGAAAATGAAATTAATATTATATAATGTTAAATAATAATTTATTTACTGATTAAAAAATAATAAACATCATATATTTCTCCTAGTTAATGAGAAATGTTTTATCATATCAACCATTATCCAATAATGGGTAACATGTCTTTTTAAAGTAACTTTTAAGACACCATTAGTGTCAAAAACATTGAAATTATTAAAAACATTAAAAGGGTTAATGTGGGTTAAATATAAAATATAAATGCGAAAAATTCACCTAAACATAAATAAATATTATCAGATAAGACCATTTGGACTCATAATATTCGTTTATTTAAATGTTTACAATTTCACCCCACTTTATCCCTAATACTAATTTATATTTTCTTAATAATTTAAGTAACACTAAGGGATCCCCTTCCCTATATTATAAAATGAAACCTCCTCTTATCGATTACTCACACCTTTATAGTACTCTAGTTAATCTAGGACCTACCCACATCTCTATTAAACATCCATCACAACTACCTATATTTCTTAGTCTCAAAAAATATTAACCTATAAGTCTTAAGGTGTAAGACAAATGTGGTCTTCTGAAGAATTGGAAATTTTCTTAATGAAGGGTTTTAATTTTATTTCTTCACATAATTGCTTAAATTAATAATAAATATTGATGAAATAAAAATCTAAGTATCTCCAATATACTAAAATATTATTATGACTATTGTAATACCTTTTTGCATCACTTTTTCCATCCTATGGGGAATTAAAACACTGTTTGTGCGTACTTGTAGACCACCCCCACCAAAAAGAGACGTATTTCATTTTCTGTAACTATCTCCCATTACTATTTATAATTATGTATTTTCAAAATATATATGATATTAATGATATAATTATGATTAAGTAAATATAATATTCCATTTTTCTATTTCCTTCTATCCATTGGGAAATGATGATGTCGTTCATGAATATGTGTGGATTACCACCTCAATTAAGCGATGTTATTCATTTTTCATGTACACATTTCATGGATAGTTATGAAATAAAATTTAGTGTAAAAAGATTATAATAATTTCATTATTAATATTATTTATATTATGGGACAATTAAAACATTGAAAATGATCAACTTGTGAAATTAATTTTGCAATTACAAAACTAACATCCTCAAAAACAACCGATGTGGACTTAACTATTTATGTAATAAAATATGTCAGTAAAACAAATTAAATAAATGTATTTATAATAATTTTGAAAAAAATATAAAGTGTTACTAAAAATAAATTCAATTATTATACATTTACCATGTATATGTCGAACCACATACATAGAAATTATAGACTAAAGCTATGAGGGTTCTTAAAACAATTTCTGGTCACTAGGTTATAGAACAGTCTCACTGACTATATAATGCCAGTATTATTTTTTAAATTCCCTATAATTTTATTAGGATTTACTTAGAAAATATTTTTTTTTAAATTGATACACATAATCAATTCATTAATTAATTCTATCATCAATGATACAAAATTTATAAAGGTTATTCAACTCATATTTTTGTGTCGCACCCTTTAATATGAACCAACATCCAATTATAAGGTGTATTTATAATCTATTGAGATATTATATTATGAATTAACTATTTATAATGATATTAAATTATCCTTTTAATTAATCTCTTTTATGATATATTTAATAAAATGTTATAAAATTAGTAATTTTTTTTCATGGTCTAAATTTCTATTCATTTAAACATAATTCATTTTATAGACAACATGTTATTTTATATTGTATAATTAATTCCCTAGAATTTTTTTTCTGATATTTATTCATTGTAAATATGGGGTTTATATAATCACATTATATTCATTCATTTAATAGATTTTTAATTCAAGAATCTTACGGGTTATATGGGTTTTTCATCTTAAACTTCCTTCTTTAAGAAATGTTTTTATTGATGTATCCCTATTTCGTAATATAGTGTATACAATGACCCTTGAAATATAATACCTTTCCTATTTTTATAATCATGTAATTTTATGTTCCTTCTTATGTTATTAATATAAAATAGTTTATTTTATTCTTAATCATATAAAATCTTCCTTCTTTAAAAAATGTGTTTTTATGTTTATAATAGTTTTGCCAAAATATTCTTCTACATTCTAATATTATTTCAATAATTTTATTTTATAAAAATAAATTAATTAATGATATTATTTTAAATATTATTTAAAATTATTTTAAAAAGTTCGAATGGAAATTTATTAATGTTTTCAGTTTGCGTCACTTTTCACTCTCTTCAAAAAATTTGAACATAATGTTTATTTTTAGAATTTATGACATTAATGGAATCCAAAATTTTAATTAATAATATTTTCATTGAAAATTTATTTATATGTTCAATTTTTTTCTTTAATAAAAATATTTTCCCCAAATTTAAGAAATTTTTATAAAATATTTTCAAAGAAAAATGGATTTTTTTACATTTTCAATGAAATGTTATGATTGATATTTTGATGTAATTTTATTCTATGTAAACATAAATTAATTATTCATATACCTAAAAATGGATAGGATATTTTTATAACATTCGTATTCCTTCTCTATATGGATAACAATTATTGTTTTAATGAGATTTCCATGAAACATATTTCTTTTACCAAAGTAAATCAATTTATAATGAAAATCAAGAAGTAGTTAAATAATTGATGATGAAAATGAATGATTATACATGTTATATACATGTATGGTACCTTGAAATTATTTATGATGATTGGTGATCCTGATATATATCATCATGTCATGAAATTCTGATATATATTATATGAAGTGTAAGCCCAATATAATCCCGTAATGCATGAGGTAAAGTAATTTTTCCTAAAAATCAAGTTGGTGGAGTGAACCAGGGATATTTTCCAAATATATTTAATTGGGATCTAGTTATTTTTGACATGAGTCAACATGTGTGGGAATATAATGATACAATATACCAACATGTTTAATCTATATGTTCTATGGGTTCAAAGGGTTCCTTTTATCTAGTTTGGCATCACATGGATCATAATTATTGATTCTTGTGACACTTTGCTTTATTAATGTCATATTCCATGTCAAAAGTTCAATGATCTTGATTTTAATATCTGTTAATTGTCTTATGTAATTCTTATAAACCTTGAATATGATCTAATAAACTTATTCTTATCTAGTTATAACAAATTATATATAATTATTATTAAATACATTCACCATTACTGATACATGTGAGGTTTCCCTTTTCTTATGTTTCCTTTTACATTGTTTATAATGAAAGATGCTAACTAATATAAGACTATACGGGTTTATTATGAGATATGAAGAATTCATAATTTTGAATAAGAAAATATATATATACTGGGAATAGTGATCACTTAATGAGATGGGTATATGTATGTAAGTGGTTATCAAAATTCTATAAAAATATAATCCTAAAAGGCCATTGGATATGTATGTGTTCTAGTAATTCCATTTGATATTGAATGTTCTGCTTGGATAAAATTTTATTACGTTTGTTGGAATATAATACAAAAATTTAAACATTATTATTTTAGCATAATATCAAGGAGTGTGGGTTTGGGGATGTTAAAATGATGATTATATATTAATAGTAGCATGGGTTGGGTTTCATATAGAGATATAGAATTCATTTATATGGCACTGAAATTGTTTTTGGTGTTTTATGGCCCGTTAAAAAGAAATCATCGAAAGTGATACACTATTTAATTTTTAATAATATGAATGAATTTTTCATATTAAATCCCCATTATCTATTATTAACATGATATATAGCACATTAACCTTTATTTTATGATGCATTTGTTATGTCTGAACTGAGGCTAAAATATTCATGGGATGGTTGGGTATATATTTTATCTGATCATTAGTTGAGTTATAACCAAGATGGTATATGTCATCTAATTTGATAATTATATCACCTAGGTTAATAAAATTAGATATAACGGGGATGTGTATCCCTATGAAGAAATATAGAATTCTCTTTTTACCTTTAACAAGGATGTTAGAAGACTAAATGTAAGAGATAATATAAATCAATCACTAAGATATTTATAAAACCCAGGGATTTTCATTAAAGGTTTGATTCATTTACCACATGGGGATTTTTATCTAAATTTTTCAAGGAAGGTGACTAGAATTTGTCCAAAATGGATAGTTGTTATTCATTTTTATTTTATTCAATAAAAATTAATGTTTGGTTTTTCTAGAAAAATGAAAAAAAAATCATTGAGTTATGAAATATATCATTTTTACATGTGATGTATTTATATCTATATCATATGATAGGAATAAGGTCTTCTCATATAGTTTAACATACCGATTAAAGGGGTCACATTGTATGTTGATGAGAGTATTATTTATTTTGATATACTAATATCATAGCCACTTCCACGGAAAAATTTGAGGACTACATTATTGCTGTTATAATATCAGGTATTTTTTTATGATTCTTATATAATATTATAATTTAAAATTGTGAAATAAACATTCTAATATAATATATATATATATAATGTGGTTTATCATTAATAATTATAATCTATATAAAATTAATGATGTATTTATAAGATAAAATTATGATATATTGAGGCATTACTCAAAACTTAAATAACATATAAGTAATTTTTAGGACACCCGGGGAGCCTCCCTAAGGGTATATAAGGATTTAATATCCACTATTATGGGGAATCCTTCATTTCCATAACCACTGATCAATTACGCCAATTACAACTCTCTCATCCTCCATCCTTATCTACCTAATGTACTAGCTTAAAATGGATATGAGGACAGTAATACCTGTTATTGATTTATTCATGTCATATTATATATACACTATAGTGGTATGTTCCCATTGTTTATTCACTGATATATCTATAGAGAACTTATCCAAGATAACTTCATCATCCATCTTCAATGTATGTGACACAATATTCTTTTTTTAATACATGATTTCATTTTTATATATCATGTTGATGTTGGGAATGTGATTTATATTTCCATATATTTTCTATAAAAATAGTTTGTATATCCATTGAAATCAATATAACATAGGATTTAGTAGCTTCTGAGAGAAATTATAAATCCTTTGGGTTCTCTATATCATAGTTTAAGATAAGGGATATTTCATGGGGTGGTATGATTAAATCATTTATGAAAAATATGGAATCATGTCATATTTTTATATAAAAGAAATTGTAACATATGAAATTGACAAGAGATTATCTCTATGATCTTACCAATTGTAATTTTAAAATTTGTGGAATATAGAATAGGAAATACCATGTTAATATTACTAAGGACCCAATCACTCACCACCAACATCATTTATTAATATTTTTTATGTTTTATAAATTATAGTCTAATAAGTTTAGTGTATTTATGTGATATGTTTGATAATAAAATTTAAAAATGAAAATTTTAGAGGAAGACACTACTGACGATCCATTGGATGAACTATAACTTTATATCATCACCTCCCTCATTTGTAAGGATTCCACTTCACACTTTCTCAATGAAGAAATACAAAACCTCAGAACCCTCAACCATGAATTAAGTAGATGATTAAATTCCAATACACATTAACCCTAGTGCATCATCACTTTTTTCCTAAGATTTTGATGACCTGAACCTCAGTGTCACGACCCATCCTCGGGGCCCATGTCGTGACTACCCCAAGCCCGCCTTCCATAGGCCAGGGGCTGGCGACTAGCACCAAGGCGTAATTCCCGGTAAAAAGGGAAGGCATTGCCTTTGTAAAGTAAACAAACACCACCGAACAAGTAAGCAGAAGTAAACACTAAGTAAAAACTGGGTACAATAGTAAGTGCAGAAAAGTAAGTGGGCCAGAATACAAAACCAACATGAAAGTAAAGTACAACTGGAAAGGGAAAATAGCAACTGAAAGTAAATCCACAGCCTCGAGCCGTCCACTAGAACTCCCACCTGAAGGGTGGGTAAATATAGCCTCCACAGCTCCTCGGGTCCATTCGTCCGCTCCGAGTACGTCCCGGCCAGTGGTCCACCTCCAGGTACCGACCTGCTCTGAAAGCCTCAACCACGATCACCACTGTCCATCGTCTGTAACCAACACAATGTAGTGCGAGCATAGCCCGTGTAGGGGTGAGTATAAGCTACTCAGTATGGACCCCGAGACCCTCGAAGGTGTCCCAGAATCCACAAAGGATATTCCACAAAGGAAAGATACAATCATGAAGTAAAATCTGACACTACTTAGGTATATGCCCATAAATATACCTAAGTCATCAATTCCAGATCGCTCCAACGTCTGAGCCCAAGTTCGATCACATCCGCGCAGGATAGAACAACAAAAACAACATAGGAAATCATGTCAAGATTCATCTCACACAGGTATACTTCTTCGTATGACGATAGAGATGATCAGATATAGCCATTGGTTCTTCTAAGCCGTCAGACCCACAAAGGATCGATAGGTACTAACCCCCGCAATGACCCACAAAGGATCTGACCCACACAGGATAGATAGGTAACTAACCCCCACAATTACCCACAAAGGATCTGACCCACACAGGATCGATAGGTAACTAACCCCCGCAATGACCCACACAGGATCGGACCCACACAGGATCTGTAGGCGCTGGCTCACACAGGACCGCTGAGCGCTGACCCACACAGGATCGGTAGCACTGATCCATGTAGGATCATTGAGTGTTGTAGTCGTCGCCATCGAATCCACGGAGGATTTCTGTACAGTCGTCGTCATCGTCACATTTGCAGCCTGCTCTAGGGTTCCCGCACACAGCAAGCTCATTTGGGAGGGTCCGCTCCACAAGCCGAAGGGCTGATACATCAACTGAAACATAGTCCAGAGTTGATGTATCCTAAAGTTCCGTATCGTCAACAGGAACTCAACGTCACAGACGGTGTGTCAATCGGACGACCGGTCTGAGAGATATTGGCTTTTTCGTCCCAGGGGCCCGATTGGTTTTTAAGTCAAAATCAACCCGACCGTACTCCAACTGCATCCAAACCTAGAGCGTAATAAGACAAAAGGTTCTTCTCGCTTAGAGGAATCCAACAATGTCGATGGCATGTCAATCGGACGTCCGGAGTCCAAGTTATAAGCGTTTCCGCTCCGAGGGCCCGGTTGGTTTCGTGTACGAACCAACCTGGCCGAACCCAAAGTACTGCAAAACCTGGAGTGTAATATACTGAAAGGCTCGTCTCGATCCAAGGATCGCTACGCAACTGACGGTGCGTCGATCGGAGGTCCGCAGCTCAAGTTATGGGCAACAGACCGAAAGAGGTTCGGTATTAGGGGGTTCGGGCCCGGTCCGACCCGGCCCGATACCCCCAGGGTCAGCCCGAACCGGGTCGACCCAAACCGGGTCCGGGTCCAGCCTTCTTGGGCGTGGCCCGGCCCGGCCTGGGCGCGGCCCGGCCTGGCAGTCCGGCCGGGCGGCTCGGCCCGGCGCGCTGGCACTGGCCAAGCGGCCACGCAAAGGGGGGGACCGCCCCCTGAATGAAACCGCGGCCCCGCGTGGGGGCCGCACCCTGCTAACGGACGTGGTCATGTGACACATCCCGCCTCCTCCGGTCCCGCACGGTAGCAAGACTTGCAGACTGCCGCCGCGGCTTCATTCGCGGCGGCTCTTCCCGGTGGGTTGCTCCGCAGACCACCGAACTAGCTCCGGTGGTCGGATTTGCCTACTGTCTTCGCCAACGGCCCTATCGAGACAGGTCCTTCACTGCGAAGACCTCACAACGCCTGTGCAGCCTGATTCATCATCTCCTGCCGATACGCACACCAAGAACGAAGGGACGGTGGGTTCGGACTTGTTCGTTGGTCCGCACCCACCGTGTTAGCGGTTTAAAAGGGCTTCCGAGAAATATTTAAACATATGTCGTGGGTATAAATCACAAATATTTAATTGAATCAAAACCCCTACCTCATTGAATTCGATGAGTGAGGACTCGTCGCGGAAATAACTGTCGCGGAAGAAGCATCGCTGGCGTCACAGTACATGGAATCTCGTAATAGATCTCCGAGGATTTGGCGTTCTTCGTCGGAGATCGGTGCGTTCTTCGCGATCTTCGCGTTCTTCTCATTCTTCATCGAAGAAGAAGGCTTTTCTCCAAATCCTATCCATGAAAAAAGTTCCAACAGAAATAAAATAAGAGTTGTCTTATTTTATTAACGCACAAGACAACGTTTGAAATTCAAAAAGAAATGAAACGAGCAATTAATTGAAGAGTTTAAAACCGCCCAATTAATGAGGTGTTTATTAACCAGAATAAACGCATGAGTTGACTTCATTAAAAAGGAGTGCGGCTACGTTACTTAGAATAAAAGAAACGGTGGGGCTCGTGTGGGCCCCACCTCACAAATATCCTACCAAGTGGGTAGGATATTGTGGGTCCCACATCATCCACTTAACTTAAGTTAAGAAAAATAAAATAAAAACCGGTTGCACCACTTTTATTTAATTTCTTAACTTAACCCCAAAAACTAAAAACCACACCCGAGCAAACGGAACTCCAGAAAAAGGTGTTTCTAAGTAATTATCGGCACTGCGATTCCATCGGTGACCTCGAAATTTGATTCCGAGCACCAGTTCAAATGTTAGAAAAACCCGCTCGTTCGTTCACTGAACGTACCCGAGCTAAACATCGGAAAATGATTCCGGGCACACCGGGCCTCGGAATCAGGTGCCGTCAGAAAATACGTTCTTGTAAAAATTCCCAAAAAAATTAAGAAAAAAAATTCCTTGAATTTTTTGGGTCTTTACATCACTCCCACCTCAGGACTTTATATCCCCATAAAGATACATCAAAAACTAGGGAAACAAAAGTGGGTACTGGGCACGCATCTGAGCCTCCTGCTCCCAAGTGCTCTCCTGGAGGTTCCCATGCTGCCATTTGATGCGCACTAGAGGAATCGACCGTCCATATAGGACCCGCTCCTGTTGATCATCGATCTCCACCATTACCTCTTCAAAATTCACCCCATCATCAACGTCTAGCTCCCCATGGTCAATGATATGTGTCGGGTCGTGCACATATCTCCTCAGCTGAGATACGTGGAAGACATCATGCACCCGGTGCAACTGAGGTGGTAGAGCCAGGAGATAAGCCACCTCGCCAATCCTACTGAGGACCTGGAACAGTCCGATGAAGCGCGGAGACAACTTGTCGTCTCGTCCAAATCTCCGTAATTCAGGTCGAGATGAGACCCGCAAGAAGATGTGGTCGCCATCCCCGAACTCCAGTGGCCTCCACCTCCTGTCAGCATAAGACTTCGTCCAGCTCTAAGTTGTCCTCATACGCTCTTGGATGACCTGGACCTTCTCTGTCGTGGCCTGGACCATCTCCGATCCCACAAGTGCTGACTCCCCAGGGTCTATCCAGCACAGAGGTGATCTGCAAGGTCAGTCGTACAACGCCTCGTATGGTGCCATCCCGATGGTGGATTGGTAGATGTTGTTGTACGCGAACTACACCAAGGGTAGGTGGTCCTCCGAGCTGCGACCAAAGTCGAGGACACATCCATGGAGCTTGTCCTCAAGTGTCTGAATGGTCCTCTCCATCTGACCATCTGTCTGAGGGTGAAAGGCGGTACTCAGACGTAGCTGTGTCCCGAATGCCTCCTACAACCCCTTCCAAAGTCGGGAATTAAAGCGAGTATCTCGATCGAAGACGATAGATGATGGCACACCATGAAGTCGCACAATATCCTGAACGTAGAGACGTCCCAAGCTCTCCACAGATCCCTGCTCTCTAATGGGTAAAAAGTGAGCCGACATGGTGAGTTGGTCGACAATCACCCAAATAGAGTCAAAACCTCTGGAAGTGCGTGGAAGTGCAGTCAATAAGTCCATAGATATCTTGTCCCACTTCCACTCCGGGACCTCCAAGGGTTGTACCAAGCCTGCTGGTACCTGATGCTCTACCTTTACCTGCTGGTAGGTGAGGCATCGAGAAATGAACTCTGCCACAGCCTTCTTCATGCCCGGCCACCAGTGCTGTCGTCTGAGATCCTGGTACATCTTCGCCACTCCAGGATGTACCGCCAAAGGGGATGTGTGAAACTCTCTCGGAACCTCCTCCCATAAAGCAACTGCTACTAAGGTACGTCTTCTAAAAAGGACGTCATGCTCTCCTCCTAAGGAGAAACCATCAGGTGCCTATCCTGAGGATATCTGTGCACGACGCGTCTCACAGTCGGCGTCCCCACGTTGTGCCTCTCTAACCCGCTGCAGTAGTGGAGGAGTGATTGTGAGTGACTGAAGGAAGGATCCTCCATCTCTATCCACGAAGGATATCTGCAAAGCAGCTAGCTACTCTGTCTCCTCCCCAAGTAACTGAATTCCCATCCTCCTACTGGGAGCATCGGCTACTACGTATCCCTTCCCAGGAGTATAGACTATCTCAAAGTTATAGTCCTGGAGGAACTTGATTCGTCACCGCTGTCTCAGGTTCAGGTCCTTCTGAGAGAAGATGTACCTGAGACTCTAATGGTCAGAATAGACAGTAAAGTGCTCACCCATCAAATAGTGACGCCACATCTTCAGAGAGAAGACCACTGCTGCTAACTCCAGGTCATGAGTAGCGTAGTTCTGCTCATTCTGCCTCAAATGACATGATCCATATGCGATCACGGCCCTCTCCTACATCATGACATATCCGAGTCCAGTCCCTGATTCATCGCAGTAAACTACGTACCCAACTCCCTCCTCCATTAGCCTCAAGATGGGGGCGCTGGTCACTCTCTATCTCAGCTCCTGGAAGCTCTGCTGACATCTCTCTGACCACAAAAAGGGTTTCCCCTTCTTCTTCAAAGCTGAGAGTGGTGCCGCAACTCTGGAGAAGTCTAGCACAAATCTCTGGTAGTATCCAGCTAGTCCCAAGAAACTCTACACCTATGTCACACTCCTGGGTGGCACCCAAGATTGCACTGCCTCAATCTTCGCAGGATCCACCGCAACTCCCATATCAGAGATGGCGTGTCCCAAGAAATGGACCTCGCGTATCCAGAACTGTCACTTCGAGATCTTACCATAAATCTGGTGCTCTCGGAGTGTGTCCAGTACAACCCGCAAGTGGTGGGCGTGCTCATCCTCAGTGGTCGAGTATATCAAAATGTAGTCGATGAAGACCATGACAAATCGATCGAGGTATGGATGAATGATCCTATCCATGAGGCCCATAAACATAGCGGGAGCATTGTTTATGCTGAATGGCATAACCAAGAACTCATAGTGGCCATACCGACATCTGAAGGTCGTCTTCTTCACGTCCTTGTCCCGAACTCTGAGCTGATGACAGCCTGACCTGAGGTCTATCTTTGAGAACCATCATTCTCCCTTTAGCTGATCGAAGAGGTCATCAATCCTAGGTAGTTGATACTTGTTCTTCACTGTCACCTGGTTCAGGCGACGATAGTCGACACAAAGTCACAAGCTCCTGTCCGCCTTCTTGGCGAACAATATCGGGGAAGCCCAGGGTGAAACACTGGGTCGGATGAATCCCTTACCCTGCAAGTCCTCCAACTGTACCCGTAGCTCTCGAAGCTCGGCGGTAGCCATCCGATATGTTGGGGTGGATATCAGGTCTGTACCGGGGTATAGATCAATATAAAATTCTACCTCTCTACGAGGAGGTAGTCCTGGAATGTCGTCGGGGAAAACGTCCGCATACTGATCCACCACTGCAGGAAAACTATGACTCCGAACATCAACTGCTCCTAGGATGAGGCTATCCTACTAATGAGTGATGGGTTTTCCTCTCCTCTTTGGGAGTCCATCCTGTGCTGTGAAGGCTCCCTTCTCACCGGTGAAGGTGAACCTGCTCCCGTCGGTCCTTGCGCCTAATACAGTCAATTTGATCATGGACTGTAGATAACCAATCCATGCCCAAGATGACGTCGTAAGGCCTCGACGCCGCTACAAAAATATCCCAGCCGAATCTCTCGCCTCCTAGAGTAATCTCACACTGCCGAGACCAGTGCGTAATCGTCGAGTCTTCTCCCGTAGGAGTCTCTAGCCGTAAGGATTGAGCCAACGGCTCTGTCGGAATCTTAGAGCTCCGTACAAGGGAAGAGGATATGAAATAATGACTCGCTCATGTGTCTATAAGAACTATAGCAATGGTGGAATAGACACAAATAGTACCTCAAATCATCTCGGGTGCACCGTGGTCATAGGCCTCCACTTCCTGGAGCTGTGTCTGTCTCTTCCTGCCAGCTCCCTGTGGTCGGGGTGGACCTCTTGGTGGTGGTGGTGGTAGATCCTCAAAGCGTCGCCCGCCACCTGCTGCTCGGCCACCTCCTCTGCCTCGTCTGCCTGCTCCCTTTGGACCGCCACGGTCGACCCTCTGCCTCTGCCTGGGTGTCCCCTCAACCATCGGCTGCTCCTCAGCATGGCGGGTCGAGCAGTCACGAGCCAAGTGGCCCTGCCTGCCGCATGCATAGCACTGTCTGCCTCTCGAAAGACTGGCTCTGCGCTGTGTGCCCCGCACTACTGAGCCAATGTACTGAGGTCGTATGCCTGAGGGTCTGGTCTACCTAGACCCATGAGTCATCCTTCGACTGCCTATTGCATAAGACACTGCTTCGTGCCGCCCCACGGTAGGTCTCGCTACTGATGAAGGCTCAGCAAGGATGCTATCGATCAAAAGGGCTCGCTCCAGTACTCCTGCCTGAGTCGGAATGCTGAGGGAGATCAGCGATGCCCTGATCTCAGGCCTCAATCTCTGCTCAATGGTCCGGGCTTGGAAGAATGGGTCATGTACCATGTCTGTCGAGTAGCGCGAGAGATTGGTAAATCTCGCTGAGTACTGGGCGACCGTCAAGCTGCCCTGCCACAGTTGCAGAATCTCATGGATGCGCACCACACGGAGGGTAGCTGGGAAGAACTCCGAGTGGAAGAGGCTCTCAAAGTCCGTCTAGAGGAGAGATGCCTCATCATGCACCTGGAGCATCAAGCTCCAACATCTGCCTGCTGCCGCGTGCAGTAGGCTCGCTGCGAGGATCACAATGAGGTCTGCTGGTGTCCTCACTAACCTGAAAACCTGTACAACCGCCTCCAGCCAATCCTCGGCTGCCAGGAGGTCCTTCTCCCCGTAGAACCTGGGTGGTCGATGTCGCTGAAACTCATGCAGTGCACTAAGGCGAAGTGCATCATCAGCGGCTGGGGCTGGTAGCATCAGTTGCTCGGCGGGTAGAGGTACCGCCGGTGCCTCTACTATCAAAGGGCCTTGTACCAAGGCCTCATCGCTCGGTGGGCTGTCGTCATGCACAACTCTCGGAACCCTAGCTGGCTACCATCGTGGGGACATCCTGAAAAGAGACAGGTGTGCCACGGTCAGAACAGTATACCTGGTGAGATGACACAAAGTAATCACAAAGAAAACATGAAACACACATGCAATCAATGTTTTCATGCATTAAGTCGGAAATCAGAAGTCAGGGTCCTGGTGTACGGATACGTCGGCCGCCGCACCAACACTGATCTCCCTAGACTGATAACCACACTCAATACTCTTAACACTATTGCTTCACATAGAATAAAGATCAAAGTCCAAATTATTGTGGTAGAACCTCCCTCTGATACCAATTTGTCACGACCCGTCCTCGGGGCCCGTGTCGTGACTACCCCAAGCCCGCCTTCCATAGGCCAGCGGCTGGCGACTAGCACCAAGGCGTAATTCTCGGTGAAAAGGGAAGGAATTGCCTTTGTAAAGTAAACAAACACCATAGAGCAATCAAGAAGAAGTAAACACGAAGTAAAAACTGGGTACAACAGTAAGTGCGGAAAAGTAACTGGGCCAGAATACAAACCCAAACTGAAAGTAAAGTACAACTAGAAAGGGAAAATATCAACTGAAAGTAAAGCCATAGCCTCGATCCGTCCACTGGAACTCCCACATGAAGGGTGGGTACAGATAGCCTCCACAGCTCCTCAGGTCCAGTCGTCCGCTCCGAGTACGTCCCGCCCAGTAGTCCACCTCCAGGTACGGACCTGCTCCGCATGCCTCAACCACGATCAGCGTTGTCCATCGTCTGCAACCAACACAACGTAGTTCGGGCATAGCCCGTGCAGGGGTGAGTATAAGCTACTCAGTAGGGACCTCGAGACCCCCGAAGGTCTCCCAGAATCCACAAAGGATAATCCACAAAGGAAAGATACAATCACGATGTAACACTTGACACTACTTAGGTATATTCCCATACATATACCTAAGTCATCAATTCCATATCGCTCCAACGTCTGAGCCCAAGTTCGAACACATCCACACAGGATAGCACAACCCAAACCACATAGGAAAGAAAGTCAAGATTCAGCTCACATAGGTATACTTCTTCGTATAATGATAAAGATGATCACATATAGCCACTGATTCATCTATGTCGTCGGACCCACAAAGGATCGATAGATACTAACCCTGCAATGACCCACAAAAGATTTGACCCACACAGGATCGATAGGTAACTAACCCCCGCAATGACCCACAAAGGATCGGACCCACACAGGATCTGTAGGCGCTGGCCCACACAGGCCCGCTAAGCGCTGACCCACACTGGATGTGACCCACATAGGATTGGTAGCACTGATCCATGTAGGATTGCTGACTACTGTAGTCGTCATCGTCGAATCCACGGAGGATTTTTGTACAGTAGTCAAAGTCGTCGCATTCGCCGCCAACTCTAGGGTTCCCGCACACAACAAGCTTGTTCGGGAGGGTCCGCTCCACGGGCCGAAGGGCTGATACATCAACTGACACATAGTCCGAAGTTGATGTATCCGAACGTTCTGTATCATCAACAAGAACTCAACGTCATAGACGGCGCGTCAATCGGACGCCCGGTCTGAGAGTTATTGGCTTTTTTGTCCCACGGGCCCAGTTGGTTTTCAAGTCAAAATCAACCCAATTGTACTCCAACTACATCCAAACCTAGATCGGAATAAGCCAAAAGGTCCGTTTCACTTAGATTATTCCAACAAAGTCAACGGTATGTCAATCGGACGTCTGGAGTCCAAGTTATAAGCGTTTCCGCTCCAACGGCCCGGTTGGTTTCGTGTACGAACCAACCCAGCTGAACTCAAAGTAATATGAAACCTTGGTTGTAATATTCCGAAACGACCATCTCAAACCAAGGATCGATATGCAACTGACGGTGCGTCGATCGGAGGTCCGCAGCTCTTGTTATGGGCAACAGACCGAAAGAGATTCGGTATTAGGGGTTCGGGCCCGGTCCGACCCGGCGTGATACCCCCAGGGTCGTCCCGAACTGGGTCGACCCAAACCGGGTCCAGGTCCAGCCCGCTTGGGGGTGGCCCGGCATAGAATTCGCGGCCCGGCCTGACAGTCCGGCCGGGCGGCTCGGCCCAGCGCGCTGGCCCTGGCCAAGCGGCCGCGCAAAGGGGGGGACCCCCATGGACGAAACCGCGGCCCTGCGTGGGGGCCGGCCATTGCCAACGGACGCGGTCATATGCCGCGTCCCGCCTCCTCCGGTCCCGCGCGGTCACGGGACTCGCGGGCCGCCGCCACAGCTCTTCCCGGCGGTGCGCCGGGCACCACAGTCTCCTGGCGGACGGCCGGTGCCCGCCGCGCCTCCTGCCGCTGGCGAGGCGCGCCTGCGGGTTGCTCCGCGGACCACCGGATGAGCTCTGGTGGTCGGATTTTCCTGACATCTTCGCCAACGGCCCTCTTGGGACCGGTCCTTCACTGCGAAGACCTCACAACTCCCGTGCAGCCTGCTTCATCGTCGCCCGCTGATCTGCACACCAAGAACGAAGGGACGGTGGGTTCGGACTTGTTCGTTGGTCCGCACCCACCGCGTTAGAGGTTTAAAAAGGCTTCCGACAAATATTTAAACATTTTTCGTGGGTATAAATCACAAATATTTAATTGAATCAAAACCCATACATCATCGAATTCGATGAGCGAGGATTCATCGCGGAAATAACCGTCGCGGAAGAAGCGTCGCTGGCGTCGGGGAGGGAGGATCGTCGCGTCGCGGAGAAGCGTCGCGGAAGAAGTATCATAGAAGAAGCGTCGATGGCGTCACGGTACACGGCGTCGCATAGTCGATCTCCAAGGATTTGGCATTCTTCGTCGGAGATCGGTGCGTTCTTCCCGTTCTTCGCGTTCTTCGCGTTCTTCGCGTTCTTCGTGTTCTTCGCGTTCTTCATCGAAGAAGATGGCTTTTATCCGAATCCTCTCCACACAACAAGTTCCAACAGAAATAATATAAGAGTTGTATTATTTTATAAATGCACAAGCCAACGTTTGAAATTCAAAAAAACGATACGAGAAATTAATTCAGGAGTTTAAAACCGCCCAATTAATGAGGCGTTTATTAACCAGAATAAATGCATGAGTTGACTTCATTAAAAAGGGGTGCGGGTGCGTTACTTAGAAGAAAAGAAATGGTGGGGCTCGTGTGGGCCCCACCTCACAAATATCCTACCAAGTGGGTAGGATATTGTGGGTCCCACATCATCCACTTAACTTGAGTTAAGCAAAATAAAATAAAAACGGGTTGCACCACTTTTATTTTATTTCTTAACTTAACCCCAAAAATTAAAAACCACACCCGAGCAAACGCAACTCCAGAAAAGGTGTTTCTAAGCAATTATAGGCGCTGCGATTCCATCAGTGTCCTCCGAATTCTATTCTGAGCACCAGTTCAAAAGTTAGAAAAACCCGCTTGTTCGTTCACTGAACGTACCTGATCTATACTTCGGAAAATGATTCCGGGCACACCAGGCCTCAGAATCAGGTGCCGTCAGAGACTGCGTTCTTGTAAAAATTCCAAAGAAAATTAATAAAAACAATTCCTTGAGTTTTTCAGGTCTTTACACCCAGCTTTGTTGTTCAGCTCCTAAAAATGATGTGATCTTTTTAAAAACCAACTGAAAAATAAACAAATTTTTTTATATACCAGGACCTTTTCTAATTTTAGTTTTGGATAATTAGATATTTTAATTACAAATTACCAAATATGTATAAAAACATTCTTCGCATATGTTTTCTCTTCATATAAAATAATCACTATATAAAATTATAATAATCCTATAAAAAATAATTCAAAACCAATAGTGGGAATTTAATTTTCCTAGTAAGGGTATCTAAACCCATTTAGAAACACTTTTCTCAAAATTAATAAATATCTTTGAATTTTGTTTCAAATAAATCATTTCATAAAAATAAAGACATGGAAAATTGTTTTCAAATTTTTTATAAATATCTTTAATAGTGTGTAATACATTAAAACCCTTATAATTTCAAAATAATAATTACTTGGAAATAAAACATAGGATTTCTCCATTTGAAAATAATATTTTTTTATGGATTAATTATGACACATATTAGGCCATTAGAAATCCATAAGGCCACATAGCTGTATCACATGTGGAACATCATCCCCTTAGTGCCATGGGTTTACTACACATACCATAACATATCATTTGATACTTTCATTTTAAATTTATGAAACAAATTCAATGGTTCCTCCTTTCTCACTCATAACCCAAAAAAATCAAAATCCATATATACATTATTTTATTAGAAAAAAATAATCTTACGTACTTTTTACATGAAATAATCGCATTTTCAAAGAATTTCTAGAAATAATTTGGATCAATCAATACTTAATAACAAGTGATATTATTTAAAATTAATAAATACTATAGATTAATATGTTTAATTGATACTTGAATAAAAATTTATAATATATCAATAATATCTTAGATGATGGCCATATTTAATGTTATGAATGAAATTCATGGACATATAAAAATAATTGACACATAAAATTAAATATTTTATCATTTATAACTTACTTCAAAATAAATGGTTCAAATAAAATAATATTCTATAAATAAAATAATTTAATTGTAAAAGATACAATTAAAAGATGACAATAAAAAAAAGTTTTATTATTGTTTTGAGGCAATTTATTTAAAATAATATGGTAATTAATTATCAGCTATATATATATAATTATATATATAAGTAAATATATATATACATATAAATAGAGAGATATATTTGAAACTATTTGGATTTCATAGAAGGATTATAAATACAATCATATATTTTAAAAAAATTGAAGTCGTTAATTTCTATAACATAGTCTTCATAAAATTAATGAAATACTAATATTCTCTTATTTGAAAATATAAGTATACTAACACATATATTTATGTATATATAAATATATTTTAAAATCTGAAACAAATTGATAGATTAAAAATAGGATAACCCCTTACTTAAAAATAAAACCATCAATCATATCTTAGACACACCAAAAGAAAAGCTGGAAGTGTGCATAAGATAGTGTAATTCTCCAGAAGACGTAAAGAACTTGAGCTAGTTGTGCGTAACAAAAAAATGGATATGTATAGAGGTAGAATGAAACTATTATTTATAATATTAAAATTTACTATTTAAATATTATTTGTATAATCATTCAATTATTTCATTCAATCTTCTAATAGAAGATACAAATAATCCAAATAATGATTATTATTGAATATCTTTTTTGGCATCACACAACCCACACACACACAATATCTATATTATATATTTATATATTAATTTTTCTATAATATTTTTTTGAGAAGACTTCCTTACAGTTCAACTCCATTTTTTTTAAAATCCCAGGTTATGACCATTTCTTTATCTTATCTTTTCTAAATTATTTTCGTATTTTATTTTTCTTTGTTTCTTATCTCACATTTTTTTATTTTAATTATCTCTAATTTCTCCCTCTTTCCTTTTTTTAATCTAGGATTATCACTATAATGTATTATTATTTTTTATTATTTTTTCTTTGTCTTTCATTTTTAAGTTCTTGATTTTAAATTTTTTTTAAACCTTCATATCACGTTTTTTTAAATATTTTTTCATTTTATATTTCATTTTTAAAACGTTTTAATTTTTTTAACATATATATATATATAATAAATTTTTTATAATAATATAATAATATATTTATATTTTAAAAATTTATAAAAAAACATTATATAATTTCATATATTTATAGACTATATAACCTTAAAAATAATAATAATTTTATTAAATATTTTTTAACATTATTTATTATTATTACTTTTATTATTACCTTCAATTTTCATAAAATTAATCTATCAAAATTTAAAAATTAATAATAGTAAGTTGTTATTTTATTTAAATTAAAATTATTTTAATTTATTTATTAAAATAGAAGTTATGTAAACCCAAATAATATAATAATTTTTAAAAATATTTTAATTATATTAAAAAATTTCAAAGAATAATTATTTATTAAAATTAGCTAATGAAAATCAGATATTGGAAAATAATATTTAATTTTGGAGTTTCATTTTTAATTTATTCATTTATTTATTTTAATTCTTAATTGATAATTTATTATTAATTACAATTTGTTTAATTTTTAGTGAAAATATTAAATTATTATTTAAATAACTAATTATTTTATTAAAAATTGGGACATTACATTCTTTCCCACATAAAATCATTGTGCCCTTGTAATTTTTTCATCGGACATTCAAAAAATTTGAATTTTCATATTCAGAATTAGAAAAGCTAGAACAACTAAACTTTTATATTCTACCACAAATATTATTCTCAAACTAAAAAATTTAATCTCCTAATTAGTCTAGATTGTTGCTCCGATACCAATTGTGAAGCTCCAAAACCGCACATACAGGTTTAAGACATAAAAATGTTTTTTATTTATTAAAAAACGTTATTACAAAAATACACAAATATTATTCCATATTGAGACCATTTCCTATCTAGGTTTTGGAGAATTACGCTTATACATTACAAATTATCAGTGTTGTAAAAAAGTAAACAAAAATTCTTCGCATGCACGGTCTCCTCATATGAAAAAATCAATAATTAAAATTATATTAAGCCTATGAAAAATAATTCAAAATAAAGGGTGGGAATTTAATTTTCCAATAAGGTTTTTTAAAACCATTTAGAAATAATTTTCTTGAAATAAATTAACCATTTTGAAATAATTTATCAAATAAAAATTTGATAAAAATAAATACATGGAAAACAATTTTAAAAACATTTTCTAAATATATTTAATAGTGTTTGATACTGTGATTACCATAAAATTTCAAAATAATAATTATTTTTCAATACTACATTGAATTTAAACATTTGAAAATAATAATATTTTTTATGTATTAATTATGATACTCAACAATCCATCAGAAAACCATAAGGCCACTTAGCTATATCTCTTGTGGAATAGTGTCCCCTTCTGGCCATGGTTTTACTCCTTATATAATAACATACCATTCAATAATATAGTTCCAATTTTAATAAAACATTTTAATTTTTATTCCTTTCCCACACATAACCCAAAAAAAATCAAAAAATATACATACATTGTTTTCTTAGAAGAAAGTAATGTTACATTCTTATTTACATGACATAATATCATTTTTAAATAATTTTTAGAAATAATTTGGGGAAATAAATACATATAAAAAAATTATCGTATTTAATATATATAAATATAAATGATTAATAAGTTAAATGGATAATTGAATAAAAAATCACTATGTGTCAATAATATCTAGATTGTGGCTATATCTAATGTTATGAATGACATTCATGGACATATAAAACAATTCACACATAAAATGATAGCTTGTATCATTTATAACTTGCTTCCAAATGAATTGTTCTCATAAAATGATTATCTATACATAAAATAATTAATTTTCTCATTTTATTTTTAAAAGATAAAATTTATTGATAACAATAGAAATGTAAGGTATTCTTATTTCTTTGGTCCAATTTATTTAAAATAATAGTGTCATTAATTTTCATCTATATATATACATATATATATATAAGTATATATATACATGTATATATAAGTATATATATACATATATACGTAGAGAGATATTTGAAACTAATTAGACTTCTTAAAAGTATTTTAAATATAGTCATGTATTGAAAACAAATTAGGGGTCTATTTTCAATAACATAGTCTTGAGAAAATAAATTAAATTCCAATATCCTCTTATTTGAGAATATTAATATACTAAGATCTATATTTTTGTGTGTATATATATATATATTAAAATCACATAAAAATTGATAAATTAAATATATAAGATAATACATTACATGAAAATAAGACCTACTTTTAGAGCTTGGATACACTATAAATGAATAATAAAGGGTTTAGAAGATAGTGCATTGCTCAAGAAGATGTGCAGAACATAAGCAAGGTGTACAGAACTGAAAAAAAAGGATAAACAAATCGGCAAAAATAAACATCCATTTATAATATTTAAATTTACTATTTCAATAATACTTATATAATCATTCAATTATTTTATTCATTCTTCTGAATCAAGACACACATAATCCAAAAAATGATTATTATAAAATCTATCATTTTTTGGCATTACATAACACACACAAAATATGTATATTATATACATATATATTAGTTTTATTACAATTTTGGAATACTAAATATTCTTTAAAGTGAAACTCCAATTTTTCCACATCCCACCTTATCACCATTTCAGTATAATTTTTTTTATCATTTTATTTTTTTCCTTTGTTGCTTATCACTCATTTCTCCCTCTTTTATTTTAGTAGGCCAAGATTATTACAATAATATATTATTATAATTTAATAGTTTTTATTTATCTTTCTTGTGTTTTTATTCTTTATTATACATTTTTTTTAAAAAATATCATATCATGTTTTTTAAAAATATTTTAGAATTATATATTTTTTAAAAATAAATGTTTTCGTTTTTTCAATACTTATATATATGAAATTATTTTTTTATAAAGATATAATTATATATATTTCAAAATTTATAAAAAAAAAATCATTATATAATTCTATATATTTTTAAAATATATTATCTTAAAAATAATTATAATTGTCTTAAATATGATTTAACCTTAATTATTATTATTATTATTACCTTTAATTTTCATAAAATGAAATTATCTAAATTTAAACACATATATTAAACAATAGTTCAATTATTTAAACTAGAATTCCTATAATATATTTCTTAAAACAAAAGATCTATAAAAAATAATTTAATAATTTTGAAAATCAATTCATTATACTAAAACATATCAAGTAAAAATTATTTGATAAAATAAACTAAATAAAATAAATTATTTATTTATAAATATTCATTTAAGAGTTCTATTTTAATTTCATCATTTATTTATTTACATTCATAATTTATAATTTAATATTAATTACAATTTGTTAAATTTTTAATGCAAATATTAAATTATAATTTAAATAAATATTCCTTTTATTAAAACTCGGGATGTTATAATGATATATGGGATAAACCAAAAAACGTGAAAGAATCCCATAAAACCTCGATCTCGTTGTATATGAAACACCCACTTTAGAGATGTTATATTTAGTATCACTAATATCCTTATGTATTACTTCCCCCACACTTGCCTTATTCTACATGATATTTTCAATCCCACCCCACACGAATGTTTCATAAATAAGATGAGATGATTCTAAGTAAGTATAATTTAAATAATTAAATAATAAGTATAATGAATAGGGGAAAAATCATAATTTATAATTCATCCATAAAATCTAATATGAATCACAACAAATGAAACAGAGAAAGATTACATTCATTAAAAATATAAGATTATGGAAAATTGAAGCTCCACCCATGTGTATCAATCACATGTGGTGTTATTTTGACTTTGGATATGGGAATAAAAGGAAAGAGCAGAATGATTTATAGAGAAAATAATCAAATTTCCCTGAGATACTTCTCTGGTCAGGAAGCCCCTACATAGTGGGAATTATCTTTCATTAATATATAGATCCCACCCATTTATACACTAAAAAGTATCAATCCCATGAAAATTAGTTCAGCTGAGATTCACTACTCAATCTGTTCATATTGTTCTTAAATGAAAAATTGAGATTCCTATGCATATACTTCTTCTAAATCCTGTCTGGTTTGTAATTCCTCCTCCCCATTCCATTATATCTCTCTATATTTTTTTATGGAAATAATGTGCAATTGAGGTGTAGATATTTCTCAATATGGATATATAATAAGAATGATTAATTTTTATTTAGGTTAATCCTGGATTAATTTTAGTGAATTATATAAATAATCTTATATGGGAAATAATATAATTGGATGTGGAAGATATGAATTCAATTGAACAATATGACTAGCATATCATGTCTTTTAATTAATCTATAAAATCTATTAGTGAAGGAATTAATTTGAAACATGACTTGTCTAATCCAATGAAACTCTATATTGTGGATGATTAATTAGTCATGATCTATCAAAATGGAAAATTAGTCTGACTCATCTTACTAGAAGTAATGGTCATCTATATTCGATTATTATTCTAGGATTTTAATAAGATTTGAGAACTTGTGTCCCAAGATTAATCTAATATAGGTAACTAGATGGGTCATTTTTTCTTACGTCAATCCATTACCTTTTCTTCTCATCACATGAATATTTATCCCGACTAATTTAATCACATACAAAGCATGTTCCCCTAAATAGAATCCAACATAACATTCATCTCGTGTACTTAATTAGAAAATACATAAGGGTTTTAGATTTAATTTTTTGTATTCATGCATTTTTTTTGAATCTAATCATATTCATCTTATTAAAAACATTATTTTTGTTATGAATGTATTATCTAACACACCATCACTATTATAAACATTAAAAAGTTCCAAAATAAAAATATGAGTTGGTATATATATTTTAGAGATGAAATTAATCAATTAAAAATCATAATATTAATATCGTTTCCAATTAGTTCCAATATTCAAGTGAAAACCCCAAAAATGTTATTATTACAAAAATATAATAAAAATAGAAAAAAATTAAAATATATATTTTATTGGACATCTAAAGTACCAAATTTTATATATCCATCAAAGATAATCTATTGAAAAATATAATAAATAATATGGGATTCTGTCATATTTTAAAATAAGAATGTTGTAAAATACGATAAAATAAAATGGTTTTTTAAAATTATAAGTTGAATTAAATAATTTATTAATAATTTATAGAGTTTTGAAAAAGGTATTATAGTATATTTATATAATTTAAAAAAATATATAAATTAACTAATTATAACATGTTTATAAATAATGATATAAATTTGTATAATAAATTTATTGAATAAATATATGTAATATCAAACATAGATATTTAATGAAATTTGAAATAATGTGGAATCACCTATATTTTTTAAATACATGTTCATATTAGAAAATATAAGTGTAATTTATTATGAGTTCGTAATTTAAAAATATGGAAAAATATAAAAGTGTTTATATTTAATATTTTGAATTGTATTTAATAACTCATTTAAAATGATTAAATTAAATTTCCATATTTGAGAATATATTTAAACCATGTAAAAGATGTGTTTTCACATTTGATATGATAAAGGATTGAATATTATTAAATTTTTGATATTCTGAATTTTTACTTGATATATGAATAGTTCACATATATAATGTTTATTTTTGGAAAACATATATTTATAGTAAAGGATTTTGGGGTTGGTTTTTTAGTTGTAAACAAATTGTAATATTGTATCTCAAACCCATGATCAAATCCAAGTTGGGTAATGCTTCTAAACACACTATAGCATTAACATATCATCTTGATAATAGTATAATAGTGGGTACTATAGTGATACAATAACATTGATTCTATTCACCATATTAGAGCTTTCATGCCATGCAATTGGACCTATGAGTCACAGGGTCTTCATGCCAACAATTCCCATTGGACCACTGGGCCTACAAGACATAATAAGTTATGGGATTCATTTTATAGGGCTTTGAAGCCACCATATATGGAAATAATATTCCATCGATATTTTATATAAACAACTCAACACAATTGGCAAGCAGTGAAAACACACAGTGTAGAGACACTAAGATTGATGTACATGTACATTTCATTAATTTTGATGAATAATTAATACATGGAAAAAAAATATAATCCCAAAGTCCACATTAGTTTAGTGTCTTTGGAAACTAAGAAACATAAACAACTAGTTCATAAAACATCTACATCATCTCTTGTGTTTTCCTTCATAAATAGAACACCTTTTTGACACATCTTACATATTACCCTTCTTCATATCCTGGGGAAAAGAAACATAAAAAGAGGTGAGATCAAATTCTCGGTAAGGGTGATCATAGAGAATATCAAACAAAACATGAAAATAATAATATGTAAACATAACTTTTTAAAATCATACCATGTATAACAAATATAAAAATCAGGATTCGTGAAATAAATCTTGGCAGTTCATAAGACATAAATCATAAAGGAAGATGAGCCATGAGAAAATATCATTGGCATAAAACATAGATTTTTTGAAAACAAATAATCATATAAAATATTTTCCATTTTATCCAAGGATCGTTATCAAGGCCATCATAGTGTAAAAATTCCATTACTGGACTGGGTTTACTTGCCATTCCAACCCTGTTTTTCTGAACAAAATTTACTTGCCCTTCTAGTCCTGTATTACTGAATTGGATTTACTTGTGGTTCCATCCTAGTATAATGGAAATGTATTTACATTCCATGCTATTCATGTCTATATCATGATATATAAATCCTTATCAAATTATTTTTATAAAGATATAGGTCTCACCCATCTCATAATGAAATCATTCTTACATGTTCCATAAAAACATAAATCATTCATCATAGAATAACCCAAAGAATAAAATGGGTTTCCTAAACATCATTGAATCATAATCCATATAAAAGAAAAGGATTTTATTAATATAATTCAATTATAAACACAATTAAATCATAGTTATAATATAGATAAAAACAAAACCCTATTTATAATGAAAATAATTTTGATAAAACAATTGAAATTAATTCATGAGAAAAATATCTTTTCATCTTAAAAAAATTCTTTTCTAAAAATTCCATTAAATTTTAAAATGAAATAATTTATTTGAAATAAAACATGAAATATTCTTAAGTATGCTTCACAAAAATGACATTTTATAAAAGTGTAAAATTCTTTTCATGTTGTATAAGATAAAAGAAAACAATCTTCTCGTACTTTTATCGGAAAGTCAAAAAGTACCTCATAATGAAAACGAAAAAATATTCATTTTATACCTTTTAATAAAATTTAAATAATGGGTAAAATTTACATTAGATAATTGTAGAATTATATATATAACATTTTCTAATATATATTTCAGAAACATTGATGTGGATGATAAATATACCCTAGTAAATACTTACGTATAAACAATCTCAGATAAAAATGAGATTGTAAAATTATACCTTACCAATTAATAATAATTAAAATAGTTTTCCACATTAAAAAAGTAAAATTATATTCAAATTATAACCTTTATAATAATAATCATAATAACATTCTTTTCCAGTATAAACACAACTCAAAATAAAAAAGTAGTGTATAATCCATATGTACCACAAAAATAAAAGTGAAATAAAATAATCTCATACCTTAGGTTTTTTATCATGTGTATGTATCTAAAACTCTTATATAATAATTTAAATGATATAATTTACTTATTAAATAATCATAGTCATTATTATGATATCATATATAATCATATTATAATCTATTTCTTAGTAACATTCCATTGTTACTCATTATTCGGGTCTTATATACTTTATGTTCTTTTGCATGTTTTGTCAAATAAGATCATGTTATCTTTATTAGGTCATAGTTGTATCATTTATTAGTAATATTAAAATAATATATACCATATTTTTTCATTACTTACATTTATATAATTATGTTTTAATGGATATCATGTAGAATGAATCGATTCACAACATAGATACGGTAGGTCGTACGTAAGCACAAGCGATGATATCATTCTGATAATCGTGAATTGATATGTAAGTTTGTGGTATATATGTTGTTATAGAATATATATCATGTTATAATAATCATATATAGATATTATTTTCATCATTATATCCATCCATGTAAGGTGCTGAAAAATAGCTTATACCATAGTGTGGAGACAGTAAGTTGTACGTATGCACGAATGGTGATTTTATTCTTCGTAGGATGCATAGAAGTTGTAATATAGTTGTTTAATAACATTAATAACATCTAATTATATAAATTATACTACATTCATTACTTAATAATGAAACAACTCATGAATAGGAAGTAGAAGAAGAAAGTAGTCTGAAAGAATCGGTAGAAGAGATTACCACTTCTTCGACATGCTCCCACTAAATATCCTCTTAAAGCTATAGATTTGGTATTTTATGAAGACTAAGAACATATATAGTGTAACTATGGAAGTTTATAAGGTAAATTTTCAGGTGATGGCTGAGTGTGAAAGCTCATTGTGAAGTGAAGTGGTGAGGGAGCAGGGTCCCTTTTATAATTGAGGTGAGGGCCACTTTTGGAATCTCTAAAAGTATTAATTTATAGTAAAATAAAACTACATTCAAAAACCACCAATGAGTCCTAATTTTTAATATTATATGGTATAAGGTTGTAATATAATCAAATAATAAATTTTATACATGTTTTAATACCCATTTAAACCTTATCATTTTAATTTATCTCTTAGTTATTCTATTTCATTTTAATAGAGGTAACAAATATTTCAATATTACAATAGTGTAATTTTTACTTATTTCATATAAATTAGACTATAAAATAATAATTTATAATATTTTAGACTGTATAATTATTATTATAAATTTTTAAAAAGGATTTATGATATTTAAATAATTTAATAAAATATTATTTTGAAAAAACAACACTAGTGTCAATTTTGACAATATTCAGTTCTTTGATTTTTAAAAACCTCAAGATAAGAAGTTATCCTCAAACAAAATATTTGATAATATCTATATGGGGTCATGGTAATCTATAATATTCACTGAATATATTAATTATCCAAAATTACATTTATTTTAATATTTTCAATAACATTGATTTGATATTTCCATTAATAAAATAACGTCAACATCAGTTTTGTGTAATTATTTAATACACATATTTTTTAAATAAAAAATAAAAATAAAATACTTTGAGGGATATAAATATCATATATTTCATATAAATACTTGTATTCGAATATATATTTTGTAAAATCCATCATAAAAAATGTTATAATTATTAAAACATGAATGTGAAAAGTTTATCATCACTTTAAATAAAATAATATATGTGTCCTAATCTCTTATATAAGGCTCAAAATGATCACTAAATCTATCCTTGGATGATTATGATTGAGATAAACTCTACCAATAATATTTTTTAAGTTTTTGTGTCTTTTAATGGTTATTATTATTTTAATAAAAATTAGTTTATAGATTTTACATCAATTAAATATTATATGTATCATCAATATATAGACTATTAAGGTTATTATTTATTTCCTAAAAATTAAAAATAAATTACCATGATAAATAAAAAATATTTTATCCTTCAAATGAGTATTTGTAATCTAATTTATCTTCTATATAACATTATATTAAAAATTATTTAGTTATTAAAATTCGAGTAAGATATATTTAACTTTTCTTCGAATAAAATATATTAAATGTGCTAATCTCATACATGTAGCTTCCAAAGGGTATAATGTCATGAATCTACCTAAAAGGGCTCAATCTGTGACTCCCTAAGCCCACCTCCAATAGGTTAGGGGTTGGCAACCAGCACTGAGTAGGCTATCACACACATGGGAGGCATTAGCCTAAGGTACCTATACACACACACACACACATACACCTCCATGAAACAATGAAGATATGTATATAAAAACTGAAAAGGGAAAGCATGCGTACATCTATCCCAAAACAGAGTGAAACAGAAGTACAAAAGGGAAAAATAGGGCCCATCAAAGGAAAACTACAAAAACATCCAACCTGCTCATAAGGAAGAAGAATGCCGCCAAAGCACCTGCTGGTAAGCTCCTCGACACAGCTCTAGTAAACCCCCCCCCCCCCAGGTAGTCGCGCACACTAAGCTCTACCTACTCAAAGTCCTCCTAGAACACCGTTTAAAGGTCTGTGGTCTTCACAAGACACAAACATGTGCGGGAAAAGACTCTACCAGCGTGAGTATATAAAATACACAGTAGGCACCCTAAAAACACCAAAATAAAAGGGAGAAAATAAAAGTCCATAGTCAGCTCATCCCAGTCAGTGGGAACCCAAACGAGAGAGAAACTCAATCTCGAGACCATCCTCGGCTATACACGACTAGTCGGCTCTACTCTAGTGTATTCCCATACATACACTGTGAACATCTACTCAAGTATATGCCCATACATATACAATGAGAAACCAGATATACTCAAACCACGCACCAAGCCTCATGAGGTTTTTTCCTCATAACCTAGAATAGGTACATAACTAGGAGAACACACTCCACGAGCTCTGGCTTCCAAGATGACACTCGTCCGAGAGTTATACGCTCATCGAATACCGTCACTGAGATCTTCGCACTGAAACAGTGGAGGAACCAAAACTCCTCGGATAGGGGATCACTCATAGGGTCCGTTAGAGGATACAGGAACCCACTCTGGTAACTCGTAGATCTCACAGATAGGGGATCACTCCTAGGAGCCGTTGGGTAAAAACGACAAACCGATCTTGTGCTCCACAGATCACATCACTCAGACAGAGGATCGTCACCCGTGTAAAGGTGGTCACGACGATACTGGAACCATATCTAGTATAACTCGTGATGTAGTGGATCGAACCGACGATGTACCAACCCTACTGAAACCATAATATAAGTAGGGGATCTTATAACCAACGATTCTGCAACCCTACTATAAACCAAATGATGAGTAGGGGATCGTATAACCAATGATGCAACAACCTAACTATGCACGACCCACTATATAGGGGATCATATTCTCGATGATGCCTCAAACCCTACGAGATTAACCTGCTAGATAGGGGATCACCGCCCATGGATAAGCGGTCATAGTGATACCAAGAACCCGATCTAGGGAGTCAAATCTAGAGGATCCTTCTCTGAACCCACCAGAGGGATGCCATAACTCTAACAGAAAAACATTCTATCGAGGGGATAAAAAACCTATACTGAGGTAGTAATGCAACACGAACCCTCACAAGAATGAACCAATAGAGTACACTCAACCATTGCTGGTCTAAATGTCGCTAACCAGAGCGACTTGCATCATCGCCACATTGCGCACCTCCAAGGCCTATACCGAGGCTACCATCGCGATCTATGCAGAAAAAAATGCAAGGTAGCCTATTCATTTTCCCCGAACGGACCTATGAATCATAAGTCGTTAAAACATAGCATACGCCTAGTAGCCACCTCATGTGTCCCAATCCTCGACCCCGAATTTATGTGGGCAGATTACACTGTTGCAATCCCTTTGGAAAAACACACAAAAACGAGTGCTTAAACACTCCAAATAGATGTTGAGTGAAAAAGAAACATTTCATCGTAAAATGTTCAAAATGATCCCTATGGGGCTCACACCCTGTATTTAGCCTAAACATTGAATGGAGCATCTCAAAAATTCCACATGAGAACTAAGATCACGCTGTCGCTGACAGTGCGTCCATCGGATGTCTGGTTCACGAGGTACGTCCATTGAAAGTTTTAATAATAATTTATTATTATTAAATTAATGTGTTTCGGGTCACCCACCTTCAAGTTCAAAACCCAAAAACCCCAAAAACCGTCTCAAAAATTTCGTCTCGAAGTGATGAACCCAAAGCCTCTGATGACGCATCAAACAGATGCACCGTTTAGGATTTGCGTCCCTTTGAACACAAGGGCCCCAACTGGGCCGGTCCACCCCTGCCGGTCCGGTCCAGACGGTCGGCCCACGGCCCAGCCACAGCCCGTCCCAGCATCACTGGACCCCTTGGATCTGGTTCTTCCAAACAGACTGGCCAAGTGGTCGATATTTTCCTGCACACCACACAAGCAGAACCCGCATCACGTGGGTCTTTGTCCGCGGCTCACCCCCGAGGCGCTGACCTCGGGGTTTCCCCTGACCATGACAGGACGACGCCATCACTCCCCTTCTTCGAAACTCACCTCTGCGACACCTCCACCTGCGCCACCTCTCCTCCTCAACCGCTGGCCAAACCGGCTCCTCCGGTCCCCTGTTACACAATGTCGCAGTTGCCTCCGCCCGGCCGCACCCAAGCACGCTGCTCCAGCCACACCTGACACCGCCTACCCGCCCGATGCCCGAACCCCTCTGGCCTCCGCTCGTCTGCCGGCCGCCACACATCAGCCCTCCGAGCTCCTCCATGGCCTACCGTCCTACGAAGAACGCCTCTAATCAACACTGATGCCCCACCCTGATCTCTAGCCATTGACCTTGCTGGAGCCAGGGCTTCCATCAGCCGCCACAACCACTCTGGAGACCCTTTTTTAAAAACTAAGTAGGATTCGGAAACCTTTGGATGAGGCCTTCGCAGCACTTACCCCCAATCAACAACCCAAAGGAGTTTGGGCTCATCTAAAAATTCGGACGAAGTACGACGAAGATGTGTCGAACATGGGATTTATAACAGGACTCGTATGGTGGCAGTGTTCGTTCGACCATCATCACAATTCTAAAATTATAGAATTAAAATGACTTATTTGAAAAAAAAACTCTAGAAATCAAAGAAGGAGTGGAAAATCAACAGAAATCCTACCTCGATCTGGTTTTTCGTCATTGGCGATGTGCCCTCTACGATCCCACTTCAATCTTCCAAAGTTCACTCCTCAATCCGGTGAAGAACGTTGAAGAACATTTGAGATGGAGAGAGAGAAGGGAAGAATGGGTTTTCCCCCTAATTCCATCACTTAAGTGGAATTTATAAACTCATTGAAACCCTGCCGACGGGTGCAGATTCTAAAACATTGGCTCCCGACTATTTTATATCATGCCTAGGCAAAACATCCCATTTAGAACTCAACGGAAGTCTCAGATTCCCATTCTGAGACTTTGTTCAAAAGTTATTCGAAGATAATTCTAGTGATAAAAATCACTAAGTAATTATTTCAAAATGAAAATTTTTCCCCTTGGTGACATCTCTCATAGAAGGCCCACGCCCACAACTTTTACACCCCACCAAAGGTAAACAGCACACTCCGAATGCAATCGTGCACTCATATTTATGATCCAATCTACCTTTTAAGAGATAAATCGTTCTTTCCTCGCGTATAGTATAAAAATACTTAATATTTTTATAAAATTTATTCCGGGAACACCAGGCCCCGGAATCGCACGTCGTCTTCGCACCAACTCTGGAAATATTCGTAGTAATATTCCAAAGTCTAACAAGGCCAAAACCCGAGTCTCTACATCCTCCCCACCTTAAAACTTTTTGTCCCCAAAAATCCATAAACACTAGGAAAGAAACTTGACTCTCAACTGGGTATACCACACCAGCAAGCTTGCCAACACACACCCCTGCCCGAACGCATAAGTCAGAGGAACTCTTCCACCACACCTCAACACTATCCACTTTGGGCGGCACTGACTCGCTCGCACGGTTTTAATCACGTCACAAAAACAATCATGGTGGTGGAAGGATCCCTCTTCCTAACGCATTCAATGTCTTCCAAACAACACCCACACATTGTCTTACCAATGCCCTGAACAAAACTTGAGCAAGCAACAGAAACGAAAGTGTACCACTAAAAATTGTTTATCAAACTACTGCAAAAAGTCAAAAGGACACAAGGCGTACCTCTATCAATCCATGAAGCCTCTAGGTTAACAGCCTCTAGGGAATGCAGCTGTCCTCACCCTCTCCCTCCAGCTTCTTGAGCTCGACGTGGACCACTTGGGGGTGGTGGTGGCGGCATCTGATACCGCCTACCACATCCTGCTGCTACACCAGCTCTATCGCCACGTCCGCCACCCTACATACCTCCAAAATCAAGATGTTTTCGCTGCCAAGGTGGCATATCGACCAGCTCCCTCTCATCAGCACGGTGGGTCAGACAAACTATAGCGAGATTTCCCCAACCGTCCCAACCATAACACCACCTCTCCTCCAGCTGACCAAAACATTCATGTGGACCCTGAGATCCGTGAGCCTCAGATCCTCCATCCTGGGGTCGCTTCCTGAAATGTCGGCCATGACTAGACCCTTGCGTCTGCCACCAGCTACCAGCTACCGACGTCCCAGCTACCACATGCCCAGCACTGACGGGTTGAATCTCCTCATCCATAAAGCTCTCCACCACTAAGGCTAGCTCCATCACTCCATCATAGGTGGGAAGACACAAGGAATCCACACATGATCGGATGTCTCTGCGTAGGCCCTGTTCGAAGGTCCGAGCCTTAAATAATGAGTCTCAAACCATATCCAAGGAGTAGCATGATAGTTCTGTAAAGCTCACTAATTACTACAACAAAGTCATTTCCTCCTGCCAAAGCTGTAAAAGCTCTTGAATACGCACTGACCTCAGCATCATCGGATAGAACTCTTCCATTAAGAGTCGCTCAAACTCTACCCATGTGAACGTCTCCTCATTGTGGGACTGCGTCACCAAAATCCACCATCACCTGGTCGAACCATGTATAAAGCTCTCCGCTAGGACCGCCATCTGATCGGGGGGTGTACACCCAAGGAAGAAAACTCGGGTGACTGCTTCGAGCCATTCATTAGTTTCCTGAGGGTCTGGATCACCCCAGAACCTCAGAGGTCACTTCCTCTGGAACTCGTGCAGTGCACTCAGCCTGCATGCAACCTCATCTTGCACTACGGACACAACTAGCTACTCGATAGGTGGTGGCTCAACAGGTGGACCACTTGGAGTTACAGCCTTAGAACCTGCGCCTTGGTATAAAGCCTCTACACGGGGCGGATCATCACCACAATACTACTACGGAACCCTCACTGGCTGTCGTCATGGAGGCATACTGAAATACAATCAAGAAACACCATAGTCAAAGAGTATATCTGGAGAGTTGACTCAAGAAGAACAAGGGAGACCCAAAAACCAAGTCCTATATGATGCATGTACTGTTATGTCCCTGAAACTAGTGTCCAAATGCCCCAAGTCGAAATAAAGGTTATCAATGTCCTTGTGAATGGATATGTTGGCCATTGCACCAACACCGGAGTCCCTGATCTGAAACCCGAACTCAAAACATCTTGACATTGCTACTATGCAACCCAAAACAAACTCACAGCTAGACCAGCTATTCTCTGAGATCTAAAATGTGGAACCCACTCTGATACCACTCAGTCACGACCCAACCCAGCGGGGCTCGAGCCATGACTCCCAAATCCCACCTCCAATAGGCAAGGGGCTAGCAACCAGCGCTGAGTAGGCTATCACACACATGAGAGGCATTAACCTAAGGCACCTGTACACACACACACCCACATACTCCTCCATGCAACAATGCAGATATGTATATAAAACTGAAAAGGGAAATCGTGCATACATCAATCCCAAATCAGAGTGCAACAGAAGTAAAAAAGGGAAAAATAGGGCCCAACAAAGGAAAACATTAAAAGTGTCCAACCTTCTTATAAGGAAGAAGAACGATGTCCAAAGCACCTGCTAGTAAGCTTCTCAGAACATATCCAGTAAACCCCCCCCCCCCCCCCAGCAGTCGCGCACACTAAGCTCCGCCTGGTCCAGGTCCTCCTGTAACTCCGTCAAAAGGCCGGTGGTCTGTACAAGACACAAACATGTGCTGGAAAATCCCATGCATGGGGTGAGTATATAAAATAACCAGTAGGCACCCCAAAAACCCCAAAATAAAAGGGATCAACTGAAAGAAAACAGTCAACTCATCCCAACCAAAGGGAACCCAAACGAGAGAGAAACTCCATCTCGAGACCATCCTCGGCTAAACATGACTAGTCAGCTTAGATCTAGTGTATGCCCATACATACACCATGAACATCTGCTCAGGTATATACCCATACATATACCATGAGCAACCAGATATACATAAACCATGCACCAAGCCTCATGAGGTTTTGACCTCATAACCTCCAACAGGTACATAACTTGGATACACACTCCACAAGCTCTGGCTTCCCAAATGACACTCATCCGAGAGATATATGCTCATTGAATACCGTCACTGAGAACCTCATGCTGAAACAGCGGAGAAACCAAAATCATCAGATATAGTATCACTAATAATGTCCTCTAGGGGATATAGGATCCCACTCTGGTAACTCGTAGATATCAAAGATAGGGGATCACTCCTAGGAACCGCTGCGGAAAAACTACAACCCGATCTAGTGCTCTAGAGATCACATCACTCAGATAGAGGATCGTCTCCCATGTAAAGGTGGTCACAACGATACCGGAACCCCATCTGGTATAACACGTGATTTAGGGGATCAAACTGACGATGCACCAACCCTACCGAGACCATAAGCTAAGTAGGGGATCGTATAACCAATGATGCTGCAATAGTACTATAAACCACATGCTAAGTAGGGGATCATATAACCAATGATGACAAAACCATACTATGCACGTCCCACTACGTATGGGATCATATTCTCGATGATGCCTCAAACCCTATGGGATTAACCTGCTAGATAGGGGATCACTGCCTGTGGATAAGCGGTCACAACGATACCATGAACCCGATCTAGGTAAGAGAAGCTAGAGGATCCCTCTACAAACCCACCGGAGGGATGCCACAACTCTAATAGAAAAACATCCTATCAAGGGGATCACAAACCTATACTGAGGTAGTAATGCCACACGAAACCTCATAGGAATGAACCATGGGAGTACACACAACCACTGCTAGTCCAAACGCCGCTAACCTAAGAAACTCACATCATCGCCACATTGCGCACCTCCTAGGACTATACCGAGGCCACTATCGCGATCTACGCAGAAAAACATGCAAGGTAGGCTATTCATTTGCCCCGAATAGACATACGAAGAATAAGTCGTTAAAACAAAGCATACGCCTGGTAGTCACCTCATGGGTCCCACACCTCGACACCAAATTTTGGTGGGCTGATTGAACCATAGAAATCCCCTTGGAAAAACACATAGAAATGAGTGCATAAACACTCCAAATGGATGTTGGGTGAAAAAGCGACATTTCATCATAAAACATGCAAACATGTCCATGTGGTTACCACACACTATCTTTAGCCCGAACACTGTAATGATCATCTCAAAATTTCTACAAAAGAACTAAGATCACGCTACCACTGACATCACATCCATCAAACGTCTGGTTCGCGAGTTATGTCTGTTTCAAGTTTTAATAATAATTTATTATTATTAAATTAAAGTGTTTTTGGTCACCGTCCTTCATAAGTAGAACCCAAAAACTCAAAAACCCATCATAAAAAGTCTATCTTGAAGAAACGAACCCAAAGCCATAGACAACGCGTCAAATAGACGTGCTGTTTAGGAGTTGTGTCCCTTTGAACATAAGGGACCCAACAGGGCCGGTCCACCCTAGCCGGCCCGGTCCGGACCACCGTCCCGAGGCCCAGCTGCGGGTCCGGCCCAGCTCACCATGGCCCGTTGGCCTCGACCTATCTCGGCATCACTGGATCCCTTGGGTCCAGTTCTTCCAAACAAACCGGCCAAGCGGCCGGTCTTTGTCTGCGTGCCACACTAGCAGGACCCACATCACATGGGTCCTTGTCCGCGGCTCACCCCCGAGGCACTGACCTCGGGGTTTCCCCGTGAACACGATGGGTCGATCCCATCGCCCCCCTTCTATGGAGCTCACCTCTGCAACACCTCCTCTCGCGCCGCCTCTCCACCCCATTCATTGGCCAGCCCGGCTCCTCTGGTTCCCTACTACGCCACGCCGCAGCCGCCTCCTGTAGGGACCCGTATGTTGACGTACATTGACATTACATTACTTTTGCGGAATACTTAGTACATTACAAAAACACACACACAAGGACCGTAATAGTTTAGTGTCTTTGGAAACTCGTACTATAATCTTCTAATCGTGGTGAAAGATCTTCAAAATATCCCATAAAGATCTTACTTTTTTTTACCTAAAACCTTTCTTTATATCCTGGGGAAAAGAAAACATAAAAGGGTGAGCTCAAATTCTCAGTAAGGGTAAACAAAATAAATATCAATCACATCATATTCATAAGAACATAACATTTTGGAAATCATAACCTGCAAAAGAGAGCATAATTTCATAATCATGGGATAAATCATGGCAGTGAAAAAGTAATCCCAATAATCATAACTTAAAACATGAAACTTTGTGGCATACACACATAATCATAGAGAATCATTTCTTGTTAGTCAAGACTAGTTGCCAAGACTATCTTAGTGGACAAAGTCCCTTTCTGAATCGAGTAACCCTCGTTTCAGTCCTGTTTCACTGAACCGGTATAACCTACCGTTCCAGCCCTGTCTATCTCATGAGATATAAAATATTTACCCAATGCATTGGAGGGAGATATAGGTCCCACCCATCTCATAATGATACCATTCTTATGTGTGCCACAAAATCATAAATCATACATCATTTCATAACACATGTAACAAAAATGGGATTCTTATACAACATGACATCATAAAACCATTCATATAAGATAAAGGAATTCATAAACATAATTCCATCACAACATAGTCAAATCAATGTAAACATATGGATAGAAACAGAACCCTTTATTATCTTAGATGGAAAATAATTTTGATAAAACACTTGAATTGAATTCTTGTTTAAAATATCCTTTCTTCTTCAAAATCAATTTCTTTTCACAAAACATCATGCAATTTTAAAAGAAAGAGATTTTATTGAAAATAGTCATGAAATATTTTGGAGGAAGGTTCATGAAAATAATGCTTTATAAAACCGTAAAAATCCGTTCGTGCCATATAAGTTAAAAAAAACATTCTTCTCGTACTTTTGTCGGAAAAGTCAAAAAGTACCTCGTACGAAAATGACAAAAGATTCCTTTCATATCTTTTACAAAAAAACTCACCGAAGGGTAAAATTGGATATAAACTATTGTATAAGGATGGAAATAATATTACATATTTATGGAACATGGATGTGGATGATAAAATACACCCCAGTAATTATCAAAGTAAAAACAATCTCGGATAAAAGTGAGATTGTGATATTTCCCTTACCTTAGGTCTGATTTGCTTCGTATGTGTCCGAACCTCCTCTTCTTTGAAGCGCCTCTTTGAGACCTCCTCTTAGGGCACTAAAATTGGTCTTTGAGGAAGACCAGAACCTCTATGATGTTGCTAGGGAAGTGGAGAAGAGATTTTGGCAGGGGTTTGCCGAGCTTGAGTGCTCAAATTGGTGTGAGGAGGAGGGGGAGGAGGTGTCCTTTTATAAGGGAGGAGAGGGGCACCTTAGGAATATCTCAAAATATTATTTTATATTAAAGTCAAAATCGGTTTATAATGGTTCCAAAGGGTCTTATTTCGAAGATAAAGTGGGCATGGGTCGAAATCCTATCAACCAATAGGATTTAGACAAGTTTAGGTTATTATTTTAACCTTATCAATTAGATTTAACTCTAAGTTAAATAATTTAACTTTTACCGTGTCTTTTTGTTTTCTTTCACTATATGGTTAATACACTTACAATAACATGCCAAACGAACCCCAAATTGTATATTATTAATAAATATATCCTTATCTAAGTCGTTTGGCCGAACCATAGATTTTTAGGAATAAAATAACAATTAATAATATAATATTTGATTTAAAAACTATTTTGTGTCAATTTTGACACTATTTGATATATGATTTTTGTGAAAGTCATAACAGAATTATATGTTCGAACCAAGTTGATTAAATCAACACTAATATATCATAGTAACCTAGAAAATTAGTTTAAGTCATAAAAAGTCTCAAATTACATTCATTTGAGCATTTATAACATCAATTATGTTAATATTTCCTTAAAAGGGTAATTACTGCATCATCGTTGTGTCATAAATAAATTAATTTATTTAAAATCTAAAAATTATAAATAAAATATCATTATGTAGGAAATATTTTTGTCTTTCTAATGAATATTTATAGTCGAATTTATCTTATTTATAACCCCATATTAAAAATGTTTTAGTGAATAAACTTTGATTTTAACTCTTTTAACTCTTCTTTGAATTAAATAATAATAAATGTCCTAATCTAATCCAAGTGGGCCTAAATGATAATATTTTACACTTAAGGTTGTTTTTGGTCGAGATACACTTGTCCAATAGAATTAGGACATGTGTTAGGGTAATATTAATATCATTCTTACCCTTAATTACCCTATTTACTTTTAACCGTGGTAAATAAAAGTAAAAAGTTACTATTCACCAAAAATTATTTTCATCTCATTGAACCACATTTTACTTACTGACATCAACCGTGTCTCTCGGATTTTTGAAATTCCATTCACAGAAGCGGTAAAATTAAGTTTTATGAAAAATTCAGTTTTTTAACTACCACTTAGTAGTTTCACTATTCATCAAAAAATGAAGGTTTTCAGAAAAATGCCAAAATTTCATCCTAAGCTATATTTCATATTCCGAATTCAAAAATGAAGTCTATTTTACCAAATTCATAACATAGAAGTTGCATTAATGAATTTTATAATTAAATCCCACTGTTAAAACAAATAGCGTGTTTTTAAGAAACAATATATATCAAAAGATTGACACTTGTTTATGTCTGGTTTAAATGTGCAATTACATCCAATGACCAACATTGTATTAAATTGTAAAAATATATTCTAAATATACTTTAAAACTACTCCAATTAATAATTTATCACTATTAATTATTTCGATTAAAAAAGTTGTTTTTTAATTATAATTTAGTAATTTTCACTATTCATCAGAATATGAAAGTTATCCGAAATGTACCAAAATTTCACCTTAGGCTAAATTCGATACTCCGAATCCAAAAATGAAGTTCATTTTGAAAAATAAGATTTACAGAATTTTAAAAAGTGGTTATTACTATTCATACCGGCTAGTTTTAATAATATTTTAATAGCATATCGTTGTTTAGTGAAACTCGGTATTGCGTATTACACACGCTATCGAGGAAGGTCGCGATTGCGTGTAATGCAAGGTAAGTCAAGGATGCGTGTTGTGCAAGCTCCTTTTGGTGTAGCGTACAACACAAGACATTAATAAAATTAAAAAGAATATTTTTTATAAAATCTTGGGCTGTTACATTCTACCCCCCTTAAAATGAATTTCGCCCTCGAAATTCGTCGGGGTTATAAATGGATTACTATTTGAAAGTTTCTTTTATAGAAACCCACATCGTAAAAAGGAATATCAAAACCAATCTTTAAAAACAAAAGTATGAAACGTAACGGTTACCCAAATAAACTAATCATTAGGTTTCCACACAGGTGAAAATATGGATATGGAAGAGAAATCTAACCATCATGTTCTGATGGAGAGTAGTAGAGAACATGGCTATGGAAAAGCCAATAATCACAAATCCATAAATTTGTGACGATCTAAGGTACCATCCGATTCATCACGTATAAGATCACTAGGACAACATTTTTGGTTTTCAAGATCATTTCCCTAAAGTTGAAAATTTGAATTGGAATAAATACTTTCTTTATTTTGGTACAATCTCACTATTGTTCGTGCCTAGATCAATTTCCACTTCATCTCTTAATTAAATGAAGTTGAATTTGTTATTCGTGAAGTGTTAGCAGATCATGTGATAGAATGACGGGTCATTCCATCTGTCTCAAACAAAAGGTTAGCAAAAATTATATACATAAGTCGATCTATAGTGAGATTAATCATATATAGTTCCTAAAATGGAATTATACTTCATATATCATACTGCTTAATATAATAAAACTAGTTTCTACTAAAGAGGGACTTCCTGTAGGCCAGTGGTAGGCTATAAAGGCCAGTCGCACTTCGGTTGTGGGTTCGATTCCCACAGCCTTGTCCGAAGCGAAGGGCTGTCGCCCGTCCTGCAGGTTGTCCTTTTTCTAAAACTATATTACTATAACATCCCATAAAATCGAAAAAAAACTTCTATCCTTAAACAATACTAACTTATGTCCAACATAATCCATTCCAATCTTTAGTCCTATCCATAATACTGCAGTCCATTCTCATAACATAGTGAAAACGATTACCAGAGATTTAATACCATCGTTGATCCCCATATATCATAAGATATATCTTGTTGGACACATTCCAAACATTCAAAGGCCTTAATCATGTACTCTCTTGAATACCCATTGAACCTTAGTGAAAACATGAATGTAGTTAAAAGTTAACACTTTCCACATACCAAAATCCTAAAAATTCTATATACTCAAACCATGATATCACTTAGTCCTTATATCAATCATGAGCTCATGAATACTGTCAAATATTTCATTTTCTCATTTTCCCTTCATTATGCGCATATCATATTTTTTTCAAAAATACCTCAATCACTTCGAATACCACATTAGACCAATACATAAATATTCCAATACACCATAAAAGTACCTCAACAACATTATTCTTGAATACCAATACATAAACACTTCAGTCCATCCACTTCAATGACTGTCCTGGAATAAGTCCTTCCTTGATTTAGAAGTATCTTTTTAGGTCAGGGCATTGATTTGGGTAATTCCCATGTTCTCCACAAATAAGACATTGAACTCCATAACAATCTGTCACTCTATGACCCTTTTCTCCACACAGATAACATCGGTCCCTCCATTTGAGGTATTCCTCAAGGGTCTTATTCCCTTCTTTAGAAATCTCAATCTTCCTTTCTTTATGCTCCTCAACATGCGAACATGCATAATAGTTTTTCTTCCTCTTCTTTGATGAATTAGTCATACCAC
This sequence comes from Viscum album, assembly GCA_963277665.1. NCBI lineage: Eukaryota > Viridiplantae > Streptophyta > Magnoliopsida > Santalales > Viscaceae > Viscum > Viscum album. The sequence continues at coordinate 520,329,850 of OY728129.1, read as the reverse complement.
TAAATTTCACCTTGTTAATCATATATCGCGATGACTGATTCGGCATAATCACAATATCTTTATCTCTAGTCATTACACAATTTTGTTGCTCATAGTCACCAATTTGTCCATTGGATTTAATGTTAACCGAATTCCTTTTGGTTCCCTCCATTAACTAAAACACAAAAAGAATTTTGTGAGAGGCGAAATCATGCTAGGGAAGACAACATAGTAAAGGGGAAGCACCCTCAATATCTAACATCTTAGGATATATTCTAAGATCGTTACCGTAGTTCTAGGACTATATCCTATACGTATACTTATCCTTAGGGACATCCCTAGACATACCTTAGAAATATCTCTAGGGATCTCACTAACGTTTTCGCGTCCTAGTTTCCAAAGGTTGACTAAACCTTTCCTCTGATACCAACTGTAGGGACCCGTATCTTGACGTACATTGACATTACATTACTTTTGCGGAATACTTAGTACATTACAAAAACACACACACAAGGACCGTAATAGTTTAGTGTCTTTGGAAACTCGGACTATAATCTTCTAATCGTGGTGAAAGATCTTCAAAATCTCCCATAAAGATCTTCCTTTTTTTTACCTAAAACCTTTCTTTATATCCTGGGGAAAAGAAAACATAAAAGGGTGAGCTCAAATGCTCAGTAAGGGTAAACAAAATAAATATCAATCACATCATATTCATAAGAACATAACATTTTGGAAATCATAACCTGTAAAAGAGAGCATAATTTCATAATCATGGGATAAATCATGGCAGTGAAAAAGTAATCCCAATAATCATAACTTAAAACATGAAACTTTGTGGAATACACACATAATCATAGAGAATCATTTCTTGTTAGTCAAGACTAATTTCCAAGACTATCTTAGTGGACAAAGTCCCTTTCGGAATCGAGTAACCCTCGTTTCAGTCCTGTTTCACTGAACCGGTATAACCTAACGTTCCAGCCCTGTCTATCTCATGAGATATAAAATCTTTACCCAATGCATTGGAGGGAGATATAGGTCCCACCCATCTCATAATGATACCATTCTTATGTGTGCCACAAAATCATAAATCATACATCATTTCATAACATATGTAACAAAAATGGGATTCTTAAACAACATGACATCATAAAACCATTCATATAAGATAAAGGAATTCATAAACATAATTCCATCACAACATAGTCAAATCAATGTAAAAATATGGATAGAAACAGAACCCTTTATTATCTTAGATGGAAAATAATTTTGATAAAACACTTGAATTGAATTCTTGTTTAAAATATCCTTTCTTCTTCAAAATCAATTTCTTTTCACAAAACATCATGCAATTTTAAAAGAAAGAGATTTTATTGAAAATAGTCATGAAATATTTTGGAGGAAGGTTCATGAAAATAATTCTTTATAAAACAGTAAAAATACGTTCATGCCATATAAGTTAAAAAAAACATTCTTCTCGTACTTTTGTCGGAAAAGTCAAAAAGTACCTCGTACGAAAATGACAAAAGATTCCTTTCATATCTTTTACAAAAAAACTCACCGAAGGGTAAAATTGGATATAAACTATTGTATAAGGATGGAAATAATATTACATATTTATGGAACATGGATGTGGATGATAAAATACACCCCAGTAATTACCAATGTAAAAACAATCTCGGATAAAAGTGAGATTGTGATATTTCCCTTACCTTAGGTCCGATTTGCTTCGTATGTGTCCGAACCTCCTCTTCTTTGAAGCGCCTCTTTGAGACCTCCTCTTAGGGCACTAAAATTGGTCTTTGAGGAAGAACAGAACCTCTAGGATGTTTCTAGGGAAGTGGAGAAGAGATTTTGGCAGGGGTTGGCCGATCTTGAGTGCTCAAATTGGTGTGAGGAGGAGGGGGAGGAGGTGTCCTTTTATAAGGGAGGAGAGGGGCACCTTAGGAATATCTCAAAATATTATTTTATATTAAAGTAAAAATCGGTTTATAATGGTTAAAAAGGGTCTCATTTCGAAGATAAAGTGGGGATGGGTCTAAATCCTATCAACCAATAGGATTTAGACAAGTTTAGGTTATTATTTTAACCTTATCAATTAGATTTAACTCTAAGTTAAATAATTTAACTTTTACCGTGTCTTTTTGTTTTCTTTCACTATATGGTTAATACACTTACTATAACATGCCAAAGGAACCCCAAATTGTATATTATTAATAAATATATCCTTATCTAAGTCATTTGGCCGAACCTTAGATTTTTAAGAATAAAATAACAATTAATAATATAATATTTGATTTAAAAACTATTTTGTGTCAATTTTGACACTATTTGATATATGATTTTTGTGAAAGTCATAACAGAATTATATGTTCGAACCAAGTTGATTAAATCAACACTAATATATCATAGTAACCTAGAAAATTAGTTTAAGTCATAAAAAGTCTCAAATTACATTCATTTGAGCAATTATAACATCAATTATGTTAATATTTCCTTAAAAGGGTAATTACTGCATCATCGTTGTGTCATAAATAAATTAATTTATTTAAAATCTAAAAATTATAAATAAAATATCATTATGTAGGAAATCTTTTTATCTTTCTAATGAATATTTATAGTCGAATTTATCTTATGTATAACCCCATATTAAAAATGTTTTAGTGAATAAACTTTGATTTTAACTCTTTTAACTCTTCTTCGAATTAAATAATAATAAATGTCCTAATCTAATCCATGTGGGCCTAAATGATAATATTTTACCCTTAAGGTTGTTTTTGGTCGAGATACACTTGTCCAATAGAATTAGGACATGTGTTAGGGTAATATTAATATCATTCTTACCCTTAATTACCCTATTTACTTTTAACCGTGGTAAATAAAAGTAAAAAGTTACTATTCACCAAAAATTATTTTCATCTCATTGAACCACATTTTACTTACTGACATCAACCGTGTCTCTCGGATTTTTGAAATTCCATTCACAGAAGCGGTAAAATTAAGTTTTATGAAAAATTCAGTTTTTTAACTACCACTTAGTAGTTTCACTATTCATCAAAAAATGAAGGTTTTCATAAAAATGCCAAAATTTCATCCTAAGCTATATTTCATATTCAGAATTCAAAAATGAAGTCTATTTTACCAAATTCATAACATAGAAGTTGCATTAATTAATTTTATAATTAAATCCCGCTGTTAAAACAAATAGCGTGTTTTTAAGAAACAATATCTATCAAAAGATTGACACTTGTTTATGTCTGGTTTAAATGTGCAATTACATCCAATGACCAACATTGTATTAAATTGTAAAAATATATTCTAAATATACTTTAAAACGACTCCAATTAATAATTTATCACTATTAATTATTTCGATTAAAAAAGTTGTTTTTTAATTATAATTTAATAATTTTCACTATTCATCAGAATATGAAAGTTATCCGAAATGTACCAAAATTTCACCTTAGGCTAAATTCGATACTCCGAATCCAAAAATGAAGTTCATTTTGAAAAATAAGATTTACATAATTTTAAAAAGTGGTTATTACTATTCATACCGGCTAGTTTTAATGATATTTTAATAGCATATCGTTGTTTAGTGAAACTCGGTATTGCGTATTACACACGCTATCGAGGAAGGTCGCGATTGCGTGTAATGTAAGGCAAGTCAAGGATGCGTGTTGTGCAAGCTCCTTTTGGTGTAGCGTACAACACAAGACATTAATAAAATTAAAAAGAATATTTTTTATAAAATCTTGGGCTGTTACACCTCCGCCCGACCGCACCCGAGCTGTTGGAGTTGGTGGTCTAGAACCAACTACTTTGTACTTTATTCATTAAATAAAAGCCTTATCACATCTTGATTGTTTTTCTGCATGACATGTCATGTGATAATTTCCTAAGGACAGTTGTTTCATTAAAGGGTCGTAGCGGATCCCTGCTATGATGAGAACCCAAAAGTGCCATAACACTGTTCTTGAATGTATGTTCTATGGCTGGATGATATTATTTGAGGGACACAAATAATACAGGTCATTAGGGTTAAGGACTCATAAAACATTGAGGCACCTTCTCATGGTGTGCGCCCTTGGTAATATCCAAGAGGATATTATGAGAACGAGACCCGCTAGTAGGAAATCCACACTTCATAGTGTCATTGGATGTTCCTATCTACGGACGTGTGTATTGATCCTTAGACTTTAATATTATTATTAATGGGTATTACAACTCGCGCACTTAGATGTATTGACGAAAACTGTGATGACACACTGTTCGCAGCGAGGTAGGATACGTTGGGTGCGTCACGAGTAATACCGCATTAAAAGATAATGCGAGAAAGGATTTGTCCCTTCTTTTCCATAACGGAAGTAGATATCTCAGGCCCTTTGATGAAATTCATATAGCGTAAATAAATCCATGGACATGGTAAGCTATGGGAAAGTTCAATTCTGAGAAGTCAAAGAAAGAATAATCAAGCACATGGGTTGATGGCACTAGCATGCAACCCGCTTGATTGGAGATATCGTGACAAAGAGATTATATTACACGGTAAGCGTTCGTAGGAGGTGACACATCATTGCGGCGTTAACTTCTTTCTCTATGGGTGCATGGGCGTGTTGGTAGACACTAACCTTGGACTTCAGAAAGGCTCAGCCTAATTCCACTGCGAAAGAGGCCTAGAGGGTCACACACAAAGTGTGTCCATGTATCTCAGTTAAATATTAATTTAACAAGTTAAATAAATATTATTCTCGACTGTGGTTTAATAATTACTTAAGGATGTCTGGTCGCATTTATTTTGACACTAGTTATTCGAGAGAATATACTGTGGATAAACTAATATATTTATTAGCGAGTAATGCAGTTACATTTATTTAAGAAATAAATAGTCATTACTCAAGGTCTAATAAATGTGGTGGAGAAAAATGGAAAATAAAAGTACACGCCGTGTATATTAAATATACACGCTGTGTAGTTTTATGGAAAACAAGTACACGCCGTGTATTAATTATTACACGCCATGCAGTTTTTCCAATTGGGATTTTGAGAATTTAATATTGTTTTATTAAATGATATTTATTATAATCAGCGTGGGCGCATGTCAAGGAATTAATAATTCGACATGGGGGTTTTCAATAAGAGTTAATGAAATAAATAAAACGCGTAACGCGTTTATTTATTGTCATAACTCTATTAACCTCAAACCTGATTATAAATATCCTCGCAACCCCAACATTTTTTGTGAGCCATCGTTGTGCACAACGTATTTGGAAATACTCTCAAGCCAAGAGAGAATTCCCTTTCCACCAAGAACTCCCTCATGTTACGAGAGCATGATCCTCCACCGGATCAAGGCGGTCGAAGGCGGACATCGCAAGCGAAGGTTCTTCCGCGCTATCACCCGGAGATCTCTTCGGCGACGTCCGGAGATACGTGACACACGTGTGGATCACCGCTAGAGGAATCCTACACTTGGATTCTATGACGCAACGACGGATCACCGAATCGTGACCGGACACATCAACGAAGAAAGAATTCCAATGAGGTAATTCTTATGCATTAATTAAATTAATTATAATCAACATATGATGATCCTCCTCAAGTGTTCTGGGACTCATCTTTTCTTTTCGTTCTTCATTCTATTCCGAAGATTCGGTGTTTTATATCATGACGGATCTCGGATTGAACATTTTTTAACGAAAACTTAAGTTGGGAAAACCCACCAATGCGCTTCCGCTGCGCCCGGAACCTACAAGTGGTATCAGAGGGGGTCATATCGTTGGTTATAATTATTTTGTTTTTTGTTGGTGATTTACGCATTTAATAATTTAGTTATTGTAATTCATGTTTAATCATTCTAGAAATCTGAATATCAAGATCTGTTCCTCCTCTCTCATTTCTGGTTCACCTCACAGAAACAGTTTTTTTTTATTTTGATTAAAATAAAATAGAAGAACTCATCCGTAGGAGCCAAACGTTTCTGGCCATATAACACCAGAATACACGGTGTGTATTAGAAAGTACACGCCATGTAGTCTAGGTTCAATGCATTGACTGATCCTCCAAATCAGGCCGTGTATTGGATACTTTCTAATAATTAAAGACACCATGTGTTGACCAGAAACAGGTGGCACACGGTTTCCGTAATACGCGTCGTGTGGTCCAATGAACACGGCGTGTAGTCCCTTCAGGTTAGGGTTGGGTCTTGTACACCGTACATAGTCTGCCTGGCTGGAAACTATGTAACGCGGAAACTACATGGCATGTGTCCCACTGTGCACGCCGTGTACTCCGAAAATTTCCGAAGTACATTAAAACGCCCTATCCCCGGGCGTGTACTTCGGATGGACGGTGAAGAAAAAGTACACGCCGTGTAGTCAGAACTACATGCCGTTTAATCACCCAAATTACGCAGAATTATTAAAATTTATTATTATATTATACAAACCCCTGAGACGTGTACCATGGTGCAGGCGTAAAGCTGAGGCACAACATGTGATAGGTGTTTTATATATATGTGTTTAATTTAACATCTGCGTAATAAATGGGAATTCGCTGGGTTGCCTCCAAGGTACAAGTTGTGTACAAGGATAATTTTAAATGAATTTATTTGTTTCAAATTATGATGGATGAGAATATCAAGGAAATTCTAAAAAGGGATTTAAGATAAAAGCATTTATTAATTAAAGATAATTAATTGATTTGAGCGTGATTTATCTTAAATAGGAATGAATAAAGAATTAAATGCTAGTTTTATTTATGCGTAAATATCGTAGCATGTATGGATGATCATGAGCTAGACCGAGACCTTTGTATGTGAATGTTTTATTTTAATTTATTTATTTAAATTAAATTTGTTGGCCTGCGAGCCATCTCCTCATTAATATGTAGGGCATGCGCGCCCAAGGATTCTTTTATGTAAAAACCCCTTTTTCCCCTCACCTGCGTGTGAGATAAATGCATATGTAATTGATGGAGCTCCAAAGCTAGTGGAGGTGGCTCAAGTCAGGAGCCAAGATGAAACCAATCCAAGGAGATACAAAGGTGGACAGGTGGAAAGCTGTAAACAAGAACCCGAAAGGTTCAAGGTGTTTCTCCCCTAGGTCTTGGGTTAGTTTATCAACCGCTAGATAAACTAACCAATAGAAAAGCTCATGATCATACCATTTATTTTATTTCTGTCAGTTGCATGGTCTATTTATTGTGGGTGTGTTGTCACCAACACACAATTAATGAATTAAACGAGCATGCAAGATGGAACTAAAATAAAATTGGCTTATACGTAAATATTATCTTAGGCATGGTTAATCACTTAAGTATATCCCACTTAATATTAACAAGCATGTAATCAAAGATAATAAAATGGAAATTTACGTATAAGGATAAAATCCCTCAAAATAAATATTAAGTCGGCATAGCCTTCCATAATCATGGTTAGAATCGAACCATAGTTCAAAGTGCTTGACCAACCCTAGTTGGGGTGCTTTAAATTATCGGGGAATTCTAATTCAAGGTTTTGGGTTGACTTGTCTTGGTTCGCATCAAGGGTTGACTGCCGCAGCATGACTTGGTGTGACCAAGAGGCAAAGGTTGAGGAAATCCAAAAAGGATTTCAGGATTGGGGAGTCCACTCAGCGGATCAAGGAACTGTGAGTTAATGCAGTTTGGCATTTGGAATGCCTACCTAAAACCCTTCAAGTTGCTTGACCAACCCTAGTTGGGGTAATGCGAAGTGCAATATGGATCCTTTCCACAAGAATATTCACACAATAGAATATTCCGAAGTCAATGGTGAGGGCTATTGGATTTCGATAAAATAGTGGGAGACTAATAAGTATTAATTTATTTATTTGTCTCAATTTTTATAATAAATTACTAAACCTATGCTCATCTTAAATTGTAGAAACGGCAAGAAAATGACTTCAAACATATCATTGCGCACCATACTCGAAAAAGAAAACCTTCTCACCAGAACCAATTTCCATGAGTGGTAGAGGCGTTTATGCGTCGTCCTTCTCCACGAAAGGAAATTATATGTTATGGAAGAGCCTATTCCAGTTGCGCCTGGGAAAGAGGCTAGTGATGAGGAATTATCTCTCTACATGAAACACATGGATGATGCCACAGATGTCCAGTGTTTCATGCTATCGGCCATGTCTAATGAGCTCTTGAAGAAACATGAAAACATGGATGTGTATAGCATGATGTCTCACCTTAAAGATCTCTACCAAGAGAAGGTGAGAAAGGAGAGGTATGAGATCTCCAATGCTTTGTTTACCACAAAGCATGGAGAGTCTGCGCCAGCTAGGCCTCATGTGGTCAAGCTTACTGGCTACATTGAACGATTGGACATCTTAGGAATTAAATTCCCAGATGAGTTGCATACAGATCTCATCCTATCATCATTGCCCAAGACCTTCTCTAGCTTCATTGTCAAATATAACATGAGCGGCAATGAGAAGAGTCTATCAGAGCTTCTGACCTTGATTCACCAGGTAGATAAGGACATGGGGTGTGACAAACCCGCGGTCCTTATTGTGAACAAGAAAAGGAAGGACAATGAAAAGGGGCCAAAGACTTATAAACGGTCTAAATCCCCCGAGCACCGTCCCTCCAAGAAGGGGAAGATCCAGAGGCAGGGCAAGGAATGGGAAGCAGTGTGTTTTGCATGTGGCAAGCAGGGACACTGGAAGAGGAACTGCACCCAGAAGTGTGGGGATGCTAAAGGTGCGTTCGTTATCGAGTGCAATCTTTCTATTTCTACACATTGGGTATTAGACACAGCTTGTGGGGATCACATCTGTATTCAAATGTAGGAACCAAGTAGATTTAGAAATATCGCCAGAGGAGAGGTGGATCTTCGAGCTGCCAATGGCGCAAGGCTGGCTGCGTTGGCTATTGGCGACTATCACCTCTCATTGCCAACTGGCATGATTTTGGTTTTACAAAACTGTTATTTTGTGCCTAGTGTTACCAAGAACACAATTTCTGTATCTTGTTTGGATGTGTATGGATTTATTTTCAAGTTAGGAAATAAGGTTTGTCTCTTTTTATAAGAACAACGTATGTTATGGTATGGCACATTTGAATAATGGTTTGTATGTATTATATTACGAAAACCAAGTGTTGGAAATCGATAACGAAACAAACTCACATGACTCATACATCACCCAGTTATGGCATCACCGCCTTGGTCATGTGAACGAGAAGAGCTTGACAAAGCTCTGCCAAGATGGCTATTTAGACTCTACTGAGCTAAAACCACTTGATAGATGTCACGCTTGTTTACAAGGAAAAATGACCAAGCCGCCTTTTGGTGGACAAGGTGAAAGGGACACAGAGCTTCTAGGATTGGTACACACAGATGTGTGTGGACCATTTCCAGTAGAAGCTAGAGGTGGATATTCTTACTTTATTACTTTTACTGATGATTTGAGTAGATATGGCTATGTCTACTTAATGAGGTATAATTCAGAGTCCTTAGAGAAATTTAATGAATTCAAGAATGAAGTAGAGAATCAACTTGGTAAGAGGATAAAGAATCTTCGATCGGATTGAGGTGGAGAATATCTGAACCAAGAGTTCATCGATCTTCTACGGGAGTCTGGGATTCTATCTCAGCTCACTCCTCCTTATACAACACAGTGGAATGGTGTTAGTGAAAGGAGGAACCACACCTTTTTGGACATGGTGAAGTCGATGATGAGTCATGTGGATCTTCCATTATCCTTTTGGGGATATGCATTACAAACTGTAGCATACACATTAAACCGAGTACTAACTAAGGCGGCAAAAGGAATTCCATCCGTGTTATGGAATGGAAGGAAACCAACTTTGCCGCACACACGTGTATGGGGATGCGAGGAATTTGTTAAGGCCTTCTCAGGAAACAAACTAGCACCCCGGGGCACGAAGTGTATCTTTACAGGATATCCCAAGGAAACAAAAGGATATTACCTATATAACCCCCAAGACAAGAAAGTGACTGTCGCCAGACAAGCCGCCTTTCTTGAGAGGGAGCACATCCTCAAGAAGGATAGTGGGAGAAAGATTGACTTCGACGAAGTTGATGCTCAAGATACATAGGAGTTGGTACAGGAACAAGTTCCACAGGTCCCTGTGGAAGAGGTTCCAGAAACACAAGTACTGCGTAGGAGCTCAAGAGAGGTAAGGGAACCAGATAGATTTGGTTTCCTAGTCACCTAGGATGGTGAATCATTATTGTTGGACAATGATGAACCTCTATCCTACAAGGAAGCAGTAGAAAGCTCAGAAGCTGCAAGATGGCTAGAAGCTATTAATTCTGAGTTGGATTCCATTTATCAGAACCAGGTTTGGGTTCTGGTCGATGAGCCAGTTGATGTAAATCCTGTTGGATGCAAATGGGTATTCAAAAGAAAGCTGGACATGGAAGGTCAGGTTAGCACCTACAAAGCAAGGCTAGTGGCTAAAGGATTCAGAAAGCGTCAAGGAATTGAATATGATGTAACCTTCTCGCCAGTTTCCATGTTTAAATCCATAAGAATCATAATTTCCATAGTAGCTTACCATGACTACGAGATTTGGCAGATGGATGTCAAAACAGCATTCCTTAACGGGAACCTTTAGGGAGATGTCTATATGACACAACCAGAAGGGTTTGTGACACCAGTTGAAGCCAAACAGGTTTTCAAGTTGCAGAAATCCATTTATGGATTAAAGAAAGCATCCAGGTCATGGAACATTCGATTTGATGAAGCCATAAAGGAATTTGGTTTCATTAAGAACAAATGTGAGCCATGTGTTTATAAGCGGTTTAATGGGAATGCGGTTTTCATCCTAGTGGTATATGTTGATGACATATTGCTTATTGTAAATGACGTACCAGCCATACAATCAGTTAAGGACTGGTTGAACAAGTGTTTCTCAATGAAGGACTTAGGAGAAGCAGCCTACATTCTAGGGATCAATATCATTCGTGATAGATCCAAGAGGCTGCTTGGACTATGTCAGGGTACATACATTGACCAGATACTAAAGAGATTTAGTATGGAAAAATCCAAGATGGGATTGGTTCCAGTGTCACATGGCTTACATCTTTCTAAGAAAATGTGTCCCCAGACACAACAGGAGAAAGATAGGTTGAGCAAGATCCCATATGCTTCGGCTATAGGATCCATCAAGTATGCCATGTTATGTACCAGGCTTGATGTTGCCTATGCACTGAGCATGGTAGGAATATATCAAGAAGATCCAGGAGAACAGTATTGGACTAATATTAAGAATATCCTTAAGTATCTGAGAATAACTAAGGATATGTTCCTGGTGTATGGAGGAGATGGGGAGCTTGTCATCAGAGGGTATGTTGATGCTGGTTTTCGAATAGATCAGAATGATCTGAAGTCGCAATCTGGATATGTTTTCTGTCTCAATGGAGGAGCTGTGAGCTGGAAGAGTTCAAAGCAGCCAGTTGTCGCCGATTTTATAGTGGAGTCTGAGTATATAGCGGCTTCAAATGCAGCCAAAGAAGCCGTTTGGATTCGGAACATTGTCCAGGAGCTTGATGTGGTGCCTAGAAGTAAAGATCTCATTACATTGTATTGTGATAATACTGCAGCGGTGGCTCTTGCAAAAGAAACAAGGTCACATCAACGAACAAAGAACATACTCTGAAAGTATCACCTCTTGAGGGATTTCTATCAAAGGGGTGAAGTTGCAGTGAGCAGAGTGTCCACGAAAGAGAACATGGCGGACCCCATGACTAAAGGCCTATCTCAGCAGAAGCATGAATATCATGTGAGAGATAGCGGGTTAAAGGTTGTTAGCAGTTGGCTCTAGTCCAAGTGGGAGTCTGTTGGAGTTGGTGGTCTATAACCTACTACTTTGTACTTTATTCACTAAATAAAAGCCTTATCACATCTTGATTGTTCTTCTGCATGACATGTCATGTGATAATGTCCTAAGGACAGCTGTTGTATTAAAGGGTCATAGCGGATCCCTGCTATGATGAGAACCCGAAAGTGCCATAACACTATTCTTGAATGTATGTTCTATGGCCAGATGATATTATTTGAGGGACACAAATAATACAGGTCGTTAGTGGTGAGGACTCATAAAACATTGAGGCACATTCTCATGGTGTGTGCCCTTGGTAATATCCAGGAGGATATTATGAGAATGAGACCCACCTGTAGAAATCCACATTTTATAGTGTCATTGGATGTTCCTATCTACGGGAGTGTGTATTGATCCTTAGACTTTAAGATTATTATTAATGGGTATTACAACTCGCGCACTTAGATGTATTGATGAAAACTGTAATGAAACACTATTCGCAGCGAGGTAGGATACGTTGGGTGCGTCACGAGTAATACTGCATTAATAGATAATGCGAGAAAGGATTTATCCCTTCCTTTACATAACGGAAGTAGATATCTCAGGCCCTTTGATGAAATTGATATAGCGTAAATAAATCCATGGCCATGGTAAGTTATGGGCAAGTTCAATTCTGGGATGTCAAAGAAAGAATAATCAAGCACATGGGATGATGGAACTAGCATGAAACCCGCTTGATTAGAGATATCGTGACAAAGAGATTATATTACACGGTAAGCGTTCGTAAGAGGTGACACGTCATTGCGGCGTTAACTTCTTTCTCTATGGGTGCCTTGGCGTGTTGTTAGACGCTAACATTGGACTTTAGGCAGGCTCAGCCTAATGCCACTGAGAAAGAGGCCTAGAGGGTCACACAATAAGTGTGTCCATGTATCTCAGTTAAATATTAATTTACCAAGTTTAATAAATATTATTCCTGACTGTGGTTCAATAATTATTTAAGGATGTCTGATCGCATTTATTTTGACACTAGTTATTCGAGAGATTATACTGTGGATAAAATAATATATTTATTAGCGAGTAATGCAGTTACATTTATTTATGAAATAAATAGTCATTACTCAAGGTCTAATAAATGTAGTGGAGAAAAATGGAAAATAAAAGTACATGCCGTGTATATTAAATATACACGCTGTGTAGTTTTATGGAAAACAAGTACACGTCGTGTATTAATTATTACACGCCGTGTAGTTTTTCAAATTGGGATTTTGAGGATTTAATATTGTTTTATTAAATGATATTTATTATAATCAGCATGGGCGCGTGTCAAGGAATTAATAATTCGACATTGGGGTTTTCAATAAGAGTTAATGAAATAAATAAAACGCGTAACGCGTTTATTTATTATCGTAACTCTATTAACCTCAAACCTGATTATAAATATCCTCGCAACCCTATAATTTTTTGTGAGCCATTATTGTGCACAACGGATTTGTAAATACTCTCAAGGAAAGAGAGAATTCCCTTTCCACCAAGAACGCCCTCAAGTTACGAGAGCAAGATCCACCACCGGATCAAGGCGGTCGAAGGCGGACATCGCAAGCGAAGGATCTTCCGTGCTAGCACCCGGAGATCTCTTCGGTGACGTCCGGAGATACGTGACACACGTGTGGATCACCGCTAGAGGAATCCTACACTTGGATTCTACGACGCAATGATGGATCACCGAATCGTGACCGGACACATCAACGAAGAAAGAATTCCAACGAGGTAATTCTTATGCATTAATTAAATTAATTATAATCAACATATGATGATCATCCTCAAGGGTTCTGGGACTCATATTTTCTTTTCATTCTTCGTTCTATTCCGAAGATTTGTCATTTTATATCATGACGGATCTCGAATTGAACATTGTTTAACGAAAAATTATTTTGGGAAAACCCACCAACGCGCTTCCGCTGCGCCCGGAACCTACACGAGCTCGCTGCTCCAGCCACACCCGACACCACCTCTTAGCCTAACACCCAACCCCCTCTGGACTCCGCTCATCCACCGGTTGCCTCAAATCAGCCCTTATAGTTGTTCCACAACCAACCGCACTGCGACGAACGCCTCCAGTCGACGTCGTTGCGCCACCCCGATCTTCAACCACCGCCCTTGTCGGAGCCGTGGCTTCCGTCAGCCGCCACAACCACTCTGGTAGCTCGATTTCAAAACTGAAGGAGGATTCAGATACAATGGGATTAGGCCTTCACAGTGCTTTCCTCTAATCAATTACCCAAAGTATTTTTGGCGCATCCGAAAATTCGGATGAAGCACGACAAAGAACGCGTCGAACCCGAGATTTAGAATGGGGCTCAGACGGTGGCCTTGTTCATTCGACCATCATCCCAATTCTAAAATTATAGAACTAAAATGACGGATTTGACAAAAACTCAGGAAATTGACAAAGGAGCAGAAAATAAACAGAAAGCCTACCTCGATCCAGTCGTTCGTCGTTGGCGACGCGCCCACTGCGATCCCACTTCGATCCGCCGGAGTTCGCTCCTCAATCTAGAGAAGAATGGAGAAGAATGCCAAATAACGTTTGAGAGAGAGAGAGAGAAGTTAATAATGGGTTTCCCCCAAATTCCATCACTTATGTGGAATTTATAAACTCTTTGAAACCCTGCCGATGGGCACGGATTCTGAAACCTCCGCGCCCGCCTATTTTATATCACGCCTAGACAAAACACCCCATTTCGAACTCAATAAAAGTATCAGATTCTCATTCTGAGACTTTTTGATAAAGTTATTTGAAGATAAACACAGTGATAAAAATCACTAAGTAATTATTTCCAAATGACGATTTTCCCCTGGGTGACATCTCACACAGCAGGCCAGCACCCGCAACTTTTACACCCTACCTAAGGTAAATAGCACACTTAGGACGTAACTGTGCCCTCAGATTTATTATTTGATCTACTATTTAATATATAAATAGTTCTCACCTCACGCATAGTATAAAAATACTTAATATTTTTATAAAATTTATTCTGGGCACACCAGCCCTCGGAATCGCATGCCGTCTTCGCGCCTAGCTTTGGAAATATTCATTAAAATTTTCCAAAGTCTGACAGGGCCAAAACCTGAGTCTCTGTATATACTTTCTACAAAAGGATGTTTTAGGTTGAATATAACTCATCCAATCATATTAGTTAAAGTTTTATGGTAATTTTATAATTTTTTATTTACCTTTAATTGCCTAATTTACCACTTTACCATGTTAATAAATATTACTAAAATTACTATAAATAGTGCCAAAAAAATAAATGAATTCTATTAATATATTTTGAAACCACTTATTCAAAATATATAATCCTTTTTTAAAAATTAAAAACACATAAGTTTCAGTAATTAATTTAAAATTAATACCATTTTCATAATGAAAAACTAGGTTTTAAAAGTTAAAACATTGCAAAAGATTGAAATGTTTTTACATCAAAATTAAATTTAAAATTATTCATGTGACATAAATTATATTGACTGATAAAAATATATTATATTTATACATTAAAACCATTAAATAATATAAATTAAGCATTAAAATTATTTTTATGAAAAAATAATTTTCAATTAAAATTTGTTGTATTTTTACTATTCATCAAAACTTGAATGTAATTAGAAAAATATAAAAAAATCATCCAAAGTAAATTTTCATATCCCTTTTATAAATAAAAATTTTATTTTATTAAATAGAATATATAAAATTGTCAAAATCTATATTTAAAGTGGATGCTCCATCAAAAGGTTGAACAACTGTATTTTTTTAAAATTTCTTATTTTATCAGAAAATTGATTTTATTCTTATATCATTTCTAGAAAACATATAAGATGAATTTTAAACAATATATTGAATATATTAAACAAATATTTCATTAATAAATCCATCAAGAGTGATTTTATTATTTTATAAACTCACTTATTTTCTTTTAAATAGTTTTTCAGAAGAAAGTTAATATTGTTCATACCCGCCATTATAAAAACTAGGTTATGAGATAACATAATAATATTTAGTTTTTCAATTTTACTCAGTCTTTCATGAGATTAATTTTATCAAAAGAACATGAAATTGTGTATAACACAAACCAATCATAGTGTTGTGTATAGTGCAAGCTATGTTAGTGTTGTGTATTGCACAAGCTTACCTTGGTGTAGCGTACAACACAAAAACATCAATGAAATTAAAAATCTATCTCATAAAAATATTAGGGTGTTACATTATACCCCACTTAAAATTAATTTCTCCCTTTAAATTCATATGGGTTATAAAAAACATTAAAATTTCATTTATAGAATCTCATATCATAAAAACGGATACAAAAACTTCCTTTTCAAAAGGAAAGTTATAAACATAACGGTTACCCAAAGTAACTAATCACTGGGTTTCCACATAAGAGAACATAGGTCGGATGTTAAAAAATGGATATATTAGAGAAATATAACTATCATGTTATAATGGAGAGTGATAAAGATTATGGTAAGGAAAAAAGTTGACAATCAACAAGTCATAAATCTGTAATGATCTAAGGGACCATCTTATTCATCCGATAAGAAGGTACAAGGATAACATTTATTGGTTTTCAAGATCCTTTCCTTAAATTTGAAGAACAATGGAAGAAATACTTACATGATTTCTTTAAAATCTAACTATTGGTCATTCCTTGAAAATTTTTCCACATTATCTCTTATTCAATGAAATGAAGCTGAATTTATCATTCCTAAAGCGTTAGTAGATCATGTGATCCATAAATATAATTATAGTTTATTCCATATTTCTTTATCATAATAAAATTTCAACACATGTTATCAAGTGTTAATAATTACACCTATAGTGGGATAATACTTTAATTTAACAATCTTCATCTAAAGTTTAAATTTTGAATGAGGTACACTAACTCATATTAACAATTATCCCACATATATCATAAGGTATCTCTTTTTGTTCACATTCCAAACATGTTAACACTTTCATCATGTATTCTCTTGAGTCATGGTAATAATTTGAATTACCATATACCTATTTCCTTTGGAAATGGGGATGACCTCATTTGTTTAAGGTTCAAACATTCCAAGTGGTTTC
Organism: Viscum album; assembly: GCA_963277665.1. Classification (NCBI taxonomy): domain Eukaryota; kingdom Viridiplantae; phylum Streptophyta; class Magnoliopsida; order Santalales; family Viscaceae; genus Viscum; species Viscum album. Next base: position 520,312,933 of record OY728129.1, on the reverse strand, counting down.
TAACGGGTTTGTTCGTAGAACCGAAAACATCCAATGATTCCATATCCATTTGGACCTACTTTCCAAAGGTAGGTTCTCACTAGTTATGAACTGATGAAGCTTAAGAATTTTCATTGGCCGAGAGGATGGGAGGTCGGACTCATCACACCCTTTTGGGGAGAATTATTTTCTACTCCGGAACACTCTTTATAGATTTAAGTTATGTTCTTGAATCCTTATTACATTACCAAGTATAAAATGAGCTTTTCTTTAGATCCGACAATCAATGATTAGTATGTATGAGATTTAGAGAATCTTTTATATGTATTCGAGGTTCTTAATCAATAGAGAATCATCTGTATTTGTTTAGAGACTCTTAGTCAATGGTATCCTTCAATTCATTATATAAAAGTCTCTTGGCCATTATGATGACCATACTGGTTTTAAAGCCACTCATTAGGTCACTTGAAGTTTGTTGTCATTCAGAAGGATGTGGATTCTTTCAGAGTTGGGATCGTACCCGAAGATGGGCTAGCTATGATTCCTTTATTTAGAAAAGGAATCAGATCCCACATAGTTCGAGTAAGGGAGTATGATGTTTATGCATGATTAATGGCTCAAAGAAAGATGTCATGATTACTTTTACACTCTAAGCTCTCGTGAGTCATGCTCGGTGTGAGAAACCAGAGGTATTGGTGAAATTAGACAATTGTTCCACGAAAGATGCAATCATAGGAAATTATGTGGGGCTTATGTATGGTTGACTTCACAAAATAGATGAAGATTGGGTTTTACTTCAGGGAAGAAACCCAGGAACAAGGTCCATAGAGGTATATGTGCTTTATGGATATTTGGATACTTAACTTAGGAATTAATCCAAATAAGGATGCGCAAATTAGAGAGGACTTAGGATTAGGTTTTATTCCTGAGAAGGAAGTCCAAAATCAAAAGTAAATTAAGGCTGCTTAAGGGGAATTATGACTGGGGATTACTCCCGAAATGGACTCCCGGGTTAAAGGAGTTTGAAAACTGGGGCTTATTCATGAGGAGGATGCCCAGGTTAAGGGAATTTTAGAATTAAGGGACTTGGGTCTTACTCCTGAGGAGGATGATTATATTTATAGACTTTGAGACTAGGATTACTCTTGAAAAGGAAGCCCAGGTTAAGGTAATTATGTTTGGGGCTCACTCCTGAGGAGGATGCCCATATTTGGGAAATTATGACTGGAGCTTACTCCTAAGGAGGATGCCTAGGTTAGGGGACTTGGGGCATATTCCTAAGGGGGATGCCCAAATTAAGAGAACATGGACTGGGGTTTACTCCTGAAAAGAAGGACCAGGTTAAGGATTCTCTCATATTTAAAGGATGAGGTTGAATGAATGAATTCTCTAACTTTAGTGACATAAAGATGTGTAAATCACTAGGTTTTGAGAGATGTTCCACATAATTCCTTTCATATAAGGAAGCCAACAAAGGAACCATTCCATAAATGGCTTTTAATATGGGTTTGAAGGCTGAATCTTGAATAAGAGAGGTGGATAGGCATAAGAGAGGTGAAATGGGTAGGAGGGGCACCCAAAAAGAGAGGGGTGTGCAAGTCCTGCATGGGCGCGCAAGTCCTGGTCGCGCAGGTGTACCTACGCGACACATGGTTACTTGCACGACGGTCAACCCTTAAGGTAATACTTGGGAAGGACTTGGATCAAGCCCTTATTACTACCCCTAAGGGCTTCCATAAGGGTGGCGCGCAAGTTCTATTGAAGGGGTAAGGAGGTGCGCAAGTGTGGCCATTTCCCCTAAGGGCGGGCCACTTAGGCGCGCAAGTGTTGATGAGTTTCAACACTTAGGCCTTACTCCCCTTCTTTAGATCTTCCGTTCTAGGTAAGAAATTACCTTAGAAGTGTTCGGAGGCTTTGAGAAGATACTAGGGAGTCAGGAGCTCAAATCTGAGTTTCTGGAATTTTCCGCCCCGAAATTGGGGGCCCACCGAGGGTATTTATAGGCTGGTGAAGACCCTGGGAGAAATTAAAAGAGGGCATGCAAGTCACCTGTGCGACCACTGGGTGGCGCGAAAGTATACTTGCACGACCTTGGTGGAACTTGCACGACATAAGTGCATATGAATCTTTGTTTATGCCTTTGTCAATTTTTGATTTTTCTTCAAAGGATGAATCACTTTGGGTTCAAGGTATTTCCCTTTTCATTAGTTTAGACTCTGTGATTGAAAGAAGCATCAACAAAAGTCCCCCCTCAGAGTTGGATCCGAAAGAAGTGAGGATGTGACTCTGAGGTAAAGAAGAAAACCAAGGAACATGCGGTGTGCATGTTTGAGTGCGCATATTGCGGCATGCAAGTGTGACCCATGCAGGTGTTTAGGCACGCAGGGTTATGGCTTTTCCAATATATATGCGGCCATTCTCGCGAAAAACATCCAGATTTCAAACTTTCGAGCTCTCATCGCGCAAGTTACCTTCTCCATTCAAGTTTCTCTATTTTCTGTTGTTTCTTTTTTGTCGTGTTGCTGTAGAGGTATTTGGACTTGCGCGGTGATAACTACGTGCCAAGACTTGTGCGACACACTTATACTTGCGTACCAATTTTGGGACTTGCGCGCCTTAATGACTTAGCCATTTTTTCACTTTTATTCACAAAATTTATAAAAAATCAACTTACTTAAGAGTTAATTATTCAACTTTTGTGGAGATTAAATGGATCCAAAGAGAATCGGAATGACTGATGAACTAGATATCAAGCGAGTTGATGATATAATGCGCATCATTGGCCATGATTATTATACTGTCTGTGAAATCATTCTTCCAGATTTGGAAAAGTACCTGAAGAAGTATCATCTTGACTTCCCACAGAGCATTTATCTACCTCTGTATGGGTATGGTCATCTGTGAAAAGTCACCATTCCAGAGGCAAAGAATTATCTCCCAAAGTCTTGGTTTCAGAATTACACCAATTTTGATTCACCAAATATCTCAAGTGGAGGAGTATTTGAAAATGCTCGAACAGTGGAGAAGGCCTACATAATGCATCATAGACCTTGTGCACTAGATTTTAAACCTCACAAGTCCGAGATGCAACCACATTATTATCCTTCAATATTTCAAAACTCTCAGATGCATCAATCCAAAGGCTGGAAGAAGAGTTGGGACCTTCGTCTTGGAGGAGGTGTAAAGACAACTTGGATGTGGGCATACTGGATGCGACAAACCTGTGCATAGTTTTTCAAGGATTTAAAAGGAGCTGCAATATATGAAGCTGTCTGGGCTAGGCAAACATATGTTTACAGGAATGATGACTTTGTGTCGGACATACTCATTCATTAGAGCCCAGAAACCAATTCTTTCCAACTGACTCATGGAGAAGTAGGCATCAGTATGTGGGGTGTCCACGAGATCTCAGGAGCTCCAATTTTGGGTGATATGTATGATGAATTCATCCCCCCAAGGTGACTTGGAATGATTTGGACAAGACGTTGGCTTTGGATCAGGAATTATTGAAAATATTTTACAAGATCAAGAGTTCAGACACCTCCTTAACTCATTCGAGAAAATATATTCATCTAGAGGAGTGGATGAATATGTTTCTTACCAAGAATTAGGAGAAGGAGCCAAAGGAGAAGGGATCGAAGGAGAAGAGATTGAAGGGGAAGGGGCCCAAGGAGAAAGGGCCCACTCGTCCTACCACCTACCCCAAAATAGAGAAGAGGGGTGCTTCAGGCACATTCTGGACAACCTTGGAAGTAGGAGAATTTGAGAAGTGGGGATATGAAGTGAATCAGAGAATACCAAAGAAGACTCGTCTGGCGAGCTTCTTGGCCTTGTGGCTCAGTGTTTATCTTTTTCCAGTTAGGGACTCAAAGGGAGGCATCAGGCCAGGGACCTTCACTATTTCACCCAAGTTGGATGAGGGGAAAATAGTTGGGTTGGATACCCCCATTTTAGCTAAGATTCACAGGATCTTACTCCATGTCTTCATGGGTAAGTATCCTTTGAGAATAGTGGGACCGTTCCAAGTTTTGTGGGTATGGATCACCACTCACTTCAGGACGTATAATGTACAGAATAGAGTAATGGTTCCTAGAGGTTATTTTAGGCCATTAGGACAGTCATTCTCTGGAATTGCTCTGTTAGCTCTCAATTCTTATGACATGAAGGTGAGGCTGAGCATGCACAGGGAATTCAATTTATTTCCTTATGGAAATCCGCCAACTGGGAAATTTATTGATGATGGAACAGCCAGTATGGAATTAAGGGCATATATACTGGCTTACAGAGATGGTGTACTGGTCACCAGGATCAACAAAGAGATTATATGTGAGGCCTATGCTCCATACAGATTTTCACGTCAATTCAAGTGTTTGCAGCAGACTGTTGTATCTCCCCCTATACATGTCAGGTCAGAGCAACACCCGATGGTTTCCTGGAAACTATGGTTGTTGACATCTAGGGATAAGGTCGGGGCAGTGTTTGATCTACCAGTTGATAAAGTAGCAAATAACTTGATGACATGGTATGCCGATAACTGGATAGCATCATACCCTGTAGGGGTGCTGAATCACCCGGTTTATCAGGTGGGGAAAAGGAATAGAACTGTAGAGAAAGAAACCCTTCCTTAGGAAGATGATTCTTCCCCACCTAGATCTGATTTTCCGGATTCCTCATCTAGGACTGACTCACTGGATTCTCATTATGGGTATGATGAGGAACAATAAGCGGAAAATCTGCCTCATGCCTGATATAATCCTCCTTTCAGAATCAAAATACCCCCTCCATCAACTCCTAGTGAGTTACTTCATTGTGGCAATTTAATCAACATATAGAGCAATAAGTCTTATTTTCTTATTCTCTATCTATAGTTGCAGGAGCTGGAAAGAAGCCGAAGTCCAAGATTGTAGGACCTTCCTCACAGCCTTCTGGTACCCATACTGAATATCTACGACCAGAGGCTGTCCAGACATGGCAGAGTTTATACTGCGGTGTTGAAACTGACTGGCTGGATTTTTCTGAGGGGCTACACCTCCCTGGAATAGGTAATACTCTGGATTCTACAGATATCTGTTACATGTATAACCCAGATGAAGTGCAGGATTACATCAATGAGATGGAAATGATCATATATGCCACCGATGATTCCATTCATGTCACCAAACGGGTGAAGTAAATGACTGATCGTGGTGCCACTGAGGGGACTGGTGGTTCTGGACATGAGGAGTGGAATGATTATGTGTCTCCGGAAGATGTAAGTCTCTTTCCTTATTTTCTTTGTAACTTCATTCCAGTTAAAGCTTTATTACTCAAGAAAATTATTTTCTTCATCCTTCAGCTTGAAAAGAAAGGAACCACCGAGGTTTTTTCACCATAATATAGCCCTGGGGGTACTGCCATTGGGGTTAATGAATCTCGTCATGAGACAGGAAAGATATCTCTAGGACAGCAATCCATGGATGAGGAGATGAACATCGCTTTCCATTCTCTAATTCATGTACCTGTAGCTGATATTTCCATCACTCCCAAAAGGCCAAATAAGCAAAAGCATCGAAGGAGGAAGTCCACAGCTAAACGCTTCATCAGTAGTGGTAAGTCCTTCAGATAATCATGAGTTTTAACCCATGAAAAGGTTTCTCATACTTCTTGGGATTTCATGGGCTTATTCAATTTCCCCTTTGAGGGAGAGGATTGACCTTCCTCTATGAACAACGGAGGGTGATGGTGAACAATCACAAGTTTAGGACAACTTGGCTGCTCCTGGAGAAGAGCCAACGTCTATTCACATTATCCCTCCTGCTGTTGTTTCAAGGAGAGAAGAGCCTACTTCTGGTAAGTTAAAAATGCTTCATAAAATGATGAATGAAACATCGATTGACTTCCATTCCATAATACTTTAGGTTCAACCCCTATGTTAGAGCTCTTGGCAGCCATTGCAACTGACGCTGCTATTTTATCTGAAGATGTTGTCCAGGGTCAGAGAATGCAGGATGAAGGTCACCAAGAAAACATATCGAATTCTCCCACTAGTGAGATTAACTAGGATTCTGAGATTAAATTGGATGAAATGATGGAACATGGTGCATCTTTTGAAGAATTTTTAGATCATGTTAAATTACCATGTAATTTATAAGATTATGGATGTGAGTGTTATCCTTCGTCCTATTAAAAATAACTTCTTATTACATATCTAATCATGATATGTTGAAATGTGCAGTTCTATCGGAGCAAGCTGCTGAACTACCAATGCCTGAAGGGGGTACAGAAAACCCTACTATTGCAGAGACATTAGCTCAAGTGGAGATGAACCATGTAGAGCTTCCTCAAACTCACCCTAAAAATCCTATTGATGCTAGGAAAGACATGGAGGATCCTTATAAAGTTACCGATCTACCGTTGGGTAAGGGATAACAATTTTTTGTGACTGTACTTAATTTGCAAGACAGTTAAACAATTTTTTGTTATCCATTGAAACTAACCAATGCTTTCAATTAATTATGCAGGGCCATCAATTTCAGTGGCTAGATTTGGAGGTGAAGCCCCAGCCTCTGCCCCAACGGGGATAGAGAGTGAAGAAACATGGGTCATGGGGGAAGGAGCAGAACATGGCACTTCCGTAATTGCATTAATCCCAGATTATATTCTCCCCTATGACAGTGATGTTGAGTCAGACCCAGATGTACAAAAGGAGCACCAATTTTCACGACGCAAGGCATGACAGAACATATGGAAGATCATATCTAAAGTTCATTTAAAAGAGCTATCGTCGAAGATCCAGCGACTTCCATCCCTATTTGTCTTGTTGGGACTTAGCATTTTTGGATATCAAGAGATCCATGACGCAGTGAAACAAGTCATCTTAAGGAGGGCGTAGGAGCAAATGTGCTGTCAGGATTTGACCAAGGTGAGGCTGTTAGTCAACATCAATGAATTTGAGGTTGCGGTGTCCCGAGCTGAGGCTGATCATGCTGCCAAGTTGAAGGAGCTTAACCATAAGATCAAGGATAAATTTTTCCAGCAAATGCACTTTCAGCAACAGTTAGATGTTGTTACTAGGGAACATGACCAGCTTAACAATTCATTGGAAGGAGTTCAAATGAATGGTATGAAAGCCATTGATGATGCTAAGAAAGCACTCCATCATGCTGAAAAGAGTGAAATTGGTCGAGTGCATGAGCTTCAAGTGGCTGCTGATGAATCTCGGGATGTTGTAAATCAAATGAAGTCTTATGTTGACAACCTTTTGTAGTTCTTAGAAAAGAGAAGAGACTCCAGTTTGTGGATTTCCTTCTAACTTTTGTGCATCAAATGAAAAACACTTTCACCTTCAATCATTTGTGCACGCATTTTCCTGCTACCTGATTTAAGTATTTTACCTAAGCCAATGGGCCTAGTAAGCATAGTTTGATTTTTTCTAGGATTATTATAAATAACCCTACAAACTATGAATCTCTTAATTGCTCTATAATACCTAAAATCATACAAAATGTATGTTTAGTGAGCTGATACTTGACTTTTGTTCAGATTTACCTTGTCTTTTGTGGGCTGTTTAAAATCATGCACGTCGGACATAAAAAGGCTAATGTTTAAGGTCGAAATATCATTGACCAAATGAATTAAAATTGACTCAATTCTCTAAAAATTTATCTGAAATCATATTACCACACTCAAGTATGAGAGAAAATCTATAAAATATGACTTAAGAAACTATGAATCTAAGTAATGAAATGAAAAAGGACTAAAAGGCATTAGAAGAAGTAGTTCCCAAGAATGAAGTTACCACTATTTAACAAAACCGTTAGGGGGTTGAATTATGCAGGGCCTCCTAAGGGCATTGGCTGCATAGTCAAATAATAGCATCTTTTGGCTGACAGGTCTGTTATGTAGACTACTTATGCAAGGCCGCCTAAGGGAACCTTATGCATAGTCAGGCAAAATAACTCTCAGAAATTTACTTTTCTACTGCTAAAAATCTAGTGAAATTTTATGGAGATTCAAATTTTCCAAAGCATAGAGTTTGTTGTATGGAGAGAGGTACTTGAATATGGAGAAGACATTTACAAACAAGATTGTCTAAGAGCTGGGTAAATTTCACTCCTACGAAGGTCTTACCCAATCATAGGGAAGAGAAATATAAACCATATACTTGAATAGTTTCAGACCATGAAAAAGAACATGAGACAAATATGTTAAGGATGGCTATTTTTTGCGGATCCCTAAATATTTTCATTAAGACCAATAATTACAAAATAGGTTTTCTTCCCAAAAATGAATTTACCATTATTTAACAAACCCGTTAGGGGGTTGAATTATGCAGGGACACCTAAGGGCATTGGCTGTATAGTCAAATAAAAGCATCTTTTGGATGACAGGTCTGTTATGTAGACTACTTATGCAAGGCCACCTAAGGGCGTGTGTTGCATAGTCAAGCAAAAGAACTCTCAGGTTTCGGAAATTTTGTGACAAGAAGTTGAGAAAATGGTTATGAAGATCTAAAAATATTTAAGCTTAGGATTATGAAACATAAAAATGGGTATTTTCCAATGTACGTAGAGATACACAGATCAATGCTAACCATAATCATGTTGTGGCTGGATCCTGAATTGAAATGTTGGATTTCACAACGTATCCCATAAGGATGGGAATCATGCCATACATATTTCTTGAAATACATTTTAACGTCATGTGGGACGAAAGTATGAGAGATCTTAGTTTAGGGTCACAGAGCTCAGACCATAATAATGAATACACAGTGTGTGTTTTCATGGGGACTTTTCAGCCATGGGACTGACATTGGAATTTGGGGTTAGGCCCAAAAGACTTGGGGATGGATTTGAGGGACACTTGAATGTTCCTACGTATCCCATAAGGATGGGAATCAAGCCCACGTAGTTCTAGAAATACCCTCTGTATGGATTTGGTCCGTACAAGTGAAGAGTGAAAAGGGGACTTTAGTGCAATGATGGTTTTGACCCAAGATAAAAGGTTTGGTCATTGCCATGTATGCACGTAGTCTTTAGAATATAACATGATTGGAGATCAATGTGAATAATGATTCCCTCTAAGGTGGGGGTACCAAAGAATGTTGTAGTTTATTGTCATACAGGAAAAAAATGTTGCACAATTTAATGTCATATAGCAAGGACAAGGGTGAACCAATGTAAAGATATTGATTCTGGGGGTGGCTTCACGAATCAACATCATATGAGATGGAAGTGAAGCGATATGAAGAGAATGGTTTTGGGCTTGAACCTTGGGAGGTTGCCTACATACCCAGCCTAGATGGCAAGGATTAAAGTCCACATAGTTCAATTAAATAATGAATTAGTGATCAATTTGTTCTTGGGGAAAATGACCTAAAAAATGGTGTTGGGAATTACGCATGGTTAGCGGCCCAGAGAGGGTGTTATGGTTGAAGTTTACTCTATGCTCATGTGAGTCATACTCAGTGTGAGAAACAAGAGGTATCAACAACCTTAATGATGCACAGTTTAATGTCATGTAGGACTTATGAAGGGACTATGCAGTTTAAATTCTTGCAGTGAGGACTTTTGGTGATGCACAGTTTACTGTCATGTTGTAGGGAAAAAACATAGTTTAACGTCATGTAGGACGTATTATAGGGACACAGTTTAATGTCATGTTGGACGTGAGCACAGTTTTGTGTCATGTTGGACAATAAGGGGGAATGTGCAGTTTAATGTCATGCACTAATGACAATGAAGACACGGTTTAACGTCATGTTGGACGTATTAGGGATTTGTTTTCATAGTTTAACATCATGTTGGATGAAAGGGATGAAAATAGTTTAAGGTCATATGCATGGACCGCAACTGATGATGCAGTTAAACGTCTTGCTAGATGTAAGGAACTTCTGTATAGTTTAGCTTCATGTAACAAGGACATCACAGTTTAACGTCATGTTGGAAAATAAGGGTGCTAATAGTTTATGGTCATATGCATGGACCATGGATTATTGATGTATTTTGTGTTTATAAAAACTAATTCCTCAAAAATATGGCATTGGATGGAGTAGTGATGAGTTCTCCATCCATTGAGATTAAAAAATAAGCTCCATTGAAGTAGACCTTATGTATTGAATACTGTCCTTCCCATTTTGGCTCATGCTTGGGAGGTTTCTTTCCTGGTATCATTGGTGTTCTGAGAACTAATACCAATTCTCCCTGAATGAAGATGAATTTTTTTGTTGAAATCTCTTGCTATTAGATTCTGATAGACTTCCAAGTGATGCAGGGCGCACAATATTTTCTCATCTAATCGTTCCAATTCATCCAATCGCTTTTTAGATTTTTCTTCTGTAGATGACTAATTACAAATGGATACTCTGAGCGAAGGTAGTTGAACTTCAATGGGCAAGACTGCTTTTGTTCCATATACTAGTGAATATGGAGTTGACCGCATTGCAGTGCGGGTGGTGGTCCGATAAGACCATAAGGCATGAAAGTGTTTATCAGGCCATGACTTCTTATCTTTATCCACCAACTTTTGTAGTATGTTTGAAAGAGTCTTGATGAAGGATTCTATCTGGCCATTTGCTGATGCATGATACCGAGATGAATGATTGGATTTAATGTTGTATTCTTGATACAACTTCCTCACCTCGGATGAACAGAAGTTGGTGCCATTGTCTGTCAATATGGTATGAGGGACACCAAATCTGGTAATGATGTTTGACATGATGAAGCTAACAATGCTTTTAGAAATAACTTCTTTGAGAGGTATTTCCTCTTCCCAATTGGAAAAGAAGTCAGTAGCAGTAAGAATATACTTAAACTGCTTGGTTGTAGCTGAAGGATAAGGTCCCACTACATCCATTCCCCATGTGGAAAATGGCCATGAATATGTAGTTGTATGAAGCAAATCTGGGGGCTGATGAATGAAGTTGGCATGTACATGGAAAGAATGACACTTCTTTGTAAAATCAACACAATCTTGTATCATTGAAGGCCAAAAGTATCCAAGCCTTTGAATTTGATCAGACAATCTATGTCCAGACTGGTGGGTACCACAGACTCCTGCATGCACTTCATTCATGACAACCATTGTCTCTTCACCATCAATGCATCTGAAGAGAACTCCATCAAAACCACGCTTTTAGAGAATTTTCGCTGGGTGATATGGGCTATCATAAAGATTAAATTTGACCCCACATCTCCAGAATTGTTCTTTCCCAGCTCTATCAGGTGGAAATGTTCTATTTTGAAGGTATTCCCCGATAGGTGTCATCCATCCTGTAGCATGACCATATGGTTCAGGAATGGGACTAATTTCATTGATTTCCTCTGTTCTGGTTTGAACATAAGGTGAAATTGTACGACGGTGGGCAATACTGATGGTTTTCTCTCCCCGATTTGGATCTTCTAGAGTTGTGGCTATATTAGCCAGTGCATCAGCTTGGGCATTTTGTGATCTCGGGACATAAGAAAATGTCGGTTCTGTTGAAAATTCAGCCATTAACTCTCTGACGTAATCATACAAAGGGATTAGTTCTTCTTTTCTGATGTCATAATCCCCATTGACTTATTTTATTACCAGGTCTGAATCGCCTTTCACCTTTAAGTGATTCACTTTTTCTTGAAGCGCCAACTCAAATCCTATGATGAGAGCTTGGTATTCTGCTTCATTATTTGTACCACCTCCCAACAATGAGAAGGAATAGTGTAACAGTGCCTTTTCTTGATAAATGAGCACAATTCCTAACCCAACTTTTTTGAATTTAGGATTTTCCATTTTCCTCCCTATTGGACTTCTGGAAGCACCATCAAAGTACATTTCTCATGTTTGAAGACTATCTTGAATAAATAAGACTTCTTCATCAGGAAGTTCAATATCTGGAGATGTATCTTCCATTGAAGGGTGTTCAGCAAGGAAATCAGCCAGATCTTGTCCCTTTATTGCCTTTTGAGACACATACTGAATATCAAATTGCTGCAAAATAACTGCCCACCTTGCTAGACATCCTGTAAGCATTGGACGGCTAAGGATAAATTTGAGAGGGTTATTGCGAGATACAAATTGGACCTCATGATGTTTCAGGCAGTGTCTCAACTTCTGAACTGCAAAAAATAATGCTAGGCAGCACTTCTCAATATTTGAATATCGGGTTTCTACTTCAAGCATAGTCTGACTGAGATAGTAGAGGTTGTTTTGATTCCCAGCATCATTCTTCTGTGCAATAAAGGCACCCAATGATCTCTCTAATGCTGTCACATAGAGGATAAGTGTCCTTCCTTCAACAGGTGGAATTAATACTAGTGGACTCAAGAGATACTTCTTGAGAACAACGAATGCTTTTTGACATTCTTCAGTCCACTGGTAAGTGACTCCCTACTTCATCAATTTGGTGAAGGGTAAACTTTTTACTGCCAAATTGGCGATGAAATGCCGAACATAGGCTAAGTGTCCTTGAAGTCCTCTCAATTCATTCAAATTTATATAAGATGAAATACCATGGATTGACTTTGTCTTCTCAGGATCAACTTTGATACCATGATGGCATACAACAAAGCCGAGAAATTTTCCTGAGGTTACCCCAAAATCACATTTTAATGGGTTCATCTTCAAATTATGTTTTTGAAGTTTGTGGAATATGACTTCCAAATAAGCCAAGTGATTAGAACATTGCCTGGATTTAACCACCAAATCATCCACATAACATTCAAAAAAAATCCCTAAAAAGGGTTTGGAGATACAATTCATAGCACGCTGATATGTCGCGCCTGCATTCTGTAGGCCAAAGGGCATTACCACACCCTGAGGGGCTCTGAAGGTTGTAGATTCTTCATCTTCTGGAGCCATTCAGATCTGATTATACCTGGAATATCCATCAATGAAGGAAATTTCTTCATAGCTAGTTGTTGCATCAATTAATGGTTTCGTAATCGGAACTGGAAAATCAACCTTAGTACAATGCCGATTAAGATATCTAAAATCAATGAAAAATCTAATTTGTTCGTTCTTATTTTTCACAGGGACAATATTAGGCAACCAATTAGGATATTGAACTTCTCGGAAGAATTTAGCTTTGATAAGATTATCCACTTCAGCTTCAATTTTGGAAGCATAGTTTGGGTGTGTTCTTCTCACTGCTTGTTCGAATCCTCGATGTTCTTCTGGAAAACCCAAATGACGAGTAGCAACATTAGGATCAAGCCCTAGCATCTCTGTATAGTTTCAAGAAAATATATCTCTATTTTTCTTTAAAAAAGAAATATACATCTCTTTCTCTTCAAGAGTCATGGACGCACTAATTAAATTGGGGCATGGATCTTATTTTTTACCCAGATTTATTTCTCTGAGTTCATCCACAGTGGTAGAGATACCCTCTTCAAATGCTGGAGGAGAATCCCTAAGATCTTCCTCTTCTTCTTCAAAATGTGTTATTTCTTCTATTTCAACTTGCATAGTAGATGATGAATCAGAATTTCCATGATCAGAGGAGATATTAAAATTTGAACATCTTAAAAAAGAAGCTTCCATTTCTGACCTAATTGATGATGAAGGGTCTTCCCTGGGTAATATAGAGGAGATGATGGATTGATAATCGACATCATCATTCACCTCTGACATTGATATAACTTCTTCTGGCCTGTTTGGCGAAGTATAGACTTGTTGGATTTCAGCATATGAAATAAAGACATCCCCATTTGATCTTTCATCATTCCTTGGTGAATCACCAATTTCTCCCATGTTTTATGGCTTGATTATCGTAATTGACATTATGGAAGTTTCCATAAGAGTATTTTGATTTGGGTCTATCCTGTCAATTTGACTGATAGGCAACACATAATCTGTACTCACATGTGTAAATGGATTTACTGGAATATTTTCCAAACCATATGGAGCATTAACTTTGGTAATCTCCCTTGTTCGGGATTTCTCCTTTCCCTTCATGTGATAGAATTCCACCTCAATGTATTGAGATTCACATGTCTTGAACGGGGACTTATCACCATACAATGTCCCAATTTGACCATCGAAACAATATTTGAGACATTGATGATATGATGAAGGGATAACCATATGTTGATGTAGCCAGGGTCTTCCAAGAAAGATGTTGAAGGCTGAGTCTAGATCAACAACCATGAAATATGAATTGGATACAAGATCTCCAAACTGAGTCTTGAGTGTAATTTCACCCAGTGGTTCTTGTTCATTTTTATCATATTTTTGTAACATCATAGTAGAAGGAGATAAATCAGATTCTGTGAGGCCCAATCGACGAAGTGTACAAATGGGGATGAGTTTGACTCCTGAACCATTATTAATGAAAGCTCTTCGGAAATCTACACCATTGACCTTTCTAGATAAATACAAAGGTATAATATGTCCATGCACGACATCATCTTCATCTTCATCTGTGAAAGATATCAGTGCATGTCATTCTGTAGGATTATTCTCAACATGGTAGGCTTCAACCGCAGAAATTTTAGTTTCAAACTCCTGAGGACTTGACAAATCCTCGATGAGTGACTCCTGAAGATCCTTTGATAAATTCAAGACATCCAGAATTGATAACTTGGTCGGTACTTGGGCCAAGTGTTTCAATAAATCATGATTCTGATCCAAAGGTCTGTGTTTTCCAACGGGAACATGTGGTTTCGCAGGTACCTTAGAATTTGATGCTTTGGAAGTAGATTCCTCTTGCATCGAGGTAGGAGTTGGCAATATTCCTGGATTTGGAAGATTTGACCGAATATGTCTATTTACTTGCTGATTGGAAGAGAGTTTAACTTCTAACCGATCCTCTAGAATAACTATTCTAGGACTGAGTCTGATATTGGTGGAAGAATGTTCTTGTTCTTGTTGAGCCCATTGAAGGGCTCTGCCATGAGTTTCTTCCGCATACACAGTTCTAGCAGGGGTAGAATTGGAATAGTGGCCTCTAAAAGGTCCACATCTTCTCCTAGACCCTAAGACTATGGAACATCCTCTGATTCCTCTATTTGATATAGGGAACCCAGGCTCATCAATGTTAAAACTTCCACTGGCATAAGGATCTGTTAAGTGAATCATATTAACCGAACTGAAGATTAACTCTTCATCCGATGAATACTATGCCTGATTAGCCAATTTAGGTTGTGCCGTTTTGTGGGACGGTGCAAGTGGTTTCCAAGTAGATGTCATAAAATCTGCCATAGTCAAAGACAACTTAGGGTTTGATACGATTTCATCTTCTTCTGATTGCTCTTCTTTCTTCAAATTATTCAGTTTCATTGAGGATTTTACCTCTGATGACGAGGGTTTTGTTGTGGCATTCATGGCATAAGACAAAATTTTTTTATTCAATTGCATTCGTTAAATGGCATGAGTTCATTTGATCGTTTTTCGGACTATCCAATCATCATATTTTTGCGCATTTTTGTTCTTGACTTCTTGTCACTCGCCCTCTTCCTTTGGATTTGTAGTAGTAACACATGCTACCTAAGCTGAAGAACCTTTCAATTTGACTTGTCCCGAGTTGACCCTTTTTTGCAGGAGGTCCTTGAAGGAAAAACACTCATGGATGGGATTCCCCAACATCTGATGAAAGGGGAAATAATTGGGATGGTTATCATCTCCTTCCTTGTTTGGAATTTTGGGCCTTAGAAATTGAACCAAATTATTTTCCAGAGCCGAAATGAAGTAGCCAAGAACTTGTTCATTTGGGAAAGAGTAAACTTTTCTTTTAAAATCCTTAAATTGTTTCTGTCTTTGATATCTTTGATCATCTTGACGAAATGACATCTGTTTTTTACACTCAGTAGGTGGATCCCTTCGAGCAGATGAAGGTTTTGAAGTAGAACCAGGTACAGGTGCATGTTTAAGCAGAACTGTAGCAGTCTCTGCTTTACCCATTCTCCTTCCTGGAGCTGATGGAATTAAACAAGTTTTATCCTTAGTCTTCATAAGAGAATATTCAATCTGTTGAGAGATTTAAGTAAGGTCTTGAAACCCTCCTGTGTATTTCACAGGGATCAATGGTGTGCATAATTCATCACACAGATTTTCCACATAGATTGGAAACAATTATTCTTGAGGGAGTGCTAAGCTTAAGTAATATGTTATTCCCTTCCAGCGAGCAATAAAATTTGATACCCTTTCATTTTCCCTTTTCTGACAATTTTTAATTTCAAAAATAGTTGTCTTTGGAAAAGTTGAGCTTAATTGAAGAAGGAATCATTGATGGAGATCCTCCCATCCGTTAATTGACCAGGATTGCAAGCTTGCGTACCAGACAAAAGAAGGCCCTTGTAATGACTGTAAAGAACACCCGAGCTTTAATGCTTCCAGTTGCTGAGGGGTTCTCATCATAGGATCACAACGAGAAAAAAAATGTGTTATGTGTTTCTCTGGGTCTCCCGAACCATTAAGAATTGGGAATGTGGTACTTGAAAAATTTGATGGGGGAGGAATTGCATCAACCCATTCTGGATAAGCTCTCCCGTCTTGTTGAATTTGAGAATTCTTTCCCTCCATAGCTTCCAACCGAGCTGTTAATGACTCAATAGTATTTATTAACTTTTGAGAAATATCCGTTTCAGCTTGTACCTGAACAAGTGCATTGACTAGAGCTTAGACAGATGTGGTGTCTAGTACAACAACTGATGATAACACCACCGGTTGTTGTTGCACCTGACCCATAGGATTAGACCTGTGAGGGTGTACTGATAAAGGAGGATATTCTTGATCCATATCAGTATCCACAACAAATTCTCATGGTTGACTGTCTCCAGAAAGATTAGGAGGAAGACTACCCTGAAGTAGTTCTGCATTCATCCTCCTTAATTCCTTCATTTCTTCCTCCTGTTCTGCAAATATTTTCCATAGTGAGAGAGATTGGCCTTCTCTAGAGGAAGGGTATGTAACCTGATTCTTTCCTTTCCCCTTTTTGGCTCCCTTTCGGGGAGGTGGAAGTGGGTTACTTGAAGGAACACCCAGATTCTGGGTAAGCCTTTGATTTCGTGTACGCACACCTTCTTTATTTGAGTCTGTGCGTACAACTTCTTGAGCAGGAACCTCTTCATCTGATCCCTCTGAGTGATCTTCATCTGGTGGATCAGAAACAATGGTATTAATGATATTAATTGATGCATAACACATTTCATCCCTTCTATCGTCATTTCTATGATATTGTCTTCTTCCATGTCCTTGATGAGACATTGCCTTTTTTTTTGATTTGATCCCTCAGGATCTTCTTGACAAACCATAATTTGGAGGGAATCTCCTGATAATTTGGCCCTTCGTTCCTCTTGGGGTTTCATCCCTAATAGAGAGAAGACTGACTTTCTTTGAGGAAGAGATTGATGATTTGAAAAAGTGCCCAGTCTGGTGGACTGGGGTTGTTCCTGCTCAACTCCTCGAATCCCATTTGTTGATTCCAAGGGTTGGGTTAAAAGAATCCCCAGTGTGGCAAGCTGGGGTGGTTATTGACATGCTATGTATAAGAATTTCTTGTAATCTCTCCTGATCTTGCAGAATTTAGTCTGAAAAATTGCTTGATGCATCAACCTACATCCACTCTTATCACCCGGCTCAAAAGGCCATTGGATGATTTCTAACACTTTTGTCACTTGATGATGTGCTTGATCCAAACGAGATGCATGTTGAGTATTCTTGTTTGCTTGATGTAGGAGTAATTCAAAAACTTGTTCTCTGTATGATTGATTTTCAGAAGAACTAGTTGAGGTCTGTTCTTGAGCGAGCCTTTTATTATAAACAAATCCAATTGACTGTCGCCAGCCATGGGCAATAAAATTACATGAGACAATTTTCGGTGGGATTTTCTGACTGGATAGCATAGTGAAATGTAGTGCTCCATGAACACCCCATCCCCTGATATGAATACCAGATGGGGCATTGGCAATTAACAGGCACAATCTTCTTAGTGAGCCAAGGCATGAACGTTGAAAGGCTCTCTGCTTCTTTTCAGCCTTCGGATATCGATAAACTGAGAGAGATGCCAAGTCAATTTGGCGTTGTAACCCTTCTATTATCTTGACATGATTTTCATATTCATCATAAGATAATATTTTCTTTTTCAACTAACAAAGAGTTTTCCATATGTTGAGACGAATATCATGAATTCCATCTTCCTTCAATATCTCTAGAATGTCATACTAAGAATTAGCCAGAGGCCAAAACATGACTACCACTTCACCTTTCGCCAGCTTTTTTCTCATATTCAGTATTTAATCTTTATCATTCAATGAAGATTCTTCTACCTGATTAGACCGGAGCTGGTGCTTCTTTGTTTCTTTATCAGATTCAACAAGATCGGTAGAGAATTCATTGATCAAATTAGAATATTAACAACCCAGGGGTGATTCGGAGAATGACCTACACCCAAGGTTATCTTCTGATTGAGAAAGTATTTCTCCTAATAATGATAAAGCATCAGACATGACTGACTTTACATTTTCAAGTGCCTCAAGATAAGAGTGTTTTCTCGTCACTACATTGTCTATTGGAGCATTTTCTAAACAATGTGCATTATAACTGCGAAGAGGAATTTAGTAGCTAAATTCATCATCATGGGGAGGACCACCATGGTGGGTTACAGCAAAAGATGAAGCATTTCTCTCCTTGGTATTTTGACCACATAGAGGGTTCTTGTGGCTCTCATCTAAAGATAAAACTTCAAGATCGACCGAATTGTCATGAAGCAAGCCTCCATGAGGAAGTGTCTGATGAAGACCTTCGGAATTAAAGTTCCCACTATTGGGAAATGAGGGAGTAGAATCTTGAATTCCAATAGATAATTGTCTAAGGGCTTCAAGAACTCCAGCATCGAGCAAGGCCTTATTACAGATTGGCACTTGATTTCTTGATTGTTCTGGGCGGGTCTTCTTTTTAAACGCCTTATTACTCACTTTAGGAACCACTTGTTGATGAAAGTGGTCAGTATGGGCAGGTGTATGTGCCTGCTTAGGAGAAATGATTAGTTTAGTCTGATTATCTCCACTCAAATCAGATGTATATACCTGACTTGGTTGTCCGTATGATATGGGGGAGTACGCCCCACAACCCTCTTGGACTAGAACAGAGGTGTGTGTCTATTCCGGAGTGAATTATTGATGTGTCACTCCACTGGTAGGGATAGATTTATGTGTCTTTCCCTGAGATGCTGCTAAAGAGGTTATAATATCTTGGCAGGCATCCAGAATATGAGCAGGGATTCGATTCTTCTCTTTCACCATTGATAGAATATTCTTGATGACATCAGCTACCCAAACGAGAATAAACATACATTCCATGCTTGGAGTAGGTTTGTGTTCCTTCTCCTGTCCTCCTTTTCCTATTAGTGAATTTTGACAGTACTCATGTGTGGGGGAAAAGAGTTGAGTCTGTCTCTTGTTTGTCGCTGGAACTTTCCGATTGACTTCTCCGAATGCTACCAAGAGAGACAATTGGTAGGCTTGACCAATACTAGTAGGTGTATGTTTCTTCTGATTGCACTCCACTGAACATGGTTTAAGAGCTTCCTTCAATAATGACAGATGAGGCTGCTGGTAGGATTGATGAGTGTAAGCAGGTGTATGTGCCTGTTTACCAATTGTCAACACATTGGGTTGGCAGGCTCCATCATATGTAGTCAGACAAGCCTGCTGACTAGCTGAGGATTTATAAACAGGTGTATGCTCATGTCTATAGTACTCCACCATAATTTCCTGATGGGATTGGTGTGCTGCTTCCAGACGAGTCTGCTGGACAACGGAATTAAAATTGACGGGTGTGTGTTCCCGATAGTTTCTTGCCACCAATTTAGGTTGGTGGACTTTTCCGGAGATGGCAGAGATGAGAACCTGCTCACTATTGACCAGATTTTGCCTCTGGCGGTTCATCTTGCCTTCTCAAGTTCGGAAAACCTGAGTCAAATTCATTGAGACGATACCCTCATCAGGTTGAGGGTGCACTGCCGCACGAGTCTGGCGGTGATTGCTGATGGGATCCCTCGGGAAGGAATCCTGTCGCCTTGAATTAAGGCCCTGAGGGACCTGCTAATTCACCTCCCCAGAATATGGGAAGTAATGGTGATTATGTTCTAGGGATAACGACCCGAAACGGTTGGAGAAAGTGGTTGGAACCACCTTCTTCTTGATCTCTGGTCGTCGTTGTCCAGACGACCAAAGTGAATTATTGACTTGGAGGGCTTGTCGAGCGGCCTCCATAGTCGGAGTAGTACCGTTTTGACGGTACTCCTTAACTAGCGAATTTGATACCCAGCGTTGAAGACCCTGAGTAGGTGATGTCGTCCTCAGAGTGGACGACGATCCAGCAGGAGTAGCAGTAGAGGCATTCACAACAGATGTATTCACAGGTGTGAACTTAAGAGAAGCCATTTCTGTAACGCAGAAGATCTTGGAAAAT
This sequence comes from Viscum album, assembly GCA_963277665.1. NCBI lineage: Eukaryota > Viridiplantae > Streptophyta > Magnoliopsida > Santalales > Viscaceae > Viscum > Viscum album. Next base: position 520,292,587 of record OY728129.1, on the reverse strand, counting down.
AGTGCCTATTTGATATAACAGATGTAATCAAGATAAGTTCGGAAACTACATCTTTTGGATGAGAACATATGTTATTGATTGTTTTGTTGGCCCTCTCATTGAGTTTAAATAGGGGCCTAACAAATAGGTAAAATATCATTTTAACTTGGTTAAGGATTCACGCCGGGTTCACCATTTTTTGTTTCCTCTGGAAATGGGGATGACCTCATTTGTTTAATGTTCAAACATTCCAAGTGGTTTCTAACGGATTTGTTCGTAGAACCGTAAATATCCAATGATTCCATATCCATTTGGACCTACTTTCCAAAGAAAGTTTCTCACTAGTTAGGAACTGATGAAACTTAATAATTTTCAATGGTCAAGAGGATGGGAGGTCAAACTCATCACACCCTTTTAGGGAGATTATTGTCTACTCTGGGACTCTCTTTATAGATTTAATTTATGTTCGTGAATCCTTATTACATTACCAATTATAAAATGAGCATTCCTTTATATGTGACAATCAATGATTAGTATGTGTGAGATTTAGAGAATATTTTATATGTATTCGAGGTTCTTCATCGATAGAGAATCATCTGTATTTGCTTAGAGATTCTTAGTCAATGGTATCTCTCAATACATTATATAAAAGTCTCTTAGTAATTATGATGACCATACTAGTTTTAAAGCCACTCAGTGGGGCACTTGAAGTTTATTGTCATTCAGAAAGACATGGATTATTTCAGAGTTGGGATCGTACCCACATATGGGATACCTACGTATCCTATATTTAGAAAATGAATCAGAACCCACGTAGTTAGAGTAATGGAGAATGATGTTTATGCATGATTGATGGCTCAAAGAAAGATGTCATGATTACTTTTACACTCTAATATCACGTGAGTCAAGCTTGGTTTGAGAAACAAGAGGTATTTGTGAAACCAGACAATTGTGCCACAAAATATGCAATCATAAGAAATGATGTGGGTCTTATGTATGAATGACTGCCCAAAATAGATGAATATTGTGTTTTACTTCAGGGAAGAAACCCAAGAACAAGGTCCATAAAGGTATATATGCTTTATAGAGATTTCGATACTTAACTTAGGACTTAATCCTTAAAAGGATTCCCAAATTAGAGAGGACTTTTGATTAGGTTTTATTCCTGAGAAGGAAGTCCAAAATCAAAAGTAAATTATGACTGGTTAAGGCTAATTATGACAGGGTATTACTTTCAAAAAGGAATCCCAAGTTGAAGGAGTATGAAAACTGGGGCTTATTCATGAGGAGGAGGCCCAGGTTAAAGGAAATTTTAGTATTAAGGGACCTAGGGATTACTCTTGAGGAGGATGCCCATATTTGTAGACTTTGAGACTGGGGCTTACTCCTGAAATGGAAACCCAGGTTAAGGGAATTATGGTTGGGGATTACTCCTAAGTAGGATGCCCATATTTGGGAAATTATGACTAGGTCTTACTCCTAAGGAGGATTCCCAGGTTATGGGACTTGGGGTTTATTCCTAAGGAGGACGCCCAAATTAAGAGAACTTGGAATGGGGTTTACTATTGAAAAGAAGGCCTGGGTTAAGGATTCTCCCATCTTTAAAGGATGCGTTTGAATGAATGAAATCTCTAACTTTAGTGACATAAATATGTGTAAATCACTAGGTTTTGAGAGATGTTCCACCGAATTCCTTTCAGATAAGGAAGCCAACAAAGGAACCATTCCATAAATGGATTTGAAGAGGGTTTTGAAGGCTGAATCTTGAATAAGAGAGGTGGATAGGCATAATAGAGTTGAAATGGGTAGGAGGGGCACCCAAAAAGTGAGGGGCGCGCAAGTCCTGCGTGGGCGCGCAAGTCCAGGTCGCGCAGGTGTACCTGCGCGACACATGGGTACTTTCGTGACGGTCAACCCTTAAGGAAATACTTGGGTGAGAATTGGATCAAGCCCTTAGTACTATCCCTAGGGGCTTCCAGAAGGGTGGTGCGCAAGTTCTGTTGAAGGGGTAAGGTGGCGCACAAGTATGGAAATTTCCCCTAAGGGTAGGCCACTTAGGCGTGCAACTGTTGATGAGTTTCAACACTTAGGCCTTAATCCCCCTCTTTAGATCTTTCGTTCTAGGTAAGAAATTACCTTAGAAGTGTTCAAAATCTTTGAGAAGAGACTAGGGCTTCGGGAGCTCAAATCTGAGTTTCTGGAATTTTCTGTCCCGAAATGGGGGGCCCATCGGGGGTATTTATAGGATGGTGAAGACCGTGGGCAAAATTTAAATAGGGCGCGCAAGTCACCTGCGCGACCACTGGGCGGAGCGCAAGTATACTTGTGTGACCTTGGAGGAACTTGCGCGACACAAGTGCATATGAATCTTTGTTCATGCCTTTGTCATTTTTTGATGTTTTTTCAAAGGATGTATCACTTTGGGTTCAAGGTATTTCCCTTTTCATTCGTTTAGAATCTGTGATGGAAAAGAGCGTCAACAATACCCTTATCGAAAACATGCATGTTTCCTTATTCCAAAACTTATTGGATATATTCCATAAGTCTAAAATGGTTGTATACTTCTTCTTTGGTAGCATAAACCTCTTGAAAAAAAAATCCATTATTCATTTCCAAGAAACAATTATCATCCAATTTACTTATTCAAATCCATCATATCTTTATTGAAACATTGTTATCTTAACATAAGGTATATATTAAGGGTGATCTTTCCCTTAATCATGTGTTCTCAAAATATATCACCTTACCCATAAATCACTTTTCTATTTCCATAGAATTGTTCAACATATCCTTTACAATCCTTAATTAAAAACTTATACCAAAAACACATATATATTTTATGATTAGTATAACATAATATTTGAATTATGAAACATATACACCTCAATCATCCAACTTTATTCTTAAACCATTACATAGGATCCATCATCTTAGTATTTTTTAATTATGAATCATGTATTAAGGTTCCTAAACCTTAATATAACCATGCTTATTAGGTTTAATGTAAACAATGATACTTTTAACATCCCATATCATTCAAAATTCCTTTAAAATATATTTATCCTCAAAATTATAGCCAATATTAGTACCACATTCATGATTCTATTCATGATATTTCCACTTAGGCAATCAATTTTCATAATACCCACACTCTCCACATATGAAACAATCAATGTTAACCATGTTCTATATAGTTATGTCTATTGACTCAGAACAGAAAGTAGAGTGTAAGAAACAATTATCATTGATGAAAATCACAAAACCAAGGGAAATTACTTATAATATTTCAATATATGATACCTTATGTTTAATTATAGGTTATTCATGTTTGTTAACAAAAATATAGGATTGTAGCCTATAATTAGACTTATCCTTAGGGACATCCCTAGTCATATCCTTAGAAATATCTCCAAGGATATCTCTAAAGTTTTTACATCCTTGATTCCTATAAACCAATCCTTCACTCTGGTACCAACAATAAAGACCCTAATCTTGATGTACATAGACCTTACATTAATTTTTCAGAATACTTAATACATAACAAAAACAGAAACCTAAAGATTGTATTAGATTAGTGTCTTTGAGAACTGGGAAATATAAACAACTGGTGTACAAAACATCTACATGGTCTCCTAGAATTTCCTTCATAACTAGAACCTGCTTTGACACATCTTACTTAATAACCTTCTTCATATCTTGGGGAAAAGAAACATAAAAAGGGGTGAGTGCAAGTTCTCAGTAAGGGTAAACATGGAAAATATCAAACAAAATATAAACATACGAATGTATGAACATAACTATTGAAAATCATACCATGTATAATAAATATCAAAATCTTGAGTCATGGAATAAATATTGGTAGTTCATAAGACATAGATAATAAAGGAAGATGATCCATGAAAAAATAATTGGCATAAAACATGGATTTGTGGAAAACACATTAGCATAGAAAATCATTTCCATATTATCCAATCCTCATTGACAATACCATCATAGTAGACAAATTCCATTACTAAACTGGGTTTACTTGTCGTTCTAGTCTTATATTACTAAACCAGATTTACTTGATGTTCTATCCCTGTATTACTAAACTAGATTTACAAGCAGTTCCAACCCTATATTACTGAAATATATTTACTTTAAATTACAATAATGTCTATCTCATGGGAAATAAATCTTTACCCAATGCATTAGAGGGAGTTATAGGTCCCACCCATCTCATAATAAAATCAGTCTTATGTTGCCCACAAAAACCTAAATAATTATTCATAGCATAACCAAAAGAATAAAATTGGTTTCTTAAATATCATTCCATCATAAGATATATAAAACAAATGGATTTAATAAATACCATTCCTTTATAAACACAATCAAATCCTAGTGATGATGGAGATATAAACATAACACCATTTAGATGGAAAATAATTTTGATAAAACACTTGAAATTAATTCTTGAGGAAAATATTCTTTTTTGTTCAAAAACGGTTTCTTTTCTAAAAATTCCATTAAATTTTAAAATGAAAGAATTTTTTTGAAAATAATGTTAAATATTGTAAAGTAATTTTGATTGAAATATGGTTTTATTAAGGCATAAAAATTCGTTCATCTTGTATAAGTTAAAAGAAAACATTCTTCTCATACTTTTGTCAAAAAGTCAAAAAGTACTCATACCAAAAATGAAAAAGGATTCATTTAATACCTTTTAATAAAAAATAACCAATTGGTAAAACTGGATTTAAAAAATTTTACGATGATATAGATAATATTTTGAAATAAATATTTAGGAAACTTGGACATGGATGATAAATATAACCTAGTAAATACTCATGTATAAACAATCTTGGATAAAAATGAGATTATGAAATTATCCCTTACCAATTTATAATCAGTAGAATTGTATTCCCTATTAAATAAAGAAAATTATATGAATATTATAACCCTAATAAAAACAATAATAAAAATATTCATGGAATAATAAACACCACTCAAAAGAAATAGGTGGTGTATAAAGCATATGTCCCACAGAAATAAAAGTGAAACAAAATAATCCCTTATCTTAAGTACACTATCCTTTATATGTATCTTAACCCCCTGTATAATTATTTAAATGATGTCATTAACATATTCCATAATCATTGTCATTTTTATTATATCATATATGATCATATTTTCATCCGTTTGTTAGCAATATTCTATTGTTACTCATTATTCGGGTATTAACTACTTTTTGTTCATAGGCGTATTTTGTCAAATAATTTATGGTTCTCATTATTAGGTCATATTTATATCATTAAAAATGATATTGACATAATATATACCATATTTATTTATTATTTTCATTTACATAATCAAGTTTTAATGGATATCATGTAAAATGAATTGCATCGCATCGTGGAGATGGTATGTCATACATACCCATGAGCGAAGATATCATTATGATAATAATGAAATGGTATATAAGTGGATGGTATGTATTTTGTTATATGATCCATATCATGTAATAATCATTTATATTTATTATTTCTATCATTATAACCATCCATGTAAGGTGGTAATAATATCTTACACCACATCCGGGAGACGGTAAGTTGTAGGTACGCACACATGGTGATTTTGTTTTTCATAGATGGACAGAAGGTGAAATATGGTTGTTTCATAATCATAATAAAATATTAGTATAAAATTGATACTGGATTCATTAATTTATAATGAATCAATCTTGAAGAGGAAATATAAGAAGAAAGAAGTTTGAAATAAGCAGTAGAGTATATTACCTCTTCTTCAATGTGCTCCCACTAAATCTCCTCTTAAATCTATATAGTTTGTCATTTTAGAAAACAAGAACCACTAAAATGTAACTAGGGAATTTGATAATGGAAATTTCTAGGGGATGAACGAGCTTGAAGGCTCAATGTGAAGTGAAGAGGCGAGGGAGGAGGTTCACTTTAATAATTGAGGCGAGGGGCACTTTTTGAATCTTCAAAAGTATTAATTTATAATAAAATAAAACCTCATCCAAAACCAGAACAATGTAAAAATTTATAATATAATATGAGATAATTTTGTTATATAATTGACCAATAAATTTTATACTAGTTTTTTATCCATATAAACCTTATCATTTTCATTTATCACATAGTTATTCTATTTCATTTTAACTAAGGAAACAAATATTTCAATATTAAAATAGTGTAATTCTTATTTATTTGATATAAATTAGAATATAAATAAATAATTTAGAAAATTATAGACCATATAATAATTATTATATATTTTATAAAATAATATATGATTTTCAAATAATTTAATAAAACATTATTTTGACAAAACAACAATAGTGAAATTTTGAAAATATTCAATTCATAGATTTTTAAATTTATAAAAATTAGATATTATAGTCAAAAAAATATTTTATTATATCCATATAAGGTCAAAGTGGTCTATAAAATTTATTTTATATGTTAATTATCCCAAATTATATTTATTTTAATATTTTTAATAACATTAATTTGATATTTCCATTAATAAAATAATTTCAACATCAGTTTTGTGTAATTATTTAATACAGTTATTATTTAAATAATAACTAAAAATAAAATACTATGATGAAGAAAAGTCTACTGTACTTCATATTAATACTTTTAGTAGAATATATATTTTATAAAATCCATCATTAAAAATGTTATAATTACTAAAAATGAATGTGAGAAGTTCAACATCACTTTAAATAAAATAATATATGTGTCCTAATCTCTTCTATAATGATCAAAATGGTAAATAAATCAACCCTTGGATGATTATGGTCGAGATATACTCAAAAGATAATATTTTTTCAAGTTTTTTTGCCTTTTAATGGTTATTATTATATTAATAAAAATTATTTTATTAACTTTGCATCAATTAAATAATTTTTGCATCATCAATATATAAATCATTATGGTTATTATTTACTTCCTAAAAAATAAAAAATAATTCCATGATAAAGAAAAGAATCTTATCTTTCAAATTAATATTCATAATTAATTTATCTTCTGTATAACCATATTTTAAAAATGATTTATTTTTTAAAATTTGAGTAATACAAATTTAACTTTTCTTTAAATAAAATATATTAAATGTACTAATCTCGTCCAAGTGGCTTTCAAAGGGTATAATTTCTACCCAAGTTTTTTTTAGGTTGAACAAAAATCATCCAATAATATTAGAAAAAGTTTTAATGAAATTATATAATGTTATATTTATCCTTAATTACCCAATTTATTTTTTTACAGTGTTAATAAAAATTACTGAAGTTGTTATTCATAATTCCTTAAAAATAAAATAATGAAATTAATATAATTTATACACACTAATTAAAAATATAAATTCAATTTTTAAAAATTAAAAACATATAATTTTCATTAATTAATTTAAAATTAATCCCGTTGTTGGAAATAAAAATGGGGTTCTAAAAGTTAAAACATTGCAAAAGGTTGGAATGTTTTTACATAAAATATCAATGTAAAATTAATTCCAGCAACATAAATTATATTGACTGATAAAAATATATTATATTTATACTTTAAAACAATTTAGTAATACAATTTAACCTTATAAATTATTTTGATGAAACAAATTGTTTTCAATTAAAATTTAGCATATTTTAACTAGTCATAAAAACATGAAATGTATTAGAAAAATATCAAAAATTAATAAAAAGTAAATTTTTTAACCCTATTTTAATGAAAATGTTTATTTTGTTGAATATAATATTTAACAGTATTAAAAATTATAGTTAAAATGGGTGCATCATCAGAACGCGGATAAAATGTTTTTTTAAAATTAATTTTTTTATCTAAAAAATTGAATTTATTCTTATATCATGTCTATAAAACATATAATATGTATTTTAAACATTATATTAAATATATTAAACATATTTTTCAGTAATAAAATCCATCTAAAGTTATCTTATTATTTTATAAACTCACGTATTTTCTTTTAAATAGTTTTTCAGAAGAAAGTTAATATTGTTCATACCTTCCATTATAATGACAACGTTATGAGGTAACATAATAATATTTAGTTGTTAAATTATACTCAGTCTTGCGTGAAATGAATTCTATAAAAATATCATGAAATTTATAATAACACAAGTAGGGAATAGTGTTTCATATACGACAAACTAAGATGGTCTTGTGTATCAAGAAAGCTTACCTTGATCTAGCGTACAACAAAAGACACCAAATAAATTAAAAATTTATCTCATCAAAATATCAGGGTGTTACACATAGGAACAAGTAACTGGGTGACATCAAAATAGGGATAGGTGAACTAACACAGATCAACCAGGAATTCACCCCTTTGTATTTCAAATTTCGGATAGTTAGGTTCCCTTCTAAGTGAACATCAATGTAGTGGGACTAGTTAGATGATGAATCACAAACGAAATGTGATATAGTAAAGTTCCACATATGCATCACTGGGTGGTGACTTGAAAGATATATGGGTTTTTTGGAACCCATCATTTAACCCTATTCCTGGATTCCATCACTAATGATGTCTAGAGGGGTTCCATTGAACGATATGTTAGAGTCTAGTATTATTCAATGATTCTTTGTGGGGGAAACACAAATTTTAGACTAGTAACATTTTGTGATGGATACTAAAATTGGTAGAATATTGCAATATGATTTATCACACAATAAAAGGAATGATTCTCATTCAGAGGAAAGAATTTTCTCAGCCATTAGTTTATTTCACAATCGGGACATCCTTGTTATGAGTCCTATATTTCTCCAAGACTTAGGTCTATGTATTATAAAAAAATAAGTCTGACACCTACATTACATTCATTGTAATAAGGGATGATGCTTGACCTAATAGGGTTTCTGGGAGTGTGTGGTGTTTAGTTTATTATGATCACCTCTACCTATAATAATATATTTAAGTAAATTCCATATAAATAAAATTATGAATTACTTCATATTATATATAAATGTATAGTGTTTATATTTACTTTATTATTTAATTTTTATATTGCATGGTTAAATAATAAAATGTTTATAATTTCATTACTTAATAATTTTTCATAAATATTTTATCTCATGTGTAGATATATTACTTATTAATATATTTGATTCATTCAATTTTTTAGTGTTCCTATATTTAATTTTTATATTATGAAAGTCTTTATGATTTTTTAAAGAGTTATGTTATATATAAAAGTTAGTATAAACGAATATAAGAAGTTTAATGATATGAAAGGTAATTGATTTAGTTTTATTCTTCCATGAAATTGGATTATATAAGGTGTTTAGATTAAATTAACCAATTAATTATTATTCATAAATATTTATTGTAAGAATTTTAATGGTATTATTGTATCTCTTTATTATGTAACCCTAGGTGGATGAATTTTAGGTTGGAGTGATCAGTAGACTATACAATTATTCTATTTGTAGAAATGTTGGGTCAGATAGATGTTTCTCCAAGCATACTACTGTAGGTATTGTTTATTTAATATAATTCTAGGATTTCACATGCAATAAATTTATGTTCCTTTGGATATTTTAAAAAAATGGTTTTGATTTCTATTTAGTAACAAAAGATATGAGTCCTATAAATAGTTACCCATCAATATGGTTTTAAGATGTGGATTTATATGAAGTTATAGAGATTACATAATAAATATTATAATAATTCATACATAAAGGATATTACATGAGATAATATAGTTAATATAAATCCATTTTTAAAATACTACATTTCATATTACTTATAATGTGAACACCTTTCACGAATTTAATCACCGAGAAATATAATTATTTCTAACAAAATATTCCCTTATATTTTCTTATGTAAGGAATGAAAGTAATGAGGTGACTCTAACCATTATGTGCCTCATTTTTTGAATTTTTTTGTTTCTAATAACTAATAAACCCTATCTATTAGGATACTAGGGGATTAAAGTCATGATATTCAATGTGGTAGATTGTGGAAGGATATTTCCACTCAACCTTCCACTAGTCAAATATGATATGATTATATACAGGATACAATAATGACTTATTTAAATATATAATTAGTTTTAGTCATGATGAAATATGTTTTTTGGTAAAAAATTGGATATTTGGTATTAAAAATGGGTTCATAATTTTAGTGGTAGAATATTTAATAAATTAATTTCATATATGATTGTAAAACCATTATCACATAGAAAAAAATATTGTTTTGTAAATATACCCTTAATGACAAGACATATGGAAAATTATTATTAATGTAATAAAATATTTTGACTATATATAAAACAAATAGTAATTATTAAGAAAGAAGAAAAGTTATGTGTGTTTTATGAAATACCTTTTTAGATAAGAAATTGCTGACATTGATCAACAATTAGATCTTGATTTTTATAATAAGTATATAATGTTTCAATTAATGTTTCAAAACAATATGATTATTATTGATTGAAGAAATTTAATTTTAGTCACATATATTCATTATTATTGAGTATTGTTTTGAAATAGTGAGACTAAAGGTTTAATTTAAGGCTTGTTATGTGTATTTGATTCATTCTTTATTAATTTTTGGAAATAGTTTTCAATGAAAATGTTTTCTATAAAATGTTTGTCTAGTTTCCTCAATATGTTGAGGACATATGAGAATTAAATTTGATGAAAATCCTTTCTTGTTGTGTAGATAACACTAAAGGGGAAAGGATTAACACATAAATAGATGATTGAATTTATATAACAATTTTTTTAATAATTGTAATGTAAATGTTTTTTTGGAAGGATGGGATATTCTCTAACTATAATGGAATTATCCAGAATGTATAGTGGTGTTTGAGAGATTACAAGGATATTTCACATATGATATTATCATTATGGATTCAATTTTGAATTTTGTTTGGTATAACATACCATGGGTATAATTTATAATGGTTATAGATATAATATAGTTCATCATGAAGGAATTAAGTTATATATTTTATAGTTTTTATTCAAATGATGAAGAAATAACTTACTAGATCATATACTTGAATACAAAGGAATAAATTCAACTTAGATGGATTTGAGTTAAGTATGTGTATTTTCATATTATTTTTATCATATGATAAGTTAGTTATTTTTAATAAAGTGTATGTTATAAAAAAAATTGAGATGATAGATTTATACATAGGGTTTACGATTCATTTTATTCTATAAAATAAATGAAAATAAGATAAATATAAAAATATTATATATAGGATAAAAAATATTTCATAAATGTTTGTAAAACTATGATTGATGTGATTCCACAACACATCAGTTGAATATTTTAATGAATAAATTATTAATTTGAAAATATTACTCAAAACATATAGAAAACCATATATGATATGGGTTCTAATAGTTTATTTTTCAATATTCTCACTAAATGAAATATATTTTTTATCACAACATAAAATTATATATCTTAGAATTATATTTTAAAGGTTATATAGTGTATATAAGGCTAGAGGATATATATTTAGATATAAAATATTTTAATTGAAACAAATAATATATTATCCTATTGAAAATTCAATGTGAATATCAATTAATTTCCTTATATTTTGTATCATGTATTTGTAAATATAAATTTAAAGAGTTATATTTTGTTATTGTAACAAGCTGAATATAATTTTATATCATAAACAAGATTGAATATACATGTTTGTAAAAAATTATAATAGTGTCACATATTGATACAAATTGATCTCTATGAATCATTCTGATGGAATATTTCTATGAAATACATACATAATTAACTTAAAAGTATTTCTAGGAATAAAATAGATTTTTTTAACAATATAATTTAGGATAATAATAATAAAATGATTTTTAATACTATGTTAAAGGATTTTCTATTTTCTAATATGATTTTAATGTCTAACCATTATACAAAAAAAACTTTCTTCTTAGGTGTTAATCGCTAAATAGTTTAATGGGAGGGTTTTATCCGATATTCACATAGAGATATGGTAGTAATTACATATAGATATAATTTTTAAAAAAACATAAAAGTTAATTAAACATAAGGGATCAATAGTAGTCTATAAAATAGGATATGAATAGATAAGTTTTTATATTTATATATATGTGTGTAATTGTATTTCATAAAAGGGTTTATGAATATAAAATATATCATTATATAAAGAATAAAATCTCAAAATTATCAATATTTCACATTAGATTCATAGATTATATGAATCTAATGGTAATTGACCTTATAAAGAATAACATCTAGTTATCTCTAAAAATTTTGATAGAGTATTATTGGTACTGAAATAATATTAATGACGGAATTGGTTATTTTTTGTATTGAGATTAAAAATATTCTCATAAGGCACAAAAGAGGTTTTATGTTGTTAATAGCCCAGCATTTATACTACATGGATTGTCATACACTGGGCCTTTGGAATATAATGGGTGCATTTTTTATATTTTTATTTCCCAAATACATGTGGTTGGAATGATACAAATCATGATAACCAACATACTTTGAAAATTTTTATGCTAGCCTTGATGTTTATTGAATTGGGGGGGTTTTGGGTTTTTTATGCATCATGTCATTGGTTGAGGCATAACTGTGATGGTATTTTTTCACACATTTGAAAAGTATGAAATTTGTGACATTGATTTATATAGATTAAGTTAGTTTATGATCAAACCTAAATAATATACATGTTGTCTTTATATATTTGTTAGAGAGAATGAGATTTTCCTATTGAATTGGATGAAAGGTATGTGATTCATTCATTGGACTGGAGAATTAATACTCAAATAATAAAAACATATGAGTAGTTATTATGTATTAAAATACCCCATGTCCAATGTTTGCATGATATGTTAGAGAAATGGATTTTACGAAAATGAATAATTGTATATAATACAGATGTTAGAAATAGGTATTAGTATATATGTCTCTAATGGAGTTTATTCCAAATCCCATTGTATCTTGAGTGACATATATGCTTTTCTAAAGGCTGTTTATGCATACATGTATGAATTCATGAATTATTTTATGTTTTCAATACTATAAATAATCAAGGGTTTTCACTTTGTGGCTAATTAACTTGGTATGGAATTTTATGAAACTCATAGAACTACTATAAAAGAGTTTAGTGTTTATAAAAAAGGTGTTTTGGATCGACAACCCCAAGTTATTTAATATAATGGGATACATATTGGAATTAACGATTACCATTCAAAAATATTTTTTAAGATATCCAAAAGGAGTTTTGGTGATTATTTCACAAGTTATTATATAATATATAGTATAAGTTGAAATGGAACAAATTCTGTATTGTTTTAGTTAAAGTATAACATTTATGGAGATATGTTATAAACCCTTTATACAGGTGATGTAATTATGAGTATATCATATTCTATGATTTGGGTTTTATCATAGGGAACATGTCACGACCCGACCTCGGGGCCCGTGCCGTGACTACCCCAAGCCCGCCTTCCATAGGCCAGGGGCTGGCGACTAGCACCAAGGCGTAAAATCCCGGTAAACAGGGAAGGCATTGCCTTTATAAGTAAAAACCACCACAGAGTCAGCAAGCGGAAAGTAACTACAAGTGCAGAAAACTAAAGGGGGCCGGAATACAAGCCCAACTGAAAGTACAACTGAAAAAGTAAAGAACAGCAACTGAAGAAAAGACGGCGGCCTCGTGTCGTCCACTGGCAATCCCACCTGAAGGGTGGGTACAGATAGCCTCCAGGCTCCTTGGGTCCCACGTCCGCTCCGAGCACGTCCCGCCCAGTGGTCCACCTCCAGGTACCGTCCTGCTCCACGCCCCAACCGTGATCAGCGCTGTCCGTCGTCTGCATCCAACACAACAAGGTGCGGGCATAGCCCGTGCAGGGGTGAGTATAAGCTACTCAGTAAGGACCCCGAGACCCCCGAAGGTCTCCCGAAATCCGCAAAGGATATAGCACAAAAGAAAGATGCAATCACGAAGTAACATCTGACTCGACTTAGGTATATGCCCATACATATACCTAAGTCCCCAATTCTAGCTCTGCTCACGAGCTCAAGAACAACTCAATCCACGCAGGAAAGCAAGACTCAAATCCACAAGGAGAGTAAACAGTAAATCCACAAAGGATAGTTCAACACAATCCAAAAAGGAGAGTAACATAAGATTCAGCTCAACCAGGTATACTTTTTCAGATGACGTCAAAGATGATCACTAATCCATCTAAGTCGTCGGACCCACGAAGGATCGATAGGTACTAACCCCCGCAAAAGACCCACACAGGATCGGGCTCACACAGAACCTGTAGGCAGTGGCTCACACAGAACCGGTAGTAAGGACCCACATAGGATCGGGCTCACACAGAACCTGTAGCACTGATCCACGTAGGATCGCTGAGTGCAGTAGTCGACGCAGTCCACTGAGGATCTCTGCACAGTCGTCGCCGCAGTCCACGAAGGATCTCTGCTCTGCCGTCGTCGCAGTCCACCGAGGATCTCTGCTCTGCCGTCGTCGCAGTCCACGGAGGATCTCTGCTCTGTCGTCGAAGTCACAGCCAGCGCTAGGGTTCCCGCACACAGCGAGCTCGTTTAGGAGGGTCCGCTCCACGAGCCGAGAGGCTGATACATCAACTGACACGTAGTCCGAAGTTGATGTATCCAAAAGTTCCGTATCAACAACAGGATCTCAACGCAACAGACGGCGCGTCAATCGGACGCCCGGTCTGAGAGTTATTGGCATTTTCGTCCCAGGGGTCCGGTTGGTTTTTAGGGCAAAACCAACCCGACCGTACTCCGCCTGCGTCCGATCCTCAGGCGGAGTATGCCAAAAGTTCCGTCTCACTTAGAGGAAACTACCACAGCTGACGGTACGTCGATCGGACGTCCGTAGCTCAAGTTATGAGCGTTTCCGCTCCGAGGGCCCGGTTGGTTTCGTGTACGAACCAACCTGGCCGAACCCAATGTCTTCCGAAACCTTGAGTATAATATACCAAAACGACCGTATCGATCCAAGGATCGCGTAGCCGCTGACGGTTCGTCAATCGGAGGTCTCAGGCCCAAGATAGGGGCAAAAGACCGAAGAAGGCCCGAAAACGGGGGTTCTGGGCCCGGGGCGACCCGGCCCGAACCACCCCTGGGGCGGCCGAACCGGGTCGGCCAGGGCGCGGCCTGGCCGACCGGACCGGCCGGCTCGGCTTCGGCCGAGCGGCCAAAAGAACTGCCGCGGGTTTGACCCGCGGCTTGGTGGAAAACGCGGCCCCGCGAGGGGCCGCCTGTCACGCGGACGCGGCCGGGCCGCCGCGTCCCTCCCCGGTTTTGCGCGGCCGCGGAACCGGCTGCCGCCGCCGTGGCTTCAGCCGCGGCGGATCTCCTCCACGGCGGCGCGCCGGGCACCGCCGCCTCCGGCCGCCGGCGCCGCCGCGCCGGCGACCCGCGCCGCCGCCGCCTTCCGCGGGCCGCCGGAGTTGCTCTGGTGGCCCGTTTTGCCTCCCGTCTACGCCGTTGCTCCTCCCGGGGGCCGATCTTCACTGCGGGATCAACGGATCGCCTTTTCCGCACGGTTCGTCGTTGTCCGCCAAATCCGCACAACAAAAGATCGGCGGAGGGTTGCCGGGTCTTGTTCGTTAGATCCGCACCCTCTGCGTTAGTCATAAACAACGGGAGGAAAAGAAAATAATCAACAACAATTTTAATGAAATTAAAATTGTTCGAAGATCAGGTTCATTATTTTAAAAGAATAAACACGGGGAATAAAATATTCCAACATCCCTTACCTCGAAGTTGCCGTCGGACGTGAGGTCGTCGCGGAATCGCTCGTCGCGGAAGGAGGGGATCGCCGCGTCGTCGCGGAAGAGACGTTCGTCGCACCGCGGGAAAAAGCGCCGCGCCGACGATCTCCGGATATAGAACAAACGGATTTAATTAATTAAATCCGTTGTTATTGAAATTAAAAAGGGAGAAATAAACGATCTGATTCTCACCTTAGTTGCCGAACGAGGGTCGGCCGCGGAAGAAGAGGCGTCGCCGAAGAACGTCGCGGGTAGAGCTCGTCGACGTCGCAGATCACGGTGGGCGTCGTCGAATTCCGGTCGCCGGCGTTCTTCGCGTTCTTCGCGTTCTTCGCGTTCTTCGCGGAGAGGGTGGAGGCTCAGATGAATTGCACAACAAAAGCAATCCTCCAAAATAGACAAGTTGTCTATTTTATTATTTTGCCAACAAACGTAAAACGCGTAAGTAACGACCCATTAAATTCGTTGAATTAATTCAACGAATGAAACAACCCATTTAATTCACGAAATAAACCGCCCAATTAAATGGTCTGTTAAGAAATTAAAGAAAACGCGTCGGTTGACTTTTCAGTTACTTTGACGGGTTTTCGCGGGTGCGTTACTTAGCGAAAGAAACGGCGGGGCTCGTGCGGGCCCCACCTCACAAATATCCTAACAAGGGGTAGGATATTTCCGGATGGCATCCTATCCTCTTTAACTCAGTTCAAGTGGCTTCCAAGTGACTTCCAAGCAGCTTAAGTGAAATAAAATAAAGTTGTCGCACAAATTTTATTTTATTTCTGACTTAAAGCCCCAAAATTTAAAAACCACATCTGAGCAAACGCAACTCCGGAAGAGGCGTTTCTAAGAAAATACCGGCGCTGTGATTTCATCGGTGCCCTCAGAATTCGATTCCGGGCACCGGTTCAAAAGATAGAAAAACCCGCTCGTCCGTTCACTGAACGTACCCGAGCCAAACTTCGGAAATTGATTCCGGGCACACCGGGCCTCGGAATCAGGTGCCGTCTGAAGCTGCGCTCTTGTAAAATTACAAAGAAAATTAAGAAAAAAAATTTCCTTGAAATTTGCGGGTCTTTACATTACTCCCACCTCAGGGCTTTACGTCCCCGTAAAGATACATCAAAAACTAGGGGAACAAATGGGGGTACTGAGCACGCATCTGAGCCTCCCGCTCCCAAGTGATCTCATGGAGGTTCCCGTGCTGCCATCTGATGCGCACAAGAGGAATCGACCGCCCACGTAGGACCCGCTCTTGTCGATCCTCGATCTCCACTGGGAACTCCGCAAAAGTCGCCCCATCGTCCACGTCCAGCTCCCCAAAGTCGATGATGTGCGTCGGGTCGTGCACGTATCTCCTCAGCTGAGACACGTGAAAGACGTCGTGCACCCGGTGCAACTGAGGTGGTAGAGCCAGGCGATAAGCCACCTCTCCTATCCTGCTGAGGACCTGGAAAGGCCCGATGAAGCGTGGAGACAACTTGTCGACTCGGCCAAATCTCCGTAAACCACGTCGAGGTGAGACATGCAAAAAGACGTGGTCGCCATCCTCGAACTCTATTGGCCTCCGCCTCCTGTCAGCATATGACTTCTGCCAGCTCTGAGCTGTCCTCATCCTCTCCTGGATGATCTGGACCTTCTCTGTCGTGGCTCGGACCATCTCTGGTCCCACGAGTGCTGACTCCCCAGGGTCTGTCCAGCACAACGGTGATCTGCAGGGTCTGCCATACAACGCCTCGTATGGTGCCATCCCGATGGTGGAGTGGTAGCTGTTGTTGTACGCGAACTCCACCAAGGGTAGGTGGTCCTCCCAGCTGCGACCAAAGTCGAGAACACATGCACAGAGCATGTCCTCAAGTGTCTGTATGGTCCTCTCCGTCTGACCATCCGTCTGAGGGTGGAAGGCTGTGCTCAGATGGAGCCGCGTCCCGAACGCCTCCTGCAACCCCTTCCAAAGCCGGGAAGTGAAACGAGCATCTCGATCAGAGACGATAGACGATGTCACACCGTGAAGCCGTACGATCTCCTGGATGTAAAGACGTCCCAAGCTCTCCACTGAGCCCTGCTCTCCGATGGGTAAGAAGTGTGCCGACTTGGTGAGTCGGTCGACAATCACCCAAATGGAGTCGTGACCTCTGGAAGTGCGTGGAAGTCCAGTCACGAAGTCCATAGATATGCCGTCCCACTTCCACTCCGGGACCTCCAAGGGCTGTACCAAGCCTGCTGGTACCTGATGCTCTGCCTTCACCTGCTAGCAGGTGAGGCATCGTGAAACTAACTCTTCCACAGCTTTCTTCATGCCCGGCCACCAGTGCTGTCGTCTGAGATCCTGGTACATCTTCGCCACTCCGGGATGCACCGCCAAGGGAGAAGTGTGAAACTCTCTCAGCACCTCCTCTCGTAAAGCGACTGGTACGAAGGTACGTCCTCTGAAAAGGATGTCGTGCTCTGCTCCAAGGGAGAAACCATCAGGCGCCTGACCTGAGGATATCAGTGCACGCCGGGTCTCACAGTCAGCGTCCCCACGCTGAGCCTCTCTGACCCGCTGTAGAAGTGGAGGAGAGACTGTGAGAGACTGAAGAAAGGCTGCTCCGTCTCTATCCACGAAGGATATCTGTAAGGAGGCTAGCTGCTCCGTCGCCTCCTCAAGTAGCTGAATGCCCGTCCTCCTGCTGAGGGCATCGGCTACCACGTTCCCCTTCCCAGGAGTATAGACTATCTCAAAGTCATAGTCCTGGAGGAAATCAAGCCATCTCCACTGTCTCAGGTTCAGGTCCTTCTGAGAGAAGATATACCTGAGACTCTGGTGGTCAGAAAAGACTGTGAAGCGCTCGCCCATCAGATAGTGCCGCCAAGTCTTCAGAGCGAAAACCACTGCTGCTAACTCCAGGTCATGAGTGGCGTAGTTCTGCTCATGCGGCCTCAACTGACGTGATCCGTAGGCGATCACGGCCCGCTCCTGCATCAGGACGCACCCGAGTCCAGTCCCTGATGCATCGCAGTAAACTACGTATCCAACTCCCTCCTCAGGCAACCTCAAGATAGGTGCGCTGGTCAATCTCTTTCTCAGCTCCTGGAAGCTATACTGACATCTGTCTGACCACACAAAGGGTTTCCCCTTCTTCGTCAAGGCTGAGAGTGGTGCCGCAACTCTGGAGAAGTCTGGCACAAATCTCCGATAGTATCCGGCTAGGCCCAAGAAGCTCCGCACCTCCGTCACGCTCCTGGGTGGCTCCCAAGCTAGCACTGCCTCGATCTTCGCGGGATCCACTGCAACTCCCGCCTCAGAGATGACGTGCCCCAAGAAGTGGACCTCACGTAACCAGAACTGTCACTTTGAGAGCTTTCCATAAAGCTGGTGCTCTCGGAGCGTGTCTAGCACAACTCGCAGGTGGTAGGCATGCTCCTCCTCAGTCGTCGAGTATACCAAAATGTCGTCAATGAAGACCACGACAAATCGGTCGAGGTATGGCTGGAAGATCCTGTTCATGAGGCTCATGAACACTACTGGAGCATTGGTTACGCCGAACGACATAACCAAGAATTCATAATGGCCATACCGACACCTGAAGGCCGTCTTCTGCACGTCCTCGTCTCGAACTCTGAGCTGATGATAGCCTGACCGGAGGTCTATCTTCGAGAACCACCGCGCTCCCTTGAGCTGATCGAAAAGGTCATCAATCCGTGGTAGCGGATACTTGTTTCTCACTGTCACCTGGTTCAAGCGACGATAGTCGACACACAGTCGCAAGCTCCCGTCCGCCTTCTTGGCGAACAAAATCGGGGAAGCCCAGGGTGAAACACTGGGTCGGATAAACCCCTTGCTCTGCAAGTCCTCCAACTGTACCCGCAGCTCTCGAAGCTCGGCGGGGGCCATCCGATATGCTGGAGTAGATATCGGGGCTGTCCCGGGGTAAAAGTCGATGTAAAAGTCTACCTCTCTACGAGGAGGTAGCCCTGGAACGTCGTCGGGAAAAACGTCCACGTACTGGTCCACCACTGCAGGAAAAGCTGGACTCCGCACGTCCACTGCTCCTAGGATGAGGCTAGACAACTGATGAGAGATGGGCTACACTCTCCTCCGCGGAAGTCCATCCTGTGCTGCAAAGGTTCCCTTCTCGCCGGTGAAGGTAAACCTGCTCCCGTCGGTGCGAACACATCGCACCTTGCGCCTAAAACAGTCGATCTGGGCCTGAACCGTGGATAGCCAATCCATGCCCAAGATGACGTCGTAAGGCCTCGACGCCGCTACAAGGAGATCCCAGCCGAAGCTCTCGCCTCCTAGAGTAAGCTCACACTGCCGGCACCAGTGCGTAATCGTCGAGTCTGCTCCCGTAGGAGTCTCTAGCCGTAAGGATCGAGCCAACGGCTCAGTCGGAATCTCCGTGCTCCGAACAAGGGCAGAGGCTATGAAAGAGTGACTCGCCCCTGTGTCTATAAGTACTGCAGCAAGGGTGGAATAGACACAGATCGTACCTCGAATCATCTCTGGCATGTCGGGGTCGTAGGCCTCCACTGCCTGGAGCTGGGCCTGTCCCTGCCCGCCAGCTCCCTGTGGTCGAGGTGGCCCTCCTGGTGGTGGTGGGGGTAGAGCCTGGAAGCGTCGCCCACCACCCGCTGCTCGGCCAGCTCCTCTGCCTCGTCCGCCTCCTCCCTGCGGACCGCCACGGTCGACCCTCTGCCTCTGCCTGGGTGGCCCCTCCACCATTTGCTGCTCCTCTGATCGACGAGTCGGGCAGTCACGAGCCATGTGACCCTGCCCGCCGCAGGAGTAGCACAGCCTGCCTCTCGGAAGGCTGGCACTCCGCTGTGTGCCCCGCACTGCTGAGCCGGTGTCCTGAGGCCGTCTGCGTGGGGGTCTGGTCTGCCTGGACCCGAGAGTCATCCGTCGGCTACCTGCTGCCGAAGACTCAGCTACCTGCCGCCCTGCGCTAGGTCTCGCCGCTGAAGAAGGCTCTGCCAGGAAGCTCTCGATCAGGAGGGCTCTCTCCAGCACTCCCCCCTGGGTCGGAATGCTGAGGGAGATCAGCGACGCCCGAATCTCCTGTCGCAAGCCCTGCTCGAAGGTCCAGGCCCGGAAGAAGGGGTCCCGTACCATGTCGGTCGAGTAGCGAGATAGGTCAGTGAACCTCGCCGCGTACTGAGCGACCGTCATGCTGCCCTGGCGCAGCTGGAGAAGCTCCTGGATGCGCACCGCTCGGAGGGTGGCCGGGACGAACTCAGAGCGGAAGAGGCTCTCGAAGTCCGTCTAGAGCAAGGATGCCTCATCGTGAACCTGGAGCATCAAGCTCCACCATCGTCCTGCCGCCGCCTGCAGGAGGCTCGCCGCGAGAATCACCATGAGATCCGCTGGTGTCCTCACTAGCCTAAAGATCCGTACCACCGCCTCTAGCCAGTCCTCGGCGGCCTGGGGGTCCGCCTCACCGCGAAACATGGGCGGTCGCTGGCTCTGAAACTCATGCAGTGCCCTGAGGCGACGTGCATCGTCGGCGTCTGGTACTAGCAGCATCGGTGGCTCGGCGGGTAAAGCTACCGCCGGTGCCACTGCTGGCAAAGGGCCCTGCACCGAGGCCTCGTCGCTCGGTGGGCTGCCGTCGCGCCCTACACTCGGAACCCTAGCTGGCTGTCGTCGCGGGGCCATCCTGAAAAGGAGAACAAGAGCACCACAGTCAGAACAGTATACCTGGTGAGCTGGCACAAGTAATCACAAGGAAAACTTGAGACTTTCATGAAGCAGATCAGTATACCCGGTGAGCTAACACAAGTAATCCCGAAGAAGACTTGAAACACACACGCAATCAATGTTTTCATGCATTAAGTCAGAAATCAGGAGTCAGGGTCCTGGTGTACGGATACGTCGGCCGCCGCACCAACACTGGGCTCCCTGAACTGATAACCACACTCAATACACTAAACACTATTACTTCATATAGAAAGAAAAGACGATCAGAGTCTGCGGTAGAACCGACCACCTCTGATACCAATTTGTCACGACCCGACCTCGGGGCCCGTGTCGTGACTACCCCAAGCCCGCCTTCCATAGGCCAGGGGCTGGCGACTAGCACCAAGGCGTAAAATCCCGGTAAACAGGGAAGGCATTGCCTTTATAAGTAACAACCACCACAGAGTCAGCAAGCGGAAAGTAACTACAAGTGCAGAAAAGTAAAGGGGGCCGGAATACAAGCCCAACTGAAAGTACAACTGAAAAAGTAAAGAACAGCAACTGAAGAAAAGACGGCGGCCTCGTGTCATCCACTGGTAATCCCACCTGAAGGGTGGGTACAGATAGCCTCCAGGCTCCTCGGGTCCCACGTCCGCTCCGAGCACGTCCCGCCCAGTGGTCCACCTCCAGGTATCGTCCTGCTCCACGCCCCAACCGTGATCAGCGCTGTCCGTCGTCTGCATCCAACACAACAAGGTGCGGGCATAGCCCGTGCAGGGGTAAGTATAAGCTACTCAGTAAGGACCCCGAGACCCCTGAAGGTCTCCCGAAATCCGCAAAGGATATAGCACAAAAGAAAGATGCAATCACGAAGTAACATCTGAATCGACTTAGGTATATGCCCATACATATACCTAAGTCCCCAATTCTAGCTCTGATCACGAGCTCAAGAACAACTCAATCCACGCAGGAAAGCAAGACTCAAATCCACAAGGAGAGTAAACAGTAAATCCACAAAGGATAGTTCAACACAATCCACAAAGGAGAGTAACATAAGATTCAGCTCAACCAGGTATACTTTTTCAGATGACGTCAAAGATGATCACTGATCCATCTAAGTCGTCGGACCCACGAAGGATCGATAGGTACTAACCCCCGCAAAAGACCCACACAGGATCGGGCTCACACAGAACCTGTAGGCAGTGGCTCACACAGAACCGGTAGTAAGGACCCACATAGGATCGGGCTCACACAGAACCTGTAGCACTGATCCACGTAGGATCGCTGAGTGCAGCAGTCGACGTAGTCCACTGAGGATCTCTGCACAGTCGTCGCCGCAGTCCACGAAGGATCTCTACTCTGCCGTCGTCGCAGTCCACCGAGGATCTCTGCTCTGCCGTCGTCGCAGTCCACGGAGGATCTCTGCTCTGTCGTCGAAGTCACAGCCAGCGCTAGGGTTCCCGCACACAGCGAGCTCGTTTAGGAGGGTCCGCTCCACGAGCCGAGAGGCTGATACATCAACTGACACGTAGTCCGAAGTTGATGTATCCAAAAGTTCCGTATCGACAACAGGATCTCAACGCAACAGACGGCGCGTCAATCGGACGCCCGGTCTGAGAGTTATTGGCATTTTCGTCCCAGGGGTCCGGTTGGTTTTTAGGGTAAAACCAACCCGACCGTACTCCTCCTGCGTCCGATCCTCGGGCGGAGTATGCCAAAAGTTCCCTCTCACTTAGAGGAAACTACCACAGCTGACGGTACGTCGATCGGACGTCCGTAGCTCAAGTTATGAGCGTTTCCGCTCCGAGGGCCCGGTTGGTTTCGTGTACGAACCAACCCGGCCGAACCCAAAGTCTTCCGAAACCTTGAGTATAATATACCGAAACGACCGTATCGATCCAAGGATCGCGTAGCCGCTGACGGTTCGTCAATCGGAGGTCTCAGGCCCAAGATATGGGCAAAAGACCGAAGAAGGCCCGAAAACGGGGGTTCTGGGCCCGGGGCGACCCGGCCCGAACCACCCCCGGGCGGCCGAACCGGGCCGGCCCGACCCGGCTATGCCGGGTCCGGTCCGGCCGGGGCGCGGCCCGGCCGACCGGACCGGCCGGCTCGGCTTCGGCCGAGCGGCCAAAAGAACTGCCGCGGGTTTGACCCCCGGCTTGGTGGAAAACGCGGCCCCGCGGGGGGCCGCCTGTCACGCGGGAGCGGCCGGTCCGCCGCGTCCCTCCCCGGTTCCGTGCGGCCGCGGAACCGGCCGCCGCCGCCGCGGCTTCAGCCGCGGCGGATCTCCTCCACGGCGGCGCCCCGGGAGCCGCCGCCTCCGGCCGCCGGCGCCGCCTTCCGCTGGCCGCCGGAGTTGCTCCGATGGCCCGTTTTGCCTCCCCTCTGCGCCGTTGGTCCTCCCAGGGGCCGATCTTCACTACGGGATCAACGGATCGCCTTTGCCGCACGGTTCGTCGTCGTCCGCCAAATCCGCACAACAAAAGATCGGAGGAGGGTTGCCGGGTCTTGTTCGTTAGATCTGCACCCTCCGCGTTAGTCATAAACAACGGGAGGAAAAGAAAATAATCAACAAAAAATTTAATTAAATTTAAATTGTTCGAAGATCAGGTTCTTTATTTTAAAAGAATAAACACGGGGAATAAAATATTCCAACATCCCTTACCTCGAAGTTGTCGTCGGACGTGAGGTCGTCGCGGAAGGAGGGGATCGTCGCGTCATCGCGGAAGAGACGTTCATCGCACCGCGGGAAAAAGAGTCGCGCCGACGATCTCTGGATTTAGAACAAACGGATTTAATTAATTAAATCCGTTGTTATTGAAATTAAAAAGGGAGAAATAAACGATCCGATTCTCACCTTAGTTGCCGAACGAGGGTCGGCCGCCGAAGAAGAGGCGTCGCCGAAGAACGTCGCGGGTAGAGCTCGTCGACGTCACAGATCACGGTGTGCGTCGTCGAATTCCGGTTGCCGGCGTTCTTCGCGTTCTTCGCGTTCTTCGCGTTCTTCGCGGAGAGGGTGGAGGCTGAGAGGAATTGCACAACAAAAGCAATCCTCCAAAATAGACAAGTTGTCTATTTTATTATTTTGCCAACAAACGCAAAACGCGTAAGTAACGACCCATTAAATTCGTTGAATTAATTCAACGAATGAAACAGCCCATTTAATTCACAAAATAAACCGCCCAATTAAATGGTCTGTTAAGAAATTAAAGAAAACACGTCGGTTGACTTTTTAGTTACTTTGACGGGTTTTCGCGGGTGCGTTACTTAGCGAAAGAAACGGCGGGGCTCGTGCGGGCCCCACCTCACAAATATCCTAAAAAGGGGTAGGATATTTCCGGATAGCACCCTATCCTCTTTAACTCAGTTCAAGTGGCTTCCAAATGACTTCCAAGCAGCTTAAGTGAAATAAAATAAAGTTGTCGCACAAATTTTATTTTATTTCTGACTTAAAGCCCCAAAATTTAAAACCACGTCTGAGCAAACGCAACTCCGGAAGAGGCGTTTCTAAGAAAATACCGGCGCTGCGATTTCATCAGTGCCCTCAGAATTCGATTCCGGGCACCGGTTCAAAATATAGAAAAACCCTCTCGTCCGTTCACTGAACGTACCCGAGCCAAACTTCGGAAATTGATTCCGGGCACACCGGGCCTCGGAATCAGGTGCCGTCTGAAGCTGCGCTCTTGTAAAATTCCAAAGAAAATTAAGAAAAAAAATTTCCTTGAAATTTGTGGGTCTTTACAGAACACTAGACCAATTATAGGATGACAATTTTATAACTTTAGATGTATCATTTCATATGATATAATAATGTCATATCCATTACCTTGTTAATATTGTAAGATCATATTATAGGCATTAATATGAGGAATTATATCATAAAATTTACATAACATCGTGTGATTTAGAACTAGAATTTAAACATCAATTGACAATATTTAGATCTTTTTCACATGGGATATATGTAATATTTATATTGTATATAGAAAAATTGAGTGATTAGTTATATGTTATGTAACATATATATAAATAAATTGAAACTTGAGGAGAATACTTGTGGGATATATAATTTGGTAGTACCCAATGTAATGGGTTTTTTGAGCTATCTCCTTCCTCTATATGGTTCTCTATGTCATAGATATCCCATCCTCTATCATTTTATACCTATTGTAGTTTCATACCATGGATGTTTCGAGTGTCCTTATTGAGCATTGTGTGATTTAGGTTAGCCCAAGGATACACTATAGGGAGAAGCTTATATTGGATATTTCAGTTGATATTCATTATATACAGATCAAATTCAACATTAACATCTATCCTTATTGAATGGTACACGTTCTACATTTTGTTTATGAATGGTTATTATTTTATATAGAATGGTGATTTTGGGATTTTGGTTTATATTTTCTTCCACTTCATTGATCATGTTTTTTTGGTTCCTTAGAAACCACTCAGTGTCTCCCCACTAAAACCAAACATAGATTTCAACTAGTAAAAATACATATTCACAAAGAAATTATAATTGAAAATTATGTCAAAATTAATAATGTTTTAGTTTAAAAATAAAATACATGCATAAATATTCCATGGTAATTGAAAATAATCACTAGGTATTTTCATTGAAATTTTATATTATAATTTTAGATGTTTCAATTGAAAAATAAATTTAAAGATTAAATTTATATAGTTATATGAAAACATCCTTTGTGAATTTTTATTCAAAACTATTGTTTTAATTTTATCGGAATCCATTACAAATTATTATTTAATAATATATTTTCATTGGTAACTAATAATTTTGAAAAATAATTTTCATTGAATTTTTTTATTAGAAATTTGAAATGTTCCACTGGAAATTAAATTTCAAGATGAAATATTCACTGGTAAATAGAGACATTAGATAATAAATTGTAGTTATAAGTTTCACTTCAATATTCCACTTTAATTGTAATGTTGATATTTCTATTGAATATTTTCTACTAGTATTATAAACTTCAATTTTAAACATAAAATGTAATTTTGAAGTGAAGTTTTTATTTCAATATTTATGATAAAAAATCACAAGTTTGTAATCACAACTGAATTATTAATAAAAAAATATAAATATACTCATTTCATGTGAAGTACATTTTTTACTATAAAAAAGTTTCGATATTTTCATCATTGAGAAAGGGTGGACCTTTATTAACACTTTTTTATACTAATAAATACCCCTCTCAGCATCAATAATAAGAATTTAGTGTTATAAATCAAGGAATAGAGAATTAGAAGCCATAATTAATAAATAATAGGTGAAGTAAAATTACAAAATAAAAACCCTACTAGATTTATGAGAATGAAAATATAAATGTTTTTATTTATTTTAAAACTAATTTTTAGAATAATGGGTTTAGTTAATATAATTATAGATTAAGCTATTACATAATATTACATGAGAAGAAGGATATACTATTAAAACATAAAAAATATTTAAAATTTTAATTTATAAAATTAATATATTAGTATTTAAAGGATAATTAAATATGTAAGTTATAATAACCAGTATATTATTTATTAATAATAATTAACAAATTTTAAAATAATTTAAAATGAATAAAATGAACTTTAAGACATTACAGCCACACCATGTGTGAGAATGTCATTGGGTTCTTCCAACATGTAAAAAATTATTACATGATTTTTTATAGATTTTAATGATATTATGAGTATCTTTTCATTATTTCTATCATGTTATGTATATTTTTAATAAAGAAACACTTTTAAAATTAAAAAATGTAATTTGTGATATTTTGATGACACCATGAATCAAAATGGCATAGAATGCCTTCCAACATATCACAAATGAATCTATGATCATTTTCTTATAGTTTAAAAATAAAATGATATTGTTTTTAATTTTTGACCATGTGATGTACATTTCTATCTATAATATAAATTTAAAATTTAAAACACATAATTTTTATTATTTTAACTAAATTTCGCATCAAAATTATTTGATCTTTATTTATAAATTTAATGGTTCAATATATGACAATTATCATTGCATTTAAAGAATATAATGATCTTAATTTATTGGTTTTCAAAATATAATTTACATTTTTATCTTATAAATAACATAAAAATAAAAAATTAACCTTAGGTCATTCTGGAAACCCCAAAATTTTAAATCAATTGAAACTTATACTTATACCTCATAACTAAATCATAGGACATTCTCATGGTGGTTCAGGGAATTATGATATTTTTTACTTAATTTTGATCATCTAATGCATGTTTTGAACAAAAATGTGATATTAAAAATTTTAATTATGTAATCTTTCTTATTATGATTGCCACACATGTTGGAATTAAGATAGGTTGACTTATATATGTCAAAAGTAAATCAATGATGACTTTTATAGAGTATAGTGATGTTTTGAGAAATATTTCTAGTATATTACTATATAATTATGTTTTTATTTAAAATTTCAATTTTAAATTTTAAAAAATATTTTTTAATCATTATAAACACGAAATTCATGGAATGATGTGGGGTTTTTTAAAATATATATGGCATCCTGCCTTTTTAATACATAAATTTTCATTACATTTTACATACAGAAGATCTTAAAAGTCTAGTGTTTTGGAAATCAGGAACAATAAAACATTAATACAACATAAAACATTCTTCTAAACCACTTGTAGGGCTTCATCATAGGTTCATCCTACATACAACTAATTCATCTCATATCCTGGAGACATACATCAAAGGAAAGGGTGAGCATAAGGCCTAGTAAGGGTAAACAAGGGAATCAGTTTACCTGTGTTAGTAATAAGAACTTGAATAACAACATAAAGACATGAGCAATGGAAGTATATGTATATTATAATGAAAATAACTTGGAACATAACTTGAATAAGTGGCTTCAAAATTTCATATAGACATTCATGAACATATCACCAAGGTTCATCCCCAAGGTGTCATAAAAATTACAAAGTTTATTCACCAAGATATCGTGAAACTTGTCATCTTAGAGATTAATTATTTACCCAATGCATTAGAGTGCTATCCGGGCTCACCCTTAATATTTATTTACTTTAATTTTATTCTTATATATCATAATCAAACATTTTATAAATAGACCATAGATAATTAAAGAAATGGGTTTCATTTCAAAATCGTGATGTTTTAAAAGTTCTTAAAAATAAGATCATTATATCATTTATAACCCATGTAAAGGGAGTGAGGTTTATATGTATGTCAATTTAAAAATAAAATATATCATTTTTATATATTTATAAACACTCATATAAATAAAATAGGTCTGGGTATTCACATAAATAAACAAGAGAATTTCTTCAGAGAAAGAGATAGAAATTTTGAGATGAAATTTCTGCAGCATAATGGCTATAAAACATAGTTTTAGAAAACATTTAAAAGAGAGGGGAAAAGGGTAACCCACTCATTAATAATACAGTATGGGTACATAATATGATCATGGTATGGATATTTTAATGACATAACACATAAAAAGGAACATGAAATAAAAGAGAAGATGTGATTTCCTTTATGAGAAATTTGGCAGCCTAACGGCGTCACTTAAAAATTCAGAATTCAAATTGATGAGAGCAGAAAGGATCTCTAAACAATTGGACATAAAATTTAAAGTAATGGTAACATATAATAACATGACCTTAACATAAATATATGGAATCTAAAAGACACAACATAAAGGAAGTCATGACTTAAAAGAGGAGGGTGAAAGATTCCCTTACCTTGAAGAGTAACTTCAAAAGAATGATGTTCGGGACCTTGGGAGGCTTTACGGAACATTGGGAGGACTCCTTGGGAGGTAAGTAGACCATAACTTCGTTGAAAAGGATTTTTAAATGAAATTAATGAGGGAATGTCTTGGTATTTATAGGAGAAGTGAGGGGATAAGTCATTAATGGCCAAGGGACACCTCATCGGTGGTATTGGAAAAACCATGGGTTTTCCCATGGTATTTTCTCATGGTATTGTCCAATTGGGACACCTAATACCTTATCATACTATTAATAATTCGACCAGAATGATTACATAATTATTACATCCTTAATGATGTCATTAAACACCCAAAACTAAAAACTGTATTTTCACTATTCAACGAGAATTCATTTTTTTCAGAAAAATACCCAAAAATCACCTTAACCTAATATCGATGTTATGAATTAAAAACTGAACTCCATTTTATAAAAATATTTTTAAAAATATTTTTAATTTAATTTTTAATTAAAAAACCATTATTCACTAGAAAAAACTATTACTTGACTAATAATTTCTAAACACAGATATTTACCTATTTTATTGAATCACATTACATAATCAATGTGACTAATTTATATTAATACTTTCTTAAGTGAGGTTACTTAATCCATTTTGTCATATAACTAATCATAAGCGTAAAATCACTATTCATGATTTACTATTCTCCAAAAATTAAGTTGATCTTATTAGACTCCAAATTTTTTACTGAACATAACTATAGAAGACCATTTTTTGAAAATAATTACACATTATAAATTATTTAAGGTTTACATAAATATTTTAAAATATTCCCTTTTTTAAACATCAATAATATACATCCTATATTTATCCGTACATTTGAAAATTCACAAACTTCACCATAAGAAGAAATCACAATTTTTATTTATATCAAAGGATTACATAAGGAAGATAATGTCTCATTACATAGCTCCTTATAACACCAACATAGGACCTAAGTGTAAGGTGTGCTAATGTGATAGAATCTTGGGGCCGCTCGGCCAAAATTGTCTGAGTGGTGATTTCTATCAGTTTGAACTTCTCACGAAGGCAATTCTGTTCAAGCTTCACACGATGAAGTTTGGCTTGGGTTTGGTCCAGAGAAAAGCCCAATGGTGCTACCTCCTTCCTGAGTTCCGTCATATGTCCTTTGATCGGCCCGAGACTACTGGATGGGGCCATCGAATCTTCTTTCTATATTAATTAACCAATATCACTTGTATTTATAAACAAAAAATTGCAACGTTAATATTTTTTCTTCCAACGGTCATATTGACCAACGGTCGAAACCCAATGGTCTCATTTAATTATACTCACTTCATTAATTAAAGAATATAGTTTTTTTGAGTATAAAAATAAAATAACACATAAAATTTAGGAAACAAAAATTAATAAAAGTTCGGGTTGTTACATTGTTCCCCCCTTAAGAAATTCCGTCCCTGAAAATTTTAACTCATACCCTTAGAGGAGAAAAGGTGTGGGTACTTCTGCCTCATAGACTCCTCTAGTTCCCGCATGGCTTCTTCATATTTGTGGTTCATCTATAACACCTTAAAAAGGTGGGTAGTCTTGTTGCGTAGAACCTTGTCTCTACGATCCAAGATCTCCACCAGATGCTCCTCATAAGAGAGGTCATGTTCCAGTTGTACCACCTCTAGGTTTAGTACATGTGAAGGGTCAGGTATGTATTTCCTCAAGAGGGATACATGGAAGACATCATGAACTTGTGCTATATTTATAGGAAGTTCAAGCCGATAGGCCACTTCTCCCACGTGATCAAGGATTTCATAGGGGCTAGTTTACTTAGGGATGAGATTCCATTTCTTCCCAAACCTCATGACTCTCTTCCAAGGTGAAATTTGAAGAAATACCTTGTCACCGACATCAAACTCCAAGTCCCTTCGACAGATGTCGGCATAGCTCTTTTTCCAACTCTGAGAAGCCTTAATGTGTTATTGTATGGCATTGACTTTTTCTGTCATCTCTTGCAAAAGATAAGTCCCAAGAATCTTTCTCTCACTAGCTTTATCCCAACAAGTAGAAGTTCTACATCGCTTCCCATATAGATCTTCATAGGGTGCCATTTGAATGCTAGAGTGGAAGCTATTTTTTTAAGAGAACTCAACTAAAGGTTGATGTTGATCCCATCCACCATTAAATTTCATTGAGCACGTTCTCAACATGTCCTCAAGTGTTTGAATAGTCCTTTAAAATTGGCCATTAGTTTGAGGTGATATTCCGTACTAAAATTCAATTCAGTGCTTAGAGAATGTTGAAGACTTCTCCAGAATTTTGATTTAATCCTTGGACCACGATCAGATATGATAGAAAGTAGAACTCCATGCAGACTTACCACTTCCTTCATGTAAATCATGGAATGTTTATCAAGAGATAAATCTTTCCGAATGGAGATAAAATGGGAAGTCTTTGTGAGACGGTCCAAAATAACCCATATCACATTGTTTCCTTTGTATGTTCTTAGAAGACCAGTGATGAAGTCCATAGTGATATTGTCCCACTTACATGCTGGTATGGGTAGTGGTTGCAATACCCCCTTTAGGAAGGTTTCACTCTGCCTTCACTTTCTGACATACTAGGCACCTTGAAGTGTAGTCAGTAATCTCTCTTTTCATATTATCCCACTAATAATGGTCATGAATGCCCCTATACATTTTTGTGCTTCTAGTATGTATATGGAAAGTAGATCTATGAGCTTCATCCATCAGCTCCTTATTTATTTCTGGAATAGATGGAACACATTGTCTTGTATGAAATTTCAGTACACCTTCTTAATCAATATTGAACTCTAGAAATTTCCCATCCTTTATAGCCTCAAACTTCTAATGTAACAAAGGATATTCTTTTTGTTCTTTCTTGATCTTCTCTATTAATGATGGTTGAGAAATCATTTGTGTTAGGGTTGATGATGTCCCTTCCCTTATAATTACCACGTCCAACTTTACTAGGTCATTGATCAATGGATCTCTTTGAATCTGCATCATGGAAAGAACAATAGGGTCTTTCCTATTTAATGCATCAGCGACTTTGTTTGCTCTTCTAGGATGATAATTAATTGAACCATCATAGTCTTTAAGAAGTTCTAACCATCTCTTTTGTCTCATGTTCAATTCCTTTTGTGTGAAAATATACTTCAAACTTTTATGGTTTGTGTATATATCACATTTCTCCACATAAAGATAGTGCTTCCATATATTCAGAGCAAAAACGACTGCATCCAGCTCCGGATCATGCATAGGATAATTCTCCTCACGAGTCTTCAACTATCGAGATGCATAAGCAATGACCTTATCATTTTGCATGAGGATGCACCCAATCCCTTTTACATATGAATCACTAAAAAAAATGAATACTTCTCCACTTGAGGGCAGAGTTAACACGAGTGTAGTAACCAATCACTTCTTCAGATCTTGGAAACATTCCTTACACTCCATTGTCCAGAGGAACTTGATCCCTTTTCGAGTTAACTGGGATAATGGATTAGAAATTCATGAAAAGTTTTTCAAAAATCTCTTATAATATCCTGCTAATCCAAGAAAACTATGAATCTCAGTTATTATTTTAGGTTGAGGCCACTCCTCTACAACTTTTGTCTTTACAAGGTCAATTGTGATTCGTTCATTGGTCACAGTGTGCCCCAAGAATGAAAATTATTGTAACCAAAATTCACATTTGCTGAACTTCCCAAAAAGCCTCTCCTTCCATAGAGTTTTCAAAATATCCCTTATATGATCCTCATGCCCCTTGTGACTTTTGAAAAATATCATAATATCATCAATAAAAACTACCACAATGTTATCAAGGTTGTCCTTAAAGACTCTATTCATCAGATCCATAAAAATAGAAGGTGCATTAGTCAGTCTTTTGGGCATAACAACAAACTCATAATGCCCATATCTTGATCGAAAGGCACTTTTTGGAATATCTTCTTTCCTCACCCTCAATTGATGATAACCAAATAGAAGATCAATCTTAGAGAAGAATTGAGCCCCATGAATTTGGTCAAATAAGTCATCAATTCTTGGAAGAGGGTATTTTTTCTTTAATGTGATCTCGTTGAGTTCTCTATAATCAATGCATAGCCACATCGATCCATCCATCTTCTTTACAAATAGAACAGGTGCTCCCCAAGGAGACACACTCTATCGAATAAACCCCTTCTCCAAAAGATCTTGGATTTGTTTCTTTAATTCTTCTAGCTCCACATTTTCCATCCCATATTGGGTCTTTGATATCGGATGAGATCCAAGTATGAGTTCAGTTGAGAACTCTACCTCTCTTTCTGGGGGAGGTCCAGGCAGCTCCTCAGGAAATACGTCAACATATTCCTGGATGATGGGGACAATTTCTATCCTTAAACTCTCATCTCCTTCTTCTTATTCACCAATAAAATACATAAAGAAGGATATAGGGGGTTTCTCTAGACAAATATCAGGTTGATATATCTCTCCTTAGAAGATAACTGTAGGTTTTTCATTTAAGACTACTGAGATTTCCTTTCTTCTGCATTTGATCTTAGAATTATACTTTGAGAGTCAGTCCATCCCTAGTATAATATCAAATTCCAACATGGGAATGACTACTGGATTTGTGATAAGATTTTTCTCGATAAAGTAAATACTATATTTTCTAAACACTTATGATGCTTGGATAATCCCCCCAGGATTCTTGACTGATAACTCTACTTTTAGAAAATTGGGGGTTGATTCTAAATTCATTGCAAACTTGGAGGAAATAAAGGAATCCATGGAACCAGAATCAAACAAAGTACTTACTGGATTTGATATAACAACAAGAGTACCTTCTACCACATCATTTGGAGCTTCGACTTCAGATTTCGTGATAGAAAAAGCACGACCTTGATCCCTTGGCCTTTTCTGAGGCTGATGGTGGTTCCCCTCCACTGCCCTCGGATTTGGACAATTATTGGAAAAGTTCTCATGTTTTCCACGATTAATGCACTGGAAATCAGGTAGGGCCTGCACCATCTTCCCCTTGTCTTTAGTGTTTGTAAGTTGAGGTTTCACCTCACTATGATAATTCCTTAAAATATGGCCATCTCTTTCACACTTGTAGCATTTCCCACTCCCGAGCAGGTAGTTCCCCGAATGCTTCATCCTACATTTATTAAACATGGAAAGTTTCACTTTCTTGCCTCCACATCCCTGATCGAAGGTCCTCCCTAAGCTGGGCTCCATAGATCTCTTCTTTTCATTGGATTTATGAGACCACTGTGTCTCACCAAACTCCAACTCAACTTTCATCGCACTCTGCACGATCTCTGCATAGCTATCATAGTCTCGGTTGGATAGATTCTTCTGCAGATAAGGTCTTAGTCCACCGAAGAATTTATAAACCTTACCATTTAGATCCATGACAAAGATAGAGGTATATCATGAAATCCTTGTGAAGTTAATTTCGTAGTGTCCCACGGATTCATTCCCCTTCTGCTTCAGCTTGAAAAACTCCTTCTCCATCCCTATTCTCATCGAATGAGAGAAATACTTACTGAAAAGGATCCCTCTAAACTCTTGCCACTCCATAGCTTCAACTTCCACTCTTTTCCTTGTGTTTTTAATCAGTATCCACCATTGATCATCTTCTCCTTCTAAGAGATAGACAGCCAGGGTGACCTTCTCTTTCTCTGAATAGCGGATTATAGAAAATATCTTCTCGATGGAGCTGATCCACTGCTCAAAAATCAATGGGTCAGTTGATCCACTTAAGGTTGGTGTTCGTTGACACATAAAGGATGCAACAGAATGTTGTTACCTTCATGGTGAGTTTGGTCTATTAGCTTGATTCAAGTAATTTCCCATAAGTTGAGTCAGTTGTTTCATCATTCGAATGAATGTTTCCATTCCGGCTTCCATCAGAGGGTCGTCAGTGCATGGTCCATTGTGGTCACCATTTGAACAGTTCCTCCTATTGCCCTCCATTTTCTAAAAGAATAAAATCTTAGTGAGAAACTGATTTCATTTAAAAAACTTTTAACTATAAAGTATTCTATGTCTAAAACTTCATGCTTAATTAATTACATTTATCTATAATTCCTTAATAATGATTCATAAAAATCTTGCAATTAAACAAATATATCCCCCTGGAGTGTTCTAACCAAGAGTGCAGCAAGGCCCGTTGTCATGTACCCGATCTCTTTCGAGTCTAGCTCAAAGTGGTGTTTTCGGGTTTTACTCCTATGTACATTTGTGCCAGAGCCACCTCTACCTGCTCGTATCCAGACATGGATATATTTTCTTGATAAAACACTTACTCAATACTCACCAAAATACCATGAAGTTTTCCTATATTTAAACTTTAATATAGGGTTATTCCTAAATTTTTCATATCCTAATTTCCATAAATAACAAAACTATCCATCGATACCAACTATGGCATCCCGCCTTTTTAATACATAACTTTTCATTACATTTTACATATAGAGGATATTTAAAGTCTAGTGTCTTGGAAATCAGGAACAATAAAACATGAATACAACATAAAACATTATTATAAACCACTTTTAGGGATTCATCATATGTTCATCTTATGTACAACTACTGCATATCATATCCAGGATACATACATCAAAGGAAAGGGTGAGCAGAAGGCCCAATAAGGGTAAACAAGGGAATTAGTTTACATGTGTTAACAATAAGAACTTTAAAAACAACATAAAGACATGAGCAATGGAAGTATAGGCATATCATAATGAAAATAAATTGGAACATAACTTGAATATGTGGATTCAACATTTCATTTATACGTTCATGAACATATCACCAAGGCCCATCCCCAAAGTGTCATAAAAATTACCAAGGTTATTCACCAAGGTATCGTGAAACTTGTCATCTCTAGAGATTAATTCTTTACCCAATTCATTGGAGAGATATCAGGTAGAACCCTTAATATGTATTTAATTTCATGTG
This sequence comes from Viscum album, assembly GCA_963277665.1. NCBI lineage: Eukaryota > Viridiplantae > Streptophyta > Magnoliopsida > Santalales > Viscaceae > Viscum > Viscum album. The sequence goes on along the minus strand of OY728129.1, from coordinate 520,256,446 downwards.
AGACACATTTATCATAATCAAACATTTCATAAATAACCCATAGAGAATAAAATAAATGGGTTTCATTTCAAAATTATGACGTTTTAAAAGTTTATAAAAATAAGATCATTATATCATTTATAACCCCTGGAAAGGGAGTGATGGTTATATGTATGTTAATTCAAGAATAAAATATATCATTTTTATATATTTATTAACATTCGTAGAAATTAAATAGGTCTTGTTTTTCACATATATAAACAATATAATTTCTTGAGAGAAAGTGATAGAAAGTTTGAGACGAAATTTCTGCAGCATAACAGCTATATAACATGGTTTTAGAAAACATTGAAAAGAGAAGGAACAAGGGTCAGCCACTCATTAATAATAAGGTATGGGTATAGAATAAGATCATGGTATGGATATTTGAATTACATAACACATGAAAAGGAAACATGAAAGAAAAGAGAAGATGTGATTTTCTTTTACGAGAAATTCAGCAGCCTAACAACGTCACTTAAAAAATTAGAAATCAAATTGATGAGATCAGAAAGGGTCTCTCAACAATTAGACATTAAATGGAAAGTAATTATAACATATAATAACTTACCCTTAACATAAATATATGGAAACTAGAAGACACAACATAAAGTAAGTCATGACTTAATAGACGAGGGTGAAAGATCCCCTTACCTTGAAGAGTAACTTCGAAAGCTTGATGTTCAGGACCTTGGGAGGATTGAGGGCGCCTTGGGAGGACTCCTTGGGAGGTAAGAAGACAAAAACATCATTTAGGAGTATTTGGAAATGAAATTAATGAGGTAATGTCTTGGTATTTATAGGAGACGTGAGGGGACAAGTCATTAATGGCCAAGGGACACCTCATTGGTGGTATTGGAAAAACCATGGACTTGGCCGTGGTATTTGCCCATGGTATAGGACACTTGGAAAAACTCATACCTTATCTTACTATTCATAAGTCGACCAGAATGATTTCATAATTATTACATCCTTAATGATGTCATTAAACACCCGAAACTAAAAACTGTATTTTCACTATTCACCAAAAATTCATTTTTTTCAGAAAAATCCCCAAAATCACCTTAACCGAATATCAATGCTCTGAATTCAAAAATGAACTCAATTTTATAAAAATAATTTTCTAAATATTTTTAATTTAATTTTTAATTAAAAAAACACTATTCACCTGAAAAAACTAATACTTGACTAATATTTTTTGAAACAGTTATTTACCTATTTTATTGAATCACATTACTTAATCAAGGTGCCTAAATTATATCAATACCTTCATAAGTGAGGTTACATAATCCATTTTCTCACATTACTTATCATAAGCATAAAATCACTATTCATAGTTTACTATTCATCAAAATTTAATTTGATCTTATTAGACTCTAAATTTCTTACTAAACATAACTGTAGAAGACCATTTTTTAAAAATCATTACACATTATTAATTATTTAAGGTTTATATAAATATTTTAAAATATCCCTTTTTTTCTAAACATCAATAATATACATCCTATATTTATCCGTACGTTTGAAAATTCACAAACTTCACCATAAGAAAAATCACAATTTTTATTTATATCAAAGGATTACATAAGGCAGCTAAGGTCTCATTATATATCCACTTATAACACCAGCATAGGACCTAAGTGTAAGGTGTGCTAATGTGATAGAATATTAGGGTAGCTCGGCCAACATTACCCGAGGGGTGATTTCTATCAGCTTGAACTTCTCACGAAGTCGATTCCATTCCAGCTTCACATGATAAAGATAGGCTTGTGTTTGGTCCAGAGCAAAGCCCAATGGTGCTACCTCCTTCCCGAGTTCCATCAGATGGGCATCGATCGGCCCGAGACTACTGTATGCAGCCATCGAATCTTCTTTCTGTATTAATTAACCAAGATCACTTGTATTTATAATCAAAAAAATTGTAACGTTAAGAGTTTAGCTTCCAACGGTCATATTGACCAAAAGTCAAAACCCAACGATATCATTTAATTATAATCACTTCATTAATTAAAGAATATAGTTTTGTTGAATATAAAAATAAAATAACACACAAAATTTTAGAAACAAAAATTAATAAAAGTTCGGGTCGTTACAATATAAAACATTAATCTATGATTTTTTGGATAATAAATCATGAAAAATCATGAATTTTTTCTTTTTTTTAACAAGGGACACGTGTTTTTGATGAACATAAAACAAAATATGGATAAATTCACTTAGATAATGTAAAAAAATTAAACCATGGAATGATATTTGGTTCATTGTTATTGGCTAGAAATGGATCAAATGGTAATTATACTTGTTTTTTTGATAATTGGAGCTCCTTTTATAGTTTTTTAGTATATGAAACATATTTTTCAGTATCATTTATCTTTTACAAATAAATAACAACAGTTATGAGTTAACCCATCCATGAAATACAAAATTATTACATCATTATACTAAATTATACATTAAAAATAAAAAATAATTCACACCCCTTAACACAATGGTTTAGTTTCATTAGATATTATCTATATATACTTATTATTATAAAACACATTATACATTTCATTGATAAAATAAATCACACCTATCTAGATTATCAACATGCCCTACATAGTATTATTTATCATTTATTGGGGAATAAAAGACATAATAAAATAGTGGTCTTAAGAACTCAGTAAATTTTAAAAATAGTAGGTATAAATTGAATCAAAAAAAGGTAATCATGAATAAGATAATGAATAAGTTAGATTGAAATGAACATATTGGTATGAAATGATAATCAAAAAATCATACCCAAATTAATATTAACCATGTAACACATAACATGAATGATTATATAAAGCTATTAAATAAAATGGGAATGTAGTAGACACCTAATAATATAAAATCAGAAATTATTCTATAGTTAACCTCAATGAAATTAAAATCATAGTATACTAGGATAACCACCAATGTATCATAACATAATATAATGGGTTGACCAACCATGTCCCATAACATTATAATATCATGAGATATAAATTGAGTGGCCATGTGTGGTTCAATCACTATAGGGATCAATGATCTCTTTATTTTATGGGTAACACACAAGGATTTACAAGTTTCAACCAAAAATAATTCTCCTTATGAAGATTGGTTGGTCCCTCTAATCAAAGATTCCCCACAATAATCCCATTTGGTTACACTAAGGGATTTTCTAGTCCTATTAGTATAGTATATCACTGCGATCCTAATCAAAATTTTAAATAGATTTTTACACATTCCATAACCCTCTATAAATTTTTGATTTTAACCAAGAATTTTGTTCTTTTACACTGGGTATTTTATGGGCATCATGATTTACATATTATTGGGATCATTATGGAAGGAAGTTTTTTTGTTACTTAAAGAAGTTTGTGTTGATATTTTTTTCATTATAACAAAATCTATTTACATTGTACGTTTTTTGTGATCAGATAATATGAACAACATGTGGCATTATAAATTGAAAATAATACATATATTTGACCAGAAATTACACTAGCTCTATTTTTCTATTATGAATAATTTTTGTGGAAGAACATCTATTTTGGACTCACCTTGGGTCCAAAATTTATGTTTCAATCATAATGAGTTGTATCGGAATCTGAATTTATCCATACTAAATTTATTATTATTTTATAATTTGTATGTTTTCAAATATCATATGTTGTCTATAAAAATTTTGATTAAATGATTTTGAAATAAAGGGGGAGAAGAAGGAATTTATATGATCCTATGTCGATCCTAATGTTCTTAGTGTTACGAAGAAATCATTATATAATAAGGATGTTGTCAATAAATAATGGGGATGATGTTTTTGAAGAACTGATTGATTGATCCATCGCACTATCCAAACCATCAGACTGTCCAATTAACCAATTGAATAAATGGTAATGATAAATAGATATTTTTAGAGAAACTGAAAAAATAATTTTTTTGTTGATACCAGTCCATCGGATGTAGAGTGCCACATCGAAAGTAGATTTATTATGAATGTGTGGATTGTTGGGATCAATGAACCAAATGTAAGTAGTGGCTGATGAACCGAATGATAAACAATAATGTTTTTTTGTTCTTCAATTAGTTCAAGAGTCATCATACTAGAGTTGAAGCTGATTTATCAGATAATGATTAATACCACTTCATCAGAAATAGATAGATACCAATCTATTGGATTCATGATGACATTAATAATTCATTATACATAGGATCATCTATCTCAGTAATTGTTGATCTTTTGAAGAAAAGATGGTACATTTCGAATATGTTGTTGAAGTGTTTGTAAATAAAGATTTTGAACTCACTAATGAAGTGTTTCCAAGTGGTGCCTATATCTGTATAATTTGCGACAATGTTTATGGAAAAGTAACTAATGTTACAAAAGTTTTTATAGAATAATTCTTTCAAATATGTATTTATTTTAGTTGGTATGGTGCATTGGAATGGGAAGTAATTCATTTGTGTTTCTATAAAAATTCTAGAAAGGTTATTTCTACTAGCTACTAGGTATGAAAGTAACAATATTTTATGGTTTTCAAGTGGAATCTAATAAGGCATCATAGTAACATGTTTTCAAAAAACTAATGAAGGGTTCATTACTTGTTACAAAACGCTATATTACATCATTTCTACTAGAAGAAGCACATGAACTATTGTATTGATCATACTTCTACACAAGTGTAAGGTTATATTCTACTTGGTTTATCTACACAAAAGGATTGTTTTCTAGTAGATTATGTGGTATTGGATTATTAAAAAACAATTCATAGGATATACCTACTATTATCTAGAATTGAACCATGTAAATTATTTTTTCCCTGTGGATGTGTGATTTTTTTCAATAAAATTGATTATTATTTAACTGTATATGAATGTTATTTCAAAAAAACTTAAAAGAAAAATATTTCACTAATTCAACCCTCCCCTTCTTAATTATTCAACCAATATATTTAGGCATTAATAACTCTTCCTCCATGAACACACATGATCAACTTGTCTTCTCATGTAAGCATTCATTATGATCTTTGACTGTCAATAAGTCAAAAACATATATCTTAGTCTAGAATAATCCATGTATATCTTCAATGATATAATTCTTCTCACCCTTCATGGAAACTCAATCATGTAGTTAAAATCCTCTTAAAATGACCCCTTCCTTGTCTTCTTATTCTCTCTTCGATACTATATTATATCACATACTTTTGTACTAAATTATTATACACATACATCATCATTATTTTTATACAAATTTATATTCATAATGTAATTGTGAATGTTATTTCTATAATGGTTTATAGAAACTCCCATAAATATTGGTAGTGTATTCTTCATCAATTTTAAATCATATAATAAAATTCCTGAATTATCTCTTTATTAAAACTCTTTTAAACCACAAATAGAACATTTATTTAAATCCCATTAGATAGTGAATAGTTTTCTCATGTGATGATAGAAACAACACATATTCAGTTTCCTATAGAATCCATATAACTAAGATTCAATTTTAATTTCATCTACAAGTGTATGGAATTGTTAAATGTCAATACATCATGAAGTGTGAAACTCATCTTAGCACAGTATAATAGATCATAATCAACTTTTATTTATTGTTATTTTTGAATCCTTGAATAATATATCATCAATAATAAGTGATTTAGTTATTTATTAAAAAATAATTATTCTAGATATCATAAAACTTTTATAATTATGAAATATCAATATTTCACAATGCCTTTTACACTTCAAAAGTCTACTTTTACTCATATGAACTTGTAGTTAATCTTTTTAGGTACATCATGATGCATACAATATTGGAAAAAATCTATTTTGAGGTCGTATTTTTTTATTATTTTATGAACATCATTTGAAATGGCTATTACAGAATCACCCTTGAAACATAAAAGGCCTTGATGGACTCCATAAAACACCATTTAACTCTTCAACAACTTGTAGATTCTCTATTTAATGGCCTATTTAACTCTTCAAAAGTGTTAACTCACCCTTCTTAAGTCCTTAGATTGTATTTTGTACTATAGGTTTTCCTTCAAAATGACAACCAGTTACACATACAGAGTGTCTTCTCACTCTTACAATTTCTGAGGCTTTGTCAATTTTCAATTATATAGTTAATAATGACTCTTACAATGAAATCAAATGAATCATGTCAAGTCCAGTAGGTCATATTTCATTAATAAATCCTATCAAACACATTATTTCCATAATTTACACAATAATCAATGAATTTATTAAACTCTACCTAAGAGATTCCAAACCATTGAAAATAGTAGAATCTCTAAGCTATATATCACATTTTAAATTCATGTCCTCTTTCTCCACATTTAATAACTGTATTCTCTCCATTATTTTAATATTATATACATAGTACTCTACAATTTAGTACTTGTACCTGATATGAACACCATCTCAAAAATAATCACGATATGTGGTTTTATATAGAAACTACCATACCAAGGTCCTCAAGCAGCATCTCAAATTCTTAATTATCTATTATACTTTTGATTTCTACAATACTTTCTCATTCCAGGAGAAAATTTTACATTACCTCATAACCGTTTTGTTTCCAATAAATAAAAATAATTCCTTTGGAAACATCAATATCCCCCTATATTTTTTTTATCAACACACCTTTTATCTTCCCCAATGTCAAATTAATAAATCTTCACCTTATTGATAATAAATGAGAAGGTAATATAGGGAACTTATCATCTAATATTATTCACATTACATCTAAAAAAAATCTTTTATAATTTTCATTTAGAATAATAGCATGTCCCATTTTGACAAAAGGATTATACCACATGGTTTTGATATTAATGAGACACTTTTTAGTGAACTCTAATTTAATGTGTGAAAAACTATCATAGAAAAATCAATTAAATATTAAACTATGGTTATTAATATAGTATATGAACATATAGTCATGTGATACAATTATATAATTTTCCATATTTTATTCATGTTTATAATTTGACTACGCCATCTCATTTTAGATCCACCTCAAGGGAAGCACTCACTTCATATTCTATTCTTCCAATACTATAATATGTGATGGAAATCATATTTCTTGTTCAATTTATATATAACTCATATTTTCTTACAACTTCCCTCTTGTTACTACAAATAAACATAAAGTAAGGGAATAAAGGGAGACCCCTTAGTTCCTCACTTGAAATTTTATGGATGATAAATTCCATTAAATTGAGACTAATCATTCCTTCCAATTTCTATATGGGATGTCATCAAACATCCCTTCCTATCACCATTCATTGAACATTTCATAACAATTTTATTCTATTTTTGTTCGTTTTTCTTAAAACCCTTGGCCATAAAAGAAATCTTATCACCTAATACATACATCAAATTCTCAATAAAATACTTTTGGGATCATAAAAGTGTAATTCAATCTTATATAAAATTTCTATCCAAATGAAAGCTTCCAAAAATATTTCATCAAATTTTCAGATCTTCACTTTTGTTCAACCTCTCATTTTTGTGTATCACTTCAACTGAAAGCACTTTATTTCCTTTAGAATTGTCACTTATTTGTACATTATATATTTTTTATCAACATACAATTGAGAAGGATAAACTATTATTCAATCCCACTTATCAGTCAATTCATCTGTGGATATTTCACATGACTTTATAATAGTTTTAGTAGACCATGAATTTTCCCCTATAACCTTTTAAGATTCCTTCCCGTTTCAAAACATTGGGACATTTTCATGGTTATAAATTCATGTTTACCACATCCATATAACTCTATAGATAACATATTTCACACATTTCAATTACAAATACAAATTTTAATATGGTTATACTATTTAATTTATTACTGATCTCATCTTGTTTACTTTGTGAACTTGCTCTCAATTCTCACCATAATTCCCACATTGTTCATACCTCTTCCCTTTAATTGGTATGTTATTACATAATGATCTATATTTATATCAATAACTTTCATAATTACAAAAATTAATTCTGGTCCTTGATCCCCATATTTATAATATAACTTTATAAAAAAATTCTCATACATATCCAAACATAGCATAATTTTTTACTAGGGGTGTTACTATTCATGGAATGTTAATTTGTCCATTTAACCTAGAAGTGGGACAATATCTTATCTTATTTGTCTAAATATATTTAGTCTATATTTTGAAATATCTGCTTTAAAAATCTATATAGTTAATTTTCAACATATTTGGATAAGATTCAACATCCCCATTAGATCCCTATATCTCTCTTGCTTGGTATTATTCTTCTTCAACCATATATTCCTTATTGATGTATTCTACAATTCTCATCAAATTAATCTTTTCAACTAGAATTATTTATTATGTTTGAAACATGAAATCAGCCTTAGTAGCTAGATACTACTAATGGTATCTCAATATCTTTCCTTACTCATTCACATTCAATTTTTATTTATTGAGATCCTAAATCTATATCACGTGCTTTTTATATATTACTTACTTAATTTAACAATAGTATTTATTTATTTTTCTAGATTTCTATTATTTTTAATGTATTGTGAGTTCTACTTAAGAAATGATGACATCTAATCCTTTATCCTATATTCCATCTATATTATTTCACCTTCATCATAAAAACTATTTGAGATATTCTAACTACTATAAACATGATCCATAAAATTAGTCACATCTTATGAATAATAATTTTATGTTTGATCATCTTTCTCCTATATTCTCATAAAAATCCTTCTCTTAATTCTTGAATATTTATTTTCTAAGATAATTTTTTTAACCGGTTAAGAGTTCTAATGGAATTTCACTATCCATTTTTATGGATGGTCCAAATCATAAACCGATCATAAGAAGGGAATTTCAGGAGTTTGAAATTTTAAAAATGTTTCTATTAGATGATTTTTAAAGCATATAATTTTTATGGTATTCTTGATGATTTCTATAAACATTGGGCTTTGAAATCTAAATTTTGGGGTACACATTCTTAGGTTCATGGTTAGTTCTAAAAATGTATCCAAAACCTGCTATATATTTTGATAAATAAAATAGTTTTTTATAACTATGTGAGAGGTCCCATACAACCATATCGATCATATAGAACTTCACATGATTTGTAAAACCACACACTTGAGGTTGTACAAGGGTCATAAATTTCTATATAATCTTATTGAGGAGAGAATATAGTTGTTTGATGGATAGTTTACCATATGGGAAAATCACGTGACTTGGTTGGTGAAGGTAAATTGGAACCACACTACTGGTGTATGGTTTTCCAAACCATGGGGCTTATTAAAGATTCTAGAAATTACATTTTTTGCCTAATTTTTCTTAAGTCAAAAACACCCTTCCACCACTTTATATGTGTAGAGGCCCCCACACATCAATAGATCTCCTCCCTAACCTCTCAGTATTTTATGGATCTATCTTATCTGGGATCAGAAAAAATAATCATTGGTTACATTGCATCAATCGTAATTTTTATAACATTCTTCTTGATTCTTTTATTAGTTTCACTTGCAGTCCTGGATGTTATTCTCATGCATTGTTGTATGGATAATTTTATGTTTTTTTGTTGATTAATTCTATATCTATCATTTATTCTCTAAGTAAAGGATAATAATTTAAGGGTGAAGCTACCCAAGAATTAGGTAGGTGGTCTACATGATTTTTCCTTAAATTACCATCATTTATTTAACTTGTTATTGTGTCACAGACCATATTTTTTATGTGTCTCCTCTTAAAAGATAATTTGAGTTAGTAAATTTCAATTTCTTATTTTGTATATCCATCATACAACTACATACATAATTTGAGGTTGTATACCTTGATTTGAATAACCCATTTGGGGGTGTATTAATTTTATTCCCATGACCTCAATTTTATTCATATGTAATTAAACATCCTTTAAGGCGGGTTAATACTCCCATTTATTTAAAGGAAGTTGAAATCAAATAAAATTATTTTCTGAAAAGAGTGATGTCATTCCATTAACCCATTATTCCATTTATACGATATTTTTTTAATGGATTAAAATTATATTTTTTAATGGTTGATTTAGTGAAACAGGATGGATTGTACAATAGAATAGATAAACAATTGATCCTTTTTTATTATAAGAGATATGTAAAATGAAACATATATATTTTTAAAAATATTTTGGATTCTCTACATTTATTTTCTTTTAGTTATAATTAATAAATGAAAAAAAATTAAATGTGAGTAGTATGCCCATGTCACTTGACCATTTTGGGAACTATAAAATGAAATGACAAAAAGGTGTCACTACTAAGAAAATGGGAAAGGGAAGAGCCACCTTTTATCAGCGCTTTTCTGGCACTGATAAATAATCCCTTTATCAGCGCTAGAAAAGCGCTGATAAAGAATCCCTATATCAGCTCTAAAATATGAGTGCTAATAAAGGGTAACCTCTATCAGCCCTTTTTTAGAGCTGATAAAATCGTAGTCCTATATTTTATAAAATCGGTCACACAGTGTCCTCTGTTTATCGCACCCTAATGCTCTCGCGGTACTGTACCCCTACGACAACACCCCCCCCCCCCCCCCGATCTTTATGTTGTCGGACCTCCTCCGTCCCCTGATCTTCACGTTGTCAGACCTCTTCCGCTAGCCCTACTCTTTATCCTCCCCCTTGAACCCCTTCGGTAGATCCTCCTCCCCACAAACCCTAATTCTACTCCTCTCCACTCGACCCTACTCCCCACGAACCCTACGTTTCCATTTCTCAACGGTTGGCGGCTCCTCCCATGCACCTCCCCCTCTGGCGTTCGTGCCTTCCCCTCCTGACGTAGCGCAGAAGGCTCCCTACTTTTCCTCCTCTAAGGTTAATTTCTTTTCTCTTCTTCTTGATTCTCTTCTTGAACATTCTTATTAGTAAGGATGTGACAATAATGCAAAAAATTTTTGTTTTTTTTTGTTATGGTTTTAATGGTTAATGGTCATACATAGGACTTTTAGATTACCCTCATGTGGTAATTCATGTTTTATTTGACTATTCTTCTCATTCTTATGAAATATTTGTTAAATCATTAGTTGAGGTTGGGGACATGAAATTTCTCCTTATTTATTATGTTTAAATTATGGAATTATCATGTTATTGTTTTCCATTGGATGGATAGTACTGATTAACCTAAATACAATAACGAATTACACTAAAGGAAATTAAAGTGAAGAGGGAGTTTTTCTTGTGATTTATGAAGTTCCATGATATTTCTTTTATATTTATGGATTTATTGGTGTTATTGATAAGTGATTTATTCTTGATGTTGTGAAATAAATTTCTTACTACTAATAATATGTTATAATCACCTTTAATTATTTTATAGTCACTTAAGGTAGGTAATGAATTGGTTTTATGGAAATCTCTAATTAAAGTGTTATATTTAAACTATAAATTCTACCTTAATATTAAAGAATGTTTAAGGTGTAGTTTTTAGTGTGAATTTATTATATTTTTTCCCTTTCATGCTACTATGTATGGGGTATTTATCACTATGATTATAAGAGTGATGGTTGATTGATGTGGTTGGGAGCATGTGGTGTGTTAATTAATACAGTAGTGATGGATGGATCATTGTGTGGTTGTGATAGTAATGATATGGCTATTTAGGCATAAAATAAGCAGTTTTATGGATTTTAGAATGTGTTTAGTTGTATTTTATGTCATGAAAATATGGTTTTTATTGGGTGGTGTTATAGTTTCCTTTTGTCATGGAATATGGTTGGAATAAATGAAAATAGTAATGGGTGATGGGTTGGAAATGATAAATGATGGTTTGTTAAATGATTAATGATAATGATTGGAATAATTATGTCTAATAAATGGTTAAAGATATAATAAATGTTATTAAATATTAATGAATGGATTATAGTGGGTAGTGATTTAATGATTTGTTTTACATTAAAATAGTTAACAATTGAAATGCATATGGTAATAAAAATCCAAGAAATTATAATTTTAAATGAAATGAGAAGTTTGTAATGTTGATATGGATGCTTATGTGATTTTTTGGGGATTATTTGTGGCATTATAATGGAAGTGGTTATTAGAGGGTGGTAGTAACAAGGCAATGGTTGAGGAGGGTGTTTGCAGTGTTAGTTTGGTGTAAACCCTTAGGAAATATTTATGTTTGACTATATACTTATTATATTTTCTTATTATTTATTACGCACCACCACTTGAGTTAAGTAACCTAATTGAAATCCATATGGTTACTTTGGTTTTGAGTGTTTTTCTCAAAATCTAGGTTATATAGGGAACACATATAAAACCACTCCCGCTTCCCTTCTCCCCCTTCACACATAGTATGAGTTGTAGTGGCTTACAGTGGGTGTATATATACGACCTATAACAATTTAAGGTTTTGGTGTATATATATTCTTGTTAACTTGATTTTGTGTATTTGGTGTGGATACATAGTAGGGGTTGTGTATTGTAGGAGGAGAGTATGATGTTTATGTCCTTCAAGTTCACGATATCATATTTTGATGAGGATGTGATGTGTGGTTGTGAAGTGGATATGGTTTTTTATTTGTTTGTGACATGCGTATGTGTGGATATATGGTTATGAGATTATATAGAAGGGGTTGAAGCATAAGGAATATTTCATTAGAGTGCGAGAATGACCATATTATGGGGGAAGTGGATGTGGGTTAATTTATTAATATATATTCTTTTGATATTACACTTAAGATGGAATTTGGAATTAAACACTCATGAGTATTGAATGGGATGATAGGTCAATAATATATGTTAAAATTTTCATATGGAATGACATGGGAGACCATCTATGACACAAGTGATTATCCCCCCTATGATTTAATGTAAGTAACTTGAGCTTACCAAAAATATTAGGCATGATGATATTGAATGTAGGGAAGAGACCTAGGAGTGGTTGATATATCATTATTGATTATTCTTGTGTTTGGAATGGGGTTATTTGAGGAAAGTATAATGAATCTAATTTAATATTATTTAATGAATTCCATATTTTAGAGATTATGACAATCATTTAATTACTTATAGAGCTGGCTACTGGTTTTCATCTATATGTATTTTAGGTTGGTGTGGTATAAAAGGATGGACTAGTTGACCATAGAAGGGTTGACCCAATAGAGGAGGAGGATCCATAGAGGATGATGTCATGTGAGTTTTACCATCTATGACATAAGTGATTATCCCCGAGAACCCCTTTGTGTTTGGAAACTGTGTTGATTTTGATGGGGGGTCTATCCTAGTTCTGTTGATTTCCAAATCTTTATTGAAAATGGTTAGGCACTATTAATATCTAATTTTATAAGTAATTTGTTCTCTTCTACTGTATTTTGAAGTCTTTTTTTGTGTTTTTGAAACATAAATACTAATATTTGAGATTCAAATAGGATAGAGATGAATAAATATTGGATGGATGCTAATCATTTGACAATAGAGTATGAGAACAGAGTGAAAGATTTAATCAAGTTAGCAAAGGATCATGCAAAGGATCCTTCTCAAATCCTTCATCCATGTTTACATTTTTGTTATTCTAGACTACTTACTCCAGAGGAGTTGGAAGAACATTTGATATGTCACGGAATAGATCAGTGTTATAAATGTTGGAATAAACACGGAGAAAATGAGAATGTAGCTATTGGCTGGGATAACACTGTGTTTTATAGATCATCATATATAAATACAAATATGGATAATAAAGAATACCGTTTGGAGGATGTGATTACATATGTCAATGATGATGAAGATATTATTGGGGAAATGACATGGACAATTGATGACGAACTTCGTGACTGCCCAAAATTGTTTGAGAAGTTAAAGAGTTGTGCAAAGACACCATTGTATGATGGTTGCACTAAATATACAGCATTGTCAGCTGTACTAGAGTTGTATAAATTAAAAGCATTCAATGGGTGGAGTGATGTCAGTTTTACGGAACTAATTTCTCTCTTTAATGACATTCTCTCGGAACATAATGAGTTCCCAAGATGGAAATATGATGCTAAATGAATGTTATGATCGATGGGTATGATTTCTGAAAGAATACGTGCCTTCCTGAAAGACTGTATATTGTTCCTCAAGGAGAAAAAATCACCTATGGAATTCCAAAAGTGTGGTGCTTCTCGATACAAGAAAGATGAATCTGATCCTATGAAAGTTATATGGTACTTTCCAATCATTTCAAGGTTTAGGTGTCTATTTGGAAGTGAAGAAACTGCAAGACAATTGTCGTGGCATGTAGATAAAAGAAATAAATATTGGAAATTAGGTCATTTGGATGACTCTCCTCAATGGAAGAAAAATTATCATGTGTATCCGGAATTTGGAAAAGAGCCGAGGAACCTTCGTCTTCCGTTATCTACATATGGAGTGAATCCTTTTGGTTTTCAAACTAGCACTCATAATACATGGTCTGTTATGTTGGTAAATTATAACCTGCCACCCTGGTAATGCATGAAGTGGAAATTCATCATGTTATCTATGCTTATATCAGGACCAAAACAACCATGTAATGATATTGATGTTTATCTGGATCCTTTGATCGAGGATTTGAAGTTATTGTGGGATTCAGGTGTTATGTTGTATGATGCTTATAAAAGTGAATACTTCACGTTGAGAGTGATGTTGTATGGGACAATAAATTATTTCCCTGCTTAGGGAGATTTTTCAGGCTATAGAATTAAAGGAACTTAAGGGTGTCCCATGTGCGAAGAAGATACAGAATCAATTAGGTTGAAACATTCATCAAAATCTGTGTTTCTAGGACATTGTAGATTTCTACCTCATCGACATAAGTACCAATTCTAGATGACATCATTCAATGGAAGTTCATAACAACGTGCAACACCGTATCCATTAATAGGTGATCAGCTATTTGAGAATGTAAAATAAGTGAGAATTGTTTTTGGTAAACCATTTTCCAAAAAAAATTACGAAAATCGATTGGAAAAAGTGATCAGTTTTTTTTGAATTACCATACTGGAATTGTTTGTACGTCAGACATTTTCTTGATGTGATGAATGTGGAAAAAAAATGTATGTGACAGTGTTATCAGAACGTTTCTAAATACCCCTGGAAAAACAAAGGATGGAATTAAGGTAAGGTTGGACATGGTTGACATGGAAATATGAGAAGAGTTGGTTCCCGTGAAGGGTGAAAATCGAATGATTCTTCCTCCAGTTTCTTGTTGTACCTCTTGTTCCCCTCGTTGTTTGATTTTCATGATCACAATCACCTTATTATTTTTCTAATATTTTTTGAAGTGTTTTTGAATGATAGGCACAAGGTTGCCAAGAAAATGGCCCAAGAAAGAATCAAGAAGTGGAAGGAATTTCAGTCCACCGGCCAACCGGTGTGATAGCATCGGCCAGCCGGTGGACCTGGCAGAGGCATTGCCCACTGCCAGGTTCCACCGGTCAGCCGGTGGCTCTGTCACCGGCCAGCCGGTGGCAACCTGATGCAACAGTGATGGCTACTGCCTCACCACCGGCCAGCCGGTGGCTCTGTCACCGGTCAGCCGGTGCTGCCTGGGCAGAAGGCCTTCTCAACATCCAAGGCACCGGCCAGCCGGTGGCCCTGCACCGGCCAGCCGGTAGCCCAGTCAAACTAGCCGTTGGCTTTGACCCGTCAACTCCCATTTGGCCTCCAACGGCTCCGAGGCCCTTTACAATGGCTCCGAAGACTCTCCAAGGGTTCCATGCCTATAAATAAAGGCCAAGGAAGCCCCGGACATGTACCCGGATCATATACGAAGCCAACGGACATATTTTGTATCAATTGGTCAACCTTTGGCGACTTCCTTCAAAGGAACCTCAAGTGCTCCAACAACTTCCACATCCAAGGAGCTCCACCAAAGAAGCATGGAAGCAGCCTTCAACATCTCCAATCATTCAAAGGCGCCCAAGGCTTCTTCTGATATACGGTTTTTATTGTATATTTATTTTGAGCTTTAAATTTGGGTTTGTGCCTACAAACCCCAACACCTTTTCTCATCCCTCTTTCTTTTGGGTTTCACATCACCACTAAGGTGTGAAGAGGTTTCTTCAAGCCTTTCCTTTTAAATGGCTTGTGTCATAGGTGAGCTAGCCTTCACCTGTAAGAAGGCTAGTGGGTTCTTGCTCAACCATTAAAAGAAAGTGGCTTCTTGCTTAACCACCAAAAGCAAGCTGTAATAGGTTCTAGTGCTACCTGAAAGCCTAGTGGGTTTCTTGCTAAAACCATTGAAAAGCAAGCGGTAGAATCTCTCAACGGTTTAGTTGGGAGCGGAGACGTAGGCCGAGTTTTTGGCCGAACTCCGTTATCAATTTTGTGTCTTGCCTCATTTATTTCCGCTGCACTTTAACTTTGATTTTAATTTGTTAATCATTTTTTAAAAGGCAATTCACCCCCCCCCCCTCTTGCCATCAATTCCCTTTTTCTCCGCCCAACAATTGGTATCAGATGGAGTTTTGAATAATTCCTTAACCGGTTTCAAATTAAAGATCCTATTTTTTTGATGGCTTCTACCACTTCTTCCTCTCAATCCCCCAAAGGACATTCTTTGGATCGTGCTCCATTCTTTGATGGAGCCGATTATTCTTTTTGGAAAACCCGCATGTCAACTTTTCGTAAAAGCATTAGCTATCCTATTTTTAGAATTGTTATGCATGGTTTTACGCTCACTTCTCCCGATGAGTCTAAATGGACCCCCGCCGACATTGCAAATTTCGAGCTTGATGGCAAAGCCATGAATGCTCTTCATTGTGGCTTTGACCGTAATATATTTAATTGTATTTGTTCTTGCACTACCTCTTATGATATTTGGAAATATTTAGAGCTAACCCATGAAGGTACTAGCAAGGCTCCAAAGCAAGAACCCACTCAAGAGCAAGAACTCGACGAAAAATTCAAACCCGCTTGCCCACTTCACAAGAAAAGGGCCAAAAAAAGAAGGGAAAGAAGAAGGCTTCAAAGGCATCTTGGAGTGATAGCTCCTCCTTCTCCTCCTTCTCCTCAAGCGACCAAGGTAACAAATTCCTAATGGCAAAACATGAGGTAGATTCTTCCTCCTCTTCCTCCTCTTCCTCCTCTAGTTCTTCTAATTCATTTAATCATCTATCTTATGAAGAACTCCAACATGCTAGAGACCAATTAGAAAATGGTTTTCATGAACTTTCTTCAAAATTCGTTGCTTTGAAAAAGAATTTCAAAAAACTTTCCTCCGATAAAGAACAACTTCTCAAAGAGAAGGAGGAACTCTCCCTAAAAATCCAAAATTTCCCAAATGTTGATTCTTTGGAATCAACCATCAAGGACCTTAGAGAATCCTTAGCCAAGTTCACCCTAGGTGAACAAAATTTGACCAAATTATTGGGTTCTCAAAGGGTTTCTAGGACCACTCAAGGACATGGCTATACCAACCAAGCCTCCTCCTCCCATGCACCCACTGTTTTTGTAAGGGGGAGCTCTTGTTATAAATTTTGCAATTATTGTAAAAAACCCGGGCACCTAATTTATGAATGCGATTGCAAAAATTCCCGGTACGGTCAACCCAAATCTATTTTTTATTCGGACGAGTTTTATAGGAGAAACCCCGCCAAGAAACAAATTTGGATTGAAAAATCCCTTTTGGCGAGTCTCTCCGGGACAAAAATAGTTTCGTTTCCCCGATGATCTTTTGTTTTATTTAGGGGGAGAAATTTTCTTAAATTCAAAAATCTCTTTCGATTCATTTTTCAATTTAAATTCATTTTTGATTCAAAACTCTCAATTTCAAAAATTTCATTTGGTTTCAAATTTCAAATCTCAATTGGTTTTTGATTCAAAACTTTCAATTCAAACTGTTATTCAAATTTTCATTTCAATTTCAAAAATCTCAATTGATTTTTCAATTCTCATATCTAGTTTTTCAAACCCTTTCCCTCAATCAAGTTTTACGCCCCATGCTATTTTGATAATCACAAAGGGGGAGAAATTCTTTATTGATTGGGGGAGAATCCTTTTGATCATGCTTAGCATTTATTTTCAATTTATTCATTAAAAGCATGCCTTTAATTTTTGTTTTTACTTTAATTGTTTTGGTGATTGTGATCATCAAAATAGGGGGAGATTGTTGTACCTCTCGTTCCCGTCGTTGTTTGATTTTCATGATCACAATCACCTTATTATTTGTCTAATATTGTTTGAAGTGTTTTTGAATGAGAGGCACAAGGTTGCCAAGAAAATGGCCCAAGAAAGAATCAAGAAGTGGACTGAATTTCAGTCCACCGGCCAACCGGTGTGATAGCACCGGCCCGCCGGTGGACCTGGCAGAGGCATTGCCCACTGCCGGGTTCCACCGGTCAGCCAGTGGCTCTGTCACCGGCCAGCCGGTGGCAACCTGATGCAACAGTGATGGCTACTGCCTCACCACCGGCCAGCGGTGGCTCTGTCACCGGTCAGCCGGTGCTGCCTGGGCAGAAGGCCTTCTCAACATCCAAGGCACCGGCCAGCCGGTGGCCCTGCACCGGCCAGCCGGTAGCCCAGTCAAACTAGCCGTTGGCTTTTACCAGTCAACTCCCATTTGGCCTCCAACAGCTCCGAGGCCCTTTACAACGGCTCCGAAGACTCCCCAAGGGTTCCATGCCTATAAATAAAGGCCAAGAAAGCCCCGGACATGTACCCGGATCATATACGAAGCCAACGGACATATTTTGTATCAATTGGGCAACCTCCGGTGACTTCCTTCAAAGGAACCTCAAGTGCTCCAACAACTTCCACATCCAAGGAGATCCACCAAAGAAGCTTGGAAGCGGCCTTCAACATCTCCAATCATTCAAAGGCACCCAAGGCTTCTTCTCATATACGGTTTTTATTGTATATTTATTTTGAGCTTTAAATTTGGGTTTGTGCCTACAAACCCCAACACCTTTTCTCATCCCTCTTTCTTTTGGGTTTCACATCACCACTAAGGTGTGAAGAGGTTTCTTCAAGCCTTTCCTTTTAAAAGGCTTGTGTCATAGGTGAGCTAGCCTTCACCTGTAAGAAGGATAGTGGGTTCTTGCTCAACCATTAAAAGCAAGTGGGTTCTTGCTTAACCACCAAAAGCAAGCTGTAATAGGTTCTAGTGCTACCTCAAAGCCTAGTGGGGTTCTTGCTAAAACCATTGAAAAGCAAGCGGTAGAATCTCTCAACGGTTTAGTTGGGAGCGGAGACGTAGGCCGGGTTTTTGGCCGAACTCCGTTATCAATTTTGTGTCTTGCCTTATTTATTTCCGCTGCACTTTAACTTTGATTTTAATTTGTTAATCATTTTTTAAAAGGCAATTCACCCCCCCTCTTGCCATCAATTCCCTTTTTCTCCACCCAACACTTCTTACACTCTTTCTAGAGAGGAGTGATATTAGTTTTTCAACTTCTTCAATGATGTAAAGGTTCTAGAGGGGTATTCATAAAATATCAAGAACATTGTGTCAATGAATTTTTTGAAGTTAAAAGGTTTGAAATCACATGACTGCCATGTTTTGATGAAAGATCTAATTCCTATAGCTTGACATTTCATTTTGCCAAAGGATGTTTGTCATACATTACCCAAACTTTGTTTCTTTTTCAAATATATATGTAGCAAATTTTTAGACCCGGTGAAATTCCCAGCTATTGAAAAAGAAATTTTCAACATATTATGTGTATTAGAAATGTTCTTCCCGCCAAAATTATTTGATATGATGGTTCATTTGATGATTCAATTGGTGAGAGAGATTCGACTTTTTGGTCCTGTGCACTATAGATGGATATACCCCATTGAATGGTAAATGATGATTTTGAAATGGTATGTCAAAAATCAAAGTCATCCAGAGGGTTGTATAGTGGAGCGATATATTTTTCAGAATTCCATTGAAATTTTTACTGAATACCTATAGGATGTGAAAAGCATTGGTCTCCCAAAATCTCATCACACTGGACGCATTGAGGGTGAGGGAATTTCTGGAAGAGATGTTGTGACAATCAGTATTACAGATCAGGAGCAGGCCCACCTTTATGTTTTGTATAACAGTTGGGAGGTTTCTCCGTATATTGAAACTCACAAAGAAATTCATAGGCAGTTGAATCCATCAAGGGCTTAAAAATGGATATCAAATACACATAATCACAAGTTTATAGGATGGTTTCCGGAATATATTTTTAAGGAGTTGGATGAAAATATGAATTCAATTTCAGAACGCCTTCAATGGCTAGTCGTCGAACCAAGTGTGTATGTATTATCGTACAATGGTTATGTAATTGATGGTTATACTTTCTATACAAATGAACATGATAAAGATAGTACCATGAAAAATAATGGAGTTACACTTGTGGCTAGAGTGATGCATGTTTCTGGTAGTAAGGACACAAATCCAATTTATGTAAATATGTCACACTTTGGCATTATCAAACAAATATGGTAGTTGGATTATAAGACATTCCAATTTACTATTTTTCAATGAAAATGGTTTGATAATAATAGTGGTTTTAAAATAGATAAATGGGGATTTGTGAAATTTGATTTTAGTAAAGAAGGGTACAGAGATGAACAGCTTATAATGGCATCACAAGCGGTATAAGTTTTTTATGTTCCAGATCCCGCAAACTGAAAGTAGTCAATTGTTATGTTATCATCCAAAACTACTAAAGGGTATGATGAAAATTCAGTTGAGGACAATCATTTCAGTGGCATGTCACAATCATTGTGCAGCAGTCCCAATTTAGATGATATTTTGTATGTTAGAGGAGACTACAATGAAGGGTTTTGGATAATCGATCGAGGTGTCAAATCCCTTCAGCCTTTGAAAAAAAAGGAGAGTTCAATAAACAGGTTATATTTTGTTTATAATATAGATCTTGTTATATCATGTTATTATCTTATCATTAATGAATTTATGTAATATAAATTAACTGTTCAACCAATTTTGAAGATAATGACTTATGCACGTTTTGGTGCTCCTAACCGTGAGGTTGAACAAGTCTCTCAAGCTGTTGTTACTATTGCTGCTGCTGCTCCTGCTGCGACTGCTCACAGTGTAGAGCAAGAATAAGTTTCTGAACCTGTTGTTGCTCATGGTGTTGAGGTCCAACAATCATCAGCACATTCCATTTCTACCATTTTAGATGAACATATATATGGTGTTGATATCGATGAAATGGTTGGGGATGAAGGACCAACGTCGCAGAAAACACAGGTGCGTCGTAGTTTGATGGTATTAGCCAAAGTTCTTAAGGCGGAAAGCAAAGGCATCAAATTTGATGTTAGATGGAATGCATGAGGGAAACATGTGAATCCCAATAAGGCTATGTTTAGTAGTTACATTGGAGTTGTAACTCGGAAATGCATTCTGATTAACATAGATCCATGGCACCATGTCGTGTCTAGGCTGAAGGCTGTGATCTGGGAAGAAATTATAGTAACATTATGATATTATTTATTTAATTTACTAGAAAATAAAATAATAAAACAGTGTCTTACTCTTCTCAATCTCTTGTAGATTATATTTATAGTATATGATTCACACAAGAATTATGTATGAAGTCTTATAGGAAGGATTTATCGGGGTTTTCACACTATTTTAACAAAATGTCATCTGAAAGATTCCAATGGTAAAATAAACCTACACCCACCCATTGTCTACGCTCACCTAATATCCCAAGAAGCATGGGATGCGTTTATTAGCCGCTTTGGGGATGATAAGATTCAGGTACATTGTGGGTGATAATACGTTGTTTGAGGATACATGTATTCATCACTTTTATTTTCAATATTTCATTAATGAAACAGAAACTCTGTTCTGAAAATAAGGAATGTGCATCAAAAACAACATACCCCTATCATAAAGCATGGATGGGGTATGCTTACCTATAAAACAAAACGGTACATATATTAAATTTACAGTTATATTGTTAGGTTCCAATAAACAACATCATAATTATCTTTCTATATTTATATCTAGATTGATGAGTCTAAAACCAAAGACACTTCCATCCCACGTCATGTGCTATGGAAGGAGGCGTGTGTGAATAAGGAAGGGAAGCTAGTAGATGAGAACACACAAAAGTTGTGGGAAATATGTGTAAGTATGACACGATCATAAAAATATTTGTTTTAAATTGCTATTACATAAAAATAATTAATTATTTTTCTATATCCGACAATCACAGGAATCAGCTACTCCTGTAGTGGATGCATACCTATTATCGACGGCTTTGAAGCAGCAATAACAATACGATCATGTCAAAGGTGTAGGGTTTGGGGTGACACCTTGAGTATATTTTGAGGAAAAAAAAGAAACGGATGATAGAGATGAAAAATTGAAACAAATGACCGAATGATTAGCAACTCTTGAAGAATGATTTCAATGGCAGGGAGAGTTTCTAGCAAATTTTATGGGTGGGAAGCAAGAAGAAGACACAACTCAGAAACAACTAGTGCATGAATATTCCGCCCCACCCCCACCATCTTTGAGGGAAGCCATTCCCCTCAAATAGCTATCTTAGCCATGGTAATCAATATTCTAATAATTTTTCCCATGAAATTTGAATCAGGAAAGCACTGATACTTTTCCTGTACTGATCTTCGATAGGGTGATAATGATTGTGATTTATATCTGTCAATACCCACCTATCACCATGAAGCGAGGGCTATAGTGTTCAACATCCCAGATGACAAGATGCATAATAGACCACTTCCGAAAGATCATCTGAAAGTGACAATTACTGTAGCTCATAAGCCAAATGCAGAGCTACCTATTCCACTTGATGATGAAGATATTCGTAGAGTCGAAAAGGCTATTGGGACATTCATTGCATGTCCATCACAACTTGTAAGAGTACATGCATAAAAAGTGGTATTTATTTATTTTTTTCAAGCTAAACCTTTAAAAATTAATGAAAAAGGGTCTGAACCAATGAATGTTATTATAGATAGAGAAAGGAAAGTGGGTGAAAAACGTCGGCTCAAAACCATATAAAGGATCAACCAACCAATCCCAAGGATCTACTGAAATCACAATAACACCACATATTCTCTATCCACATTTACTATCATTGAAGAATCATGTGCATACTAAGCTAAGAGGTGGTAGTAGTCATATAGTGGTTTTTGAAAAGAATATATACAGAGAGGTAAGTCAAGATTTCGTTGCTGCTGAAAATGTAAATGAGATCCTTGAAAACAGTTGGCTAGGCATCACAGTTGTAAATATATATATGGGGTACGTTTTCATGAATTGATTTTCTAATATCTGATCTAATGTGAAAATTTTGAATAAATGCATTTTATATTGTTGATAGATGTATATATGAAAAAAAGTTGAAGGAATTTTCCCATGAACCAAAATTCAGACTCGTTAGTCCTCATACTACATCAACACATCTAACCAAAATAAAGCCATTAAAAAGGATGAAATAGTGAACGGCTTGCAGAAAACATTTGAAAGAAAGATTATAGATGACAGACTCTTCCTAATACCAACCATGAAGGGGTAAAACTCTACGATTAAAGCATATCAATTATATTTTCACTTATTTTATTTCTTATTCATTTTTGTGTTTTTAGGCAAATTGGCTACTAATTTCGGTGAACTTGAATACTCTAAAGATTTATTTTCTGGATTCAAAGCAAGGATATCCCTCAAACGGACCACGCCTGATAGATTTTGTGAATCTGTAAGACACTAAATCCTACATTTTAGGTCTAAAAATCAAGTAATATAATTTATATTATCTTTTACTAACGATTTTGTTATGATAGGGAAGTGTATCATTATCGTCTAAAAAAGGAATGGGGATAGGGTCTATGCATAAGGAGGCGAGAAAGTACTACGTATGGACAAATATCAGGTTATATATAATAAAATTTCAATATCCAAACACATATCAACAAAAGTTACTTATTCTTCTAATGATCAAATTTTTTGTAGTGTCCAAAACAAACAAACGATAATGATTGCGGTTATTGATTTTGTACATTTATGAAATAGATCATTTTTAATCAACAAACTAGCATCCCTAGAGAGAATTATTTTCAAAAACAACTACTATTTCATTTAATTTATTTATTAATTCATTATTTTTATATTTTTCAGTACTACTCTGACTGCCAAAAATCCTCATATTCACAAGGCGATATAGATTTGTTCAGAAACGAGTTGGTCATATACCTAGTGGCAGATTGTACACAAATATCATGAAGATCTGACTTGGGGAGGTGTGCAATTGGTGGTCATTTTTGAGAGGGGTTAAGGGGATCAAAAGATGAAACATTATTGTATGTAAATGTTCATAAGAAAATTGTAATTGTAATCAAATAAAACATCCTTTCTCCAATGAGTCATTTTCTCATTTTAACAGATGAAATGCACTAGAAACATGCAAGAAAGATGAACCACTCAAAGTGTCTCTATTTTGTTTAAAATGGACAAAATTTTTTGTGAAAACAGCAACTAACCTATGGAAATATGACCAAACGCATTCGGATTGTGTTGATACTTTAGTAGAACGATCCATGGGTTTGTTGGTGACGTGTATGAGTCAACCCTGCCTCAATTTGAGGCACAGTGTGGCCGATATCATTCAAAGGGTCTCTCTTTTGTTTAAAATGGACAAAATTTTAAGTGAAAACAGCAACTGACCTACGAAAATATGACCAAATGAAATCGTATTTTGTTATTACATTAGTAGAATGATCCATGGGTGTGTTTGTGACGTGTATGAGTCAAACCTCCCTCAATATGAGGCACGGTGTGGCTGTTATCACTCAAAGGGTCTCTCTTTTGTTTAAAATGGAATGAATTTTAATTGAAAACAACAACTAACGTATGGAAATACAACCAAACATATTATGATTGTGTTGATCCTTTAGGAGAATGATCCATGGGTGAATTGGTGACATGTATGAGTGAACCCCACATCAATCCAAGGCACGGTGTGGCCGGTATCACTCAATGGGTCTCTCTTTTGTTTAAAATGGACAGAATTTTAAGTGAAAACAACAACTAACATACGCAAATCCGACCTAATGCATTTGGATTGTGTTGATCCTTTAGGATAAAGATCCATGGGTGTGTTTTTGATGTGTATGAGTCAACCCTGCCTCAATCTGAGGCACGGTGTGGCCGGAATCACTCAAAGCGTCTCTCTTTTGTTTAAAATGGACAGAATTTTAAGTGAAAACCTCAACTGACGTGCGCAAATCTGACCAAACAAATTCGGATTATGTTAATCCTTTAGGATAATGATCCATGGGTCATTTTTTATGTTTAAAAGTCAAAACCTCCTCAATCCAAGGCACGGTGTGGCCGGTATCACTCAAAGGGTCTCTCTTTTGTTTAAAATGGACAGAATTTTAAGTGAAAATAACAACAGACGTACGCAAATCTAACCAAACACATTCGGATTGTGCTGATACATTAGTAGAACGATCCATGGGTGATTTTTAGACATGTAACAGTCAGCCCTACCTCAATCCAAGGCACGGTGTGTCCGGTATCACTCAAAGAGTCTCTCTTTTGTTTAAAATGGACAGAATTTTAAGTGAAAACAACAACTGACGTACATAAATCCGACCAAACGCATTAGGATTGTGTTGATCCTTTAGGATAATGATCCATGGGTGCATTTTTGATGTGTATGAGTTATCCCTTCCTCAATCCAAGGCACGGCGTGGCTGGTATCACTCAAAGGGTCTCTCTTTTGTTTAAAATAGACAGAATTTTAAGTGAAAACAACAACTGACATATGAAAATCAGACCAAACGCATTTGTATTGTTTTGATACTTTAGGAGAAAGATCCATGGGTGTGTTGGTGACATGTATGAGTCAACCTTGCCTCAATATGAGGCATGGTGTGGTTGGTATCACTCAAAGGGTCTCTCTTTTGTTTAAAATGGACATAATTTTAAGTGAAAATAACAACTGACATACACAAATCTGACCAAACACATTCGGATTATATTGATCCTTTAGAATAATGATCCATGGGTGCATTGGTGACATGTATGAGTTAACCCCTCCTCAATATGAGGCACGGTGTGGCTGGTATCAGTCAAAGGGTCTCACTTTTGTTTAAAATGGACATAATTTTAAGTGAAAACAACAACTGACGTACGTAAATCTGACCAAACACATTCGGATTGTGATGATCCTTTGGGAGAACTATCCATGGGTCTTTTTTTGACATGTAATAGTCAACCCTTCCTCAATATAAGGCACTATGTGGTCGGTATCACTCAAAGTTTCTCTCCATTGTTTAAAATGGACAGAATTTTAAGTGAAAACAACAACTAACTTACGCAAATCTGAAAAAATGCATTCTTATTGTGTTTATCATTTAGTAGAACTATCCATGGGTCATTTCTGACATGTAAAAGTCAACCCCTCCTCAATCCGAGGCATGTTGTGGCTGGTATCACTCAAATTGTCTCTCTTTTCTTTAAAATGGACAGAATTTTAAGTGAAAACAACAACTGACCTATGTAAATCTAACCAAACACATTAGAATTGTGTTGATTATTTATAAGAATTATCCATGGGTTATTTTGGACATGTAAAAGTCAATATCACCTTAATATGAACCACATTATGGTCGGTATCACTCAAAGTGTCTCTCTTTTATTTAAAATGGACAGAATTTTAAGTGAAAACAACAACTGACCTACAGAAATCCAACCAAATGCATTCTTACTGTGTTGATATTTTAGAAGAATGATACACGGGTCATTTTGACATGTAAGAGTCAACCCTTCCTTAATCCGAGGCACGTTTTGGCCGGTATCACTCAATGTGTCTCTTTTTTGTTTAAAATGGACAGAATTTTAAGTGAAATCAACAACAGACGTATGGAAATCCAATCAAACGCATTCTGATTGTTTTTATCCTTTAGGATAACTATCTATGGGTCATTTCTGACATATATGAGTCAACTTCTCTTTAATATAAGGCACGGTGTTCCCGATATCACTCAAAGTGTCTCTATTTTGTTTAAAATGGACAGAATTTTAAGTGAAAACAACAACTGACCTACAGAAATCAGACCAAAAGAATTCAGATTTTGTTGATCCTTTAAAAGAATGATGCATGTGTAATTTTTTATGTGTAAGAGTCAACCCCTATTCAATATGAGGCACGGTGTGGCCGGTATCACTCAAAGTATCTCTTTTTTGTTTAAAATGGACATAATTTTAAGTGAAAACAACAACTGACCTACGGAAATCCAACCAAATGCATTCGTATTGAGTTGATACTTTAGGAGAACAATCCATGGGTCATTTTGGAATTGTAAGAGTCAACCCCGCCTCAATATGAGGCACGGTGTGGCCGTTATCACTCAAAGTGTCTCTCTTTTGATTAAAATGGACAGAATTTTAAGTGAAAACAACAACTAACCTACGGAAATCTGACCAAACGCATTTGGATTGTGTTGATCCTTTAAGAGAATGATCCATGGATGGACCTCCACCCCCTAGATTCCACCACCCCCCTATACACCACCCCACAACCTGGAAAATTCCCCCCCCCCCCATGGACAACCACCCCCACCCCCTTAGACACCACCCCACCCCCCCTGGATTGCCCCACCAACCCTCTAGACCTCCCCCACCCCCTAGAAACCACCCCCCCAAATACCCCTAACCCCTCTGGACACCCTCCACCCCCTAGAAAGCCCCCCCAACTCCTTGGACACCCCCACCCCTTGACACGCCAATGGACACCCCCCCCAACCCCACATCCCCCCAGACACCCCCCCCCCACACACCCCCTGGACACCCACCAACCCTCAGGACAGCACCCCCACCCCTCCTAGACACCACCCCACCACCTGGACACCCCCACCCCCTCAACACCCCCACCCATAGACAGCCACCCCCACCCTTCTGGACAACACCCCACCCCCCCTTGGACAGCCCCACCAACCCCCTGGACCGCCCCCACCCCCCGAACGCCCTCACCCTGGGAAAGCCCCCCGACACCCTTGACACCAACCCACCCCCCCGGTACACCCCCATGGACAACCCCCCCCCCCCCCCCCCCCGCCACCCCCCAAGACACCCCACCACCCCTGGACGCCCCCCCCCCCCCACCTGGACACCCCCCTCCTAGACAACACCCCACCACCTAGACACCCCCCATCCCCTAGACACCCCCACCCTCATGGATAGCCCCCACCACCCCCTGGACACCACCCTACCCCTATTGGATAGGCCCCCAACCTCCTAGACCACCCCCATCCCCTGGATACCCCTATCCCCCGGACACCCCCACCCCCTCGGACACCCCTACCCCCCTTGGATAGCCACCCCAAACCCCTGAATAACCCCCCAACCCCCTGAATTCTGAATTAAACTCTTTATGTATTTAAATAACTTATGAATTATGTGTTAATGGTGTATGTGTATACTTGTTGTGTGGGTATAATTGGTGTAATTACCTTATGAATTATGTGTTGATTTTGTCTCGGTATACTTTTTGAGATGCTGAATTGTTTACAGGTGTTGTTTGGGTGTGCTGCTGCAGAATTTTTGGTTGCAGCACACAGGGCATTTATTAGTGATTTTTTAGCACTCATAATGGAAGCCTTTATCATAGCTAAAAAAGTTCTAATAAAAGACACCTTTATCAGCACTAAAAATGCACTGATAAAGGACCCCTTTATCAGTGCTAATAGAGCACTGATAAAAAACACATTTATCATCACTTTATTAGCACTAATAAAGGGGTCCTTTATTAGCACCTTTTTAGAACTGATAAAGGGGTCCTTTATCAGTGCCATTTTAACGCTGACAAAGTCTCCCTTTATCAGCGTGTTTTTAACGCTGATAAAGGTATCCTTCATCAGCTCTTTTTTAGCGCTGATAAATTATCCCTTTAGCAGTGATTATTGAGAACTGATAAATGGGACCCTCCCCCCCCCCTATCAGCACTGAGCTTTACAACTCTTTTTTAGTGCTGATAAAGCCCATTTTGAGCGCTGATAAAGCCCATTTTTATAGTAGTGTATTGTTGGTTTGAAAAATGTCTTGGACACTAGTCATTGGATTTTATTTTATAATGAACATAAGGTTAAAATAGAATTTGGACCTTGAGTTTGAATATAAAATGGTAAATCAATTCTTTAACTGATTATCACGAGAAGTTTGTAAATTATTGGAAATTATGTTCCTCTTAATATTGTAAATTTTTTAGAAATGTTGCTTCATACTTTTATTTGAAGTGGTTACACAAGTTGTTAATTATTACTATTGGATTTTTTAGACATGACATTTCACATTAATTATTGAATTTATTGAGCATTCCATTCCATAATACTATTATATGTTTTTACAAAATGAATTCCTTATAACTATTGGAGTTTTCAGATATAAAATTCACCATAACATATTGATTTTTTTTTGGAAAAGATGTTCCATAATTATTAATGGAATTTTTTGAGCTTTTACCCCTTATAATTGAATTACATTTATGGTATATGGTTTTCTCCAAATTCTAATATAAATTGTGAATTTTATTCTTCCATATATTAGTTGTAATAATTTAGAATGATTCTCCCTAAGAATTATTGCTTTGGAAGTTACCCTTATTTTAAATATGATTCCCGTATTTAAAATTTGATGTCCCATTGGATTATCAGGTACATGGATTTCTTTTTTATATAGCATATTGACATAGTCTATTTATATTAATATATAAGGATCAGGAACTATTCTTCCTTGGCCGAAGATGGTTTAAACAGCTTGGGATTCAATATGGTGCTTGTTCTAACATGGTTTACATTTACTTTACTAGTTAATTTTGATGTAACTATAGAGATTTTCCCTTTATATTCATGAATTGAATTTTCATTAGACACCATTGGTGGTGGAATACTATGTTTTACTCATAACCTATCTGATTCACCATATGTTATGTGGAAAAATATTTTGGATACAATTTAGGAACCTGGATTGTGCTTCATGGTTATGGTATCATTTGGGTATGGACATGGAATGAGAGTTGTATCTAACCATGTAATCGGTCTACCTTTGGAAGTTAGAGTAATTTATTAATTTATTCTTTTCTCAATCTATCTTGGTGGTAAGTATTACATGATATATTTTTTGTTATTGTGTTATGACTCAGAAAGATCATACATCGATGTTTTAATTGCCAATGGACTAGGTATAGTTTGTTTATAATTCTTTTCTATTATTTTTTATTCTACTTAAATTACCTTTTAATGCTTCCACTATTTTTATTACTAACCCAATTGGTATATCCTATCCAATATTCCACCATTATATTCTCGCTGCTAGTCGATAATCACTTGTGTATCAGGGGGGATTCTTGCGTCCATTTCACCAGTATGCTTGGGTAATTGTTTTAGTGGCTTTCAGGTTTCACGTCACATTTTTCTCTTTCAACAAATTTATATATGTGATGTTTCTTATCTTTCTAGTCTATTTTATATTCTACATCTTCTTTAATTAGAAAATTATTTTCAAATTTTTTGATTCCATTACAGTTATAGAAATATCATGGTGTATTTCCCTTTCAATTACACTTTCCCTTTTTTAACACACTTGATAAAAGAACAAGTACAATTTTGAAATATAAATCATCTCCCTCATCTTCAAAATCACTTGATTTTGAAATTTCATCATCTTTACTCTTAAGCTTTCTCATATCTTTAATGAACATTTCATATTTTTCTTTCTTCTTGAACACTGTATTTTTTCTCATATCATAATAAATTAGAATATAATGTATTTTATCAAGACAATGTTCCTTTATATCATCCAAGGTTGAAATATTTGGAACACACTAATCAATAATTCTTCTCATAAACTAATTGATAATAATATAATCCATCATATTTTCTCCAAATCGTTAAATGATACGGATAACTTTGTAAAAATTAATAATGTTTTCATAAATTTCATATTCATCATCCATAATTATATCCTCAAATAAACTCATATAAATTGGGAACCTGGCTTATCTGAATTTAATATTTCCTTCAAAACACCTTGTATTTATTTCAAATTTCTATATAATCTTTGAGTCACATGACATTTTTGTAACCCTACTCCAAAAGATATATTCAAATGTATTTTTCCTTTTTTCATGTCACGAACCGAATATGGTCACCGCAAAAAACGGAACCCAACACGACCCGTGGAATGTCCCGAAGGGTGTTCCCGATCCCCACGGGCTGGCACAAGTGCCCGGGTATCAAAAATGAAAATTGGGAATGATTTACAAGAGTTTTTATACTTAAAACACCAAATGAATCCAAGAAATCAAATCTGGATTTTTCAAACGAAAACATCTTTTACAAAAATTCAGAACTGAATTACAGAATTTTAAACAATGTTTGAAGACCATTAAAAATTTAAAAACCCAACAAATGACAGCCCAAGAACCTCCACATGGAAATAGGCACCGCCCTCAATCCATCTCCATGACACTACATCAGGATGGACCGCTAAAACCCTGAACCAAAGGCATAAAACCTGTACCCAAACCTGTGAAATAAAATAAGCATGTCTACTTACACCCAAATGTGTAGGTAGGGTGTGAGAGAAATCCCTATAGGATACCACCACTAAGAGATTCCATGTGATAAACATTTCATGACAAAAAGCATTGCAAGTTTTGTAAATAAGAAATGCATGTTACAATTTTCTAAAGGATGCAATAATAAATGAAAACAGTTTTCATGTGGAAAATTTTTAAAGGACCAACAATTTTAAAATAAATACCAAATCTACTAGATTTTCCAGCCAAAAATACCATATACCTACAGTAATTACAAAGGATCTAATGTTCACAAGCAATGGGAAATAACCCCTAGGCACTAGCTCGTAGTGGGTCCCAGGTACCTTGTATCTCGGTGAACGTAATCGTCACAAATATATGTTCTCATGCACGAGCCACTAGTAGGGAACATACCCATAAGCTAGTGGTACCCAATAATAGTAATCATCATAGTTTAGTTAGAGTTTTAAGCATCAATCTTGCTAAGTGAAACTAAGGCCAAACCCCACAGGATCACTAGCATACTAGTACATGTCCACCCACCTAGATACTCAGGTTTCCCTCATTTTCTCAAACAAGTTCGACAAGGCAAGAAATATAATTTTCAAATGAAAATATCACTTCAAAATCACACATTCATTAAACTGCCCACACGTACATCACACAAGTCACAAAATCCAATTTTTCGTTCAAATGCATTTTGAAATCATACTCACACCAAAGTTGTAACACCGCGAGATTTTATGAGAAATATTCTTTTTAATTTTATAGTTGTCTTGTGTAGTACGTTAGAACAAAGGAGTCTTGCACAACATGCAACCCTAACTTGGCTTCATTACACGCAATCGCGACCTTCCTCGATAGCGTGTGTAGTACGCAATACCGAGTTTCACTAAACGAGATATTATTATATTATTATTATTAACTAGCTGCTATGAATAGTAATACCCACTTTTTGAAATTTTATAAATTTTATCTGTTAAAATGGAATTAATTTTTGGATTTGGAATATCGAAATTAGCTTAGGGTGAAATTTTGGTACTTTTCGGATAACTTTCATTTTCTGATGAATAGTGAAAATTACTAAATTTTAATTAAAAACTACCTTTTTAATCCAAATAATTAATAGCGATAAATTATTAATTTGAGTGGTTTTAAAGTATATTTAGAATATATTTTTACGATTTAATACAATTTTGTTCATTGGATGTAATTTCACATTTAAACCAGACATAAACAAGTGTCAATCTTTTGATAGTTATTATCTCTTAAAAACACGCTATTTGTTTTGACGACGACAATTAATTTTTAAATTAGTTAATGTAACTGATATGTTTTGAATTTGGTAAAATAAACATCATTTTTTAATTTATAATATCAAATATAGCTTAGGCCTAATTTTTGGTATTTTTCTGGAAACTTTCATTTTTTGATGAATAGTGAAACCACTAAGTGGTAGCTAAAAACTGAATTTTTTCATAAAACTTAATTTTACCGCTTCTGTGAGTAGAATTTCAAAACTCCGAGAGACACAGTTGATGTCAGTAAGTAAAATGTGGTTCAATGAGATGAAAATAATATTTTGTGAATAGTAACTTTTTACTTTTATTTACCACGGTTAAAAGTAAATAGGGTAGTCAAGGGTAAAAATGATATTATTATTACTCTAACACATGTCCTAATTCTATTGGATAAGTGTAATTCGACCAAAAACAACCTTAGGAATAAAATATGACCATTTAGGCCCACTTGTATTAGATTAAGACATTTATTATTAATTTATTTGAAGAAGGGTTAAAATAGTTAAAATCAAAGTTTAATAAGTAAATCATTTTTAATATAGGGTTATACATAAGATAAATTCGACTATAAATATTAATTAGAAATCTAAAAATATTTACTAAATAATTATATTAAATATGTAATTTTTAGACATTAAATAATTTAATTTATCTATGACACAATGATGATGCAGTAATTATTTTATTAATGAAATATTGACATAATTGATGTTATAAATACCCAAATAAATGTAATTTGATACTTTTTATGAATTAAAATAATTTTCTATATTAATATGACATGTTAGTATTGATTTAATGCACTTTGTTCGAAATAATATTTCTGTTATGATTTTCAAAAAAATCAATTACCTAATAGTATCAAAATTGAAATAAAATAGCTTTTACAACAAATATTATATTATTAATTGTTATTTTATTCCTAAAATCTAATGTTCGGCCAAATGACTTAGAGAAGGTTATATATATTAATAATAAACAAATTGGGGTTCTTTTGGCTTGTTATAGTATGTTTATTAACCTTATAGTGTAAGAAAACAAGAAGACACGGTAAAAGTAAAATTATTTAACTTAAAGTTAAATCTAAATGATAAGGTTAAAATAGGAACCTAAACTTGTATAAATTCTATTGGAAGAGATTATTTCGACCCATCCCCACCTTAGCTTCGAAATAAATCAATTTGGAGCTATTTAAAACTGAATATGACTTTATAATCAAATAATAATATTTAGTTTTCCAAAGGTGCCCCTCTCCTCCCTTATAAAAGGGCACCTCCTCCCTCTCTTCTAAACACCACTTTGAGCCTTCAAGCTCAGCCAACCCCTGCCAAATTCTCTTCTCCACTTCTCTAGAAACATCCTAGAGGTCCTGGTATTCTTCAAAGACCAGTTTTAGTGCCCTAAGAGGATTTCTCAAAGAGGCGCTTTAAAGAAGAGGAGGTTCGGATATGTACGAAGCATATCGGACCTAAGGTAAGGGATAATTTTGAAAATCTCATTTTCTATACGAGATTTCTTATACGTAAGTATTTACTGGGGTTATATTTATCATCCATGTACAAGTTTTATAAAAATATTTTCATGTATTTTTAAAGTCCTTTTTACCCATTTTTGACTTTTACTACAGGGTATGTATGGAATATTTCTTTTACGAGGTACTTTTTGACTTTTCCGGCAAAAGTATGAGAATAATGGTTTTTTTAACATATATGACATGAAAGGATTTTTATGGTTTTTTTCATGAATCATACTCCAAAATATTTCATGACTATTTTCAACAAAATCATTTTTTTTAAATTGCATGACATTTTGTGAAAAGAAAATGATTTTGAAGAAGAAATGATATTTTCCTGAAGAATTCATTTCAAGTGTTTTATCAAAACCATTTTTCATCTAAGATGACATTATTTCATATATGTATGTCTCAAGTATAATGTATCTATGATTTACATTGTTTCACTTTTCTTATTATGAAATGATATCCATTTATTTTATATGGATTTTGTGATGATGGTGTGATGTTTATGTAACCCATTTTATTCTTTGGGTTATGATGAATGTTTTAAGTTTATTTTTGGGCCCAAGTAAAAATGATTTCATTATGAGATGGGTGGGACCTATATCTCCCTCCAATGCATTGGGTAAATATTTTATATCTCATGAGATAGACATGGATAGAACGGTAAGTTAATCTGGTTCAGTGTTACAGGACTGAAACGAGGAGTGAACTCGATTCAGAAAGGGACTTTGTCCACTAAGATTGTCTTGGAATCAATGCCTTGGATACTATGGAAATCATTACATGTGCTTAATGGATTCCACAATTAAATGTTTTATTCCCATGCTATATTATCATTATTTATGTTCCATTATGATCTATTCCTTATGTACTTCCATGTTTTAAGTTGTTTCTCAATATTTTGATGTTTAAACATTATGTTCATGTTTTTGAGTTCAAATGTATATGGTATGTTTTATTTTATCCATGCTTACCCTTAATGAGAATTTGAGCTCACCCTTTTTATGTTTTATTTTCCCCCAGGATGAAAATAAAGGTTTTAGGAAAGGAAACCAAAAGTGGAAGATCTTTATGGGAGATGTTGAAGATCTTTTTCCAGGATTAGAAGATTACATTCCAAGTTTCCAAAGACACTAAACTATTACCGTCCTTGTGTGTCTATTTTTGTTATATATTAATTATTCCTCAAAAGTAATGTAATATCCATGTACATCAAGCTTAGGGTCTCTACAGTTGGTATCGGAGGAAAGGTTTAGTCAACCTTTGGAAACTAGGATGCGAAAACGTTAGTGAGATCCCTAGAGATATTTCTAAGGTATGTCTAGGGATGTCCCTAAGGATAAGTATATTGGATATAGTCCTAGAACTACGGTAACGATATTATAATTTAACCTAAGATGTTAGATATTGAGGGAACTCCCCCTTTACTATGTTATTTTCCCTAGAATGATTTTTTCCTCTCACACTATTCTTTTTGGGTTTCAGAAAATGGCTGGAAACAGGAAGATTCATGATAATGGAGGATATGACAGACAATGGAATAATATTTTTCATGAGAAACCAAATGAAACAGGATCTGGAAGTCCAAACATCATTATTATTTCTAATCAGAAATCTCATAATATGATCAATAATCTCAACTTTGGTAAGTTTCCTGACTCAGATAATAAGATAAAGATGGAGTTTCATGATGATCATAGAGGAAATTAAGTTCAATTTCCCTCATGTAAATCATGTGGGAAGAGGCATCAGTGATATTTTTTCAAAGGAACTGGAAGATTCTTTGGGTGTGGAAAAGAAGGACACAAAGCCAGTAAGTGCAAAGGAAAAGGTTCAGTTAACACCATGGACAAGGATAATGGTATTTCTATGACATCAACAATGATTAGATGTTTTAAATGTGGAATGTACAGGCATTATGTAGACCGATTCCCTAATGGAAAATCTCATGAAGAGAATCAGCATGTTCGTATGGGTAGTATTTATGTGGATGATGATGAGGAGACTTCAAATGATATATGAGCTAAAAGAAGTGTTGAAGCTCAGTCAGTTGTTTTAGAAGGTAGTGGAATGATTGTATGTTTATCGAGAGTTATGTTGTATAGTTAATGGTACTATGGAATAAAGAATCATCTAAGGATTGTGACACTATTTTTTTTCCTAAAAGTATTTGAAAGTATATGTTGAATGGAACCAGTAACCATGGAAGGTTATTCAAATATTTTTGTAATGTAGATGATATGTGCATAATGAAGGAATAAGAAGATAATGAGATGTTTGATTGTATTCATGAGCTCATGATTGATATATGGACTAAGTGATATCATGGTTTGAGTATATAGAATTTTGAGGATTTTGGTATGTGGAAAGTGTTAACTTTTAACTGCATTCATGTTTTCACTAAGGTTCAATGGGTATTCATTTTTCAAGAGAATACATGATTAAGGCCTTTGAATGTTTGGAATGTGACCAACAAGACATATCTTATGATATATGGGGATCAACGATGGTATTAAATCTCTGGTGATCGTTTTCACTATATTATGAGAGTGGACTGCAGTATTATGGATAAGCCTAAATATTTGAATGGATTATGTTGGACATAAGTTAGTACTGTTTTAAGGATAGATGTTTTTTCGATATTATTGATGGGATGTTATAGTAATATAGTTTTAGAAAAAGGACAACCTGCAGGACGGGCGACAGCCCATCGTGTCAGACAAGGATGTGGGAATCGAACCCACAACCGAAGTGTGAATGGCCTTTATCGCCTACCACTGGCCTATAGGAAGTCCCTGGTTAGTAGAAACGAGTTATATTTTATTAAGAGGTATGATATATGAAGTATAAGTTCATTTTTGAAACCATATAATATTGCTAACATTTTTTTTTGAAACAGATGGAATGGCCCATCATTCTATCACATGATCTGCTAACACATCACGAATAACAAATTCAACTTCATTTCTTTAAGGGATGAAGTAGAAATTGTTCAATTCACAAACAACAGTGAGATTGTACCAAAATCATGTAAGTATTTCTTTTAATTCATTAACTTTAGGGAAATGATCTTGAAAACCAAAAATGTTGTCCTAGTTCCCTTATATCCAATGAATCAGATGGTACCATAGATCATCACAAATCTATAGCTTTGTGATTGTTGGCTTTTTCATAGTCATGTTCTCTACCACTCTCCATCAGAACATGATGGTTAGGTTTCTCTTCCATATCCATATTTTCACCTATGTTCTCTTATGTGGAAACCTAGTGATTAGTTAATTTGGGTAACAGGTATGTTTCATACTTTAGTTTTTAAATATTGATTTTGGTATTCCGCTTTACGATGTGGGTTTATATTAAAGAAACTTTCGAGTAGTAAACCATTTATAACCCCGACGAATTTCGAGGGAGAAATTCATTTTAAGGGGGGTAGAATGTAACACCCCGAGATTTTATGAGAAATATTCTTTTTAATTTTATTGATGTCTTGTGTTGTACGTTACAACAAAGGAGTCTTTCATAACACGCAACCCTAACTTGGCTGCATTACATGCAATCGCGACCTTCCTCGATAGCGTGTGTAGTACGCAATACCGAGTTTCACTAAATGAGATATTATTATAATATTATTATGAACTAGCCGTTATGAATAGTAATACCCACTTTTTGAAATTTTAAAAATTTTATCTTTTAAAATGGACTTCATTTTTGGATTCTGAATATCAAAATTAGCTTAGGGTGAAATTTTGGTACTTTTGGGATATCTTTCATTTTCTGATGAATAGTGAAAATTACTAAATTTTAATTAAAAACAACCTTTTTAATCGAAATAATTAATAGTGATAAATTATTAATTTGAGTGGTTTAAAAGTATATTTAGAATATATTTTTACAATTTAATACAATGTTATTCATTGGATGTAATTTCACATTTAAACCAGAGAAAAACAAGTGTCAATCTTTGGATCGTTATTATCTCTTAAAAACATGCTATTTGTTTTGATGATGGGAATTAATTTTTAAATTAGTTAATGTAACTGATATGTTTTTAATTTTGTAAAATAAACATCATTTTTTAATTCATAATATCAAATATAGCTTAGGCCTAATTTTTGGTATTTTTCGGGAAACTTTCATTTTTTTAGGAATAGTGAAACCACTAAGTGGTAGCTAAAAACTGAATTTTTTCATAAAACTTAATTTTACCGCTTCAATGAGTGGAATATCAAAAATCCGAGAGACACGGTTGATGTCAGTAAGTAAAATGTGGTTCAATGATATGAAAATAATTTTTGGTGAATAGTAACTTTTTACTTTTATTTACCACGGTTAAAAGTAAATAGGGTAGTGAAGGGTAAAAATGATATTATTATTACCCTAACACATGTCCTAAATCTATTGGATAAGTTTAATTCGACCAAAAACAATCTTAGGAATAAAATATGACCATTTAGGCCCACTTGGATTAGATTAGGACATTTATTATTAATTTATTTAAAGAAGGGTTAAAATAGTTAAAATCAAAGTTTAATAAGTAAATAATTTTTAATATAGGGTTATACATAAGATAAATTAGACTATAAATATTCATTAGAAATCTAAAAATATTTCCTACATAATGATATTAAATTTTTAATTTTTAGACATTAAATAATTTAATTTATTTATGACGCAATGATGATGTAGTAATTAATTTATTAATGAAATATTGACATAATTGATGTTATAAATACCCAAATAAATGTAATTTGAGACTTTTTATGAATTAAAATTATTTTATATGTTAATATGACATGTTAGTATTGATTTAATTTAGTTTTTTCGAAATAATCTTTCTGTTATGAGTTTCACAAAAATCAATTACCAAATAGTATCAAAATTGACATAAAATAGTTTTTAAAACAAATATTATATTATTAATTGTTATTTTATTCCTAAAAATATAAGGTTCAGCCAAATGAATTAGATAAGGTTATATATATTAATAATAAAAAATATGGGGTTCGTTTGGCTTTTTATAGTAAGTTTGTTAACCTTATAGTGTAATAAAACAAGAAGACATGGTAAAAGTAAAATTATTTAACTTAAAGTTAAATCTAAATGATAAGGTTAAAATAGGAACCTAAACTTGTCTAAATTCAATTAGATGGGAGGATTTTGACCCATCCCTACCTTAGCTTCGAAATAAATCAATTTGGAGCTATTTAAAACTGAATATGACTTTATAATAAAATAATAATATTTAGTTTTCCAAAGGTGCCCCTCTCCTCCCTTATAAAAGGGCACCTCCTCCCTCTCTTCCACACACCACTTTGAGCCTTCAAGCTAGGCCAACCCCTGCCAAATTATCTTCTCCACTTCCATAGAAACATCCTAGAGGTCCTGGTCTTCATCAAAGACCAATTTTAGTGCCCTAAGAGGAGGTCTCAAAGAGGTGCTTCAAAGAAGAGGAGGTTCGGATACGTACGAAGCATATCAGACCTAAGGTAAGGGATAATTTTGCAAATATCATTTTCTATCCGAGATTTCTTATACATAATTATTTACTGGGGTTATATTTATCATCCATGTACAAGTTTTATAAAAATTTTTTCATGTATATTTAAAGTCCTTTTTACCCATTTTTGACTTTTACTACAGGGTATGTATGGAATATTTCTTTTACGAGGTACTTTTTGACTTTTCCAGAAAAAGTATGAGAAGAATGTTTTTTTAACTTATACGGCATGAAAGGATTATTACGGGTTTTTTTCATGAATATTCCTCCAAAATAATTCATGACTATTTTCAACAAAATCATTTTTTTAAATTGCATGACATTTTGTGAAAAGAAAATTATTTTGAAGAAGAAAGGATATTTTCCTCAAGAATTAATTTAAAATGTTTTATCAAAACCATTTTTCATCTAAGATGACATTATTTCATATATGTATGTTTCAATTATAATGTCTCTATGATTTACATGGTTTCACTTTTTTTATTATGAAATGATATCCATTTATTTTATAAGGATTATGTGGTGATGGTATGATGTTTATGAAACCCATTTTATTATTTGGGTTATGATGAATGTTTTAAGTTTATTTTGTGGCACAAGTAAGAATGATTTAATTATGAGATGTGTGGGACCTATATCTCCCTCCAATTCATTGTGTAAAGATTTTATATCTCATTAGATAGACATGGCTGGAACGGTATGTTAATCATGTTCAGTGTTACAGGACTAAAACAAGGAGTGAACTCGATTCAGAAAGGGACTTTGTCCACTAAGATGGTCTTGGCAGCAATGCCTTGGCTACTATGGAAATCATTACATGTGCTTAATGGATGCCACAATTACATGTTTTATTCCCATGCTATGTTATCATTATTTATGTTCCATTATGATCTATGCCTTATGTACTTCCATGTTTTAAGTCGTTGCTCAAGATTTTGATGTTTAAACATTATGTTCATGTTTTTTGAGTTCAAACGTATATGGTATGTTTTATTTTATCCATTATTACCCTTACTGAGCATTTGAGCTCACCCTTTTTATGTTTTATTTTCCCCCAGGATCAAAAGAAAGGTTTTAGGAAAGGAAACAAAAAGTGGAAGATCTTTATGGGAGATGTTGAAGATCTTTCACAAGGATTGGAAGATTACATTCCAAGTTTCCAAAGACAGTAAACTATTACGGTCCTTTTGTGTCTATTTTTGTTATGTATTTAGTATTCTGCAAAAGTAATGTAATGTCCATATACATCAAGCTTATGGTCTCTACAAAAGTTGCCCACAACACTTTTCACAATTCATTAACACTTTCAAAAATACTTTAAAAAAATTTATAAAACTATTACAAGATATTAAACTCACATAACATCCCACACACATGTCACATAATACCCTTCTCACCTTAAAAATTCATTTTATCAATAAACTAACACGAAACATCCCACACCCGTGTTTCACACACAAACACAATTTAGTAAAACATTTCAGCAATTTATAAAACATTCAAAAAAAATGATTGACATCTCAAATCACCACTTTACCTTTCAAAAACCCACATTAGGTGAATACACTCACCCAAACAGTACATATACACCCTTTTCCAACTTTGTTTAACCAAATAAAACATTTGCAATTTTTATGAAACAAACCCAAGAGGTATAACCATTATTTCCACACTAAACCCATTTCAAAACCCTTATTCAAGACCAAAATCATACCAATACCTATCCAAAACAGAATCTTCATCCCTAAAACAATTATTAAACCACCCAAATGTGTTATAAAAATATATCTAATAATACCACAAAGATACACTTAAAAAACACATGTTTTCACAAATCACCTTCAATAAGTACAACACGGTTTTACACCTTAAAATCATTCAAAACCCTCCTTTAAAGGCCCAAATTATAATAAGGAATTAAAAAACCAGAATTGGAATCCCCTTTCAAGACTAATAAATCACTTTCATATGTTATAAACTAAACCCAAACATTACCCCAAGAGTCACACATGAAAAGTACCCAATTTCAAGCTAAAATGCAACTAAAAATTAAATGTTTAACCAAATCCATCAAAAACAGTTTTCACAGCACACAAAAAAGATTATAAACATTCTAAATTAACAAACCAAGAAATCTAACTCATAATAAAATGGCTACACATGGAATCACCTACCTTTTGAGTCGAAACCCTCAAAACATGGTGGGAAACCTTAAGCGCACCACCGCCGCACCACATGGAATATAAATCCAGAACTAGACCACAAAAAATTGACCCAAAAGATACCAAATCAGACCTTAGGATCTAACCCCAACTTCTAGATATGAGTAATGTCAAGAAACAGGAAATAAAACTAAAAGCGGATGGAAGGAACCAAGAAGGAATTACCTTACTTGAAATATCTTGAAGCAATCGGCCCCAATCCACCAAAATCTGAATTTAAAAACATCCAAACATTCAAGGGGCGTTCGAACAAGGATTATTTGATCATTTAGGAACTAGAATGGGGGGAAAAGAGTATGAATTAAGATAGTTATGATGGAAATAACTTACCTCCTCAAATCTGCCTGGTTTTAGAAACCCTAATAATTTCAAAACTCAATCGCAATGAAAACGAGCTCCAAAGAGGGGAGAAAGGAAATGGGGGCGTTCCGGGGAGTCTTAGGGTCGAGAGAGAGGTGGAATCACTGAAATATTCAACATAATGAATAAGATATTAAAAACTTAAAGAAACAATTTAAAACTGGAAAATGGGCTTTCGGGTTGGCCCAATTTTTAAATAAAAACCCAAATCCCCCATGATTATGGATTTATAAAGGCCCAAAATTTAAACATTGGTGTTAATAGGTCAGGGAAGGCCAAGTAGAAATTTTAATGGATAAAAAATATTTTAAAAGGAATGAGATATAAAAAAACAAAATTTATTTTAAATCTGGAATTGGGCTCACGGTTTGGCCCAATTCATGAAAACTCACCCATTCCTCCAAAAAATCTAGGGAAACCCCCAAAATAAAGGTTGAATGGAAAATAAATTAAAAAATAACTTTAAAATAATTTATTTATGTGATAATTCTCCCCACCTTGAAAACTTTCCGCCTGGGAAAGTCACAGCAAGGTCAAAGCAACAAACAAACCCAACTGAGAAACCAATAGGTACTCCCTTGCCAGGTTTCGTCCCCAAAGGCCCAAATACCTCCAGTGATCAATTAAGTAATACTCTCACAACCAAAACTTACACAAATTTCTTTAAATGATCTGTCACATTCATACGTTATCCCAAAATAAAACTACTCAAACACTATCTGAACAAGACTCATGCAATTCACCCAAACGAACAACAACTTTGAACAAGGTTACACATACCTTACTTTAACTAAACCATTTTTCACTCTCCATTCCCAACGTTTAGTCAAGGAAGATGTTGGTAGCTAGATATCTCCGAACGACACTATCTACACCAATCCAAGACCTTGGATAAATCTATGTTACTGGTTTGGGGTGACACAAATACGCTCCCCATCATAAGAGACAACCAATATTTTTTTTCCAATACAGAATCAGGACACTAATATGGGAGGCCTGAACGGACTCCTTGGTACATAGGGTAAACTTCCATTCAAAATTTCCGAAGGAACATACATGAGAATCATAGTGTTTCTCCCCACCATAAGAACCAACAATCTTAACTGACCAGCATGGGCCAGCACAGAAAAACCAAAAAAAATCAACATTTGGGAAGGTCGCACGGTTAGTCCGCACAATTTGTGAAACCGTGAACTAACTCTGCTGATAAATCTTCCTGCATGGATTCCAGTCACACAATCACTCTTAATCGTTCACAAACCATGTACTCAGCCTGTCTAGCCAAATTTCTAACCATTCTCCAAAGAATCAATGGAAACCAAATGGAGAGGGAGTGACATTGGGCGATGTCATGGGTACAAGTCCCCCCACCTATTTCCACCAAACGTGAACAACAGAAGAAATATAATGATACTAGAGGCTTAAACTCTTACTATTTTTCATATTTAGGATAGGACTTTTTACAAGGGTTTAAATGACCCTGTGATTTCCCCTAACTATGAGCCATCTTCTCTCTGAGACCTATGGCTGGAGCTCAAATGATTGAAGCATCTTCGGCCTCGCAGTTAGTCTTTGGAAACCCACTAAATGAGAATATCTTTTAGT
Organism: Viscum album; assembly: GCA_963277665.1. Classification (NCBI taxonomy): domain Eukaryota; kingdom Viridiplantae; phylum Streptophyta; class Magnoliopsida; order Santalales; family Viscaceae; genus Viscum; species Viscum album. The sequence continues at coordinate 520,212,404 of OY728129.1, read as the reverse complement.
GCCACCAACAACTACACTGTTATACCAGATAAGTTTTCCAGACATAACAAATTCCAAACTCACTTTACCCTATCCCAATATTTTACTGAAACAAGGGCTAAGAAGATGCACACATATCACACCTTGTTTCTTCGAGTGAGAAATTATACAAGTAAATAACAACTATAATCACCTTCCTCTAAAATGGATGATTTTGAAGTTTCCCAAGGGATACATTATTCTAACATAAAGAGAATCTCAGAGCATTTCATGAATTTCACCTTTAAATTCAATCAAGTGCACAAAATCACAAGGTTTCACCGAACATGACCATTGTGACTGATATAAACAGTGCATGGAGTGAGACCTTATACAACATCCCCAAACAACACACAATTATAGAAAGTGGCCACAATATCCTCTCATGACCATATTTCCCACACTGGTAGTTTATTGTGAACTCTTTCTTCGAAGAGACTAAGAAGGACTCAGAGGCCCTCTTAGACACTATCCATAATGACAACCCCCGACAACTTCCACCTTTGACGAATTAGGTAGCTCAAGAAAAGATTCCTTACATTGATCAACTGGAGGATTTTCCAATGATGAAATAATCTGGGTTTCACTTCAGTTGTGCACTAACCCTATAGGGGGGCGTACCTTATCCAACGGGAGAACCCAAGGACCCAACCAATCTGGTCCATAGGTAAAAAACATGCCAAAAAACATTTCCAAACACATTAATGTAACCACCATAAATGTGTCCCGAAACATATCTCATAGGAGACTACTAACCGGTCCTTCTACCCAGCTTACCGACCAAACACAAACCCAAAACACAGTTTGAACAAGAGGGGTTCTTAGACTCAAAACATCCCACAACATCATCATTTTTAAAAACCCATAATACAAACCATCACAAACTATTCATCAAGACATCATGTTTTTCTTTAAAACCATTTCTTGGAAAACAAACGGTTCAGCGGTAAGCGTATCCACCAATGGTACCCCATGGCCCTCACACATGCATGTTTTTGTGCCACACCGGGAACCCTCCTCATATCTGTCCTAACAATCATCCAGTCATGCCATAAACCATCCATCATCCCATATAACCCCATGCATGTGGTCACTCATGGAAATACCAAAGGTTAAAGCAACGATTCTTTCAACTTTTAAAAACAAAAATGGTCAACCAACACATCATTTTCTTCAAAACTGCTAACCAGGAGATCGAACACAAATTACCGCATTAAAAACATTTCAGAAATGCACAATTATTCCAATGAAAACTCACTTTCAAGTTATTTACATCAATTTCAAAATATCTCATCCCATTAAAACACCTTTCAATAGTTTAGAAAACTCTATTGGAAACACTTTTTCAAAACCAACTTCAATATAGTTTCTGCTTTCAAAAGAGGTGTAAGCACAAAATTTTCCATTTCAAAATAATTCTAAATATTTAGTTCCACCATTTCATAAATCAAACCATTCCATATTTATTTGAAAATCATTTAACATATCCTTTAAACTTCTTAAAACCAAGTAACTTTAAAACCAATGTTCCAAGATTTCAAAACTAAAGAACACCAGACAATGTGAGAGGAAGATAGTTTCAGTGGGTGACTTGGACATATGGTTGGCAGCCATATTCCAATCACTTAACTGTCATAGAGAGTGTTCTAGGGAATATCTCTGGCTCCACATGGCTTTTCGGGCCCTACGAGCTCACTGAGACCATTAATCCAACTCTCTTTTCATTTCCCCAACTCATCATTAAATCAAGAAAACCAAAGGACTTCTAAAGGTCCTGACTTCCCCTGGAGAATTGAATCCCGTCATGAGGTGTGGTGATCAGCCACACTACTCATAACTGAAATTATATGTCCCATCAATCCTAACTCCAGACTATCCCGACTGTTCCCCAAATAACATGACCCAACGAGAGCGAACCTCCTCTGATACCATTCTGTCACGAACCGAATCTGGTCGCCACTAAAACTGGCTCTCGAATCGACCCTTGGCAAGTCCCAAAGGGTGTTTTGGATCCCCACGGTCTGGCACAAGTGCTTGGGTATCAAAAAATAAAAATTGGGAATGATTTACCCGAGTTTTTAGACTTAAAACACCAAATGAATCCAGGAAATCAAATATGGATTTTTCAAACCAAAACTTCTTTTACAAATATTCAGAACTGAATTATAGAATTTTAAACAATGTTTTAAGACCATTACAAAGGTACAAACCCAAGAAATGACAGCCCAAGAACCTCCACATGGAAATAGGCACCGCCCTCCAGCCATATCCACGACACTACATCACGATGGACCGCTAAAACCCTAAACCAAAGGCATAAAACCAGTACCCAAACCTGTGAAATAAAATAAGCAAGTATACTTACACCCAAAGGTGTAATTAGGGTGTGAGTGAAATCCCTATAGGATAGCACCACTAATAGATTCCATGTGATAAACATTTCATGAAAAAAAGCATTTCAAGTTTTGTAAATAAGAAATGCTTGTTACAATTTTCTAAAGGATGCAATAATAAATGAAAACAGTTTTCATGTGGGAAAATTTTAAAGGACCAACAATTTTAAAATAAATACCAATGATACTGAATTTTCCATCCAAAAATACCGTATACCTACGGTAAGTACAAAGGATCTAATGAGCACAAGCAATGGGAAATAACCCCTAGGCACTAGCTCATTGTGGGTCACAGGTACCACGTATCTCGGTGAAAGTAATCATCACAAATATCTATTCTTGTGCACGAGCCACTAGTGGGAACATACCCATAACCTAGTGGTACCCAATAATCATCATCATCATATTTTAGTTATAGTTGTAAGCGTCAATCTTGCTAAGTGAAACTGAGGACAAACCCCACGGGATCTCTAGCATACTAGTACACGTCCACCCACCTAGATACTCAGGTTTCCCTCTTGTGATAAAACAAGTTTGACAAGGAAATAAATATAATTTTCACATGAAAATATCACTCCCACATCACACATTCATTAAACAGCCCACACATACATCACACAAGTCACAAAATATACTTTTTCGTTCAAATGCATTTTGAAATCATACTCACACCAAAGTTTCCCACAACACTTTTCACATTTCATTAACATTTTAACAAATCCTTTAAACAATTTTATAAAACTATTACAAGATATTAAACTCACATAACTTCCCACACACATGTCACATAATACCCTTCTCACCTTCAAAATTAATTTTATCAATAAACTAACACGAAACATCCCACACCCGTGTTTCGCACACAAAACACAATTTAGTAAAACATTTCAGCAATTTATAAAACATTCAAAAAAATGTTTGACATATCAAATCACCACTTTACCATTAAAAAACCCACATTAGGTGAACACACTCACCTAAACAGAACATACACACCCTTTTCCAACTTTGTTACCAAGTAAAACATTCTCAATTTTTATAAAACAAACCCAAGAGGTATAACCATTGTTTCCACACAAAACCCATTTCAAAACCCTCATTCAAGACCAAAATCATACCAATACCAATCGAAAACAGAATCTTCATCCCAAAAACAATTATTAAACCACCCCCAAGTGTTATAAAAATACATCGAATAATACCACAAAGATACACATGAAAAACACACATTTTCACAAATCACCTTCAAGAAGTACAACACGGTTTTACACCTTAAACTCATTCAAAAACCTCCTTTAAAGGCCCACATTACAATAATGAATTAACAAACCAGAATTGGAATCCCCTTTCAAGACTAATAAATCACTTTCATATGTTATAAACTAAACCCAAACATTACCCCAAGAGTCACACATGAAAAGTACCCAATTTCCAGCTAAAATGCAACAAAAAATTAAATGTTTAACCAAATCCATCAAAAATAGTTTTCACAACACAAAAAACAGATTATAAAAATTATAAATTAACAAACCAAGCAATATATCTCATTATAAAATGGCTACACATTGAATCACCTACCTTTTGAGTCGAAACCCTCAAAACATGGTGTGAAACCTTAAGCGCACCACCGCCGCACCACAAGGAATATAAATCCAGACATAGACCACCAAAAATTGACCCAAAAGATACTGAATCAGACCTTAGGATCTAACCCCAACTTCTGGACATGAGGAATGTCAAGAAAGAGGAAATAAAACTAAAAGAGGATGGAAGGAACCAAGAAGGAATTACATTACTTGAAATATCTTGAAGCAATCGGCCGCAATCCACCAAAATCTGAATTTGAAAACATCCAACCATTCAAGGGGCGTTCGAACAAGGATTATGAAATCATGTAGGAACTGCAATGATGGAAAAAGAGTATCAATTGAGAGAGTTTTTAAGGAAATAACCTTCCTCCTCAAATCTGCCCAATTTTAGAAACCCTGAGAATTTCAGCACTCAATTTCGATGAAAAAGAGCTCCAAAGAGTGGGGAAAGGAAATGGGGGCGTGCCTGGGCTTCCTAGGGTCGATAGGGAGGTGGAATCACCGAAAAATTCATTATAATGAATATGATATTAAAAAGTTAAAGAAACAATTTAAAACTAGAAAATGGGCTTTCGGGTTGGCCCAATTCTTAAATAAAAACCCAAAACCCCCATGATTATGGATTTATAAAGGCGCCAAATTTAAACATTGATGTTAATAGGATAGGGGCGGCCAAGTAGGAATTTGAATGGATAAAAAAATGTTGAAAAATTAATGAGTTATAAAAGAAACAAAATTTCTTTTAAATCTGAAATTGGGCTCACGGTTTGGCCCAATTCATGAAAACTCACCCATTCCTCCAAAAAAGCTAGGGAAACCCCCAAAACAAAGGATGAATGGAAAATAAATTAAAAAATAAATTTAAAATAATTAATTTATGTGAAAATTATCCACACCTTGAAAATTTTCTGGCCCAGAAAGTCACAGCAAGGTCAAAGCAACAACCAAACCCAACTGAAAAACCAATAGGTACTCCCTTGCCAGGTTTCGCCCCCAAAGGCCCAAACACCTCCAGTGATCAATTAAGGATTAATCTCACAACCAACACTTACACCACTTTCCTGAAATGATCAATCACATTCATACTTTATCCCAAAAGAAAACTCCTCAAACACTATCCCAACAAGACTCAAGCAATTCACCCAAACAAACAACAACTTTGAACAAGGTTACACTTACCTTACTTTAACTAAACCATTTGGAAATCTCTATTCAAAATGTTTACTCAAGGAATATGTTGGTAGCTAGATAGCTCTGAATGATACTATCTACACCAATCTAAGACAATGGATAAATCTAAGTTCTTGGTATGGGGGGACACAAATACTCTCTCTATCATAAGTGACAACCAATATTTTTTTTCCAATACAGAATCCGGAAACTAATAGGGGTGGCCTGAACGGACTCCCTGGTACATAGGTTATACATCCATTCAAAATTTCTGAAGTAACATACATGATAATCATAGTGGTTATCCCACCATAAGAACCAACAATCTTAACTGACCAGCATGGGCCGGAAAAGAAAAACAAAAAAAAATCAAGATTCGGGAAGGTTGCACGGTTAGTCTGCACAGTTTGTGAAACAGTGAACTAACTATGCCGATCAATCTTCTTGCATAGATTCCAGTCACACAATCACTCTTAATCGTTCACAAACCATGTGCTCAGCCTATCTAGCTTAATTTCTAACCATTCTCCAATGACTCAATGGAAACCAAAGCGGGAGGGAGTGACATTGGGCGATGTCATGGGTACAAGGCCCCCCACCTATTTCCACCAAACGTGAACAACAAAATAAAGACAATGATACCAGAGGTTTAAACTCTTCCTATATTTCATATTTAGGAGAGGACATTGTACAACGGTTTAAATGACCCTGTGATTTCCCCTGAATATGAGCCAGCTTTTCACTGAGACCTATCGCTAGAGCTCAAATGATTGAAGCATATTTGGCTTCACAGTTAGTCTTTGGAAACCCACTGAATGAGAATTAATCTTTCAGTGCCACCAACAACTACACTGCAATCCCAAATAAGTTTTCCAGATATAAAAAATTCCAAACTCACTTTACCATATCCCGATATTTTACTGAAACAAGGGCTAAGAAGATGCACACACATCACACCTTGTTTCTTCGAGTGAGAAATTATACAAGTAAATAACAGCTATAATCACCTTCCTCTAAAATGGAAGATTTTGAAGTCTCCCAAGGGAGACATTCTTCAAACATAAAGAGAATCTCAGAGTATTTCACGACATTAACCTTTAAATTCAATCAAGTGCATAAAATCACAAGGTTTTACCAAACTTGACCATTGCAACTGATATAAACAGTGCATGGAGTGAGACCTTATACAACATCCCCAAACAACACAGAATTCTAGAAAGTGGCCACAATATCCTCTCATGAACAGATTTCCCACACTGGTAGATTATTTTGAACTCTTTCTTCGAAGAGACTACGAAGGACTTAGAGGCCCTCTTAGACATTATCCATACTGACAACCCCTGACAACTTACACCTTCGACGAATCGGGTAGCTTAAGAAACTAAGGTCTCTTTCAACCATCCACGAGCACTCTTCCACAATAAGAGGATCCAAAAAAACAAGGAATGTAAATGATGTAGGCTCATTCTACAAAGCTAAAGAAAAGATTACTTGCATTGTTCAACTGGAAGATTTTTCAACGACAAAACAATCCTAGTTTCACTTCAGTTGTGCACTAACCCTAAAGGGGGGCATACATTATCCAATGGGAGAACCCAAGGACCCAACCAAGATGGTCCATTGGTAAAAAAATTCCACAAAACAGATCCAAACACATTAATGGAACCACCCTAAATGTGTCCCGAAACATATCTCATAGGAGACTACTAACCAGTCCTTCTACCCAGCTTACCAACCAAACACAAACCCAAAACACAGTTTGAACATGAGGTGTTCGTGGACTCAAAACATCCCTAAACATCATCATTTTCAAAAATACATAATAAAAACCACCCCAAAATATTCATCAAGACATCAGGTTTTTCTTTAAAACCAATCTTGGAAAACAAACGGTTCGGCGGTAAGCGTATCCACCAATGGTACCCCATGGGCCTCACACATGCATGTTTTTGTGCCACACCGGGCACCCTCCTCATATCTATCCTGGCACTCATCTAGTCATGCCATCAACCACCCATCATCCCTTATAAACCCATGCATTTGGTCACTCATGGAAATACCAAAGTTTAAAGCAATGATTCATTCCACTTTTCAAAACCAAAACGGTCAACCAACACATCATTTTTCTCAAAACCGCTAACCAGGAGATCAAACACAAATTACCACATTATAAAAAATTTAGAAAGGCACAATCATCCCAATGAAAACTCACTTTAAAGTTATTTACATCAATTTCAAACATATCATCCCATTAAAACACCATTCAATAGTTTAGAAAACTCTATTGGAAACACTCTTTCAAAACCAACTTCAATATAGTTTCTGCTTTCAAAAGAGGTGTAAGCACACAATTTTCCATTTCAAAATAATTTGGAATATTTAGTTCCACCATTTCATAAATCAAAAAATTCCATATTTATTTGAAAATAATTTAACAGAAAAGTTACACTTCTTAAAACCAAGTCACCTTAAAACCAATGTTCCAAGATTTCAAAAATAAAGAACACCAGACAATGTGAGTGGAAACTAGTTTTAGTGGGTGACTTATACATATGGTTGGAAGCCATATTACAATCACTTAACTATCACAGAGAGTGTTCTTGGGAATATCCCTGGCTCCACATGTCTTTCCGGGACCTGCGAGCTCACTAAGACCATTAACCCAACTCTCTTTTCATTTCCCCAACTCATCATTAAATCATGAAAACCAAAGGACTTCGAAAGGTCCCAACTTCCCCTAGAGACTTGAATCCTGTCATGAGGTGTGGTGATCAGCCACACTACTCATAACCTAAATTCTATGTCCCTTCAAGCTTAACTCCATACCATCCCGACTGTTCCCCAAATAACATGACCCAAAGAGAGCGAACCTCCTCTGATACCATTTTGTCACGAACCGAATCTGGTCGCCTCCAAAACCAGCTCCCGACCCAACCTGTGGCAAGTCCCGAATGGTGTTATTGATCCCCATGGGCTGGCACAACTGCCCGGGTATCAAAAAATTAAAATTTGGAACGATTTACCCGAGTTTTTATACTTAAAACACCAAATGAATCCAAGAAATCAAATCTAGATTTTTGAAACCAAAACATCTTTTACAAAAATTCAGAACAGAATTACAGAATTTTAAACAATGTTTGAAGACCATTACAAAGTTAAAATCCCAAGAAATTATATGCCAAGAACCTCCACATGGAAAGAGGCACCACCCTCAATCCATCTCCACGACACTGCATCACGATGGACCGCTAAAACCCTGAACCAAAGGCATAAAACCTGTACCAAAACCTGTGAAATAAAATAAGAAAGTCTACTTACACCCAAAGGTGTAAGTAGGGTGTGAGAGAAAGCCCTTTAGGATACCACCACTAATAGATTCTATGTGACAAACATTTCATGACAAAAAGCATTGCATGTTTTGTAAATAAGAAATGCTTGTTACAATTTTCTAAAGGATACAATAATAAATGAAAACAGTTTTCATGTTGGAAAATTATAAAGGACCAAGAATTTTAAAATAAATACCAAAGATACTGGATTTTCCAGCCAAAAATATCATATACCTATGGTAAGTACAAAGGATCTAATGAGCACAAGTAAATGGAAATAACCCCTTAGCACTAGCTCGTTGTGGGTCCCAGGTACCTCATATCTCGGTGAAAGTAATCGTCACAAATATCTATTCTTGTGCACGAGCCACTAGTAGGGAACATACCCATAACCTAGTGGTCCTAAATAATCATCATCATAATAGTTTATTTAGAGTTGTAAGCATCAATATTGCTAAGTGAAACTGAGGCCAAACCCCATGGGATCACTAGCATACTAGTACACGTCCACCCACCTAGATACCCAGGTTTCCCTCTTGTGCTCAAACAAGTTCACCAAGGAAAGAAATATAATTTTCACATGAAAATATCACTTCCAAATCACACATTCATTAAACATCCCACACGTACATCACACAAGTAACAAAATCCACTTTTTCCTTCAAATGCATTTTGAAATCATACTCACATCAAAGTTGACCACAACACTTTTCACATTTCATTAACACTTTCACAAATCCTTTAAAAAAATTTATAAAACTATTACAAGATATTAAACTCACATAACATCCCACACACATGTCACATAATACCCTTATCACCATCAGAATTCATTTTATCAATAAACTAACATGAAACATCCCACACCTGGGTTTGGCACACAAAACACAATTTATTAAAACATTTCAGCAATTTATAAAACATTCAAAAAAATGTTTGACATCTCAAATAACCAATTTACCATTAAAAAACCCACATTAATTTAACACACTCACCCAAAGAGTACATATACACCCTTTTCCAACTTTGTTTAACCAAATAAAACATTCGCCATTTTTATAAAACAAACCCAAGAGGTATAACCATTGTTTCTACACTAAACCCATTTCAAAACCCTCATTCAAGACCAAAATCATACCAATACCAATCCAAAACAGAATCTTCAGCCCTAAAACAATTATTAAACCACCCCAAGTGTTATAAAAGTACCTCGAATAATACCACAAAGATACACATGAAAAACAAATGTTTTCACAAATCACCTTCAAGAAGTACAACACGTTTTTACAACTTAAACTCATTCAGAAACCTCCTTTCAGGGACCACACTACAATAAGGAAGTAAAAAACCAGAATTTTCATCCCCTTTAAAGATTAATAATTCACTTTCATATGTTATAAACTAAACCCAAACATTACCCCAAGAGCCACACATGAAAAGTACCCAATTTCAAGCTAAAATGCAACTAAAAATTAAATGTTTTACCAAATCCATCAAAAACAGTTTTTACAGCACAAAAAACAGATTATAAACATTATAAATTAATAAACCAAGCAATCTAACAAGTCATAAAATGGCTACACATTGAATCACCTACCTTTTGAGTCGAAACCCTCAAAACTTGGTGTGAAACCTTAAGCGCACCACTGCCACACCACAAGGAATATAAATCCATCCCTAGACCACCAAAAATTGTCCCAAAAGATACCAAATCAGACCTTAGGATCTAACCCCAACTTATGGACCTGAGGAATGTCAAGAAAGGGGAAATAAAACTAAAAGAGGATGGAATGAACCAAGAAGGAATTCCCTTACTTTAAATATCTTGAAGCAATCAACCCCAATCCACCAAAAACTGAAGTTGAAAACATCCAAACATTAAAGGGACGTTTGAAAAATAATTATGAAATCATGTAGGAACTGGAATGGGAGAAAAAGAGTATTAATTGAGATATTTATGATGGAAATAACTTACCTCCTCAAATCTGCCCGATCTTAGAAACCCTAAGAATTTGAGCACTCAATCGCGATGAAAACGAGCTCCAAAGAGGGGGGAAAGGAAATGGAGGCTCGCCTAGGCATCTTAGGGTCGAGAGGGAGGTGGAATCGCTTAAATATTCATTATAATGAATAAGATATAAAAAACTTAAAGAAATAATTTAAAACTGGAAAATGGGCTTCGGGTTGGCCCAATTCTTAAATAAAAACCCAAATCCCCCATGATTATGGATTTATAAAGGCCCAAAATTTAAACATTGATGTTAATAGGTTGGGGGAGGCCATGTATGAATATTAATGGATAAAAAAATGTTGAAAAATGAATGAGTTATAAAAGAAACAAAATTTATTTTAAATCTGGATTTGGACTCACGGTTTGGCCCAATTCATGAAAACTCACCCATTCTTCCAAAAAAGCTAGAGAAACCCCCAAAACAAAGGATGAAAGGTAAATAAATTAAAAAATAATTTTAAAATAATTTATTTATGTGACATTTCATTTCATCAATATTTTTCCTAAAATTAATGACCATGAGTGTATTCACACTAATAGAGGGAAATCCCATTATTACACCGTCTCTTAACTCTATCCAATGTTACAAATGTTAGGGAAAAAATTAAATTCCTATAAATGTGATAGGTCTTGTAATCGAACTTATAAAAATCCCAAATTTTTAGTGAATTTAAATTATTTTTACTTGAAAAAATATCAGATCTTTTAGAGGTATCATAGACTCTCTCTCACGCCACATGCATTTTCTAGTTGTGCTGGAATCACTAATAGGGGATGAGTGAATCAATGATCCATTTCATTTATGAATTATTTTAAATCATTCTCTTAGTCTTGTTAAATTCCCAATCCTCCCATTATTTAATTAACCTAACCTCACCTCATATCAAATAGAAATAATGAAATCATGATACACAAGGATTTAGAAGTTTTATCCTTCAAATAATTTCACATTATGTTATTTTTTATCCCCACCCATTCATATATTCTTCATAACAAAACTATGTGATTACACTAAGGACCTTCCAAATCATATCATTATAGAGTCCCTATTTTCTCTATATCTATACTATCCAAGAAGAGCGGGTCATTCCACTACACACTTCAAATGATTTATTCTAAATAAGAATGTTCTCCTCCCACGCCATGCTACTTATATGCGTATTGATGAATATATCCTTCAGTGAACCCACTATATAAACTAGTCTTCTCGTTTAAAATTTATTCAAGAACATCTATAGATGATGGTATATATTAGAAATACCATTATTGAAAACACACTTATGATATTAAATTATTTGATTCGTCTTATCCTTCTTGAGTGCTTGGGAAAGTAGGTTTCCTCTTCCTTAAATAGATCATGACTTAGATCTTATTCTTCTATCTTCGATACTATAGTGTTTGTGCATGTGCATATTTCCTTTAATTTTATTTCATATGATTTTGTTTCATTAATTTTATTATGTATTTTGATGATATCTTAATTTATGTTATTTGGATTTTTGTGATTTTTATCACGTTGTAAATATAATATATTTATCTATATTTTATTAGTTAATGAGGATGTTTGAAAATGCTTATCTAGTTCTCAAAAAATTCAATGAAGTTACTACTATATTTTTAGAAACTCTACATTTCACTGTTTTAAAACATTTATGTATTTATTTTACTGCAACTTCTACATTTTTCTGATTTTCATGAAACATGATTCTATGGAAAGATAAAATGTTTATCTTGATTTCATTAGTTTACATCAAATTATAAAAATATCTTTTGAATGGACTTTTTATTACATGAAGTTATGATATGATGTTTTGTAGTAGCACTTTTTCCAGAATTGTTTTTCTTTTGTTTTTTAATGATTTCGGGATCTGTAGATGTCAGTTTTAATTGATTTTTTTTGTTTGAAAGATAATAAGTTTTTCTACAAATCATTAGTTTTGACCGAAGTCTGAATCTGCTATCAAGAGCCCTTAAAAATTCGTTGAGGTTTGTCAAAACATTCTGTCCAGATTTTTTATCAAAAGGATGGTTCATTTTTTATCAAAATTATGGTTCATTTTTTATAAAAAGTATGGTTCATTTTTTATCAAAATTATGGATCATTTTTTATGAAAAGTATGGTTCATTTTTTATCAAAATTATGGTTCATTTTTTATCAAAAGTATGGTTTATTTTTTATCAAAAGTATGGTTAATTATTTATCAAAAGTATGGTTCATTTTTATCAAAGGTATGGTTCATTTTTTTCAAAAGTATGGATCATTTTTTATCAAAAGTATGGTTCATTTTTTATCAAAAGTATAGTTAATTATTTTATCACAAAAGTATGGTTCATTGTTTATCTTACGAAATTATGGTTTACTGTTCATATCCTAAGTTACTGTTCATACCCTACGTTACCATTCATACCCTACATTACTGTTCATACCCTACGTTACTATTCATACCCTACGTTACTTTACTGCTTGCTCCGAAGATATTGTTCTCTCTGAAGTTATTATTATTTCTGATGTTACTGTTCACTCTGATGTTACTATTCACTTTGAAGTCACTGTTCACTTTGAAGTTACTGTTCATTTCGAAGTTACTGTTCATTCCGAAGTTATTGTTCATTCCGTGTAATTTTTTAAAAATTTCTTTTCTGCAAATATATGGATTATTTTTTTAACGATTTTTTTGTAAAATCCTCATTAAATATAAGGATTGTAATGAAATAGTTTTTAATGTTTTTGGTGCTATATTGAGAGAGAAAATTTAATAACGTTCTTCAACGTAATTTACAAATAAATTTGGATGTTTCAAGATTGTTTAAATTTAAATGTTTTAATTTAAGTCCAGAATCTGCTGCTAGTTTTTAGAAAATGTTTTGACTTCGTTTAAATCATTTTAAATGAATTTAAAATTCAGTTTTGAATCATTCAATGATTTTATTATTCTAGAGATTTTATTGGAAGACTTATTCAAAATATTTTGAATTCCTTTATTAAATATTTATTATACGGGAATAAAAAGGCAACTGTGCTGCTATTTTTCAAAGAGATATTAATGGGATCTTCTAACTCAATTAGTTTTGAATATCCTAAGGAAGCAGAGTTTCTGTACCTCTTATATATTTTTATTCTCTATATATATCATTCTCTCTTGCAGAAAATAAAAAAACAACACAATTGTTGGTTGGACTGGATACTAAAGAGGGGGGTGAATTGAGTTCCAATTAAAATTTCTGTTTTAAAAACTTTGTCTTAAAAACCCCCAAATAAAATACTGAATTAAATTGTATTGAATTTATATCAAAGTAAGGGTTTAGTTGGGCTCCCAAGGGATTGATTATTTCCCAGTTAATCAAAACAGAAAGGTTGATTAACTTTTGAAACCAACATACTGATTTACAACTAATATAAACACTTGAGAATTTAATTATCAAAGTGACTTTAAAACGGTTTTGGTTTTAAAGAAATTAGCAGCGGAATAAAAGAATAACTTTGAATGATATAGCACAGCAGATATAAACAAGAAGTTCAGTCTCAAGCTGAGACCTAGTCCTCTCAACAATTTGTATAAATTTGATCCACACCCTGGATCGGGGTTCACAACAGTTTACAACTTTCCAGGTTCAAGACCTCTACCAATGTTATTCGTGGGAAACAGAACAACAACAACCAGTTTTCCAGGTCACACACGACCTCTACCACTATCTCAGTGGGAAATAGAAGATGTAAGTGTTTGAGTGAGGATTTACAGATCCTCCAGTTAAAGTATAGGAGACAGTGTGTGAGTTAAATGCAGAAGATAACACACACTGCTCGAAATGTGAAATAATGAATCCCAGAGCAGAGATGTAGAGTTTAGAAATGGCTCTAGTGATTTCAATGAAGCTTTGGACTCCTTCAGTTTTATCAAAGATGATTATGAGTCCTCATCTGGTTGTTGTCTGAAAAACAGAGTGTCGTCTGCTTGGCATCCAGATTCAAAGATAGTGAGAAATGTAGTGAATGAAGTTCTTCAATGTCCTCATGGAAGTACAGAACTCTTCTTGAGTAATCTTGAGTGTGTATGAGGTTCTGTGTTTTTCTACAACTATCTCATTCACCACTCTTTGCGCACTCTTCTGTCTTTTCGTTGTTACTCACCCTCTTTGCACCAGTAGGGGCTTCTTGTATTTATGGCACCAGCTCCAGTAAAAGAAATGATTTCTTTTCACAGGTACGAGGTACGGTTCCCTGACATCCAACAACCTTCATTAAATAAATGACAGAGCATTAAAATATTCCTAATATAAATTTTGGTTAGATTAAGTAAAGATAAAGATATTCAAACAGCTGTTTATGACTATCGGTGTGTCAAGTGATCAGTAGGTCATCAACATCAGCATCGATGAGACATCTTTGGTGACTCATTTGACCAGCATCAGTGTGTCATCTTCGGTGACTCATTTGATCAGCATCGGTGTGAAATCTTCGGTGACTCATTTGATCTGCATCGGTGTGTCATGATCGGTGACTCATTTGATCAGCATCGGTGTGTCATGATCGGTGACTCATTTGATCAGCATCGGTGTGTCATGATCGGTGACTCATTTGATCAGCATCGGTGTGTCATGATCGGTGACTCATTTGATCAGCATCAGTGTGTCATGATCGGTGACTCATTTGATCAGCATCGGTGAGACCGTTGTCTGTTGATATGGATCGGTGCGACCGTTGTCCTTTGATCCAAAGGACTTCCAGAATACTTGTAAATAAATAACAAAGAGATAAAAACATGATCCAACCAATATAAGCAGATTCACTAAGTGATTTTGATTATGTATATGAGAAATCCAACCAGATTAAGTAATTGATGATTTGTGATTATTAAAACAGCAATCATAGGAAGAATTCAACAATCTGCCAGAGGGCTCAACAATCTCCCCCTTTTTGATAATCACAAATCTTAGCCAATCACAAAGCTTAGCCATAAATAAATATAATATATCATCAACAATAAGGCATAATGAGAATAAAAACATAATGAGATATAAATCTCCCCCTGAATTTAGGCCTTTAAATACTTATGCAAGCATTGCCATAAAAAGATATAAATCTCCCATTTTAGAGATGCATCTCCCCCATATCCCCCATAGATCCATAGATATACAGATTTCTCCCATTTCCGCCATATCTCCCATAGATCCATAGATATACAGATTTCTCCCCCTTTGGGATAATCAAAAAGGAGGGAAAGAATATAAAGAAGAGATTAAAAGAAGGAAGTAGTGAGAATAAAAAGAAAAGAGAATAAAGTGTATAGGACATCACAGTACAATCACAACAGGGTTCACCCTATCAACAACAATGCACAACTATTTTTGGGGATGTAACGGGGATTTTCCCTTGTTAGAAGGATCAATGGTTGGTATGTTGGAAGGCTTGGAGGTAGGTTGAACTGGGCGAAATTGAAACGGTGGTAATATGACTCTAGAGGGTGGAGGAGAGGATGCCACTGGGATTTGTTGTGGAGCTGTAGGAGCTGGTTGAGAAGATTGCTGAGGAACTGGTCAAACTTGAGTCTTGAAAGCGTGAGTGACTGGAGGTAGACTCAGTTTGACATCTAACACTTTGAAATGCGCGGTCATCTCATGCTTGGTATAGATTTTTGAAAAGTAGTGATCAAACTTTTCCTTGATCTCTCTCTGAGCTTTAGTGGCATATTCTGAATATACTGTTACCATCTTATGAATGTGATCACTGTGCTCCTTCGTCTTCATCAACGAGTCCAAATCAAGAACTTGACTAATGGCGTCCAATTCATCATGCACAATCTACCTTAGAGCCTCTAGCTCACGAGTAGTGATCTTGGTTACTTTGGCTGTACTGGCTTGAGAAACTATCTGAGTTATCTCAGCTTTCAACTTTCTTAGATCCGACTTCTTAAGATGTTCAATCAGATTTCTCAACACTTCCATCATACCAGAGATGGTGGATCTAAATTCGTTGGATAAAGAAACTAACCCAGATTGTAGATCCTTCAAAATATGATTTATAGAGGCTATGTGCCTAATAATAAACTCACCAGTATTGTCCAGGTCTGGTTTAATAGCATTTGAAATTTCTTCTCTTACTGTATCTCTCACAGTAGTAAGGAACTCACTTTTGAACTTATCAAAATCAGACTGAGAGACAGTAGAACTAGGTAGATGAGCACTTGCAGCATTAAAAACATGAGCAGACCTTGCCTCAACTGGTTGGCTTTCCATCATAACCACAGTAGATTCTGATTATTCTTCTTCTTCTTTAGAATACTCTAAACCCAAAACAGCAAAACCAGGGTAATCATCCCAGACAGCAGCACATAGAGCATATTTTGGTTTATCATAACATGTTTTTCAACTGATTTCAAGATATTCTCTCTTGCCATTAGCATCTGTTTCTGGTAAAGTTTGATGTGTTTCTGTTGGAGGTACAGCAAGACCATCCACTGGTCGGTTATCACCATCATCATCATTATCATCATCATATCTTTTATCATTTCCATTCTTCACAGAAACGTCACTGTCAGATACTTCAGTGTCACTAGCTTCTTCATCACCAAGAACTGGTTCTGATTCAGTTAAGGGTAAAGGTGGACTGGCAGATCCAAAGTCTATTCTTCTCTTAGGGCTCATAGTATCAGGATAACTCCTATAATCAGGAGGTGACATACTTCCTTCTTCTGTTTCATTTTCTTACATCCCTTGTTTACCGGAATCTTCAGTGTCTTTATTCCTTTCAACATCTACTTCTTCTTTATCATCAGAATAAATTGGCTCCTCATCAGATTTCAAACCAGGGTCTCTCAAACCCTTCTACCTCTTTCCATGATCAGTGGGATTGTAAGATTCATACAACTTTTCCTCATCAGCAACCCAACATTTCTTCCATGGGTTCCAGTTTATTTTCATCCATTTACAAATTTCTTTACTAACACAATAAGCACTATCAGATTCAGCTATCGCATCAGCTTCATCAACACATTCCAGATTCTTTAACATAGCAGAGCTCATTTTGGAATAGAACAGGGCAGTGGCTTTCTTTGAAGGTTTCACCATTCCAGCTATGTGCACCATTAGATATCTATACAAATTGATCTTCTCATGGGTCGTTAGTAAAAACAATAGAAAAACATCCTGGTATCTTACAGCAGCAAAATCTTTTTTCTTGGGGAAAATGTGGTACTGAATAAACATAAAGAGAAGTCTATATTCACCATCCAGCTCTGATGCTATGATTCTCCTTGACTCTCTGTTTCCAGTCAAAATCTCTAAACTAACTCATAAGAGAAGTATTCAGTGGTTGGAGGAATTTTTCCAGCATAATCCTCATACCGACCCTCATGGGGTACATTCAAACATTCAGCCCATTGTTTAGAAAAAAAAGATATTTTCTTTCCTTTCACTATAGAAGACATTCTGGCAGCCTCAACACCATCTAAAGTAACTTGCAGATTTATATAAAACTCATGCAATAGATTTGGGTAGTATACACGAGTGTTATCTGAGAACCAGGCTTTCCATCCTTGCGAATCTAAAACTTGTAACAATAGTGACTTACTTGTCAAAATCCAGGCGGAGCTCACTTCCTTTTCTACAGCAACAATCCGAGTTTCCAGGTTCGGATTTACTGATATTTGAGTGGTATTACTCGACTCGCCTCGAGCATGCTTTGAAGGTACTGGGATTTCTGATCCTTTGCTCAGTCTCTTCTGCTTAGCCATTTGACGATTCTGGGGAAAGCAGGAGTTCAAAGGTTCGAAGTGGAGGAGAAGAGAGGAAATAAGGTTTGGCGGGAAATAAATGAACGGTCGACGGTTTGGGGAATAGAAATAGTCGCGTATCATTTATTTCATCATTTAGGGTTACCATAATAAAGATAAAAGTAGTTAATTAATCACAACAAATAAAAAGTAATATAAAGAAAGATCGGTTTCACAGATCATTTTCACAGATCTATCATACACAATTCTTGTTTAATAAAATTCATTCTTTCAGAACACAAAGGCTTTGTAAAAATATCAGCTAATTGATGTTCATAACTAATAAATTCTAGATAAATATCACCTTTCTAATAATGATCTCTTAGAAAGTGATGTCTGATATCAATGTGTTTAGTCCTAGAGTGAGACACAGGGTTCTTAGATATGTTGATCGCACTAGTATTGTCATAGTTAATTGAAACCTATTTAAAATCAAATCCATAGTCCAATAAAGTGTGTTTCATCCACAGAATTTGTGCACAGCAACTACCAATATCAATATATTCTGCTTTAGACAATGCAACTGAGTTCTGTTTCTTACTACACCATGATACTAGGGACTTTCCAAGTAAATGACATGTTCCAGATGTGCTTTTCCTATCTAACTTGCATCCAGCAAAGTCGGCATCTGAATAACTAGTTAGGTCAAATGATTTTCCTTTTGGATAAAACAAACTTAAATTCACTGTATACTTAAGATATTTAAAAATACTTTTAACAGCCAGTAAGTGTGATTATTTAGGATTAGCTTGAAATCTATCACACATACACACACTAAATATAATATTCGGTCGACTATCAGTAAGATAAAGTAAACTCCCAATCATGCCTCTGTAATAGGTTTGATCAACTGGTTTCCCAGTTTCATCAACATCCAATTTACAGGTAGTACTCATAGGTATATTACTTTCCTTAATACTATCTAAACAAAAACGTTTTAATAAATCCTTAGTATATTTACTTTGATTTAGAATAATACCATATTTGGTTTGAAAGATTTGAAATCCAAGAAAATACTTAAGCTCTCCCATTAAGCTTATTTCAAACTCATTTTTCATAACCTTTGAAAATTCAGTACATAAAGAATTTTAAGAAGATCCAAAAATAATATCATCAACATAGATTTGTACTATTAACACATCTTTTGAAATCCTTTTTATAAAAAGAGTGGGATCATCTATTCCTTTTGTAAATCCTTTTGAAATAAGAAAGTTTGTAATTCTTTCATACCAAGCTCTTAGAGCTTGTTTTAAACCATATAAATCTTTAGAATGTTTAAAGACATGATTTTGAAAATGAGGATTTGTGAAACAAGGTGGTTGTTCTACAAAAACATCTTCAACAATAAAACCATTTAAAAAATCACTTTTCACATCCATTTGATATAACTTGAAATTCAGATGTGATGCATAGGCAAGTAAGATCCTAATAGCCTCTAATCTAGCTACAGGTGCAAAGGTTTCCTCATAGTCAATTCCTTCTTCTTGATTGTAACCTTGTGCAACTAGCCTAGCTTTGTTTCTAATGATGTTTCCAGATTCATAAACATTGTTTCTAAACACCCATTTTGTGCCTATGGTTATAGTGTCCTTAGGTCTTTCTACTAATTTCCAGACTTTGTTTCTTTCAAATTGATTTAGTTCCTCTTGCATAGCCATTACCCAAAATTCATCATTGATAGCATCATTGATATTTTTAGGTTCTAGCTGTGACAAGAAGGCTTGATGTTTAATCTGATTTCTAATAGAAGCTCTAGTCTGTGTCCCTCTATCAATATTTCCTACAACAACATCTAAAGGATGATTCTTCATAATTCTAGTTGATCTAGAAAAGGTAAGGCTCGAGATTTCAGGTTCATCTATAGGTTGAGGTTCAACAGAAGCAGGGTCTGGAAAACTTCCAGAACTGGATGTTTTAACTACAGGTCCACTGTTTTTATCATTAAGGTTCAAACCAGAGAGATCATCTTCAAGATTTTCAAGAGAGTTCTTAGGTTAATGTGGATCAGTTTCATCAAATTTGATTCGAACAGATTCTTCCACACATTTGGTTCTATTATTGAAAACTCTATAGGCTTTACTGGAAGTTGAGTAACCTAGAAAAATTCCTTCATCACTCTTGGATGAAAATTTGTCGAGATTGTATTTAGTATTAAGAATAAAGACTTTGCAGCCAAGAACTTTGAAGTAGTTAACCTTAGGTTTCCTATGGTTCCATAACTCATAAGGGGTCCTCTTAAGAACCGGTCTGATCAAGACTCTATTGATAACATAACAAGCTGTATTTACAGCTTCAGCCCAAAAATAAACCGGTAGGTCATACTCATTAAGCATAGTTCTAGCAATTTCTTTCAGGGTTCTATTCCTCCTTTCCACTACACCATTCTGTTGAGGTGTCCTAGGGGTAGAGAAATTGTGACTATAGCCACTGTGTGAGCAGTAAGATTCAAACTCATGATTTTCAATCTCATGGCCATGATCACTTCTCAGAGTTTTAATCTAAGTCCACTAAGGTTTTCTACAGACTTGGAGTATTTTACAAAGCAAGAACAGACTTCACTTTTGTGAGCTAGAAAATATACCCAAGTATATCTAGAAAAGTCATCTACAAAAACATAGACATAATGCTTCCCATTTAAACTAGAAACTCTAGAAGGTCCAAATAAATCCATGTGAACCAACTCGAGAGGTTGAGAAGTTGAAACTTCTTTCTGTGATTTAAAAGAAACTTTGTGTTGCTTTCCCTTTTGACAGGGATTACAAACTTTGTCTGCTGGAAATTCATGTTTGGGTAGGTCTCTAACTAAGTTCTTCCTAGAAAGTTTTCTAAGTGAATGAACATTGCAGTGTCCAAATCTTCTGTGCCAAAGCCAAGACTCTTTATGAAAAACATTTAAACAAGTAATATTTTTCTTAGCTAAAGAATTTAAATCGACAGCATAAACATTTTCATTTCTTAAAGCAAAAAACACTAAAGCATTTTTAGAATTAAAAACATTGCAAGAATCATTTTCAAATTTAACATAAAAACCATCATCACATAACTGAGAAATACTTAACAAATTGTATTTAAGTCCATAAACAAATAAAACTTTAGAAATTAGTACTGATTCTGTGTTACCAATCTGGCCTAAGCCGATGATTTTCCCTTTAGAATTATCACCAAAGGTGACAAAACCTCCATCAACTCTGACTAAGCTCTTAAAGCATGAGAAGTCTCCAGACATATGTCTTGAACATCCACTTTCAAAATACCAAGGCTTTCTACAGGAGCTCTTTAAGCAGGTTTCCTACAAAACAAATTTAGATAGGAAATGAATTTGGTACCAAGATCTTCTTGGGTCCAGAAAGGTTAGCAATTAGAGCTTTTGGTACCCAAATTTGTCTGATGGGTCTCATGAAAGTTGTAGAATCAACAAACTTCGAGATATAAACCTTATTAGATCCATAACTATGAATATATCTAGTTGAAGCATATGAAGTTTCAGAACTAGCTACATTCTGTCCAAATTTAGGAATGAATTTAGTTTTGGTAATCTTCCTTTGTCCAGGTTGGTATCCTATACCAGTAGTGTATCTAGGTGTTATTTTCTTACCTAGAATCTGAGTAAGAGTATCTTTACCATTTGTAAATTTCTCTAGGTCTTTCTTGAGTTGTTCATTAGATAATTTCAGTTCAGTATTCTCTTTGAGAAACTGAGCATTCTTTTCTACTTCAATATCAAGATCAGATATATGTTTAACAGTTAAAGCATACTGTTTCTTTAAACATTTGTATTTGTCTTTCAGCTCATTACTGGTTTCTTCTAACATCTCACAATATTCAAATAGTTCAGATTTTGACATGTTTTCTGAGTCAGAATCACCTTCAGAATAATATGAATTTAAAGTAGGAGTTTCAGACGTTACCTCAGAAGTGTTTGTCATAAAACACATGTTTTCCTTATTTTTGTGCTCAGTTTCAGAAACTTTAGATTTAGTGGAGCTATCCTCAGAAGCACTCCAAGTAGCCTTCATAGCCTTTTTGTACTTACTGTCCTTGTAATCATACCTCTTCTTGTATTTCAACTTTGGACAATCTGCTTTTATGTGTCCCTTTCTTTTGCACTCATAGCAGACAACTTCATCGGATTTGTCAGATTTCTTCAAATTCTGTTTCCAATGTCCTTTGTTGTCATACTTACCTTTGTAGTCTGACTTTCTGAAAAACTTATTCTTCCTATAAAACTTTTTAAATCTTCTGGAAATGTGAGCCATCTTAACATCACTATCAGAATCACTCTCACTATCTTCACAGCTTGAACTTTCATTGATAGCTTGAAGATTTTCCTTATCCTTATTCTTTGAGGTTGTAGTTTTGAAGGCAACAGACTTCCTTCTAGGTTCATCTTCTTCTTCTTTGTTAACCTTGAGTTCCTCTTCATACATCATCAACTTTCCAATTAGTTCCTTGACTGGTAGTTCACCAATATCACATGATTCTCTAATTGAGACAGAAGTTCCCCTCCATCTTTCAGGTAGACATCTCAGAATTCTCATAATTCGTTCCTTTGATGGAACATCCATTCACAGAGAAGTCATTGTGTTGAAAATTTCATTAAACCTGAGATACATGTCAGAAATGGGTTCATCAGGCTTCATCCTAAAATTATCATTCTTAATACTATAAGTGTTCAATCTCATTTCCTTAACATTAGTTGTTCTTCATGAGAAACAGCTAAGGTATCCAAAATTTCATACGCAGTTTTACAAGAAGATATTCTATTACATTCCTCATCTCCTAAAGCACAGTACAAGGCATTTATAGCTTTGTAGTTATTATTGTAGGTAGCCTTAGTAGCTTCATTCCATGTTGTTCTAACAGTAGTAGGAATTTTATATTCTGATTCTATAGCAGTCCAAATATCAAAACCCATGCTTTCTAAATGAATTTTCATCTTGATTTTCAACTGAGCATAGTTAGTGCCATTGAAAAATGGTAGTCTATTGGTAGAAACACCTTCAAGTCTATTGTCCATGATATCTTACTTAAAGCAAATATTTTAAAGAGATAAATATTTTAGAAATAACAGAAATTTTAAGAACATTAAAATACAACTAAAATCACAGTTGAAAAACAGAGTACTTTTAGAAAATATTTAAATCTAACCTCTGATACCAATTGTTGGTCGGAGTGGATACTCAAGAGGGGGGTGAATTGAGTTCCAATTAAAATTTCTGTTTTAAAAACTTTGTCTTAAAAACCCCCAAATAAAATACTGAATTAAACTGTAGTGAATTTATATCAAAGTAAGGGTTCGGTTGGGCTCTCAAGGGATTGATTATTTACCAGTTAATCAAAACAAAAAGGTTGATTAACTTTTCAAACCAACTTACCGATTTACAACTAATATAAACACTTGTGAATTTAATTATCAGGGTGACGTTAAAATAGTGTTGGTTTTAAAGAAATTAGCATCAGAATAAAAGAATAACTTTGAAAGATATAGCACAACAGATATAACCAAGAGGTTCAGTCTCAAGCCGAAACCTAGTCCTCTCAACAATTTGTATAAATTTGATCCACAACCTGGATCGGGGTTCACAACAGTTTACAACTGTCCAGGTTCAAGACCTCTACCACTGTTATTCGTGGGAAACAGAACAACAGAAACCAGCTGTCCAGGTCACACACGACCTCTACCACTATCTCAGTGGGAAATAGAAGATGTAAGAGTTTGAGTGAGGATTTATAGATCCTCCAGTTAAAGTATAGGAGACAGTGTGTGAGTTAAATGCAGTAGATAACACACACTGCTCGAAATGTGAAATAATGAATCACAGAGCAGAGATGTAGAGTTTAGAAATGGCTCTAGTGATTGCAATAAAGCTTTGGACTCCTTGAGTTTGATCAGAGATGGTTCTGATTCCTCGTCTGGTTGTTGTCTGAAAAACAGAGTGTCGTCTGCTTGGAATCCAGATTCAGAGATAGTGTGAAATGTAGTGAATGAAGTTCTTCAATGTCCTCATGGAAGTACATAACTCTTCTTGAGTAAGCTTGAGTGTGTATGAGGTTTTGAGTTTTTCTACAACTATCTCATTCACCACTCTTTGCGTGCTCTTCTGTCTTGTCATTGTTACTCTCCCTCTTTGCACCAGCAGGGGCTTCTTGTATTTATGGCACGAGCTCAAGTAAAAGAAATGATTTCTTTTTGCAAGTACGAGGTACGATTCCCTGACATCCAATAACCTTCATTAAATAAATGACAGAGCATTAAAATATTCCTAATATGACCGTTGGTTAGATTAAATCAAGATAAAGAAATTCAGACAGCTGTTTATGACTATCGGTGTGTCAAGTGATCAGTAGGTCATCAACATAAGCATCGATGAGACATATTCGGTGAATCATTTGACTAGAATCGGTGTGTCATCTTCAGTGACCCATTTGATCAGCATCGGTGTTACATCTTCGGTGACTCATTTGATCTGCATCGGTGTGTCATGATCGGTGACTCATTTGATCAGCATCGGTGTGTCATGATTGGTGACACATTTGATCAGCATCGGTGTGTCATGATCCATGAATCATTTGATCAGCATCGGTGTGTCATGATCGGTGACTCATTTGATCAGCATCAGTGTTTCATGATCGGTGACTCATTTGATCAGCATCGGTGTGTCATGATCGGTGACTCATTTGATCAGCATCGGTGTGTCATAATCGCTGACTCATTTGATCCGCATCGGTGAGACTGTTGTCCGTTGATATGGATCGGTGCGACCATTGTCCTTTGATCCAAAGGACATCCAGAATACTTGTAAATCAATAACAAAGAGATAAAAACATGATCCAACCAATATACATAGATTCACTAAGAGATTGTGATTATGTATATGATAAATCCAACCGGATTAAGTAATTGATGATTTGTGATTATTAAAACAGCAATCATATGAAGAATTCAACAATATTCCAGAGGGCTCAACAACAATAAAAAGATAAAGTGTTGTGAACGTTGAATCTACTGTGCATTTGTAATGTCCTGTTACACTCTATTTCACCACTCGCTCGGTCTCTCAAGTGCTGAATTAAATCTGCTTCGACAACAATTTCAGTGACGAGACGTGCTGAACTAAACCTCAAGAACCAGTACTTGTGCTTTAATTTTTATCTTCTCCTTCATCTAGTTCTGAGTCTGTAACACTACTTCCCATCTCTCACACGCACTCTATTTTTTTCTATTTATGCTTTTGCACACAAAAGCATTATTTATTATTCTTTTTCTTCGGGTTGTGACTCCCAGATTCTAAATTCAGGATCTTAGGGTTGTGACTACCTGTATCTAAAGTCAAGACTATTTGGGTTGTGACTCCCAGTATCTAAAGTCAGGTTGTAAGGGTTGTGACTCCCCACACAAAAGTTAGTTTCATGGTTATCCCTCCACTAGAAAAGGATTTTGTAATTGGGTTATGATTCCCCTTTAATAATCATTTTTAGTTCACACGTATCTCTCACCGAGTAGATAGGTATAAGAGTAGAGTAGGCCCACTTTGGACCAAACTACTATAAAAAATATCCTTGCATTATTTAATTTTTATGCTGCTAATTAAATTTCATAATTAACTTTGATAATTAATTTATTTGATTAAAATTTTTAATCTGGTCTATTCACCCCCCCCCCTCTAGACCATCTTCCATTACCCTGTCCGACCTAACAATTGGTATCATAGGGTAACCTTCTTAAGAATAGTTTTTCTCTATCTTTATATTTCATTTTACTTGGTTGTTCCTTCAAAACATTATCCAATCATTTGTTTTATCTGCTTTTATATTTTATTGTGCTAACCTATTTCTATACCTCACAGTCTAAGGATAAAGATCTTATAAGATGACAGGATTAAACCCTAATGATGCTTGGATTCCTTAGAATCTACCACATTTTTATGGAAATGATTATGGATACTTGAGATCCCGAATGGAGGCATACCTCAAATAGTTGAGCATTGAGCACTGGTCTATCATGTCAAAACAATACACACTACCTGAAGCTGATCCAGATACTCTTATAGGAATTGATGCTACTAGATATGTCTTAAATTACAAAGTCGTTAATATTTTATATTTTTCTATTAACAGATGTGTTTTAGTCAGGTTTCTGCATGAAAGACATCTCATGAGATTTGGAAGATTTTTCAAGTTAATCACCTTGGCTCTGACAAATTGATCCGAACCAAACTTGGAATGCTTCGTGCTGAGTATCAAGACTTCAAGATGGGTGAATATGAAACAGTAAATCAAATGTTCAATAGATTCACAAGAATTGTGAGTGGAATGAATTCACTTGGAGAATATCTGGAAAATCCTATACTTGTCTAAAGAGTCCAAGGAGCATTACCAATGAAATTGCATGAAAAGAAGGTTGCCATTGATGAAAGAAAGAACTTCAAATAGTACACACTTGATGAACTGATTGGATCACTACTCAAATATGAACTGGAACTGAAGAACATAGCAGATGAGGAGACAACAAAAAGAAAAGGTATAGATTTTAAGTCTATAAATTTTATTTCTAATAATTCTTCTGATTCTGATCTACAGGATATTGAAAAGGAAGACATGGCTCTGATTGTAACTGGAGTCTACAAAAAATGAAAAAGAAAGGTTTCAAAAACCAGTTTAGTAGAAATCCTCAAAAAGAAAAATATAAGGGAGATAAGAAAGGTGATACAAATTACAATGCTTAATATGTAACTTGTTATGGGGGCATAAAGAAAGGTCATATCAAACCCGGTTGTCCTAAACTAAAGAATAAAGACAAATACAAAAAGAAGGATAGAAAGGAATTGGCAATCAGCTGGAGTTGTACTGAAGAATCTGATTCTAGTGAAAAATCTGGAAATGACAAAGAATCTGCTAACTTGTGTTTCATGGCATCACTGGATAAGTTTTCTAATTCTACTTATTATTCTGAATGTTCTGATTCTGAATATGAATCTGAAAACCCCAATGTTTTTGAATTAAATAAAGAAATTGAAAGATTAAGAAAAGATATTTTCAAAGCTGCTAATTTATATAATAAACTTAAAGAAGATAATGAAAAACTTATTTCTGAAAATAAATTAATTTTTCATGAAAATAAAAGGTTAATAAACAATGCTTCTACTTCTCATTCAACCGTTTATGATAATTTGAAAACTGCTCAAGATCTGAATAAGAAATTGAAAAAGGAAGTTTAATGTCTTAAACAATATTTATCTTCTTTTATTCAAGGTTGTGAAAAATATCATGAGATGATTTCTTTGACTAAAACTGATAAAAATAAATATGGTTTTGGTTATGATAAAGGATTACCTCAAATGTATAAAACTTGTTTTGTTAAAAGTAAAAATGGTTGTACTTCAACTGTTACTTGTTTTAAATGTGGCATGAATGGTCACTATGCCAATGACTTCTCACTTAGATTTAAACAATCTTTGGGATTTACAAAAACTAATATTTCTAAATCCTTGTTTTCGAGAGTACCTTACAATACATGTTTAAATTCTGTATGGGTACCTAAAAATTTTATTACTAATCCTATTGGACCCTAAGTATCTTGGGTACCAAAATTGTCAATTAATTGTTTTTTGTAGGGAAAATTCCTTGGATGTCTCAAGAAAGAAATATGGTACATGGACAGTGGATGCTCTAGGAATATGACCGGATACCCATCAAAGTTCACATCATACAACACATGTGATGGAGGCACTGTTACTTTTGGAGACAATTCCAAAGGCAAAGTACAAGGTTTTGGTAAAGTTGGTATTTCAAATTCTACATTTATTTCAAAAGTTTTATATGTTGAGGGTTTAAAACATAATTTAATTAGTATATCACAATTATGTGATGATGGAATGAAAGTTAAATTTCAAAATAATAAATGTTTAGTTTTTAAAGATAATTCTTTATTATTTTATGCTAATCGAAAAGATAATATTTATACTATTGATTTTGCTGAACTAACTATTCAACATATAAAGTGTTTGAATGTTGTACAGAATGATTGCATCCTTTGGAACTGACGTTTAGGTCGTGTTAATTTCAGAATGTTACATAATCTCTCAAATCATGAGAATGTTTTACAGCTTCCTTCTTTGAAGAAATAACAACTTCATGTTTGTGATGCCTGCATGAAAGGAAAGCAACACAAAATTTCATTTAGACCTATCAATCAGATAATTACTATTAAGTCTTTACAGTTAGTACATCTTGATTTATTTGGTCCAACTCAAATTTCTAGCCTTGGTGGAAAGAAATACACTTTAGTTATTGTTGATGATTATAGTATATTTACTTGCGTATATTTTTTAGCTCATAAAAATGTTACTTTATCTAAATTCATTACTTTCTCTAAATTAGTTAAAAATGAAAAAGTTTGTATGATTATTTCTATTCGTAGTGATAAAGGAGGTGAATTTCATAATTTAGATTTTAAAAAATTCCGTGAAAATAATGGATATTTTCAAAATTTATCTGCTCCTATAACACCACAACAAAATGGTGTTGTAGAACGGAAAAATATAACTCTTATTGAAATGGCTCGAACTATGTTAAGTGAATATAATCTGCCTAGATATTTTTGGGCTGAGGCTATTTTTTCTGCATGTTATATTTTAAATAGAATTCTTTTTATACCTTTGCTAAAGAAAACTCCTTATGAATTATTAAAAAATAAAAATCCTAAAGTTGGTTATTTTAGATTTTTTTATGCAAAGTTTTTATTTTAAATTCAAAGGATAATTTAGATAAATTTGATGCTAAAAGTGATGAAGGTATTTTTCTTGGATATTCTAATAACAGTAAAGCTTATAGAGTTTATACTAAAATAACGATGGTTATTGAAGAGTTTGTTCATGTTATGTTTGATGAAAATATTTTTAAAATAAATTCTGATTCTAGTGTTATTGATGATGAGTTTAGAGATTTTAATTTTGGTGAAGATATTCCATAAGATAAGAGTGAATTAATTGAGGGGGAGCATACTCCTCAACCTAATCCAAGATCATGGAAGATTCATAAAGATCATCCCATTGAAAATGTAATTTGCAAATGTTGATTCTGGTGTCAAAACCAGAAATTCTATTTTAAATTATTTTGTCAATTCTGCTTTTATTTCTGATTTTGTTCCTGTTAATATTAATGATGCTTTAAAGATGCGAACTAGATTACTGCTATGCAAGATGAATTAAATCAGTTTTTTAGAAATAATGTTTGGAATTTAGTAGAATTGCCTGAAGATAAGCAGGTAATTGGAACTAAGTGGATCTTTAGAAACAAGCTGGATGGATCTGGACAGATTGTCAAAAAAAGAAAGACTTGTTGCTCAAGGATACTCTCAAGAAGAAGGTATAGACATTGAAGATTCATTTTCACCTGTTGCCATGTTAGAGTCAATTAGAATTTTTTT
Organism: Viscum album; assembly: GCA_963277665.1. Classification (NCBI taxonomy): domain Eukaryota; kingdom Viridiplantae; phylum Streptophyta; class Magnoliopsida; order Santalales; family Viscaceae; genus Viscum; species Viscum album. The sequence continues at coordinate 520,182,697 of OY728129.1, read as the reverse complement.
AGCCTTTGCGTGTTTTCAAGGTTTTAAATTATATCAAATGGATGTAAAAAGTTCTTTCTTAAATGGTTTTATTACTGAAGAAGTTTATGTTTCTCAACCCCCTAGTTTCGAAAATTACAAATTTCCCAACCATGTTTTTAAATTATCTAAAGCTTTATACGGTCTCAAACAATCAACTCATGCTTGGTAAGAAATACTTTCTTTATTTTTATTAAAAAATGGATTCAAGAAAGGTAATTTTGATCCCACTCTTTTTATTAAAAGATCTTTTGATTATTTTTTAATTGTTCAAATTTATGTTGATGATATATTTTTTGGATCATCTAGTGACATACTTTTTAATGATTTTTCTTTATTGATGTCTTCTAAATTTGAAATAAGTTTAATGGGAGAATTAAAGTTCTTTCTTGTACTTCAAATTTCTCAAAGGAAAGATGGAATTTATCTTATTCAATCTAAGTATGATAAAGATTTAGTTAAATGATTTGCTCTTGATTCCTCTAAATCCATGAAAACTCCTATGGGTACTAATTGTAAATTAGATAGTGATGCATCTGGTAAATCAGTTGATTTAACAGTTTATAGAAATATGATAGGTAGCTTTCTATATTTAACAGCATCTAGACCTAATATCATTTTTAGTGTTTGTTTATGTGCTAGATTTCAAGCTGATCCTAAAGAAAGTCATACTAAAGCTGTAAAAAGAATAATTAGATATGTTAAAGGAACTGTTCATTCTAGTTTATTTTATCCAAAATATAACTGTTTTGATTTAACATCTTATTCTGATTCTGATTTTGGAGGTTGTAGAATTGACCGAAAATGCACATCAGGTATGTGTCATTTTTTGGGAAAAATATTAATATCTTGGTCATCTAAGAAACAATTATCTGTTTCTTTATCTACTGCAGAAGCTGAGTATATCTCTACTGCTAGTAGTTGTGCTCAACGTTTATGGATTAAGAAAACTTAATGTGATTTTGGTGTTTATCTTGATAAACTACCTATTTATTGTGATAATACATGTGCAATTTCTATTTCTAAAAACCCCTTACAACATTCTAGAACAAAACATATTGATCTTAGATTTCATTTCATTCGAGATCATGTGAATAAGGGTGATATTGTTTTAGAATTTATCCCTTCTGAAAATCAGCTTGCAGATATTTGTACAAATCCTTTAGACACTGTTCAGTTCGAGAAAATTATATTTTCTCTTGGTATGTTGGAATTTTAAATTTTATTTGCTTCATTTGTTTAGGGGGGTCATGTTTTCACTTTTGGTTTATTTACAAAAAGGGGGAGATGTTTTGGAGAGTAGTTTTGGAGAGAAGTTTTGGTGAGAAATAATTTGGTTTTAGTCATTTTAAAAATTCATTTATGGTTTAAATATTTTTTTTTGTAATCAAACAAAAAGGGGGAGATTGTTTGTGCATGTGCATATTTCCTTTAATTTGATTTCATATGATTTTGTTTGATTACTTTTGTTATGTATTTTGATTATATCTTAATTTATGTTATTTTGATTTTTGTGATTTTTATCATGTCGGGAATATAATATATTTATCTATATTTATTAGTTAATTAGGATGTTTTAAAATTCTTATATATTTCTCAAAAAATTCAACGATGTTGCTACTATGTTTTTAGAAACTCTACATTTCACTATTTTAAAACATTTATGTATTTATGTTACTACAACTCCTACAATTTTCCAATTTCCATGAAACATGATTATATAGAAAGATAAAATTTTATCATTATTTCATTAGTTGAAATCAAAGTATAAAAATATCATTTGAATGGAATTTTAATTACATGAAGTTATGATATGATGTTTTGTAGTAGCCGTTTTTTCAGAATTGTTTTGCTTCTGTTTTTTAATGATTTTAGTATATGTAGATGTCAGTATTAACTGATTTTTTTTGGAAAGATAATAATTTTTTCTACAAATAATTAGTTTTTACTGAAGTCTGAATCTACTGTCAATAACCCTTAAAAATTCGTTGAAGTTTGTCACAACATTCTGTCCAGATTTTTTATCACAAGTATGGTTCATTTTTATCAAAAGTATGGTTTATTTTTTTTATCAAAACTATGGTTAATTTTTTATCAAAAGTATGGTTCATTTTTTTTCAAAATTATGGTTCATTTTTTATCAAAAGTATGGTTAAATTTTTATCAAAATTATGGTTCATTTTTTATAAAAATTATGGTTCATTTTTTATCAAAAGTGTGGTTCATTTTTTATCAAAAGTATGGTTCGTTTTTTATCAAAAGTATGGTTCATTTTCTCTCAAAAGTATGGTTCATTTTTTCTCAAAAGTATGGTTCATTTTTTATCAAAAGTATGGTTAATTATTTTATCACAAAATTATGGTTCATTGTTTATCTTACTAAAGTAAGGTTTACTATTCATACCCTACGTTATTGTTCATACCCTACGTTACTGTTCATACCCTACATTACTGTTCATACCCTACTTTTCTGTTCATACCCTACCTTACTGTTCATACCCTACATTACTTTTCATACCATACATTACTGTTCATACCCTACGTTACTGTTCATACCCTACATTAATGTTCATACATTACTTTACTGTTCATACCCTACGTTACTATTCATACCCTACGTTACTTTACTGCTTGCTCCGAAGTTATTGTTCGCTCTGAAGTTATTATTCGTTCTGAAGCTACTGTTCACTCCGAAGTTACTGTTCACTCTGAAGTTAATATTCACTTTGAAGTTACCGTTCACTTCGATGTTACTGTTCATTTCGAAGTTACTGTTCATTCCATGAAATTTTTTAAAAATTGATTTTCTGCAAATATATGGATTATTTTTTAACGATTTTTTTTGTAAAATCCTCATTAAATATAAGGATCGTAATGAAAGAGTTTTTAATGTTTTTGGTTCTATATTGAGAGAGAAAATTTAATAACATTCTTCAACGTATTTTACAAATAAATTTGGACGTTTCAAGATTGTTTAAATTTAAATGTTTGAATTTATTTCCAGAATCTGCTGCTAGTTTTCAGGAACTGTTTTGACTTCGTTTAAATCATTTTAAATGAATTTAAAATTATGTTTTGAATCATTCAATGCTTTTATTATTCTGGAGATTTTATTTGAAGTCTTATTCAAAATATTTTGAATTCCTTTATTAGATATTTATTCTACGGGAATAAAAAGGAAACTGTTCTTCTAGTTTTCAGGGAGATATTTATGGGATTTTTGACATAATTAGTTTTGAATATCCTAAGGAAGCGGAGTTTCGGCACCTGTTAGATATTTTTATTCTCTATATATATCATTCTCTATTGTAGAAAATAAAAAAATAACACAATACAAAGAGAAAGTGTTGTGAACTTTGAATCTACTGTGCATTTGCAACGTCCTGTTACACTCTGCTTCACCACCTGCTCGGTCTCTCAAGCGCTAAATTAATTATGCTTCAACTACAATTTCAGTGATGAGATGTGCTGAACTAAACCTCAAGAACCAGTACTTGTGCTTTAATTTTTATCTTCTCTTTCATCTGGTTCTGAGTCTGTAACACTACTTCTCATCTCTCACACACACTCTATTTTTTTTGTTTATGCTTTTGCACACAAAAGCATTATTTGTTATTCTTTTTCTTCGGGATGTGACTCCCGGATTCTAAAGTCATGATCTTAGGGTTGTGACTCCCTATATCTAAAGTCAAGACTGTTTGGGTTGTGACTCCCAGTATCTAAAGTCAGGTTATAAGGGTTGTGACTCCCCACACAAAAGTCAGTGTCGTGGTTATCCCTCCACTAGAAAAGGATTTTGTAATTGGTTTATGATTCCCCTTTAAAAATAATTTTTAGTGCACACGTCTCTCTCACCGAGTAGAGAGGTATAAGAGTAGAGTAGGCCCACTTTGGACTGAACTAATATAAAAAGCATCCCTGCGTTAATTAATTTTTCCGATGCTAATTAAATTTAATAATTAGCTTTGATAATTAATTTATTTGATTGAAATTATTAATCTGGTCTATTCACCCCCCTCTAGACCATCTACCATTACCCTGTCTTACCTAACATATATTGTATCAAGTTTTTAGATACTAAATTCTCACACACTTAACTTTTTTCAAATTTATATTTAATGTGTAATTGTGAATATTATTTCAATAATAATTTTTAAATACTCACAAAATTCTAGGTAATTAAGTATAAATATATTTTAAATCTATACATATAATTAATAAATTGTATATTTCAAACTCATTTTATTCTGATTCAGATTCCCCATATAAATCACAAAATACTAACGTCAGTTTCATCATGTGAAGATAAGAATATTTCATATTTAATTTCCAATAGAATCCATGAATGTAAAATTTAATTAGAATTTAATACATGTTATAGGCACTAATATGTGACACCTAAACTTATGTTATGAACTCATATTAGCACAAATAATTAAATCATGATCCACATATATTGATCATCATGTTTGAATCATTTAAGAATGTTAAATAACATCAAATAATTAAGTAATTTTATTAGAATATATAATTTTATATATCTCATTAATTTTAGGTTTTGTAAATCTCAATATTTCACACTATATTTTACTCTTTTGAAGTCTCCTATCACTGTTATGAAGTTATAGTTACACTGATGAAATGAAACATGAATCTTATGAAGCTCAAAATCACTTTTATGATTCACAATGATTTTTCATTTTTCATAATAGAGTTTGAATGAATCTTAAAAAACATCCCTTGAATCTTAATAAGTCAAGGAGGGACTCTTATGAGGTCCAGTTTTACAATTCCTCAGCTACAAGATACTCTTACAAACTCCCTGCTTAACTCACATGAAGTATCTAGAAACTCTTCTAAATTCCCTAGCCACACTTCCAAACTACATGAATAACTTTCCATTGTCCACCGGTTACTATTCTGAATTGGATTCTTGTTATTATGATATTCATGATTTTATCAATTTTAAATTCCATAGCCATGAATGACTCCTTATATGGCCTTAAATGACACATAAAAATATCATATGTAATCTTCCATTGAAAACATTTCTCAAGCATAAAATTTCTTTATTTTACATCATAATTATTGGTTTACTTCAACTTGATAGAATGGATTCTCAACCACTCAAAACATCATCAACTCTAGGAAATGCATCACCATATAAATTTTGTTCTTTAATCTTCCCATTTTGATAACAGTATTCTAACCATTATTATAAGATATTGGGGATAATACTCTAAAATGTTTTGAACTTATCTCTAACATTATGACTATCTAAACAATCATCACAATCAAAGGATTCTATATTGAAACTCACCTAACAATGTATTCAGGATGCATCTCAGCTTGATTATACACCTATCCATTTATGATGGTTGTAATATACTCATCTTTAATATGAAAAATTGAATTTTCTTTCATAGAACCTTATTGTTATAAAATACATCTCATTAATTTTTGTAGTTCATAATTCTTTAGGGAATACATTGGATTTCTATATAATTCCATCCACACATGCTGAATAATGACAAAACCGGAGATATGTCATCTACATGAACATGAAAATATTCATATATACATCATAACATGAGTAACCCAAAAAATGAAATGGGTTTTATAAATAATTTCATAACACATAAAAATAAATCATCTAGAGTAATAATGTGGATGACTCCATGAATGAATATCCCCAATGAAATAACATGAATCATTAAAAGAGTTTAATATATAAGGATATTAATATATATGAAATATATTTAGAGGAATATAAGAAGTTTTTTAATGATCAATTAGTTATATCATATAAATTTTAACAGTTTTTTCTTAAAACAAAATTAGGATAGATATATGTTTTTAAAAAATGAATGAGAAAGGAAATAAAAACATTTTAATAAATCACTGGAAAGGAAATTTAAAAAAAGAATAATTCTAAAGAAGTTTGAAGGGATATGGAGGGAAAAAAATAATTGAGCTAGAATCCTGAAGGAAGTGAGAGAAAATATAAAACCCCATTATTTTATAATATTTTTATTTAAAATAAATTTAATCTCTTTAATAACTTGTGATTCATAAAAAACCACGTGTAAACAATCCAAAATATAGTTTATTGTGATAAGTTATCCATTAAATTATAGGCTATGAATAAGACTCACTAAATTATGAAATGTATATGTTTTACACATATATAAAATAAATTCATTGGTTTTCATGTAATTAGAAATGAAAATAGAAATAAATGAATTGTTATTATAAAGAATAGTTTTGTGCCTAAAATGCGTTTTTATATAAAAAATTAAAGTAATATCTATTGTCGAATTATTTTATCAAAATTTATATATATTATTTTCAATAAATTTTTGTACAATTCATCTCTTATTTTTTCTAGGAATTTGATAGGAATATAATTCAGTTTTATGGTTAAAATTGTATTTTTATGAAAAGTTATTTCATCACATTTATCTAACTTATTTGAAAAATAATCTTTTCCACTCATAAAAAAATTATTTCAAAAAATTAATATCATTTTTTTAAAATAAATTAAAAAATTATCTAAGAATTATTTTTTTCAAATTTTTTTAAAATCATTATATTTTCGATAAATAATGGAAAATACTGATTTTTATTAAAAATTTCCTTTTCATCTAAATCATTTAAAAATATCCAATTTGTTTTTAAATGGATTTAGAAGTGGAATTAGTCAAATTATAGTATTGTTAACCAAATTTAGATCATTAGAATCAATTTTAACATGAATTTCTATATAAAGTATTTGATACTTAAGAAAACGTTTTCCATGAAAACCCTCTTTTAGTCACATTTCGGGGATTAATTTTAAATTATATTATAATACTTCCTTGATTTTAAATTTTTAAGTGGATTTAAAATTTTTAATTAGAATAATTAATATTATGTAATAATGTAAAATTAATTTTTTTTCAAAATTAATAGTAGTAATCATAAAAATTATTTTATCATGGTTAAGGTTAAAACACATTTATTGATGGTGAATATGAAGAGATAATTGTTAAAATTTTCTAAAAACATATATAAAATATATTTTTTGACCATATTGTGACCCTAAAAAATATAAAAATTAAGGATGTCTTATATATAATCCATTTGGTATTAATAATTCACAAATGTATTATTTTCAAAAATTCCATGTGGGTTCCCTCTTCCACTGGTAAAAGGGAACCGAATATTCTTATCTCTCCACGCTTCAAGAACATTTTGGTTTAGTTAAAAACATAACCTAATCCATTCCATCATTACTGTGTATGGCGAACTACATCCTCACAAACCAATGTAATTAATTTGCAATCACCGCCTCTCATAGGTGGATATAATGATGGAATTAAATTATATATAGGATATTTGGGACTTAATTATACTTTTGGAATTAAAATATCATATATACCCTCTTAACTTCCAATCCATTGGAAAATGATAATGTCGCTTTTCTGTATATATGGACTACCGCCACCATGAAGGGATGTGCTTCATTTTTTCATTTTTGATTTATATGGATTGTAAAAATGATATATTTAATGAATATATATGATATATATGAAATTATAATGTTTTTTTAAATAAAAATTAATATTTATGGTTATGTTGATCAATAATTTGACATGTGAAAATAACATTCATGCATACATATGACTTACCATCTCCATGAATGTTGTAATTTTATTTTTTGTCTATATCATATATGAGGAACTATATATATATATATATAATAAATATATATTATATTTATATCAGGAATAAAATTCTAGATATTATAGAATCATTATAATTGTATAAGGACCAGAAGTACAAAAACAAAACATTCATTAATAAACAAGGCAGTTAACACCTCAAAACAACAATTTTTGTAAGAAATTTTTAATAAATAGATATTGGAATATTTTAAGTGGAACTTATATTATATTATAATTTTGTATAGTAATATTTTATAGAATTATAATGAATTAAATTTATTATTTAGGGGTTTATAGATATTTTGATATAATTTAAACTAGAGGTAATGGTTTTATGTTAAAATTTAATTGTTTATCTATATTATTTCTGATTAGGATCTAGATGATTAAATTTCATGATCTTCCTCTCAATAATCTAATTAATTTTATTATTATCATTTTATATCTACAAAATACAATATTTCCTTTAGTTTTCATCTATTTAAGTACTTAATTGATGAAACCAATTTCACTATTGAAAATATACTTTATTTCTCTCTTTGGTCTAAAATCCTTTCTCTTCCATGTCCATGTTTTCAAAAAAAATAAATAATGTTTTTGATATTATCAAATTATTATTTAAATCCAATTTTACCCCTATTTTATTCGTTAAAAAAACATGTTGAATGAATATTATTACCATTATCTGAATGAGGTACTTTTTATCAGATATGTGGCAGGAATCTTTTTTTGGTACACAACATGAATGAAATTTCTTGTCGGCATGACTTCTCAGTGCACTAAATCATCATTCACTTGTTGGAATGTTTATTTTCAATGAAAAAATATTCATTTATATTTAGGGAAAATTTATATATATGAATTCAAAATAAATAACATTATTTTTCTTCTGGAAATATTTCAAGTGATGTTTTAAAACCATCTTCTATCTATGATGGAATCCTTTTACATTTCCTCCTCTTTACTAGGGAAATGATCTAATGACTCCATCCTTAATCATTATCTATATGTTTTATTATTATCAGGGAAAATTATTTATGAAACCCATTTCCATTCCATGGGTTATATTATGATGATATTATGAATGTTTTTTTATCTTATGGTACATATATTAATTATTTTCACTATGTCATATGTGGGCCCAAAATTATATTTCCCTCCTAAGAATTAATAAAATATATAAATCTCAAGTGATAAATTGGACTAGGAAGTGAAGTGAAACTAGTTCAGTATGGGTCTATATCCACTATAATAGTCTTCGGAGTGAACCTTGACTACTATTATGGTTTGGGGAGAGAAACCAATCAAATACAATATATTTGAATGTAATCCATGACTAATAAGGACATTATTTTATGTGCTTATGTGTGATACACAAACTTAAAAATTATGCTAATGTTATGATCTCATGGATAATGTCCTTTTATTCCTTTTCAATTCATGTCTTATATACTTCCATGCATTAATCCATGAATCATGATTGTTATTTATGATATACAGGGTATGGTTTTAAAATGTTATTATCACATTATAATACTCGTATGCTTATGTTGTATTAATATCTCCCATGAATACCCTTACTAAGTATATGATCTCACTCATTCTTATGATTCCTTTCCCACAGGATATAATGGGTATTATTCTATATGATATGTTGAATTGGGGAGCTAATTATGATGAATAGAGTTAGATATGGTGTACTTCACTTATGAACTTCTTTTTTATGTACCCATGTTTCCAAAGTCACTAGACCTGTACAATCCTAGAATGGATCGTTATATTATTGAAATGAATATTCATCTAATAAGATATAATATCAATGTAGGTAAATTATGGGTCGCTATAGTTGGTATCATGTTAGGGTTTATTTATCCTATAGAAACTAGGATAATAAAACTTTTGTGATAAAACATGTGGTGATCTTATATATAGAAGAATTCCATTTGTTAAGGTAAATGAAAAATTATTATTTTCCTAGAAAAACATCAATATCTAGATACTACATGTGGATGTAGTTTTGGTATAGATTCTTCTATATATAATTACCTCAAAAAGTGTTTATTGAGTATATATCATCTATCATTCTATTTCATTGTTAGTTATCCCTTACCACATAACTATTTTGACACTCTTAGGGGATATTCTTGGGTCAATTCAAAATTTTCATTATGAACCAATATGATGGATTTGAATAAATTATTATTATAAATGACCAAGATTAAACGTAATGTGTCATATATTGAAAAGAATATATCATTATTTAGTCATCTTATTAGAAATTTTTCTTGATTATGTTGTTTTCCACTATGATTATTATTTCTGACACTATGATTTTGGGATTTAATAAATGGATAAAACCTAGTGGAAAACTATCAATAATGAATGTGATATACAATTAAATGATTTTACACATGAGAATAAAAATTTTATGGGAGTTGGAATGATAAATCTCATTGATATTCTTACACAACATTATATGCATATGAATCATGCAGATCTTCCAAATGAGAAAACGAGGGAACAATATTGTGTTCATTCATTCATTAGATAAAACCCATCTTCTTTTATCCGGTCTTGTGATCCAATAGTTGCTGACTAATTTATTATTACCACTAAAAAGTTCTTTTCTATTATATAGTGTTCATAACATGAAAATGTTATTTTTTTTCTTCTTGTCATTTAGTAGATGAATAAGTTCAATAGTGGAATCTCAGAAAGGACACATGAAAATGGAAGGAAATGATTCCTTAGAGTTGGAATATTTTGAGAGATTATTTTTCAACAAGTACTTCCCTTGTATTCTTTATTTGAAAATAGATAAGGAATTCCATTAGATAAATCACAAGGATGATGAATTTGTTAGTACATATGATGTAAATTATACAAGCCTTGTGAGGTACATGACTTGTATTATCATCCAACTAGAAATTAAAGGGGATATGTTCATCAGTTTCTTAAAACCAACACATTAATGGGTGAAAACTATAAGACACATCAATAGCTATGAATAACTCATTTTATATGCTATCAAGGTGGAAATGGGAGTTTTAGTCTCTCATCAATATCATAATCATGATAAGAAGAGGAAGACAGAATTAAAAGGAAACTCTAAAAACAAAGGAGAGAAATGGATAATATTTAATTCATGCTCAATATATGGAAGTAAACATATAGGAAATTTTCTTAATGGTACTGGTAAATGTTTTATGTGGCTAATTTATGGTCATCGGGCATTCAAATGTCAAAGTGATGGGAAGAAGATAGATAATGATGAAAATAAAGTGAACAAAAAATAGAATGAACCATCCACACTCTAGCGTTTGAAATTCAAGGATTCTAGGAATTATTCTAACTGGTGATCAAATCCAATGTTTAATGACGATGGGCTCTTTCGGTTTCTCCAGGCTTGGGGGAGGGGATCGTCAAGGGTCAGCCTCTCACGGCCAGGTTCCTGGGTTCGGTGGCAGGCCCCCAGGATGGGTCTGAAGATGAATGTGGACGGCTCGTGTGCACAGGGTATTATGCAAGGAGGTGGGATGGTTCGAGATATCGACGACATGGTCCAGCTCGGTTTTAGCATCTATCTTGGACCGGGCAATGTGGTTAGTGTGGAGGCAAGAGCCCTTCACTACGGTATAATGTTGTGCAATCTGTACAGCCTTAAGCAAAACTGTGTGGAGACTGATTCTAAGGTCCTTAGGGGTCTTCTTGACAATAACAAGGCCCCACCTTGGGAAATTGCGTACATCCTCAGGGATTACAGAGAGTGGATATGAGAAGACCTGGAGGTCAGACATACTTTAAGGGAAGGAAACCAAGTGGCGGATGCTTTGGCCTTCTGTGCGAAAGAGGATGATGTCCTAACACTGTTCCATTCTTTTCATTTCCTTCCCCCCTCATGTAAGGGTCCAGTTTGTGGCGATGCACTGGGACTTTACCAATTTCATCCCCCGTAATTTCTCACGAGGATTTTTCCTTATTTAAAAAAAAATGGGGAATTCGAGGAGTGAATGTTTCACTTACCATCTAATCGAGAAGTGCTAATATATTATTTGAATCTATATCCACTCACACTTTGTTACTAAAAAAATTATTAGGGTACCACAATACCACCCAAATAATTAGATTTTTAATTAGAAGTAGAAATCCCTAATGAAACAATGTTTCGATCTCAAGTAAAAGATTTTAATCTAATCAATGTTTGTGGGAATATACTACCTAAAAATATTTTTATTCTTCCTCAGGTAGAATTTTATTTTATCATAGGGATGTATGGGATTCTTCTACATAAATCCCACATCAATTTACATTGAATGGAATTAATGTTTGATATTCCAAACCATTATATGATCGCCTATCATTGAGATGATAAATTTGATCCATCGATGGAAATAAAATCTATTTTATGTGTTTTTATTCATATTCAAAATTTGTGTATATTCTCATTTCTCTGGGAATAAATTCAATATAAACAATAGGAATATTTTTTGGGAGTTTTTTTACATCTTTTCTAATGTTTTTCTCAATCTTCTATCAAATTGTGAGGCTAATTTCTCAATAAAAATCATACATAGTGCAATACCTATTTCAAATACTCTATATAGAATGTCTTGGATTGAGTTGTAGGAATTAGAGAAGCATCTTCTGGTAATCTTGAAAAGGAATTTATTCAAAAAAAAATGTGTAACCTTTTGGTGAAGATGTACATTTAAAAAAAAGATTTATGGATTGATTTGAATCAAAATTAATTATTAGGAACTAAAAAAGATCACAATCACGAACATGTATCATCTACCCCATATTGATCACATGCTTGATCAAGTGAGCGAATCTCAATAGTTTTCCGAGATCTAACATCATTATGAATATCATCAAATGAGGGCTATGGAAGAATATCTTTAAAATCAATTGAGGAATTTACAGAAGAACTTATAAAGGTGAAGTTGTATGAAAAACATACCAAGTGAGAATTTTGGCTTCACAAAGGATTCATTTTTGGGTTATATAATCTCAAGAGGGGGGGGGGGGTATATTGGTGGATTAATCAAATATGGAAGTTATTGAATGTTGGCCCAAACCTACCATTGTGATTTTGACCAAAGGTTTTCTTGGTCTTGAAAGATATTATTGGAGCTTTGCAGATAAAATCTCATGGCTATCTAATCTTCTCACTAAGTTAACTCATAATGGATAGAAGAATGTGATAAAATGTTCAGGGAACTGATTAAAAGGTTTGTTAGTTCACATATTCTTACACTACCTTATAGTGGAGAAGGATGTGTGATATGTTTTATTTCATAAAGAAGGGAATGGAATGCGTTATCATGCCAAATGATATGGTGATAATTTATACCTCAAGAAAATAGATGTTTCTTGAACCGAATTACCCAAATCTTGATTTGGAGTTAGATATGGTGTTTTTTATTTAAAACATATAGAATAATTATATGTACAATGAATGGTGTGATATATATACTTAAAATAACATTTTGACGTATCTTTTTACATAGAAATATTTTAATATGTGACAGATAAGATGGTTTGATTTGAATAATGATTCTGAATACTCAATATATTACCACCTTAGGAAAGAAATCTAGGTGGAAAATGTTATGAGTCGAAAGGATCACCCAAGATTATCTATGATGAGGTTCATAAAAGATCAAATATTTCTAGATTTACAAAGGATGAATCTTGAAATATTGAAAGTATGGAAGACATCATATCTTTCTCAAATTAGTATTAAACCATCTACTAATGTGAATATTAATGTGATAGAAGAAATATGTGGTGCTACAGAATATGGTGAGAAATATTATGGATTCTAACACTGATTGTGGTAGAACAGTATGGTTCAAGAACCATTTTTATATCACATAAATACCATACATGATGAATGAGATATTTCATGAAGATCTTATTTTATCATTATCTATTCATAGTGTATGTATGAAGGTGTATAAAGATATTTGGAAGTGTTTCGGGACAACATGAAGAGTAATTTTACAGAGTATGTATATAGTTCTTGGTATGTATGCAAGTTAAATTAAGAAATAAAAGTCTTAGGAGATCTAACAATCACCACCCATATCAAAATGGATGTGGGAAAACATTAACATGGAATTCAAAAAACGTACGATAAATGGATTGCCTCCTCTAGTGGATTATAACCCTTCGGTCCCAAGATCCTCTGAAAGATCCCCCTTCTGCTCAAGAATTATTTCGAGGTGTTGTCTACCAATTTGTCTCTCCAGTCAGTGTAGGAAGTGTCCCCCAAGGAAGCTAACTTGCAGCTCCTTTCTCCCGGTGGTGGTTGTACTAGATCATAGTCCAGAAAGGGGTTGGCTAACAAGTCGCTTAAGTGTGGTGATTCCCTGGTTCCATGCTCCATCGCTAGGCATCTGCCTCTTTAATGACTTCTCTATTTAACTGTAATGCTCGGGGATTAGGTGCCCGAGTGAAAACTGATTACATTTACAACAAGTTTAACCATGGTAAAATTTTTATTATTATGGTGCTTGAATAGAAGGACCTTCAAGATATATGAATTTTCTCGTAGGTTGGGCGCAAGGGGATGCATGCATGGTGATCCTGAGAATAAACATATATGGATTTTATGGAAAAGTGGTATTTCAGTGGAAAGGATGGCAATCTCTAATCAATACATTACAGTGAAGATCCCTTCCGAGTCAATTTCATATTTCTTATCTTTTGTTTATGCCAAATGTGACTTGGTGGCGAGGGAGGATTTATGGAGTAAGCTCAACCAATCAAGGTGGTTCGGCTTGGTTTTTTGGATGCGACTTTAGCACTATTATTGATTCCATGGAGAAAAAAAGGAGGCGGCCTATTTACAAGGATGTCTAGCCAAGACTTTTCCAACTTCATTACACACACGGGAATCATGGACAATGTGTTTTTAGGAAATAAATTTACCTGGTGAAACAATCAAGAAGGGTATAGATGTATGAGGATTCGCCTGGACAGATTCTTCTCCAACCTCCATGAAATCTCTCTCTACTCGAGTGCTATTGTGTCCCATTTAGTTCGGGCTCTCCGTGATCATTCTCCATTGTAGTTTAAATTGGTGTTCCAGAACGCAAGGGGTTTTCGCTTCTTCTTCTCTTCCCAGTGGCCCTCAGATTCAACCTTTTTTTCAATGGTTCAGGCAGCCTAGGTCCAACTGACACTTAGGTAGCCCTCCACAATAAGCTAAGGAATTTAAAAATTGATCTGAAAAATTGGAATCATAACAGGGCCTCTCATTGGATTGATCAAGACTCTTTAAAACTGTAAATAGATTATCTTGAGTCTACGTTGGAGGATGGTTAGGAGGAAGACATGTTTGTGAGACTTGTTCGCAAGAAGTAACCGATTTTTGAGATGCTCTTGGAGGAGGAGAGGGATGCCCGGTCTCAGTCTAGGATTCAATGAATCGAGGAGGGTGACTGTAACATGAGCTTTCTCCATGTATGTATTAAAGAGAGGGATCGTACTTCGAGGCTGAACATTCTCTTGGAGGGGGTGGGTCTTACACCAATGATGCAATGGTCGTGGGACCTATGACTATGAATTTCTTTAAAACCCTTTTGGTTGATGTTAAACCTTGTATGAAGAATGGTTATCCAAGGGTCCAGGCATCTATCTTTGATGTCATTCACCGAGTGGTTTCAAATCACAGAAACTCAATGCTTGGAGGCATTCCTCAAGAGAATGAGATTTGGGAGGCTGTTTACTCCCTCAATCCCGAAAACTTCTCTGGCCCGGATGGATTTCTGGGTTCTTTCTATGTGGCAGCGTGGAATCTGGTTAAGAAGGATCTCACAGAGCCTGTTCAAGATTTAATTCATGGTGGGCGGCTTCCTTGGGAGGCAAGTTCCACCAAACTTGTTCACATCCCTAAAGATAAGGATCCTTTAACTCTGAGTGATTTGAGACCTATCGGCATGTGAAATTTTCCAAATAATGTTTCGGCGAGCATCATCAATAGAAGATTATCCTCTTCTTCCTAGATGGGTTTCAAAGGAGCAATATGGCTTTATTAAGTGCCAATCAATTCAAGGTGATATTGGTACTTCTCACAAAATGATTGATGATATTAATATGAACTCATTAAGACCTAATATTGCATCAAGGTCTACGAGGGCATAGAATATGATAGGTTTAAACAGTACAAAAAATTCGACCTTTGGCGACCGTCATTGGTGGTTGCTAAAGGCCTCTAGAGACCGCCCAACGACCGCCATTGGCGGCCGCTTTAGGCCTAACACTGTAGGCCTACATCGACCGTGAATAGCGGTCGCTGAAGGTGGCTGAAATTCCGGCCTACAGTGACCGCCAATGGCGGTCGCTGAAGGATTGCTCGGCCGATCATTCGCGGTCGTTGTCCTGATGCTCAGCCGATCTCCAGCGGGCTATAGCGACCGCCAATGGCAGTCGCTAACCTGGAGAATTTTTTAAAAAAAAATTTCACGGTACCCAATCCGAAAAAACAGGGTAAAATTAATAAAAAAATAGAAAACAATTCCAAACAACATAAATATCAAAATCTTCATAAACAATAAATGATAGACGTGCTTCAACGATCCAAACAGGCCCATCCGTTTCAATCCCGCTTCAATAAACCTACAATAAAATACAAAGAAAACACCAAAACAAAACACAAGAAAATTAGACATATTTATTCAGTTATTATATACATATAATAAAATTAAATCTGACATTAAATCATGGGTGCTATAATAAATTAAAACCCCCAATTTAAGAAATGTTATCATTTTATGATGTTTTTTCCCTTGTTTTGGAGTCTTTATTTTAGTTTGTGTAAGTGTTTTGTTGTCTAAAAAGGAATGTTCTCCACACAAACCGCGTACCACTACTCAAAATGACATATTCGGTCGTACCGCGCACACCGTACGTTCAATGAGCGTTTCGTCTCCTCCTACATATCACGAATAATATTCCTACTGTTTTTTGTGTGATTTCAAATCATTCTGAGAATGTTTTCTCTGAATTCAACTGTTAGACGCTGTTTCAGTGTTTTATGACTTTGGAAATGTGTTTCCGGTCAACGCGGTCAAACGACACCCCCGATTGATGTGTCGTCTCCCCAACCATTTCACAATTCACACAACGGTTGTTGTCTTATTATTTAATGGCATTCTACGGTCGTTCAGCTGATTTTGACCACCCAAAGCGCCCTTTAGAGCGCGCCGAACTGCTGAAAACGACATATTCGGTCGTACCGCGCACACCGCACGTTCGATGAGTGTGATTTCTCCTCCTACATATCACGAATAATATTCCTATTGTTTTCGTGTGATTTCAAGTCATTCTTAGCACGTTTCCTCTGAATTCGACCGTTAAACGCCGTTTCAGTGTTTTATGACTCCGGAAATGCGTTTCTGGTCACCGCAGTCAAACGACACCCCCGATTGACGTACCATCTACCCAACCATTTCACAATTCACAGCACGGTTGTTTTCGTATGATTTCATGGCATTCCGCGGTCGTTCGGCTAATTTTGACCACCCAACGCGCCCATTTAGAGCATGTCGAACTGCTGAAAATGACATATTCGGACGTACCGCGCACACCGCACGTCCGATGGGTGTGTCGTCTCCTCCTACATGTCACGAATAATATTCCTGTTGTTTTCTTGTGATTTCAAGTCATTCTGAGCATGTTTGCTCTGAATTTGACCGTTAGACGCCGTTTTGGTGTTTTATAAATCCGGAAATGCGTCTCCGGTCACCGCGGTCAAACGATACCCCCGATTGGTGTGCCGTCTACCCGAACATTTCACAATTTACACCGTGGTTGTTGTTGTATGATTTCATGACATTCTGAGGTCGTTCGACTGGTTTTGACCACCCAATGCGCCCTTTTAGAGTGTGTCGAATTGCTGAAAACGACATATTCGGTCATACCGCACACACCGCACGTCCGATGGGCGTTTTGTCTCCTCCTACATGTCATGAATAATATTTATATTGTTTTCGTATGATTTCAAGTCATTCTGAGCACATTTTATCTGAATTCGACCGTTAGACGCCATTTCGATGTTTTATGCATCCGGAAATGTGTTTCCAGTCACGCGGTCAAACCACGCCCCCGATTGACGTGCCGTCTGCCCGACCATTTGACAATTCACACCACGGTTGTTGTCGTATGATTTCATAATATTCTGAGGTCGTTCGACTGGTTTTGAACACCCAACGCGCCCTTTTAGAGCGCGTCGAACTGCTGAAAACGACATATTCGGTCGTACCATGCACACCGCAAGGCCGATGGACGTGTTGTCTCCTCCTACATGTCACGAATAATATTCCTATTGTTTTCTTGTGATTTCAAGTTATTCTGAGCACGTTTGCTCTGAATTTGACCGTTAGACGCCATTTTTGTGTTTTATGAATATGGAAATGCGTCTCTAGTCACCGCGGTTGTTGTCGTATGATTTCATGACATTCAGAGGTCGTTTGACTGGTTTTGACCACCCAACACGCCCTTTTAGAGTGCACCGAACTGCTAAAAATGACATATTCGGTCGTATCGCGCACACCGCACGTCTGATGGGCGTGTCGTCTCCTTCTACATGTTACGAACAATATTCCTATTGTTTTCGTGTGATTTCAAGTCATTCTGAGCACCTTTCCTCTGAAGTCGACCGTTAGACGCCGTTTTGATGTTTTATGCATCCAGAAATGCGTTTCCGGTCAACTCGGTCAAACGATACCCCCGATTGATGTGATATCTGCTCGGACATTTCACAATTCACACCGCGATTGTTGTCGTATGATTTCATGACATTCTGAGGTCGTTCGGCTGGATTTAACCACCCAACGCGCCCTTTTAGAGCACGCCGAACTCCTGAAAACGACATATTCGGTAGTACCGCGCACACTTCACGTCCGATGGGTGTGTCATCTCGTCCTACATGTCACGAATAGTATTCCTATTGTTTTCGTGTGATTTTAAGTCATTCTGAGCATGTTTTCTCTGAATTTGAGCGTTAGACGCCGTTTTGGTGTTTTATGACTCCAGAAATGCGTTTCTGGTCATCACGGCCAAAAGACACCCCCGATTAACATGTCGAATGCCCGACCATTTTACAATTCAAACCGCAGTTGTTGTCGTATGATTTCATTAAATTCTGAGGTCGTTTGGCTGGTTTTGACCACCCAACGCGCCTTTTTAAAGCGCGCTGAACTGTTGAAAACGACATATTCGATCGTACCACACACACCGCACATTCGATGGGCGTGCCGTCTCCTCCTACATGTCTTTAATAATATTCGAATTTTTTTCTTGTGATTTCAAGCCATTCTGAGCATGTTTACTCTGAATTCGAACGTTAGACGTCGTTTCGGTGTTTTATGACTCCGGAAATGCGTTTCCGATCACTGAGGTCAAACGACACCTCCGATTGACGTTCCGTCTACCCAAACATTTTACAATTCACACCGTGGTTGTTGTCGTATGATTTCATGGCATTTCGCGGTCGTTCAACTGGTTTTGACCACCCAACGCGCGCTTTTAGAGCGCGTCGAACTGCTGAAAACGACATATTCGGTCCTACCGCATACACCGCACGTACGATGGGAATGTCGTATCCTCCTACATGTCATGAATAATATTCCTATTGTTTTTGGGTGATTTTAAGTCATTATGGGCACGTTTGCTCAGAATTCGACAGTTAGACGTCGTTTTGGTGTTTTATGACTCAGGAAATGCGTTTCCGGTCACTGCGATCAAACGGCCTCACTGATTGATGTGCCGTCTTCCCGAACATTTCACAATTCATACTGCGGTTGTTGTCATATGATTTTATTGAATTCTGAGGTCATTCATCTTGTTTTGACCACCCAACGCGCCATTTTAGAGTGCGCCGAACTGCTGAAAATGACATATTCAGTCGTACCGCGCACACCGCATGTCCGATGGGCGTGTCGTCTCCTCCTACGTGTCACGAATAATATTTCTATTTTTTTCGTGTGATTTCAAGTCATTCTGAGCACGTTTGCTCTGACTTCGACCGTTAGACGCCGTTTCAGTGTTTTATGCCTCCAGAAATGCGTTTCCGGTCACCGCGGTCAAACGACACCCCCGATTGACATGTCGTCTGCCCGACCATTTCACAATTCACACCGCGGTTGTTGTAGTATTATTTCATGGATTTCCGAGGTCGTTCGGCTGGTTTTTACCACCCACCACGCCCTTTTAGAGCGCACCGAACTGCTGAAAACAACATATTCGGTCGTACCGCATACACCGCCCGTCCGATGAGCGTTCCGTCTCCTACTACATGTCACGAATAATATTTCTATTATTTTCGTGTGATTTCAAGTCATTCTGAGCACGTTTGTTCTGAATTTGATCTTTAGACGCCGTTTTGGTGTTTTGTGAGTCCAGAAATGCGTTTCCGGTCACCGTTGTCAAACGAAAACCACGATTGACGTGCTGTCTGCCCGACCATTTCACAATTTACACCCCTGTTGTTGTCATATGATTTCATTGCATTCCGAGATCGTTCGGCTGGTTTTGACCACCCAACGCTCCCTTTTAGAGCGCGCCGAACTGCTGAAAACGACATATTCGGTCGTAACGCGCACACCCCATGTCAGATGAGCGTGTCATCTCCTCCAACATGTCATGAATAATATTCCTATTTTTTGTGTGTGATTTCAAGTAATTCTGAGCACGTTTTCTCTGAATTCGACCGTTAGACGCCGTTTCGGTGTTTTATGCCTCTGGAAATGCCTTTCTGGTCACCGCGCTCAAACCACACCGTCGATTTATGTGCCATCTTCCTGACCATTTCACAATTCATACCGCGGTTGTTTCCATATGATTTCAGAGCATTCTGAGGTCTTTCGGATGATTTTGACCTCCCAACGAGCCCTTTTAGAGCACGTCGAACTACTGAAAACGACATATACGGTCGTACTACATACCCCGCTTGCCCGATGAGCATTTCGTATCCTCCTACATGTCACGAATAATATATCTATTATTTTGGTGTGATTTCAATTTATTCTGAGCACATTTTCTCTAAATTCGACCGTTAGACGTTGTTTCGGTGTTTTGTGACTCCGGAAATGCGCTCCTGGTAACTGCGGTCAAACGACACCCTCGACTGACATGCCGTCTGCCTGACCATTTCACAATTCATACCGTGGTTGTTGTCATATAATTTTATTGCATTCTGAGGCCTCTCGGCTGGTTTTGACCACCCAACACGCCCTTTTACAGCGCACTGTACTGCTGAAAATGACATATTCAGTCGTAACGCGCACAACGCACGTTCGATGGTCATGTCTTCTCCTCCTAAATATCACGAATAAGATTCCTATTGTTTGTGTGTCATTTCAACTCATTCTGAGCAAATTTGCTCTGAATTTGACCGTGAGATGCCGTTTTGGGGTTTTATGCCTCTGAAAATGCGTTTCCGGTCACGCAGTTAAACGACACCCCCGATTGATGTTCCGTCTGCCCGACCATTTTACAATTCACACCGGGTTTGTTTTCGTATGATTTCATGGCATTCCGAGGTCATTCGACTGGTTTTGACCACCCAACGCGCCTTTTTAGAGCGCGCCAAACTGCTGAAAATGACATATTCGTTCGTACCGCGTACACCGAATGCCCGATGGGCATTCCGTCTCCTCCTACATGTCACGAATAATATTTCTATTGTTTTGGTGTGATTTCAAGTCATTCTGAGCACGTTTTCTCTGAATTCGACCGTTAGACGCCGTTTGAGTGTTTTGTGACTCCGGAAATGCGCTTCCGGTAACCGTGGTCAAATGACACCCTCGATTGACTTTTCATCTGCTCGACCATTTCACAATTCACACCGCAGTTGTTTTCGTATGATTTCATGGGATTCTGATGTCGTTCGACTGGTTTTGACCACCCAACGTGCCCTTTAAGAGTGTGTCGAACTGCTGAAAATGACATATTCGGTCGTAATGCGCACAACGCATGTTCGATGGGCATTCCATCTCCTCCTAACTGTCTCAAAAAATATTCCTATTGTTTTCGTGTGATTTCAAGTCATTCTGAGCACATTTTCATTGAATTCGACCATGAGACGCCGTTTTGGTGTTTTATGCCTCCGGAAATGCGTTTCCGGTCACGTGGTTAAACAACACCCCTGATTGACGTGCCCTCTTCTCGGCCATTTTATAATTCACACCGTAGTTGTTTTGGTATGATTTAATGGCATTCCAAGGTCATTCAACTGGTTTTGACCACCCAACGCGCCTTTTTAGAGCGCCGAACCGCTGAAAACGACATATTCGGTCGTACCGCACACACCGCACATCCGATGGGCATGTCATCTCCTTCTATATGTCATGAATAATATGTATATTATTTTCATGTGATTTCAAGTCATTCTGAGCACGTTTTCTCTGAATTCGACCGTTAGATGCCGTTTTAGTGTTTTATGACTCCAGATATGCATTTATGGTTACCGCGGTCAAACGACACCCCCGATTAATGTGCCATCTACCCGACCATTTCAAAATTCACACCGCGGTTGTTTTCGTATGATTTCATGGCATTCCACGATCGTTCGGTTGGTTTTGACCACCCAACACGCCCTTTTAGAACGCGCCGAACTATTGAAAATAACATATTCTGTCTTACCACGCACACCGCACGTCTGATGGGTGTGTTGTCTCCTCCTACATGTTACAAATAATATTTCAATTGTTTTCGTGTGATTTCAAGTCATTCTGAGCACGTTTTCTCTGAATTCGACCGTTAAACGACGTTTTAGTGTTTTATGACTTCAGAAATGCGCTTCTGGTCACCTCGGTCAAACGACACCCCTGATTGACGTGCCGTATGTCCAACCATCTCATAATTCATACCACAGTTGTTGTCGTATGATTTCATGGTATCTCGCGGTCGTTCGACTGGTTTTGACCACCTAACGCGCCCTTTTAGAGCGCACCAAACTGCTGAAAACGACATATTTGGTCATACCGTGCACACCGCACATTCGATGGGACGTGTGAGGGCTCTCCGGGGGGGCTATCCCGGGGGCAGGTAGGGTTGTCCGGGGTGCGACGGGGGGGGGGGGGGGGGGGGGTTGTCCGGGGGGGTGTCTGGTGTGCAGGGAGGGCTGTACGGGGTGCAGGGGGGGCTGTCCGAGGGTCGGGGAGGGCTGTCTGGGGGGGGGGGTTGTCCAGTGTGCGAGGGGGAGGGGGGCTATCCGAGGGGGGGGGGGGGGGGGCTGTTCGGGGGGTTTAGATGAGAGTGTTAAAGATAATGTGGTAATATAGGGTTTTATCTCTTGTTGTGATATGGGTGGTACCTCTGATGGTAAGGCTCTTTTGTTTGGGATTTTATTGAACATATTAGAGATTTCATGATAAAAGGATCATTCTCCATTAACTTCTATTGTTATCATGAGTATTGGGAAATGTCCCATGCATTAAACTCCTCAGTAGAGTCTACATGACACTTCGACCACCACAAGTAAGGTTGGTAATCACACTGTGCAATCTGGAATTCATGATTTCTCTAAAATTGATGTCGATCCTTTAAATGAGGAAGTCCAAACCAAATAAAGGGATGTTGGGACTAATTTGTCTTGAAAATCTCAGCCTACCCTTTATCCATATTATGTACAGGTGACTACCTCCAATTCATTTAAAGATTACGATTCCTGTTGGCTGAGAAAAACCCCTTGCCTCCTTTCCTCAAAGTGAGGTGGAGGCATTCATTTATAATGAATGAAAAAGACCACATCAGAGGGCTGTCCGGGCGGTGGGGAGGGTTGTCCGGGGTGCGGGGAGGGCTGTCCAGGGGTTTTAGATGAGAGTGTTAATGGTAATGTGGTAATATAGGGGTTTATCTCTTGTTGTGATCTGGGCGGTACCTCTGATGGAAAGGCTCGTTTATTTGGGATTTTTTTGAACATATTAGAGATTTCATTGTAAAAGGATCCTTATCCATTAACTTTTACAGTTATCATGAGTATTGGGAAATGTCCCCTGCATTCAACTCCTCAGTAGAGTCCTCATGACACTTCAGCCACCACAAGTAAGGTTGGTAATCACACTGTGCAATCTGGAATTCATGATTTCTCTAAAATTGATCTCAATCCATAAAATGAGGAAGTCCAAACCAAATCAAGGGAGGTTGGGACTACTCTATCTTTCAAATCTCATCCTACCCTCTAGCCATATGATGTTCAAGTGACTACCTCCAATTCATTTAAAGATCATGATTCCTGTTGGTTGAGAAAACCCCCTTGCCTCCTTACCTCAAAGTGAGGCGGAGACATTCTTTTATAATAAATGAAAAGGACCACATCGTACCACAAGTCCGATGTGGCTTACAGACTCTAACACTCCCCCTCAAGCTAGGTGAACATAACTTGGACACAAAGAAAAAACAAGCCAAACAAATGAAGAAAAAACAATCAATATACTACAAATACTCCCCCTCAAGCTGGACATACCCAGCTTGATGACAAAACAAGACGAAATAAAATAAAAATAAAAGGCTGCAATGCTGATGCTCCCCCTCATGGTCACATCTCCCACTCAGAATGATGGATGGATGATGTTGCGGGCGCAGCAGAGGAAACCAATCAGATCGACCAGTTGATGGAACGCCAGGAATGCCGCACTAGTGGGGTCGGTCGATGAAACGCTGGGAAATCCAAACTAGCACCGGGAAAACCGCACTTGCAGGGCCGACAATGGGATTCGGGGATTCCGTAGAATTGTTGCGGGATTTGGCGGTGCCAACGGGCCCAAATCCTAGGTGGTCGAGCTGTTGCGCCAGTGAATGGGAATGCCGACGGATAGAGATGCGGCTACCGGGAGTCGTCGGGTGATGCCGACGAGGCTGGGATGCCGCAGGAGGTGACGGAGAAACTGGAGCCGGTTGGGAGAAACTGGAGCCGGATGGGAGAAACTAGAGCTGGCTAGCTTCGGAAAGAGGAGCGCAGGAGGAGGCCGACAAGGGAGCAGGACAGCGGGAGGTGGCACTGGAAGTCGGCCAGGAATGGAGGCTGGCTATCGCGCAAATAGGGGCCGGTGAGGCTTGAGGGCGTCAGCTTCTCGAGGATCCGACATGAATGGAGTCCAGCTGTCGGAGGCGTCAGTAGGGGGAGTGGCCGGTGAGGGAGTCGTTTGGACCGGTTCACCGGGTGGGAGCCGGTCTTTGCGTGCAAGAAGCAGCAGGGAAGAGACGTGCAGTCGCGCACAGGGAGCCGGGAGAGAAGAGTCGTCGAGGAAGCAAGTGCCTGGGGGGGATCCGCCGGAGATAGGGCCTGGTTGAGCTGAGAATCCGGAGGCTGGGAGTCGGCAGACAAAGCAGGATCACCACGTGTAGGGAGGGTGGTTGCCTGGAGAAGCGGAAGCCGGCTGTTACGGGAGCCAGGAAGACCTCCGGGGAATGTTGGAGTCGTTGAGACGTAGAAGTCGGCAGTTATGGTGCCTGGAAGGAAGCTGCGGCGGGGAGGGCTCGCACGCAAGAGGATCGCGTGCCGGGAGGAAAGGCGCACCGGGGAGCCACACCGGGAAGGAGGCCCAGGGGAAGGAAAGCTCATCGCCGGGAGGACCGCGTCTGGGTCGAGAGCGGAGGAACGCTGCAGGGGGAAGAACCGTCGGGAAAGGAGGCGCCGACAGGAGGGAGATCTGTCGGAAGCGGGGCCGCCAGGGTGCACCTCTAGAGTAGGGAGCCTCTTAGGAGGTTGGTCCGCTGGGAACTGCTACGGGAGATAGGAGGCACTGCGATGGGATGTCGCGACGGGATTCTGGCTGGATCGGGAGGCGCGACCGAGGGTGAGGCCGGCGTGCGCAGCGAGGAGATATGCCGGGAGGGGGAGGATCCGCCGGGAGTGAGATGTGGCAGGGGGCCATGGCAGAGGACCTTACTCCATGGCCATGGAGGCCGCCACCCCCCACGGAGAAAACCTAGAAAAATATAGGGCTGGAAAAAAATTCTAACGGAGGGAGGGTTCGAGATTAGGTTCCCTCTGATACCATGTTGGTTGAGAAAACCCCCTTGCCTCCTTACCTCAAAGTGAGGCAGAGGTATTCTTTTATAATGAATGAAAATGACCACATCGGACCACAAGTCTGATGTGGGATACAGACTACAACAATTCCCATAGTAGAAATGCATGAACATTTATTAGAGGGGGTTATCCCATAGATCCTCCATAGGAAGAAATAGAGGATAATGCCACCTTGGTCCTTTCACAAAAACTACATGCTAGCCCTCAGTATGAGGTAGAAGAGGTGTCTATAATGGAGAAGCAACATTTTTATATAGAATAAGAGGATTTGGATGGATCTTGGAAACAATCTAAATCGAAACAGGGATGTCATCCTATAGGTCATAAGTGGGTACGTAGTTGGGCGCACTGGACTTCATAGATGGATGAGTTGCAACTTGTGGATTCTGACTCGGATGTCATCCTATAGGTCACAAGTGGGGACGGGGGGGGGGGGGCTGTCCGAGGGGAAAGGAGGGCTGTCCGAGGGTGGGGGGGGGGTTGTCCCTGTAATGGTTGGTTTCCTAAGAACCAACTGTTTTGTACTTTGATTACATGAATGTACTCTTATTATATATTGTTCATTGTTCTGTATTACTATAATATAATAATGTCCTGGAAAATTTGTTGCATTAATAAGGTCATGGAAGATCCCTGCTATGATGAGAACCTTGAAATGCTATAACAGTATTCTTAAATTAAGTTCTACGGTTGGATGACATACTATGATAGGACACATAGTAGACAGACTGTCATGTGCGAGTACTCGTAAGAAGACGAGACTCTCTCTCATGGAGTTCGCACTTGGTAATCTCTAAGATAGGAGATTATGAGAACAGACCCGCTAGTAGCAATTCTTCATGTCTTGGTGTCATCAGACATTTCTATCTACGAGCATGTGTAATGGTCCTTAGACTGGAAGATTATCATTAACTCATGTCATGACTCGCACACTTAGATTTACTGACGAAAACCATCATGAAGAGATTTGGCAGGAAGTAGGGTACGTTGGGTGCGTCACGAATGACATGTTAATGGATAAGTTGAGGAAGGATTTTTCACTTCCATATTTATGGAAGTAGATATCTTGGGTCCTTTGATTGAAATAGAATTGTCGCAAAAATTCCTTGGCCAGGGTGTCACGTCGAGTTTATTTCTAGAAGTCAAAGAATGATATATCAAACATATAGGTTTATGACACTACCATGAAACCTTCTTGATTTGATATTGAGACAAAGGGATTAAATTACATAGTAAGCGTTCGTATGAGGTGACACATCAATGCGGTGTCAACTTCTTCCTCTTGGGTGCCTTAACCCGTTGCTAGACAGTAATCTTGGACTTTAGGCAAGCCCGCCTAATGCAAACGAGAAAGAGGCCTAGAGGGTCACACAATAAGTTTATCCAAGTATCTCAAGTTGAATAAATATTACTCCCATACGTGGTTTAATAATTATTGAAGGAATCCTAAATAGTTTTAATGTTGGAGGAAGAATAAAATCAAAACAAGTACACGCCGGGTATTAATGATTACACGCCGTGTAGTTTTTATTTTCAAAACAAGTACACGCTGTGTATCCATGAAACCTACTTGATGAGATATTGAGACAAAGGGATAAAATTATACAGTAAGCGTTCGTATGAGGTGACACGTCAATGCGGCGTCAACTTCTTTCTCTCGGGTGCCTTGACCCATTTCTAGACAGTAATCTTGGACTTTAGGCAAGCATGCCTAATGCAAATGAGAAAGAGGCCTAGAGTGTCACACAGTAAGTTTATCCAAGTATCTCAAGTAGAATAAAGTTTACTCCCATACGTGGTTTAATAATTATTTAAGGAATCCAAAATCGTTTGAATGTTGGAGGAAGAATAAAATGAATACAAGTACATGCTGTGCTGTCCGGGGGTGGGGGGCTGTCCCTGTAAGGGTTGGTGTTCTGAGAACCAACTGTTTTGTACATTGATTACATGAATGTACTCTTATTATATATTGTTCATTGTTCTGCATTACTATAATATAATAATGTCCGGCAAAATTTGTTGCATTAATAAGGTCATGGTAAATCCTCGCTATGATGAGAACCTTGAAATGCTATAACAATATTCATAAATAAAGTTCTACGGTTGGATGACATACTATGATAGGACACATAGTAGACAGACCGTCATGTGCGAGTACTCGTAAGAAGACGAGACTCTCTCTAATGGAGTTCGCACTTGGTAATCTTCGAGATGGGAGATTATGAAAACAGACCCGCCAGTAGCTATTCCGCATGTCTTGGTGTCATCAGACATTGCTATCTACGAGTGTGTGTAATGGTCCTTAGACTATAAGACTATCATTAACTCATGTCATGACTCGTGCACTTAAATTTACTGACAAAAACCGTCACAAAGAGAGTTGGTGGGAAGTAGGGTACGTTGGGTGCATCACGAATGACATGTTAATGGATAAGATGAGGAAGTATATGTCCCTTCCATATTTTTGGAAGTATATATCTTGGGTCCTTTGATTAAAATAGAACTGTCGCACAAATTCCATGTCCATGGTGTCACGACGAGTTTATTTCTAGAAGTCAAAGAATGATAGATCAAACATATAGGTTTATGAAACTGCCGTGAAACCTGCTTGATGATATATTGAGATAAAGGGATTACATTACACAGTAAGCATTCGTATGAGGTGACACGTCAATGCAGCATCAACTTCTTTCTCTTGGGTGCCTTAACCCGTTGTTAGATAGTAATCTTGGACTTTAGGCAATCCCACCTAATGAAAACGAGAAAGAGGCCTAGAGAGTCCCACACTAAGTTTATCCAAGTATCTCAAGTAGAATAAAGATTACTCCCATACATGGTTTAATAATTATTCAAGGAATCATAAATCATTTTAATATTGGAGGAAGAATAAAATGAAAACCAGTACATGTCATGTATTAATGATTACATGTCGTGTAGTTTTTATTTTGAAAACATGTACACACCGTGTATCCATGAAACCTTCTTGATGAGATATTGTGACAAAGCGATTAAATTACACAGTAAGCATTCGTATGAGGTGACACGTCAATGCGGCGTCAACTTCTTTCTCTTAGGTGCCTTGACCCGTTACTAGACAGTAATCTTGGACTTCAGGAAAGCCCGCCTAATGCAAACGATAAAGAGGCCTAGAGGGTCACATACTAATGTTATCCAAGTATCTCAAGTAGAATAAAGATTACTCCCATACATGGTTTAATAATTATTCAAGGATTCTTAAATCGTTATAATGTTGAAGGAAGAATAAAATGAAAACAAGTACACGTCGTGCTGTCTAGGGGTGGGGGCTGTCCCTGTAAGGGTTGGTGTCCTGAGAACCAACTGTTTTGTACTTTGATTACATGAATGTACTATTATTATATATTGTTCATTGTTCTGCATGACTAAAATATAATAATGTCCCAGAAAATTGGTTGCATTAATAAGGTTGTGGAAGATCCCCGCTATGATGAGAACCTTGAAATGATATAACAATATTCTTAAATAAAGTTTTACAGTTGGATGAAATACTATGATAGGACACATAGTATATAGACCTTCATGTGCGAGTACTCATAAGAAGACAAGACTCTCTCATGGAGTTCGCACTTGGTAATCTCCAAGATGGGAGATTATGAGAACAGACCCGCCAGTAGCAATTCCGCATGTCTTGGTGTCATCAGACATTGCTATCTACGAGCGTGTTTAATGGTCCTTAGACTGAAAGGTTATCAATAACTCATTTCATGACTCGTGCATTTAGATTTACTGACGAAAACTGTCACGAAGAGAGTTGGCGGGAACTAGGGTATGTTGGGTGCGTCACGAATGACATGTTAATGGATATGTCGAGGAAGGATTTGTCCCTTCCATATTTATGGAAGTAGATATCTTGGGTCCTTTGATTGAAATAGAACTATCGCACAAATTCCATGTCCATGGTGTCACGACGAGTTTATTTCTAGAAGTCAAATAATGATAGATCAAACATATAGGTTTATGACACTGCCATGAAACCTGCATGATGAGATATTGAGACAAAGGGATTAAATTACAAAGTAAGCATTCGTATGAGGTGACACGTTAATGCAGCATCAACTTCTTTCTCATGGGTGCCTTGACCCGTTGCTAGACATTAATCTTGGAATTTAGGCAAGCCCGCCTAATGCAAACGAGAAAGAGACATAGAGGGTCACACACTATGTTTATCCAAGTATCTCAAGTAGAATAAAGAATACTTCCATACGTGGTTTAATAATTATTCATGTAATACTAAATCGTTTTAATATTGGAGGAAAAATAAAATGAAAACATGTACATGCCGTGTATTAATGATTACACGCCGTGTAGTTTTTATTTTTAAAACATGTACATTCCATGTCTTAATGATTACACGCCGTGTAGTTTTTAATGAAAAACAAGTACACGCCGTGTATTTATGATTACACGCCGTGTAGTTTTTTCAGTCGGGATTTTGAGAAATATTGTTTTATTAAATGATATTTATTATAATCAGTGTGGGCGCATGTCAAGGAATTAGTGATTCGACATGGGGTTTTCAAAAAGAGTTAATAAAATAAATAAAACGTGTAACGTGTTTATTTATTTTCATAACTCTACAACCTCAAATCCGGTTATAAATATTCTCACAACCCCAACTCTTTTCCTACGAATCGTTGTGCACAACAATTCTGGAGAATTCTCTCAAGACCGAAAGAAGTCCTTCCTCCAAGAACGCTCTCAAGACCGAGAGTGATCCTCTTCATCAGATCAAGATGATCTTAGTCGGGAAACGCTAGAAAATGTTTCTCCATGCTAGCACCTGTAGACACCTTTGGTGATGTCCAGAGATACATGGTGCACGTGTGGATCACTGCTAGAGGAAGTCTACCCTTGGCTTCAGTGACGCAACGACGAATCACATCAGAACGTGATCAAGAATATCAACGAAGAAAGAACACCCAAAAGGTACTTCTTGTCAATTATTTAAATTAATTATAATCAACTTGTGACGATCCACTTTTGTGGTTCCAGGACCTTTCTTCTTCTTTGTCTATTTCTGTGAATCGATCCGTGGAGACTGACATTTATCGTCGTATTGATCCTGGATTGATCATTGATAATAACAAAAATCCAAGTGGGCACATCCACCCTCGTGCTTCTGCTGCTCCTGGAACCTTCAAATGGTATCAAAGGGGGGTTACAACGTTGATTATAGTTATATAATTTTCATTGATAATTTATGCATTTTTATTTGATTCAATTCATGATAAATCGGACTATTAAACTGAATGAACGAGATCTGTTCTTCCTCCTTCGTTTCTCGATTCACATTACAGAGACGACCTTTTAATTTTAATTTTGATTAAAATAAAAAATGAGGTACTCACCTGGAGGAGCTGCTCTTTATGTCTGTACAACATGGGAATACACGGTGTGTAATGAAAACTACACGCCATGTACTTAGGTTTAACGAACCGGTACTGGTCCGCCAAACCACGCCGTGTGAATTGAGTATACCTGAGTTTTATTACACCGTGTTGACTAGAAATGAACGACATAATGAACCGGAATACACAGCGTGTATGTTGAATCAACACACCGTGTAGTCTGATCTGGACCAAGTGAAACCATGTACAAGGAGAATCCATGTTCCACGTACACGGGATTTCCAGACTGGTAACCGCATAACAAGGAAGTACATGCCCTGTTAGATTAATCTACATGTCGTGTACTCCAAAATTTCCAAAGTTTAGAAAACACACCAAAGCCCCCAGCGTGTACCTTGGATAAAGGGTGAAAAGAAATACACTCCGTGTACAATGGATATGGATGAGAAGAATATCAAGTAAATTTAGAAAGGAATTTAAGATAAATAATTGATTAATTATAAGATCATAATTCATTAATTTCAAGCGCGACATATCTTAAATAATAGAACAATTAAAAGAATTTGAATTCAAAATATGCGTAAATTTCATTGCATGCTATGGATGATCATGATCTAGACCAAAGACCCATTGTATGTGTGTTTTTTTTTCATTTAAATTTGTTTAATTTAAATTCGTTGGCACGTGAGCCTTTTTCTAGTAAAATGTAGGGCATGTGTGCCCATGGTTTATTTAATGTAAACCCCATGTAATGGAGGATCTCCCAAGCCGGAGTAGATGATTCAAAACTTGAAGCTGAGGCGAAACCAACCCAAGAAGAGACAAAGGTGGACAGGTGGGACCTGCAAAACACGAACCATCAGGTTCAAGGAGTTTTTCCCCAGGTTAGAGTTAGCTTATCAAAACTGCAAGGTAATATAACCAATAGAAGCTCATGATCATGCCATCTTATTTTATTTCTGTAAGATTTAATGGTTTATTTATTATGTATGTGTTGTCACGATCACATAGTTAATGAAATAAACAAGCATGCAAAGATGGAATAAAATAAAAATCATTCTATGCGTAAACATTATCAGAACATGGTTAATCACTTAAGCAAGCATCACTTAATATTAACAAGCATGTGATAATGAAAAAAATACACATAATGAATCAAATCCCTTAAATAACATATTAAGTCAGACCAAGCCTTTCATTACTTGATTAAGGGCAAGACTCAATAAAACTATGTGTTTGACCAACCCTTGTTGGGACAGTTAATTTTATAAAGGACGATCTTATGAAAGTTTCGGGTTGACTTAACCATATTACATCAAGAATAGTAGCCCTTTCTAGACTTGATATAATATTAGAGGCAAGAGTTGATGAAATCCAAGTTAGGATTTCAGGATTGGGGAGTCCACTCAACAGATCAAGGAACTGTAAGATCATGGTTGGCAAACACCTGCCTACCTAAATACCATCAAATAACTTGACCAACCCTTGTTGGGGTTATGCTAAGGGGAATATGGATCCTTGACACTAGAATGTCAAAGCAACTAGAAATTCTAGGTTCAATGGTGAGGGCCATTGGACTTGATAAAATAGTGGGAGAATTAATAAATTCATTTATTATTTTTCATAAAATGTAATCAAAAGGTACTGATAGATCTGCTCTTTTAATTTGTAGAATCAATATGAAAAACTCGTCAACCATATTTTTCTCTGTGATCAATTCTGGACAAAGAGAATATCTTCATCGACAGTAACTTTCAGGAATGGTTTAGGCGGCTTCGGGTTATCCTACGCCATAAATGAAACTTTTACGTGCTGGAGTCCTCACTTCCTGATTAGACTTCCCAAGGGGCGAGTGATGAAGATTTCATGGTCTATGATCAACATTTGAAAGATGCACTAAACGTTCAATGTTTGATACTATCATCAATGTCTAGTGAGCTCATGAAGTCTCATAAAGACATGGATGCCTATAGCATGCTCGATCAACTCCGTGGTCTATACCTGTAGAGAGCAAGACAGGAAAGGTTTGAGATCTCCAAGGCTCTATTTCAGTGTAAGCTTGGAGAGGGTGCCCCAGCCGGGCCTCATGTAGTCAAACTCATTGGATACATTGAGCGCTTGGAGGTTCTAAGGTTTAAACTCCCCGAAGAACTGGTTACTGATCTCATTCTTGCATCACTCCCCCAGAGCTTCTCAAACTTTGTTGTAATCATCAACATGAACAACATTGAGAAGCCTCTGTCTGATCTTCTTATCCTCATTCTCCAAGTGGACAATGACATGAAGTGTGAAAAGCCTTCTGTCCTCATGGTGAATAAAAGGAAATGGAAGGCGAAGAGATTTAAGCCCAAAGCTTCTTCAAGTACTTCCAAGAAAAGTAATATCAAAGGGGAGGAAAGAGAATATCAGGCTGTTTGTTTCTCATGTGGCAAGAAGGGCCACTAGAAGGAAAACTGCATCCAACCAAGGAAGCAAGGGGAATCTTCATCTGCGTTTTTTATCGAATGCAATATATCTGTTTCTACCAATTGGGTATTAGATAATGCTTATGGTGCTCACATATGTATCAAAATATAGGAACCAAGTTGATTCAGAATGATTGACCGAGGTGAGGTGGATCTACGAGCAGCCAACGGAGCTAGACTCGCTGCTGTAGCTGTCGGAGGCTACCACCTCACATTGCCTACTGGGATGGTCTTGGTGTTGAAAGGATGTTATTATGTACCCTCTTTAACCCAAAAAATTATTTCTGTATCCAGATTAGATACTGATGGATTCATCTTCAAGTTTGGAAGTGGATGTTGCTACTTTTATAAAGATATCATTTGTTTTGGTAGGGCACATTTATATAACGGATTTTATGTGTTAGACTACACAAACCATGTAATGGAAATCAATGACAAAGTTAATTCATATGACTCATACCACACCCAACTTTGGAATCACCGGCTAGTTCATGTCAATGAGAAACATTTGACAAAATTACATCAAGATGGGTATTTAGATTCTTTCTAACTAAAACCACTTGGTGTATGTCATGCATGTCTACAAGGAAAAATGACCAACGCCCCATTTAGTGGGAAAGGTTAAAGGGCTAAAGATCTTCTAGAATTAGTTCACACAGATGTGTGTGGACCATTTCCAATTGAAGAAAGGGGTGGGTTCTTGTACTTCATAACTTTTACTGATGATTTTAGTATACACATATATATTTACTTAATGAGGTATAAATTAGATTTTTTTGATCGGTTCAATGAATATAAGAATGAAGTTGAGAATCAGCTTGGTAAGAAGATTAAGAAACTTCGCTCAGACAGAGGAGGAGAATATCTTAATCAGGACTTCATTGATTTCTTACAAGAGTTTGGGATTCTATCTCAAATCACTCCTCCTTACACACCTCAGTGGAATGGTGTAAGTGAAAGGAGGAACCGCACCCTGTTGGACATGGTGAGATCAATGATGAGTCATGTGAGTCTTCCATTATCCTTTTGGGGATATGCATTACAAACAACAACACACATACTAAACCAAGTACCAACTAAATCGATAAATGGTATTCCATACGAGTTATGGAGTGGACACAAAGCCATATTATCGAATTTACATGTTTGGGGTAGCGAAGCATTTGTTAAGGCCTCTTCATGTAACATACTTGCACCCCGAGGCACAAAGTGTATCTTTATAGGATATCCCAAGGAAACAAGAGGATATTACCTATACAACCCCTCATACAAAAAGGTTACAGTGGCAAGACACACCATATTCCTTGAGAGGGAGCACTTCTCTAAAAGAGATAGTGGGAGCGATATAGACATCGATGAAGTCGAGGCTCAAGATACACAGGAGTTGGTACAAGAACAGATTCCACAAAGCCCTATGGAAGTATAATCTATTCCAGAGACACATGAACTACGTAGGAGCATGAGATAGGTGAGATAATCAGAACGATATGGTTTTCTTGTCACTGGGGATGGTGACTCATTAATGGTTGACAATGATGATCCTCTTACCTATAAGGAAGCAGTTAAAGGGACAGACGTTGCCAAGTGGCAAGAATCCATGAATTCTGAAATGGATTCCATGTACCAAAACCAAGTCTGGATTTTGGTAGATCCTCCAGTTGATGTAAATCCTATTGGTAATAAATGGGTATTCAAGAAGAAACTGGACATGGAGGGGCAAGTCAGAACCTATAAGGCATGACTAGTTGCAAAAGGTTTTAGACAGCATCAAGGAATTGACTATGATGAAACCTTTTCACCAGTTGCATTGATGAAATCCATCAGAATCCTATTGGCCATTTCCGCTTACCATGACTATGAAAATTGGCAAATGGATGTCAAAACAACATTCCTTAACGGGAACCTCCAGGAAGATGTCTACATGACACAACTTAAAGGGTTTGTGACATCAAAGGATGCCAACAAGGTATGCAAGTTGTAGAAATCCATTTATGGATTAAAGCAGCATCAAGGCCATGGAACATTCATTTTTATGAAGATGTAATGGAATTTGGCTTTGTTAAGAATGAATGTGAGCCTTGCGTCTA
Source organism: Viscum album (assembly GCA_963277665.1). Taxonomy (NCBI): domain Eukaryota; kingdom Viridiplantae; phylum Streptophyta; class Magnoliopsida; order Santalales; family Viscaceae; genus Viscum; species Viscum album. Next base: position 520,146,989 of record OY728129.1, on the reverse strand, counting down.
CAAGAGGTTTAGTGGAAGTGCAGTCGTTTTCCTAATAATATATGTTGATGACATATTACTAATTGGAAATGAAGTACATGTCTTACAGTCAGTTAAGGCATGGTTAGATAAATGATTCTCCATGAAAGACTTGGGTGAGACAGCATATATTCTTGGGATCAAGATCCATCGTGATGGATCCAAGAGAATGCTGGGCCTGAGTCAAAGTACATACAGTGACAAGATACTGAAGAGATTTAGTATGGAACAATCCAAGAGGGGATTTTTCCAGTGTCACATGACATTCATCTTTCCAATAAAATGTGTCCTCTGACACATGAGGAATGAAAGAAAATGTCAAGGATCCCTTACGCATCTGCGATTGGGCCAGTCATGTATGATATGCTATGTAAAAGGCTTGATGTTACTTATGCATTAAGTGGGGTAGGCAGATATCAAGCTGATCCAGGAGACCGCCATTGGATGGCAATCAAGACTATCCTTATGTATATAAGGCGTACTAAGGATATGTTCCTTCTTTATGGAGGAGATGAGGAACTAGTCATCATAGGACATGTAGATGCTTGTTTCCAGACTGATGAAGATTACATGAAGTCGAAGACTAGTTACATCTTCAGTTTGAATGGAGGTGCAGTGAGATGGAAGAGCTCAAAGAAAAATGTGGTGGCAGATTCTACAGAGGAGTCAGAGTATATCGCATCTTTTGAGGCAACTAAAGAAGCAGTATGGATGTGAAGCTTCGTCCAAGAGTTGGATGTAGTACCTAGCAGTAAAGATCCTATCACACTCTATTGTGATAATACTGCAGCGGTGACACTTGTAAAAGAGCCAAGGTCACATCGGAAGACAAAGCACATACTTCGAAAGTATCATATCTTGAGGTATTTTTCTCAGATAGGTGAAGTTGTATTGAGCAGTATTTCCATGGAAGACAACGTGGAATACCCCTTTACTAAAGCATTGACTCATCATAAGAATGATCATCATGTGAAATCTAGCGGACTAAAAGTCGTAGGTAGTTGACTCTATTCCAAGTGGGAGTTTGTAAGGGTTGGTGTCCTGAGAACCAACTATTTTGTACTTTGATTACATGAACATACTCTTATTATATATTGTTCACTGTTCTACATGACTATAATATAATAATGTCCTAGAATATTTGTTGCATTAATAAGGTCATGGAAAATCCCCGCTATGATGAGAAACTTGAAATTCTATAACAATATTCTTAAATAAAGTTCTACAGTTGGACGACATACTATGATAGGACACAAAGTATAAAAACTGTCATATGCGAGTACTCGTAAGAAGATGAGACTCTCTCTCTCATGGAGTTCGGACTTGATAATCTCCAAGATGGGAGATTATGAGCACATACCCACCAGTAGAAATTCCCCCTGTATTGGTGTCATCGGACATTGCAATATACGAGCGTGTGTAATGGTCCTTAGACCAGAAGATTATCATTAACTCATGTCATGACTCGCGCACTTAGATTTACTGACGAAAACCGTCATGAAGAGAGTTGGCGGGAAGTAGGGTATGTTGGGTGCGTCATGAATAACATGATAATGGATAATTTGAGGAAGGATTTGTCCCTTCCATATTTTTGGAAGTAGATATCTTGGGTCCTCTGATTGAAATAGAACTGTCGAACAAATTCTATGGCCATGGTGTCACGACGAGTTTATTTATAGAAGTCGAAGAATGATAGATCGAGCATATAGGTTTATGAGACTACCATGAAACCTGCTTGATGAGATATTGAGACAAAGGGATTAAATTCCACAGTAACCGTTCGTATGAGGTGACACATCAATGCGGCGTCAACTTCTTTCTCTTGGGTGCCTTGACCTGTTGCTAGACATTAATCTTGGACTTTAGGCAATCCTGCCTAATGCCAATGAGAAAGAGGCCTACAGGGTAACACACTAAGTGCATCCATGTATCTCAAGTAGAATAAAGATTATTCCTATACGTGGTTTAATAATTATTCAAGGAAGGCTAAATCATTTTAATGTTGGAGGAAGAATAAAATGAACACATGTACACATCGTGTATTAATGATTACGCGCTGTGTAGTTTATATTTTGAAAACATGTACAAGCCGTGAATTAATGATTACACGCTGTGTAGTTTTTAATGAAAAACAAGTACATGCCATGTATTTATGATTACATGTCGTGTAGTTTTTCAGTCTGGATTTTGAGAAAATATTGTTTTATTAAATGATATTTATTATAATCAGCGTGGGTACATGTCCTGGAATTAATGATTTGACATGAGGTTTTCAAAAGAGTTAATGAAATAAATAAAACGTGTAACACGTTTATTTATTGTCATAACTCTACAACCTCAAACCCAATTATAAATATCCTCACAACCCCAACTCTTTTCCTGAGAATCGTTGTGCACAATAATTCTGGATAATTCTCTCAAGACCGAAAGAACTCCATCCTCCAAGAACGTTCTCAAGACTGAGAGAGATCCTCTTCATCAAATCAAGACGATCTAAGGCAGGCAATGCAAGCAAAGGGTTCTCCACGCTAGCACCCAGAGACACCTTTGGCGACATCCAGAGATACATGGTGCACCTGTGGATCACCACTAGAGAAATTCTACCCTTGGATTCTGCGACACAACGACAAATCACATCGGAACATGATCAAAAATATCAACGAAGAATGAAAAACCAAAATGTACTTCTTGTCAATTAATTAAATTAATTATAATCAACCTGTGACGATCCACTTTTGTGGTTCTAGGACCTTTCTTCTTCTTTACCAATTTCTGTGAATCGATCCATGGAGACTGGCGTATATTGTCATATTGATCCTGGATTGATCATTTCTAATGATAAAAAGCCAAGTGGGCACATCCACCCACGTGCTTCCGCTGTGCCCAAAACCTTCCGTCCCGGAGGCGGGGAGGGATGTCCGGGGTGTGGGGGGGGGGTGGCTGTCTAGGGTGCGGGAGGGCAGTCTGGGGGGGGGGGTTGTCCAGGGTGCGGCGGGGGGGGGGGGGGGGCTGTCGGGGGTGCGGGGGGGGGGGGGGGGGGGGCTGCCGGGGTGTGGGGGGGGGGGGGGGGGGGGGTTGTCCGGGGGGCGGGGAGGGCTGTCCAAGGTGCGAGGGGGGGGGTTGTCCGGGGTGCGGGGGGGGGGGGGGGGGGGCTGTCTAGGGTGGGGGGGAAGGGTGGGCTGTCCGTGGTGCGGGGATGGCTGTCTGGGTGCGGGGGGCTGTCTGGGGTGCGGGGGGGGGGGGGGGGGTGGGGGGGGCTGTCCGGGGTGCGGGGGGATGTCCGGGGCCTACAAATAGTGAACCTGAGCTCAGTCACCAAAAACAAGTTTCATGGTTTATATTTGGAATCACATGTTTTTTCCACAACTAATACAGAACATGCAATTGAAAACATTAAAGAATTAAATGAACAAAAAATATCCGGATCATTATTCAGTTTCATGGTTAATTCTCAATTTGTGCACACAAACATTGCATCAGGCCAAAACACACATGATACCCCCAAAATCTCAAAAAAAATATCACTACACACCCAACTTAAAAATCAATAACAACCCCACCAATAAAAAGGAAACACACCTAGTGAATATGATGCGTCATGCATGGTCATGACTATTACCTCCATCCGGTGGGCCAGGGGCCTAAAACAAATTAAAATTATGAATATTTTCAGAACAAAAATAATATAAAATAAATAAATAAATATGGTATAAACATGCGTTGTATGATCCCTTGCACCATCACTTGGATGCACATATTCCCGCAGTGCTCTATCCTCAGCGATCAATTGCGCATTTACCTCCTCAGAAGCACGCAGCCGTGCCTCGAAATCTGACAACTACTGTGTCATCTGAGCAACAGTAGGATCGACAACCGTAACACGTGATACTACAGAACGAGGAATCCCTGTTCCATAGGTCAAACTATATCTATGCCCTTCCCGACCAATAATGTGATGAAAGATCTCATCCCTTCGCTTCGGAAGCTGTCGCTGGTCCTCTAGCAGTTTTTCTAAATCTTCTTCAAATTGAGCGTATGAAATATTTAAATATATATACATATATATGTTAATATACAGATTTATGTAAGTATTGGTAATGAGTACAAGCACTTACTATCAATGTTGCAGCCTCTACATCATTTCGATCGTTAGTCCTCATCCACACCGATATTTTATCAATCGATGCACCTTGCCCCTGTAACTGTATATGAATAGAATATAAACACATAACCAAATTAATTAATAAATTCAAAAAATTAATAATAAATACCTCATGTCGGATCTGAGACATGTGACAAGTCCTGAGCCTATGAGGTGGTCCCTGCGACGCTCGATTCTCAGAATGGCGTGTTGACACCTCCCACACTGAATAATTCAAATTTCAAACAAATCACACATTTCTAAAAATATATATACCAAAATAAAAATACAAACTACAACAACCTCAGTAGACTAATATGCAACTAAGTCACGCCACTGAGCCTGGAGGACACCTCTCGGGACTTTCTCCCGAATGTCTGGGGAACCCACATTTGGTACCCAATGGTCCCTCTTGACTTTGCCTTTATAATCTTTCCACATCTTACGGTATTTTCTCATAAACACGGGCTGGAACTCATCGGGGAATACTTTCAAATTTTGTTATTAAAGAAAAAAATCACATATGTTAGTATTGTTTATACATAGGGAAGAAAGTAAAATGGTCTTCTTACCTAAACCTCCCTCCAAAAGACGATCTAATGTATCCTAAGGGATAGAATCCCGGTCCCGTGTGGTCAATGAAAATCGATTTGGGTCACGTATGATATGACCCAGCGGACGAATAAATGCAGGGGAATTCAGTCCCACAGGATAAAATACCTCATCAAAGGAAACATCAAACATCGTGTCGGAATTCCATGATAAAATGCCATGACTTGGGCCACTCTTGCGAGAAGAAGAAGCTGTCGAGTCAGATCTTGTTGAAAACAATTTAATATATAATTTGACAGATGTTATAAATATATATATATATATATGTGTGTGTGTGTGTGTGTGTGTGTGTGTTTATAAGTTACATAAAAAATAGAGATGATGACATTCAAACATACCTCTACCCTGAGACGTAGATGGTTCAGATGGATGATGTGGATCTGCTGTCTCTTCCCATGACATGCCTGCAGTCATAGAAAACATTAGTAAGAGGACTATCCAAAGTGTCCAAAATATAAATTGGATTGTTTAAAAAAAATCAAACTTGTAAAATTGTTAATCAAACAAAAGGGATTGAATAATTAGTTGTGAATGAATTTTAAAAAATCATAAAATTAACAAAACTGATATAAAAATTATGTTCAAAACCAATCAATGCATAGCCAAATTTCAGATTGAATTAATAAAAATTCAAGCAGCACTTGAACCAAATGGAGAATACCTTAATGGGAAGATACACCGATAATAACATGAAGATACCAAAAGAGAAATCACCCTAAATATTTATAAATGAATAAAATTACAAAAGTGAGGATTAAAACTTACAAGGATTTATAAAATGGTTAGATAATTTATGATATCCTAGGACATTCAATACTGAATAGTGGGAAAACAATTATACCTTTCATTAAGCATGCAAATCGACCGTTTCTCCTTCAATGGCCGCTCTGACCCAATAAATATCTTTTTCACATTGAACTACGGTATGTTGATCAAGCTGTTGGGAAACAAACGAAACAGTCTTGGGTTCATCTTGTTCAAATAAAAACACTCCTCACCGGGAAATTTTGACAACAACTTGCCAACTTAGATTCGAAGGCAAAGTAACGAAGAATACTTGTTCCACTTGTGATGTAAAAATAAAAGGTTCATTATCAACTCGTTCATTCCTGTATAACATATAGTTAAAATTCACCAATGAAAACTGATATTGATCGACTTTACATCCACACACTGGATCAACCCAATTTCACTTTAATAATATGTACTTCAACACATGTGTGTATACAACTTCAATGATATCTATCAATTGACTGTAGGTAAAAACCATAATTGACGAATGGACTACCGATGCCACTATTTTTTGTTGCTCATTTGTCATCAACATCTTTAATGTGAAATTGAAAACCATTACTATCTATAGCTTTATAACGACGTGCCATTATAGATGGACCCTCAGCCAGTTGGATAAATTCTTTAGTTAGCGTGGGGTCCCCTAACTCCCTCATCTTATGAACCTACATAATTCATAGAATTCAATAATGATTTTTGAAAAAACAAATTAGTATAATACTTCACTCATAATGAAAATCAATTTATACATACATAATCCTTGAACCAATCATGAAATGATGAATAATGTGATTGTTGAATTTGATAATTAGTCACACGATACATATATTCTTTTATCTCATTAACGTGTTTCCTGTAAATGATAACATGATGTTTAAATGATCAACTTATGCAAACAAAACATATAAAAGTTAAACAATAAAATTGATAAGACACTTACTGCATTAATGGTGCAACTGACGGAGTATTGAACAAGATATATCGATGCCCTTGTATCCACTCGATGTTTTCTATATCAAATATGGTTTCTTCTCCAAGTACACCAGCATGAATCCGAGAGGGCTTATCTAATTTTGTTTCAACATCCATAAGATATTCTGTACAAAAACTAGTACACTCATCCATCAAATAACCATTGGCTATTGATGCCTCCGAACGAGCTCTGTTGTGTACAAATCATTTCAATGTACTCAAATATTGCTCAATAGGATACATCCACCTAAATTGCATTGGACCAGCAACCATTACTTCATCAGTTAGGTGCACTGTCAAGTGGACCATAACATCGAAAAATTCGTGGGGAAATCATTTCTCAAAGTGACAAAGCATAAGTACAATTCGGTCCTGCAAACTCTTTAAATCACTCATTAGTTGATTTCTTAAACAAAGATGTCTAAAAAAATTACTCATCTCAATCAATGGATGAACAACATAGGGGGATAAACAATCAAAAATTGTGATTGGAAAAAACTGCTGAAGTAGTATGTGATTGTCATGACTTTTTGACCCTTGTAATGTCCTGCTCGTCCGATTCACACACTTTGAAATATTAGAAGAGTAACCATCAGACACCTTGAGCATCTTCAAAATTGAAAGAAATGTCTCTTTATCCTTTGTAGTTATTGTATACTGTGCCACAGGCATATATGCCTTGTTTCCCTTAGCTAACTCTAAATGCAACTATTTCCTTAAACCCATTTCTTCCAAATCATGACGTGCATTAACATGGTCCTTTGATTTTTCACTAACACCTAAAATGGTCCACAATATGTTATCAAAAACATTTTTTTTCAATGTGCATGACATCTAAATTATGCCTTAGCATGTTAGTTTTCCAATACAGAAGACTATAAAAAATACTTTTCTTTTTCCAATTGTGACTGCACTGCCAACCCACAGCATGAATATTACATACTGAATGAGCCACCAAATCCTGAATTTCATATACTGTGCGGATGTTTTCTTCCTCAATCTATGATAACATTTCGACTCTTGTCATGATCTTTGGTGCTGGGATGAACTCTCTCAAACCATCAAATGCCACTCTGTCCTTTTTGAACCTATACTGAGGGGGAAGAAAATGTCTGTGACCCATGTATGCCCATTTTTTGGAATGTTTAAGCCATACATATTTTTTTTACTTTTATTGCAACAAGGGAAAGAAAATTCCCCTTTCTCACTCTAGCCTGATAAATTTTCATAAGCTGGGAAGTCATTGGTTGTCCACAATAAAGTATCCTACAGTTTGAACATTTGATTCATTTCACAGTCATAAGTCATCACACTATCACCCCAAAATTCATTCAACTCATCAATCAATGGTTGAAGGTAAACATCAATCTTATCTCTTGGACTTCTAGGTCCATCAATAAGAGTGGAAAGTAATATAAATTGTTGCTTCATAAAATGCCACGGAGGAATATTATACAAAACCAACACTAAGGGCCATGTGCTATGAGTGGCACCAACCGTAGACTTGAATGGATTGAAACCATCTGCTGCCAACCCCAATCAGACACTACGAACATCTTTAGAAAAGTCAGGATGTCTCTTATCAAAATCCTTCCATGCATGAAAGTCTTCCGGGTAGGTTAACATATCACTTTCATGAACTCTTTCTGCATGCCATCTCATTAAATTAGAAACTTTAGATCACATAAAAAATCTTTTCAACCTCGGGTTAAAGGGAAAGTAACGCATTTGCTTTACGACAATCGGTTTCCCCTCTATCGCAATCTGACTTTGATGAGTCTGATTTACCCTGTTCTCTTTCCACTTGGAAGCTCCATAAACTGTACAAATATCTAAATGGGCAGTTTCCTTTCTAAACAACATACAATTGTTTGCACAAGCATCTATAGTCTCATATGTAAAACCTTACTTCTCTATCAACTTACGAGCATAGTAATACGACTCGGGAATCTTAGAGTCGACAGGAAGAACCTTTTTCAATAACACCAACAACATGTTGAATGATGTGTCTGACTAGTGATTCAATGTCTTCAAATGCAACAACTCCACGATAAACGACAATTTATTGTAAGAAGTACATCCAGGATATAATTCTGTTTTTGCATCATCTAGTGCTTCATAAAACCTCCTCAAATCACAATCTTCACCAGAGCGAAGATTTATCTCACTGGTCTCAAGATTCTGGATGTCAATGCCTTCAGGATCCAACCCACGTACCATTTCAGTATACATTTCTTGCATTGGATCATTCATCCTTGCATCAACATCCATCTGAACTGCACCCATATTTTTAAAACAAACATATTCTTCTCCATGATGAATCCAACTCTTATAATTTTTCAGAAATCCATTAAATAATAGGTGTTCCCTCACAGTATGTGTAACACCCCGCCCCTACCTCATTTTCTTGAGGAGGCGGTGGGGGCTAATTGGCCTTAAGAGACGTTCCCAAGATGCCAAAGGCTGGTAATGAATGCCGAGGGCTTCAAGATCCAGATGGGGAACAATTTTCCCTTAAGAGAGAACCAACCAAACCATCCACTAATAGCCACCATATGATTCATGTCAAGAAAACATCTAAACATGTATTCCTAAAAATAACCAAGTTGTTCTACAATACAACCCCAAACCAATACAACTAGACATGTCCACCAACATCAGAGTACAAGAGGAAACTAAAAAACCAAAGCACCATAATCCATGACACCTCCACAACTCCACACCCTGCTCCAAGCTCCAAACACCAACAAGACATCACAACGCACCACTAAAGGAGGTTGATGCCTTACCTTTTCCCATGTCACGGTACACGACATCTATAAAGACACCAACGTGCCAAAGCAGGGGGTGAGTACTAAAACTCAGTAGGATTTCCCCAATGACTTCCATACACATGCCACTAGGATAAAACCGTTAGCACATTTATATAAAACAATTTATATAAATTAAATCACAAGTGCAACCATTTTCATAAGCCAAACATGCCCTTACCAAGCCATCACATCCAACCCAAGAAACCAAGGGAAAGCCAATGAAAACATAATACAAACCATCTAATCATTTACACATTTGCACAACAACTTCCATCTTTCAAAGAAATGCACAAAAAACAACCAAAAAAACCAAAAAACCAAATGGTGGAGCTTCCGTCCAACCCGTTCACCCATTCACACTTAGTGGAACTTCCCGTCCACTTACCATTGATGGTGGACCTTCCATCCACTATCCATATCCCTTTTTATAGTGGTACTTCCCTCCACTTCCACACAACATTACAAACAAGCCAAGCCAAACATATAACCCACCAAGGTCACGACCACACACAATCAACCAATTCCATTTCATATCAATCCATTTCAATAAATTATCCATTTATTGAAAACCATTTTTCATGCCAAACAACATTTCAATAAAACAACCCTTTTATTGAAAACCATTTCCATCAATCATATTCAGAAATCAACCATAGCATCCTATTTTAAAATTTCCATTTTAAAATCCACAACAATAGCATTTCACCACAAAAACCTCACTTTCCGAAAAATCCCCAAAACATCACCCAAGAGATTTCTAATAAATTTCACACATAAAAACACAATTAATTCCAATCACAACAAATTAATTGTAACCAAAACCATTATCTATAACCAAGTGGAGTCGAGAGAGAAGCCACCTACCTTTAGGGAAACTGAGAAATTGACCCACGGACAATCGCACCTCAAATCCGGAGAATGCACCACCGAAGCCTCTGTAGATCCCCTTCCCTAACATTCACAAGACTTCAAGTCATTATCCAAGGAAACCAAAACCCTAGATCTACACATAACAAGTGTTGATATAGAACACCAAGAAAGGGGGAAGAGCAGATCTAGAGGAAAACATAAAGAAACCATGAGAGAAGACTTACTTGGGAGAAACCACCCTCAAAACGCCTTGAGACCCCTTTGAAACACTTCCAAATCGAGTGGGATAGAACCCTTAACCCCTGAGAACCCAAAATCCCGAGTGAGGCTCGAGTGGGAGGATGATTGGAGTGAAATAGGTTAAGCCCGAGGGATCCCGGAACTTATAACCCTATTTTTAAGTGGTCGCACTGTTAGCCCGCACGGTTTGGTAAATCGTGCGCTAACCGTGTGCATGCTACCCCCTTGGGAGTAAGGGTCCACATGGTTTCCTCACACTGTTTGGAAAACTGTGCATGGTCCGTGTGAAGCCTACTGTCTCCCTTGCACAGTTTCCTAGGGAATCCGCACGGTTTCCACTAACCGTGCTCAAACTGTGAACCCATTTAAAAGATTCCAAAACCATCCAAAACCATTCCAAACTCTCCCAACCTATTCCCAACTCATCCCATGCACTTTTAACACATAAAAAATCATAAAAAGTCCACATACCTCAAACCGGGGGTGCTATAGTATCTCTTGCAAATTGATATCTGTTAGCACATTTTCTACATGGACAACTAATATAGTCACTTTCAAATCCTCTGGTGAAGTCAATAAACTACATAATGCCATTGAAATATTCTCTAGATGTTCAAATTGGAAGATCAATCCAACTCTTATCCATACTAATATTTTTATAACAAACATTTACACAAGACTTATTACATTTGAATTTTTCATATCAAATATATTTAAAATAAATACAAATCAATTGTTTGTGGACCATTTATAAAATAATCAAATTATATCTCTGAATAATAAAAAAGAGAATATAAAATGGAATGTAAGTGAAAGCTCATGTCATACCTGATTGTGCTACAAAACTGGAAGGGAGGGGAGCCGAAGGTGGTGCTGTGAGGGAGGGGAGAGGCATCAGAGGGGAGCCGGAGTCGGAGGCGGTGTAGCGAGGGAGCGGACGGGAAGCGGCGGTGACGGTGAACTGGAGGAGAGGAGGAGGTGAGGTGGTGACGGTGCAACGAGGGTGGGACCACGAGGGAGGGGACTGAGGATAATAGGGAGTCAGAGGGCGGAAGCGGTGAGGGGACGAGTAGCGGCCGTGTGGGGAGGGATGGTATTGAACGGCGGTGGTGCAGTAGTGGAGGGGATGGGCGGCGTTGGTGTGGTGAGGGAGGGGGATGAAGAGGGAGGGGACGGGGGATGGCAGGGAGCTGGATCAGATGGAGGATAGGGGACGGGGGACGAGCAGCAAGGGGGCGGAGGGCGGAGGGCCGAGGGGGCGGAGGGTCGAGGGGGGAAAAGGGAGGAGGCCGGAGGGTGGAGGCCGGAGGGCGGAGACCGGCCAGAGGGTAAAGGGGGCAGAGGACGGAGGGGGTGGAGGCCGGAGGGGGTGGAGGCCGGAGGGCGGAGCCAGGAGGCCGGAGGGGATGGAGGGCGGAGGGAGGGTGGAGGGTGACGGGGGAGGGTGGGGAGGGTGAGGGGTGCGGTAGCGTTTCACGAGGGGAGGAGGGAGGGGGGCGTAGCCTCCCCGATTTTTTTCCAAACCCAGCGACCTCCTCTGGCGGTCGCTTTAGGCCACCTACAGCAACCGCCAAAGGCGGTTGCCTGAGTATAGGGGGATTTAAAGCCCATTATTATAGTATTGAAATGGAACTTCATCATCAAGGCAATGGGATGTATGGGTTTCTCTACCTGGTTCATTGGTCTCTTTTTCAGATGCTATATCTCTACATGGATCTACCTTTATTTTATGGGTAGGAAATGCAGTTTTTTGAAATCAGTTAGGGGGTTGAGGCATGGGGGCCGACTGTCTCCTTGTTTATTTATCTTAATGTAGGGCGTACTTAGAAAATATATAACTCAATCTCCGTTTCTTCGATATTCTTCCTTACAGGAGCAGGAGTGATTTAAATGGTGTCTCTCATTTATTCATCGATGATGATATGGTTTTCTTCTTTAGTAGTAGTATGAGATCTCTTCAGGGCTTCAATAAGACCATGGAGGAGTATTGCAGATGGAGTGGCCAAATATCTAACCGTTATAAGAGCTGTGTCTATGTATCGACCCATTGTTCTATAAGGCATTCTAAAATGATTGAAGTTCATATGGGTTTTAATGGGAGAGGCTTCCCTATTGTTTACTTGGGAGATCCTATCTCACCAAGAAGAATTCACATCCATCATTTTGACGGCTTAGTTGACAAGGTTACTTATAGAATTAATAATTTGAAGAGTCACTTTCTCTCTTTTGATGGTAGGATTACTATGGTGAATAGTGTCCCCACATCTATCCCTATGAATGCCTTATCTTCTTGTGAAGTACATAATCTATCATTAAGGTTGTTGAGAAAATCCTGACTTCCTTCATAGGGGACACTCACTCTGATGGTAGATGTCATTGGGATACATGGGCCAGAATGGCTAAACCATATGATGAAGGTGGGATCAACTTGAGGGATGTCTTTGAAATGATAAATATCCTGCAAGCTGAGCAGGCTTGGGATGTTGTTGAGGGACAAACTCTTTGGGGGAATAATCATTATCAAGAAGTAAAAAAATGACTTGAGACATTTGAAGGGTAAGGTATCCTCTTATTGGGGTCATATTCAAGGAATATTCCTTTTATTCTGGATAATTACTGATGGATTGTAGGCTGTGGGGATACTATATTCTGGTATCACAACTGATCCGGCATGGTGCTTGGTTTCCTAGGGTGCCAGACCCTAAACTTATATTTTATGCTCACCAGTAATTATCTGGTCTTCACTGATACAATGCTCAACTAGAAGCATCGTCAAAATTTCCATACTATCAATATGAATGATGATTCAGCCGTTTGAATTTTCATAGGTACATCTTTCAATTATTTATCAAAAAAATATTATAGACAAGCACTCCATGGATCTACTACCAACGATGCATGGAGAAATATCTTATGGAGAAATAACATTCCAGTGATGTATAATTTTTTGGTTTTGTGGATAAAGAATCACACACTTCCAAAATATGTAGAAATCAAGTGGAAGGGTATTGAATTAGCTTCATGGCACCTGTGTTGCACAAACCCAAAAGAAGAAACCACTGGACATTTGTTTTTTGAAGGTGAATTAGCAGTAGCCATCTTTGGTGTGTTTGGGGCTTTTACAGGCGTAGCATCTCACATTCCCAGCAGCAATAATTTCATTCACCTCTGGTTAAATGGGGTTGTGGGGAATAACTCTGAACAGAAGGCTAGGGTGGTTCTCCTAGTCATCGGCTGTTGGTGCATCTGGGAGTCTAGAAATACATCTCTTCATGGTGGGAGAGGCAGGTCGACTCTTCTTCTCACTGTTAAATACAAATGCTTGGTTGCATATTTGACTCCCTTTCATAATGGTTTGGAGTCGTTCCCATCTCTACAGTGCATCTTGAATTCACGAGGGCCTCCTTCGACAAGTCAGATCGTGTCACCTCATGGGCACTGAAATTACTGCTCTACCATCCCGTCTAGCCTAAAGCTCAATGTGGCCGGGTTTTACAACACTGGTATTGTCGGCAGAAACATTTCCGCAGGATGGTGGCCGCCCCCCATTTGTCAAATGGGGTGGGAGAGGCTGAGGAGGTGGGTGGCCAAACCCTACCAAACCTCCAGCGAGAGGAGGAGAAGGCAGGGGAGAGGCAGCCTATATAAAGGGCTATCTCCCCTCTGCAAATCATCCCAAAAAAAATCAGATTACCATCTATCATCCTTATTATGTGGTATTTCGTGAGGTAGTATTCCCCATTATTCCTGAGAGTTATTACGAGGGTTTTCTCCTTGTAATAGTGAGAGAGTGTGTATCCACTTTACCCCATAGCGATCCTTCTATCTTCCAATGGTTTTTTACCCCTTTAATTTTGGGGGGTTTTCCACGTTACATCTAGTGTCCCATTTATTTCCACATTTTCACTTTATTTTTATCTCGGAATTATCACCGCACGGGTGGGCCAATCATTTACGGTCCTAACAAGTGGTATCAGAGGCCAGGTTCTTGCCCGGTGCTGTTCACGTTTTCGAGTATTAATAATTCTCGTAAAATTTTAGTATGCTCTGTGATTGTTACTCCGATTGATCTTTCACATCATAAAAAATTTATTGAGATTATTAAATACACCATTGTAAAACAAAGGTGGTTTTGTACTGACATCTTGTCCAGATGGCGGAAAAATTCGAGATCGAAAAATTCAATGGGAATAATTTTTCGTTGTGGAAAATGAAGATGCAGGCAGTGCTGCGGAAGGATAATTGCCTACTGGAAATTGGCGAAAAGCCGATAAGTGTGACAGAGGAGAAATGGAACGATATGGATGAAAATACTATTGCCAACATCCATTTGGCTTTGGAAGACGGGGTCCTATCGAGCATTGCAGAGAAAAATTCGGCGAAGGAAATATGGGATACTCTGACGAAGTTATATGAGGCCAAGTCACTGCACAACAAAATTTTCCCGAAGAGAAAATTGTACACTCTTCAGATGGAAGAGTCATCTTCGGTGACCGACCACATTAACAACCTCAATACCCTGTTCACTCAACTCACAGCGTTGGGCTATAAAATTGTGGATACTGAACGTGCAGAGATTCTACTCCAGAGTTTTCCAGATTCATATGACCAACTCATGATCAACCTCACCAATATTATCCTGATGGATATGATTCCCTTTAATTATGTTGCAGCCGCAGTTCTAGAAGAAGAAAGTCAGCACAAGAAGAAAGAGGACATACAGACAACGTCACACCAAGTCAAAGCTCTGTCAATGAAGAGAGGAAGGATGATGGAGCGTGGTTCCCATGGGAGCCAAAATCATGTAAGGTCCAAATCAAGGAGTAAGAAGAAGAGTGTCACAAGTTTCAATTATGGCAAGAAGGGGCACATCAAGAAGGATTGTTGGAATAAGAAGAGTGGTGAAAAGGGATCTCAGGGGAATGTGGTGAGTACTTATGGAAGTGGAGATATACTAGTCAGTGAAGGGGCGACGACTATTGGAAGTAGGTAGCATCTCGACGATGCATGGATTATCGACTCAGGAGGAACGTGGCATATGACATCACTACGGGAATGGTTTGACCGATATGAAACCATCCCAGAAGGACTTTTGTACATGGGGAACTATCACACTCTGAAGACCGTTGGAATTAGTATCATCAAACTGAAGATGCATGATCGCATAGTACAGACCGTCCAAGGAGTACGTCATGTGAAGGGCCTGAAGAAGAACATATTGTCTTTGGGAAAATTTGATGACATCGGATGCAAGACTCACACCGAGAATGGAGTGATGAGAATTGTGAAGGGATCACTTGTGGTAATGTAGGTGGAGAAGATATCAATGAACCTTTAAGTGCTTATGGGTGAAACGTACAAAGAGGCGGAGATAGTTGTTGTATCAACTACCTCGATGGAAGCATTGACGACGTTATGGCATCAGAAGCTTGGACATATGTTAGAACGAGGCCTGAAGATTCTTGTAGATTATAATTTTCTATCTGGGCTGAAAAAGGTATCCTTACCATTTTGTGAGCATTGTGTTTTGAGCAAGCAACACAGGTTAAAGTTCGAGACGTCAACAACAAGAAGTCAGGAGATCTCGGAGTTGATCCATTCTGATGTTTGGCAAGCACCAGTTATATCCCTGTAAGGAGCAAGGTACTTTGTATCATTCATTGATGATTATTCCAGGAGATGTTTGGTGTACCCAATCAGGATGAAGGTGGATGTTTTTGAAGTCTTCAAAACATTCAAAGCGCGGAAGGAGCTTGAATATGGAAAGAAGATCAAGTGTCTGAGGATAGACAATGGTGGAGAATATACAAGAGAGGAATTTGATACGTTTTTCAATAGGAAGGAATCAAAAGGTAGTTCCTCAGTAGAATGGAGTGGCAGAGCGAATGAACAGAACCCTATTGGATAGAACAAGGGCGATTCTGAAGACTGCAGGTATTGCCAAAGATTTTTGGGCAGAAGCAGTGAATACCGCCTATTATGTGATCAACCGATCTCCTTCAACGGAGATTGAGATGAAGACACTAATGGAGATGTGGAATGGTAAACTCACTGACTATTCTTAGTTACATACTTTTGCAAGTCCTTTATATGCAACGTTTATTGACCAGGAAAGATCTAAGTTGGATTCAAGATCCAGGAAATGTATCTTCTTGGGGTACGCTGATGGTGTGAAGGGGTATCATTTGTGGGACCCCACTGCCCACAAATTTATCATCAGCAGAGGTGTCATTTTTACAGAAGATAAGGAGCAAATGACAACTCATCGAGACACAGAGAAAGGGAATATAGAAATTACAACAGTCTAAGTAGAGGACAAATCCAAGGAAGAACCAGTTTCCTCTGAGGCATTACCAGAGCATGATGATCAAGTACCAGTTGAGTCTAGACCACGATAGTCAACTCGGGAGAAAAGAGCACCAGTATGGCACTCAGACTATGTTACTGAGAGAAATATTGCGTATTTCTTATTGATAGAGGATGGAGATCCATATTCTTTTGTGGAGGCAACCCAGAGTCCATATGTATCCTCTTGGATGGCGGTGACGTAGGAGGAACTTGAATCCCTACACAGGAACAAGACTTGGGATGTTGTTCCATTACCTCGTGGAAGGAAGGCTATCAGAAACAAATGGGTCTTTATGATCTAGAGGGATGGAAAAGACCAGGTGGAAAGATATCATGCAAGATTGGTGGTCAAAGGATTTTCTCAGAAGGAAGGTACTGATTTCAAAGAAAAAATTTCTCCTATTGTTAGACTGATGACTGTTCGGATAGTTCTGGCGATTAGTACTACATACAGCTTACATCTAGAGCAGCTGGATGTGAAGACTGTGTTTCTCCATGGTGATCTTGATGAAGAGATATCTATGCTCAAACTGGAAGGTTTTGCAGAAGAAGGTAAAGAGAACTTGATTTACAGGTTGAATGCATCTCTGTACGTTCTCAAATACGCGCTGAGGTGTTGGTATAGTAGATTTGATTCCAATATAATGAGTCTTGGATACGATATACTTCATTCTGATCCTTGTGCATATT
This sequence comes from Viscum album, assembly GCA_963277665.1. Lineage (NCBI taxonomy): Eukaryota > Viridiplantae > Streptophyta > Magnoliopsida > Santalales > Viscaceae > Viscum > Viscum album. The sequence goes on along the minus strand of OY728129.1, from coordinate 520,129,493 downwards.
TAATGAGTTCGGATGTTAATGATTTCATCATTATTCTATTGTATGTGGATGACATGTTGGTTGCAGGCCCCAACAATGATCAGATCTAGGAGATGAAGGCACAGTTGGCTAGGGAGTTTGATATGAAGGACTTGGGACCAGCAAACAAGATTTTTGGGATGCAGATTTACCGAGACAGAAATAATGGGATGATTTGGATATCACAGAAGAGTTACTTACAGAGAGTCTTGAAATGCTTCAACAGGCAAGACTGTAAGCCAATATCTACCCCTCTTCCCGTTAATTTCAACTTATCCTCCATGATGAGTCCTAGCATTGAAGCAGAGAGGATGGAAATGTCTCGAGTACCATATGCATCAGCATTGGGAAGTCTGATGTTCGCTACAGTTTGTACTAGACCAGACATTATACATGCAGTGGGAGAAGTTAGTCAGTACATGGAAAATCCAGGACTGGAGCATTGGAGCATAGTGAAGAGGATCATGAGATTTATCAAGGAGACCTCAGATGCTACATTATGTTATGGAGGATCATATTTTACTATTAGAGGCTATGTTGATTCAGATTTTGCAGGTGATTCTGACCAGAGGAAATCCACTACTGGTTATGTGTTTACTCTTGCAGGAGGAGTTCTGAGCTGGATTCAGATGTTATAGTTAGTTTTAGCATTATCCACGGTGGAGGTAGAGTACATGACAGCTACACGGGCTTGCAATGTGGCGATTTGGATGATATGGTTTTTGGATGAGCTTGGGCACAGACAGAAGAAGATTCTATTGTTTTGTAATAGTCAGAGCGCCTTTCACATTGCATGGTATCCATCTCTTCATTACAGGAAGAAGCACATTGGGGTAAAGTATCACTTTTTCCGAGATGTGGTGGAGGAAGGAAGTGTGGATATGCAGAAGATTCATACTAAAGAAAATCTTGCAGATTTCCTGACGAAGGTGATTAACTCTGATAATTTCAGAGGGTACAGATCCTCGAGCAGCCTCGCAGATACATGAGCAGCATGTTTGGGCATTTAAAAAGGTTTTCTGGAGATGTGATTGGTTCTCAATCAAATCTCCAAGTGGGAGATGTGTCGGCAGAAACATTTCCGCAGGATGGTGGCTGCCCCCCATTTGTCAAATGGGGTGGGCGAGGCTGATGAGGTGGGTAGACAAACCCCACCAAACCACCAGCGGGAGGAGGAGAAGGCAGGGGAGAGGCAGCCTATATAAAGGGCACTCTCCCCTCAGCAAATCATCCAAAAAAATCAGATTACCATCTATCGTCCTTTTGTATGAGGTATTTCATGAGGTAGTTTTCCCCATTATTCAAGAGAGATATTACGAGGGTTTTCTCCTTGTAATAGTGAGGTAGTGTGGACCCACTTTTACCCCATAGTGATCCTTCTATCTTCCATTGGTTTTTTACCCCTTTCATTTTGGGGGTTATTCCATGTTACATCTGGTGTCCCATTTATTTCCGCATTTTCACTTTATTTTTATCTCGAAATTATCACTGCATAGGTGGGCCAATTAGTTATGGTCATAACAGGTATTATCCCAGGAAGAGGAATTTTTTGCTACCCGTGCAGATCTGTGATCGTCACCTTCAGTGCTTTATACTACTTATCTTCATTAGAGAGATGTTTGTTTTGTTACAAAAAATAAAAATCTAGCGGATATGTTGAGATCTTGTTCTATAGATTTTTAAAGTGTTTGGGAAAAACACCTTCCACATGTCAAGTTTTCTTAAAACCATAGATTTCACTTCATAATTTACATAGCTCCTTAATAATTTCTTTATGGAAATAAGTGTAGAACTCAAATATGTTGGAATGATGATGGAGAATGAATGTTATTGTGATCTATGATCACATAGGAAATAGAAGATAAATTTAGTGTCATTCAAAAAAATATCAAGGAGGAATAGAGTAAATAGATATGTTATACAGAAAATCGCCAATGTGATCTGGGATTTAAAGATGATGAGAAGGTTTTTCTGTGAATTTATTAATGGAAAATGATTATGATATTTTGAAATAAGGAAATGTTGAGGCTCAGGGATATTGTCCCTTTTTGACATTCTTAATTGTGTAAGGATGGTACCATAATTCTTGGTGCTTCCACTGAAAATTTCCCAAGTTTATGATGTGTTCTGTGTGTCTCTCATAAATAAGTATATACATGATCCTTCAAATGTACTAAAAAAAATGTTCATACAACTAGATCACGATCTTCTATATGATAAAAAACTTGTTGAAATCATGGATCATAGAGATAATGTTCTATTGAACAATACTACTAACTTGGTTAAATTTTTCTTGAGGAATTAGAATGTTAAAAATGCTAAATGGGAAACCAAGGATGGGATGAAGAAGACATATTTTAATTATTTGTATTAGAGTAATAAAATTTTTATGGAAATTTTATTTTTTACGGGGGTATAATGTGACACCCTATGATTTTTTGATATATTTCTTCGTAAATAAAAGTAACCTCCTTGATGACTTTTGATACAGACAACCAGAAGTGTAAACAAATATTAATATCGTATACCTTTATTACCAACTAATTAAATTGGTGAGTATGAATAGAAATAACTAAATTATGAAAAATATATGGTTTTTAGATGTGTAAAATAAATTTTTTTGTTATCAATTTAAGAGAAATGAAAATGAATGTAAAAAAATATTTTCCTTAAAAGCTATTTTGTTGCCCACGATGAGTTTTTATGATAATAAATAAATTAATAACTTTTTTTGAATTGTTTTATTTAAAATTATATATTATATATCCAATATAATGTTTTATCATTCATCTAATATTTTTTCTATCCATATGATAAGTATAAATTTAGTTTTATGCTTACAATTTTTTTTTCTAAAAAGTGGTTTTATATTGTTTTCATAATTATTATAAAAATGATTTTTTACACTTTTATAAAATTTATTATCCAAAATGAAAATAAATTTTTAAAACTACATTTCAAAATTATCTTTCATTTTTTTTAGAATATTCTAAAAATATAAAGTTTTCAATGAAAGGAGAAAGACATTGTTTCTTATAAATAATTGGATTTATAGTTAAACAATTTAAAATTATTCATTTTGATTTAAAATGTTATTAAAAGTTAAATTAATTCAATTATAGTATGATAAATCCATTTTAGATCATTGAAATTAATTTTATATTTAATTTTTATAATTTTTTTATACATGGGAAATAATTTTCATTAGAAATCATCTTTTCAGCATGTTTGGGGGCTTAATTTTTATTTAAATTATTCCATTTATAACAACCTAAGATCATATAAAATATTTACTTTCAAATTAATTTAATCTTTTCAATATTCATCTTTTCATGTAACACTGAATATAACTTATGTTATATGAAAGGACTATGTTTTTCTTACATTTCACGCAAAACCAAGTTTATATTTCACTTCAAGAAACACTTATATTAGCTTGCGGTAAACACAACATTTTTTTTATTATGTTATAGAGAATGATGAGTTCCTTTTATATCTTGTGTTACACAAAATACCTAGTTTTACAAAACTATAATGTACTATAAATAAAATATTATTATTGATGAAACCTAGTAGTTATAATGGTGGTTATGAATAGAATTTATTAAATATTTAAAATATTATTTACAAATGTATATAAAATCAATCTTTTAGTTATCAATTAATTATATAATAGAGTAATATTTATTTGAAAATAATGAAACCCTTTTTCTGTGAAAACTATTTTCATATATAGAAAAATAATTTTATCTCAATAAATTAAACAAAAAATATATAATGGGTTTTTTATTATATAATTTAAAAATTATATATTCAATATAATTTTTTTTACACTCATTTAATTGATTTTATTTCTATAAAATAAAAATAAATCCAATTTTATTAATAAAATGATGTAGTTTTCTAAAAGGTAATTTTACCGTCTTTAATAGTGAACCTATTTTAAATTTAAATTTTGAAACATTTATTATTTTTATTGTCAAAATAAACTTCATTTTTTAAATGAGAATATGAAAATTAAATTTTGGTTATTTTTTAGTATATTTCTAAGAAGTTTCATTTTTTAATGAATAGTGAAAAACACTGAATTTTAATAGAAAACAGATTTTTCATCTAATTTATTTATAAAGTTAAATTATTGTTTAATTTGATTTTAAAGTATAATTAGCTTTATTATACAACAATAAATCAAACTTATTTCATTTATTCCATTTAAAATTTAAATGTGATACAAAAGCATTTCAAGCTTCTGAACTTTTCTCTTTAGAAACCCATTGTCTCATCTTGTTTGTGAGGTTAAATTTAAATGAATTTCTAAAACTTATGTGTTTATAATTTTAAAAAATTGATTAAATATTTGGAATAATTTTTTTTAATTTATATTCTGTTAAACTTAGTTTTTGTCCAAAAATATTTTTGAAAGTAATTAAAATTAATTATAGTGATTAAGATAAAAACGAGCTTAATTAATGACTAAACCTAAAATATATGGTGTAAATATTACCCTACACTTCTCTAAAAATTGTTTTCTTCTAATATTTATACCAGTAAACCTCTAAGTATCTATAATGATCTATTTGAGACCCTTTTGGGATAATTAATACATGGTGAGAACCCAATTTGTTTCTAAAATACATCATGTGGCCTTTTTCCCACATATAAAAGGACACCACCACTTCCCCTCACTTCACACCTCTCAAACCATTTTTCACTCACAAATCCTACCTATATCTCCTCCAAAAATCTCTTAATTCATCCAAGAATCCTATTTTTTTGATGAAATCCAACCATGAAATTCATTTGGCGCGAACGAAATGTTGTTACCCAAAAAAGAGGTAACATCATCCAATAAACACTTTTGATTTATTTCTTTATCCACCCCTAAAATTATAATTATTCCATGATTATATAATAACTTCATTATCCTAAATATACATATATGTTGTTATGTTAGGGTTATGACCTACACTCACACACACATTGATCAAATAGGATATACAATCATCATTTGTGTGTATGGTGAACTACTGCCTCATGAACTAATGTCATCCTTTATTAAATTTCCACCATTCAAGGATGAGAATAATGGTGAAAATTATGTTTTTATATGAAATATATGTTAATTATAATGTATTTATTCTTTTATAACAATAATATAAGAGAAAAATCCTTGATTTCCTTTTCTGGAAATATGAAATCTTCCGTTGTGGATGTGTGGACTACCACCTCTTCAAAGTGATGTGATTCATTCACAAATTAAATAGATTGTATTTAGGATTAGTTTAGTAAAATTATATGATATATATTAAATAAAAATGATAAAATAATGATATATATATTTATATATTTCATTTACCTTCTTTCATTCAATATGATAAGAAAATAGAAACATCGTTCATGCATACATACAACCTATCATCTACATGAACAATGCATTTCGGTACATATTTATATATTTTATAGAATATTATAAAAGTATATATACTGAATATACGTTATATTTAAATAAGAATTAGGATCATGAATGACAAGTCAAAACATATATGAAAAACAAAGTGGATATTACATGAAACAAAACATTAACATGCAATTGTTCCTAAACAAGTACTAAAAATTCATAATAAAATAATATAACCTATTACATAGATTAATATTGTTATTTTTTTTATATTTATAATATAATTATATTTATTATACATGTGGTTTGAATGTGTACAAGGAAATTCAATACTTGATGTAAGAGTTTTCTCATCTCCCTTTTATTTCTATGAGATATATGCTATATTCACCACTTATTTTGGTTTTTTGGTGTATATACTACCCAATGACATGTTATATCATGTATTTAATTTATTTCATGATATTATAAGTTTCAATTTATGTTATTCTTACATGGGGATCACAATTCAGAGGTTACTTAAGTAGTAGGAGGTTTTTTAGTCTCACTTTTATTTCTGCGAGACTTATGCCTTATTCAAAACTCATTTCTTTTGTGTAGTTTATATAATTAAAATTAATGTATTATGTTATTATTATCCTTAAATTTATGGGTATTTATATATTTATTTTATGACATATATTTAATGGGGTTTATGGTTCCAATGTTACCAAGTCGGTAATGTAATTTTGTCTCAATTTGCCTTCTTAGAGACACATGTCATGTTATAAACCTATATTCTTCTACGAGTTATATATAATTCCATTTGACATGTTATATCATTAATATAATTATTTTCAATATATTTTAATCTTCATTTAATGTTATTTTCTAATGGGGATTATGATTCAATGTAACCAATGTGGTAATAGTTTATTGCTATAATCTCATCATTTATCAAAATTGTTTATAATTATGCTTCCATTGATAAAATTTTATAATCCATCTATCATGAATTATCATGCATTTTATTATACTATAGTTATTAATGATATATTCATGCATTGGTACAATTTTCTTCACCCTATGCTACTTAACATGATTAATAATTTTTTTTAATAAAACCAAAACTTATGTCACTCTTCTATCCGAAATTTGTTTTCTTCTAAAACAATGTTTTCATAAAATGTCTACCAAAATTATTTTTAAATTGTAATTAAATATCATTTTAAATTAAAAGGGATTTAATTTTTTAAAAAAATATTCCTTTATATGTTTTCAAATCTATTTTGAAATAAAAATACATTGAAAACGTTTCATGTTTTTAAAAAGTTTTTTTCAAAGAAGGATTATCCTCCTTAAGAAAAGTGTCAAGTTGTAATTAAAAAAAATTATCCATATAATATGAAATAATTTTATGTAGTTTCATATTTACTAGAGATATGATCCAAGGAAATAATTATTATCTTATTTTGAATGGTTTATGTTTACGATGAAAAGTTGTTTATGAAACCAATTTCTATTCAATGGTTTATACCATGATAAATGATTATGAAACTTTCTTCCTTTAAAGGGTTATTATATGATGAAATTGTTATGTAAATGATATATTTTACATATATTATGACATGATCAAATTTTTATGACTACAATTGCAATTTATTGGTTATGATATGAAGTTTATGAAACCCATCTCCTTTTATTGTTCATGATATAAGGAATGTTTTTTATCTTATGGAACATGTATGCAAGCATTTATTATGTGATAGTTGTGACCTATATCATCCTCCATTGAATTGGGTAAATATTTTTATAACATGAGATAATGATGGGAGACAATTCTATTGTCTTGATCCACAACGGGAAGAAGTTATTTTTTAATCCAAAATGGGAAACATGTATGTCACGTTCCACAATGGTAAACAACTATTTCCTGATCCCCAATGGGAAACTGGTGTGTATTGATCCAAAATGGGAAACAAGTGTGTTCTAATACATAATGGGAAATAGGTTTATCCCAATCCACAATGGGAAACAGGTGTGTCCCAGTCCATTAAGGTTATAGTCTTGGGAGTGAAACTTGACTACTATGATGTTATGCATGAACCTAATCACAGGTTCTAAATGTTGCGCATGGAACCCGTTTCCTTTCTATAAGTTTATTTGAGTGCCTTCTTTCATGTCATTAATTTTATTAGTGAACCCATTTATACTTATACATGTTCAAAATTTTATAAGGTGATGTTTATGTCAAAAATCTATTTCTCATGCCTATGATATACTCACACAGTTCATGTTCTTTATTATCTTATTATTCATGTCTTATGAACTTTCAATCTTTACTCCATGACTCTTGATTATGATCTTTGATATGCAGGGTGTGATCTTCTAATGTTATTATCATGTTTGCATAACTTTAGGCTCAGTATTATTCATATATATATATATATATATCATTTTTACCCTTAATGAGCACCTGAGATCACCCTTTCTTATGTTTCTTTTACCCGAGTTATGAATAAATGTTTTAAGTAGGATTAATAAAGGGTAATACATTTATTGTAGACTTTGATGATCCTTCACCTTGTTATAAGATATTGTGTTCCAAGTTTCCAAAGACACAAAACTATTATTGTCCTTAAGGATTTATTTTTTAGATGCAATGTACCAAAATCTTATCAATGAAAATTCCCTTCTTATAATTATGTTATGTGGTGTAAATCACATAAAAAATATATATAACAAAATACAAACTTTATAAATGAATAATTAATTAAATAAGAAGTACTTTTATAAATTAAGCAACCTAAACCAATGGAATAGTAACATCACCTATGTAATAGTAATGAGTCCCTTAAGAATAATAGACCAACAATAATAGTAGTAAACTCAACTATAAAAGTATATAAAAAATTAATAAATCTTATAAATGAATATATTATATTATTATATCAGAGTATTGGTAAATTAATGTTTTGAAACTCATAAATTAATTATTGTTATTTTTATAAAGCATAAATGTTTATAGTTTATACAATGATTAAAAAGATTTTTTTTAAAATAGATTAATAGATATATATTTTTTATGTTTATATTATAACATAATTTTATGATATCTAAATAATTTTTCAATGTGTTATAAAATCATTTATAAATTGAAAATTGGTATTTTTCGAGTAAATGATGATTTTAATTAAAAAATAAAATTCTCATATTTATAAAATTATATTAATAAAATGGAGTTCATTTTTAAATTATGAATGTACAAAAATATTTAGGGTTAATTTTTGGGATTTTTCTAAAATAGATGAATTTTTGGTGAATGGTGAAATACGTTAATTTACGATGTAATGTAAATAAATGCATTTTTGGGTCATGCTAGAGTCATGGATGGTGTAAGTGGCCATAGGTTCATACTCAAATTAATTATTTAATATATCTTGTCATAATAATCCACACAATTAATATTCTTGAGCCAAAATAAAAAAAAATAGATAATCGAAAAACACCCCTCTTCAACACTATAAATAAAACCCCTCACCACATCTTTTCCTCACACCTTTCAAGAATTGAAACATAACCAAGTTCATACCAATAATCTTCCCAAAAATCTCCCCCACAACCAAGAGATATTGGTCTCAAAAAAATACCAAACCCATTTCCCTAATTAGGTTCTCAAGGAGGAGTAATTCAAGAGGTAAAAATCCTCGTTCACTTTATTTTAATTTCTTTTCAAATTTATTTTATTTTCATATTCTCACCTCAAAACCCCTTTTATAAGTGGAATGGTTTCTTATTTATCTCAAATATATTTTTTTAATTATATTAATGTAATAATCAATCATCATTTATTTCCCTTCCCATTTTTGTTCTAAAAATGAAAACAACATTCGTGTTGTGATAATTCATCGTATTCGAGGAAAAAGAGTTTTCAATTTCCATTACCGCCTTCAAGTATGGTCATGAAACTATTTTAATAGTTAAAAAGATTAAAATATATTTATTACGACCTATGTATTGTTCTATAACCATTATATATAGTTGATATTAATTAATAAAACAAAACTACATTGTGATGATCAAGAAAACCGCCAAATTAATCTAAACAATTATCATTAACGTTTTATCTGATGATTTATCCTCATAAAATAGAAATAAATTATATATAAGAAAAAATAATCAGGTGTAAGTTCATTAATAACATATAATTTCAATTTTGGAAAACTATTCCAATTTTACATGATCTTTCATACATATATACAAATGAACCGATCCAGAAAACCAAGGAAATCAACACTCCTGGGCAATAAAATTGTATCCTATGACTCATAAAAAATGACATAAATAAACTTAATAAAATTAGAATAAATTAAAAACATCTAAAAAATGTTATGATTTAATTAATTAATTGTTTTAATTTTATATTCATTTAAATTAAGTTCAAGTACGAAAAATGTTCAGATATAAGGGTGGGGATTCTTTTTGAACCTCCATTTTTCCTTAGGGTTACGATTTCTCTCTACTTAACCTAATGTAACTATAATTTATTTTTATATACTTATTATAAATTCTATTTATATGTTACAAAAACATGTATATTGATTATTTCATTATTATTGTTTGGGATATACATGTTTTAAAAATGTTATCTTCTTAATTCTTCTTGATAAGCATTCCCGATTAAAGGGGACTTATAGATTTCTTACCCATATTCAATTGAATTCCATAATATGATTTAAGAAGCCATTATTTTTCTAAAATCACTCATTTTATAATGAATAAATAACATGGTTCATTTCAATTTTTTATGCATACTATCATTCATTTTCCATTTTAAAGAATCCTGAAAATTTTTCTTTAAACCGTAATAAAATTAATTATTTATAAAGTTTCCCAGACAATATTTTTACATTTTTCACTTTAGTTTGACATAAATTTTCATGATATATTCCTATTTTCCCTAGTGAATGTATTTCTATTATTTAAATCCATTATTTTAGGAATTCCATTATGATATTCCATTTTGATATGCCTTTTGACATGATTATGATACCCAATTATTTCCATGGGCAATCCTTATGATTATGTTTGATTCCTTATATATGATTCTTTTTGGGGAAAAAATATTCATGAACATGTAATGATTGGTGAACCTAGATAGTTCTTAAATCCATTGGGGAATATTTATTCTCATGATACGTATGTGCAATGGTGTGTGTGGTTAACATTGAATCATGCTCCATGTACAACGGTCTTGATGGTTTTCCTTGTCTCATACTATATGTGAAACAGTCTTGGTGGATAGACTTGAATCACGATCCACCATGTGAAATGACCATTTAATCTTGATTTTTTCATATTTTATGTTCCTATAACATTTACTAATATTCCATGATTAAATGATCCCATTCTCTATATGATATGATTTCATACATTTATTTTTGTTCCATGCCTTTTTATGTCATAATTTTATGCCTTCTAACCCATATGATATGTTTTATTCTTATTACTATTACCTTACTGGGATTTATAGCTCATCCTTGTGTTCATGTATTCCCCAAGTAATCCAATGTATATGTTAGTGCTCAAAAAAATTTAGGATCTCATTATGATGATTAAATAAATGATGTTTTTATTTTGGCTTTATACTTTCTAATTATGTATCTAATCATCCAAAGACACATGAATTTGAAATCATTGGTTTACATTTGAAGGATAATTATACTTAAAATCGTGTAATAATATGTGTAAATAGCTAGGGCCACTATAGTTTTTATCGGAGAATGGTCTAGTTGTTTTTTGACATTAGGACTAGAGAACTTTAATAAGAACCATAGGGTAAATTATATCACCTTAGATAACCTAAATTGAACCACATGTAATCAAAATATAGGATATACTTTTCATTTATATTTTTATCTTATATGTTCAACATTAAAATTTTATATAATTATTAGAGATGAATTCAATCCCCCCAATTGTACTTTCTTTTCATAGTTAATGGTTGTAAATAAGAGAACCCATTAAAGCAATAATTGTGATTGGAAATGGGATGATTACCCTAATGATATTCCAAATATGATGGGAACAGCTACCCAAAACATTATGACAATACTTTCTCAAATAGCACAATTTATGAATAATAACTTGAATTGTGTGAAACACCCTCCTCATAAGAAAGTGCATGTTGTGATTGAAGAATGAATTCTTAAAAGGAATCCTATCATTAGTTTATCTCATGATCCCCTCATCACAAAAAAATTGATTAATTCAATTAAGAAGATATTTATTCTCCTCCAGTTCTTAAAGGAAGAGAAAGTTGGGCTAGCGGTATATCGTTTCAAAGGGGAAGCTGATTAGCAGTGGGTATTGATCAAGAAAATGACGTCCAAGGATGAAATTTATTCCATGGAAAGGAAATATTTGTAGAAAATAATTTTCCCCAAATATTTTTATTAAGATGGAGAGGGAGTTCCTTAGTCTGAAGAAAACAAATACGACTCTATTTGGGTGTATGAAGAAAACTTCACAAGGATTGCATGATATACCTCCAGATTTTTCATTAACATGGAAGGAAATGTCGATAACTTCTTTAGTGGACTAATTTTGAGACTATTAAAAGAATTGGTGATTAGTGACTTTGATAGCTATGAAGAGATTTTCCATTGTTTCCTCAAGGTTGAAATGGAAATTGATGACTATCACTAGTTTTATGGGCCTATAGATAAAAATAGGAAAATAGAATTTAGTATGGTGGGATGAATAGATAAATCCCATGATATAAAAAAAACCCAAATATGACATGTGTAAAAATTGTGGGAAGAATTAGGTTGGGAACTACATAAAGGGAACCAAGAAATACTTTAAATTTGGAAGAATGAGGTATCTAGAAGAACTACCAAAGAGAAATGAAGAATCCTAATAATGTGGAAGAATAAGGGAAGGTTTAGATCAAAAATTATTTTTTAGTATAGTGTTTCAACTACAAGGAACATAGAATTATGTGAACCATTACCCTAAACCAATGTTTGTGGGAGGAAACCAACAAAAAACAACCTCTAAGGCATCAAAAATGGGCATATGTTATCACTACTACTGAGTAGGACCCAAAAAATGATGTGGTGAAAAGTAAACTAGTAATTCATTCATAAATAGTGAACATACTATTTAATTATAGTTCTATCCATTATTTCATATCTTAAATGTTTATTCAAAATAATAAAACAATACCAAAAAATATGGAGGTTGAGTTATTTTTGAGAACAACAAATGGGAAAATTATTACATCCAAAGTTTATAACTCCCCCTATTAATGTTTGGGGACTTAACCTCCTATAATATATTGTCTTAAATCCTTTGTTGTATTTTGATGCTATATTGGAAATGGATTACCCATCCTTATACAAATCCAAAATTAACTGTCTAGAATGGGAGATCACTCTTCACACCATGAAGCATATTCCAATTCTGTACAAGTGTATGATGGAGGTTGATTATCCTTCATAATCACCATCTCAATTGTGGATATTTTTACTATATGATCAAGAATATATTTGTGATGATGGTTATAGATATGAATATCAAGTAATAAGGACAAGAAGAGTTTGACCACATGAGGATGATCTCCTTCTGGAAATTCCCTAGTGGTGAAAGTCGTAGATCCAGTTCCCCCCCCCATAGGAGAGGGGGAGATCTTCATCCTCCTTCATCAGAAGTTTGGCTAAGGCTTTTCCTCCGTTCCTGAAACCTAGATTTACTCTCATAATTCCAAACTATATAGATATTTTTGAAGGATCTAGATCTACATGATGTATCCCCTTATCTTGATATATGAACGTTAGAGATCTGAAAAGCTTCTAAACTACTAAATCTAACATTGGAATCTCTGTTCATAAAGAGTCGGACTCTGATCGATACATTTGAAAGATTCATTTTTAGTTCATCGAGATTGTAGGAACGGGTGACCTTGGGGATTCTTGAAAATGAAACATCATGATTCATTTCTCTTCAAATGATGACATGAATTTAGCTTGGTCTAGAGCCCCCTGAACATGAAATGAGTGTTGGATATTCCTATTCCTATGGACCTATGATTTCCACATGAAACGGGATACCAATACTTTGGCATTGTGGGTCTATTTCCCAAAACTCCTTCTACCCTTCCAAAACCCCTCTATTCTTTGTATGATTGGTAATCTTGTAGGATGATAACTGGGTTTGGAGAGTAGAAGTAAGTATGTCTACAATATGATATCTATGCATATTTTTCTTGGAATAGATGTTTCTAAATTGATAGTGGAGTGGCTTTGGATTGCAGTTGTGGAGGAATTCCGCTGGAAATAGGCTTTGATTTTTGAGACATATATAGACTACTAATTGTCTTGTAAATGTTTGGGTCACCTATATTTTTCCTTCCATTATACTTATAGGGATAAACATGGGGTAACTATCTCGATAAATCATCAGGATTTAGGGAATGATATTTATAATGCTCATGCAATGGTTTAGCTGGGTAATATGGATACAAAAAATACTAAATCTAGTTAGAAAGAGGCAAGACCACTAAACACCGATCCATAGTTGGTTGAAAATTTTGATCGGTTGAAATTTAGTATGGTCGGTAATTCTTCAATAGTACATGTCATGTCCAACCTAGGAAGAATAACATGGTGTGCACAATAGAATTGTGGGAACCTAACACCAAATTACCTATTCCTGCTTCACATGAAAAGGTTGTTCATGTTGGAGACTCCTTAACACAATAAGTGGTGATGTAGTCAACAAAAAAAGTTTTCAATGACAATTATTTGTAGATCACTCTAGCTATACAAGGGAGTGGGTGAATGAAGGGATAAGGAAAAGTCCTACCAAGAACATGCTGACTATTAATCTCGGTAATCACTATGAAGCTCTTGAAATCAAAGGCCTGGTGAATGATCCAAAGTAATCTGAATAAGAAGTGTACCCCACTAAAGAGAAAGGATTATATGAGGTAGAGACAAAATAGGAGACTTCTATCCATTGTTAAGCTATTAGTGCATATTAATAGAACTGTAGGGTACTTCACATTACATGTATAAAGAATGGGAAGAAGGGAGATAGGGATGTTTGGAGTAGTATCATGTGAAAGGAAAAACCTAATGGGTGAAATGATTACTCTCATCTTACAAAAACATTGGAGACAAGGTATGAGAAAAAAGGATAGGTCCAAGGAATTGGATTGTGAGGCCTCTGATAAAGTCTAAGGAAAAAGGAAGGATTTGATTACTTAGGTTGAAAGCGATATGGATGAATGTAGAGACACAAGGGATACTCAGTAGGCTGGTGGTATTGTTTATATTGTGTTGCAGCTGCATGAAAATATTATGTCTTTGGGTGTAATTGTTAGTAATGAAAACACTATTATAGATGAACCCACTAAGGAGGTGCTAGATGTACTACAGTTGGGGATAGGTAAAGAGGATGAGATAAAATATAACTCAATGTAACTTATTATCCTCTCAGAGGAAGTAATAGAGGAGGATTTTCTCCACATTAAATCCCCTCATTAGTAGGATGACGAAATGGATGAGAAATTGATTCTTGTGTATTCCAACAAAGGGAAGTGTGCATGGATAAATAAGAAATATCTAATTTTGAATAGAGGCTTAATAGAAGGGAAGATTAACGTGTAGTAGTACGCTTAGGAATGGAGAATGATGGATTATCATTTTTAAGACCTCCTCAAGGGTGATCCAAATACCAAGGTACACACCCTCCACTGGAAATTATACAGGGATAATTTTTCTAACAATATAAAACCCACTTTAATGATGGTGTTATTATTATTATTTTTTTAGTTCTCTCTACATGAACCTATGATGTCTCCAAAATTTTCCTTAAAAGTGATTTTTAATAAAAAAAACTAATTTTTAAGGGAAGAAAGGACCAACATCTACCTCTGGTTGAGTTCTCCTACAACAACAGTTTACACTCGAGCATCAAAATGGTTCCATATGAATCCATTTATGGGAAATGATTTAGAACACCAACATGCTAGGATAGTGTCAGTGAACATAAGTTTCTAGGACCATAAATGGTATAAGAAATGGTGGAAAGGGTGAAATCCATTCAGCAACATATCCAGGAAGCACAAAGTCAACAGAATAGTTATGAGTACAATCGTCAACAAAACCTAGAGTTTAAGGTTAGATACTTCATATTCTTCTGCTTATCTTCATGAAATATGATCATGATATTTGGGAAGAAAGGAAAGATGAGACCCAAGTACATCGACCACTTCAAGGTTCTTGATCATGTTGGAGTTGTGGCCTATCAACTAGCACTTCCACCAACCATGTTTCAAGTACACAATGTGTTCTATATATCCCTCTGGAAGAAGTACGTACAAGATAACTCACATGAACAGAAAATTGATGTGGTACAGTTGGAAAATTAAATCTCTTATGAGGAGAAACCGAAAAAGATCTTGGACCATAGAGACAAAGTTCTACACAACAAGACTATTCTCCTAGTTAAAGAACTATGGAGGAACCATAAGTACATAGATGCGACATGGGAACCATAGGAAGTATTAAAGGATAAGTACCCTCACATGTTTTCCCCTTAGTATGTAAAGTGAAATTTGGAGGGTGATATTTAAGGGGGAAGAATACAATGACCCAAAATTTTATCAATGAAAATTTCCTTCTTATAATTATGCTCTATATAATAAATCACATAAAATAACATATATAACACAATAAAAACATTATAATTTAATAATTAATTAAATAAGAAGTATTCATTGAAATTAAGTAACCTAAACTAGTGGAATCTATGGAATTGTAATGTGACCCTTAAGAATAGTAACCTAGAAAATAGAATTGTAACCAAACCTATGAAAGTATAAATAAAATTTATCCATATTATAAATCAAAATATGATATATTTATATCATAGAATATGTAAATAACAGTTTTAAAAATGATAAATTCTGTTTTCGTGTTTTTATAAAATAGAAATTTTTATAAATAACATAATTATTTAAAAGAAAATTTATTTTCATAAAATAGATTCATAAATTGATATTTTTTCTTATGATTGTAACTTAATTTTATGAGACCATAATTATTTTTTTAAAGTGGTATAAAATCAATTATAATTTTAAAATTGGTATTTTTCAAGTAAATTCTGATTTTAATTAAAAATTAAATTTATCATATTTAGAAAATTATTTTATTAAAAAGGAGACTATTATGGAATTATAAAACGCTAAGAATTGTTAGGGTGAATATTTTGTATTTTTTTAAAATAATGTAATTTTTGGTGAATAGTCAAATAAAAAAGTTTAAAGTGTAAGGTAAATAAATGCATTTTTGAGTCATGCTTGAGTCATTGATGATGTATGTGGTCATTGGTTCAAAGTCACATTCATTAGTTATTTTATTTAGTCTCATTAATCCTCAATATATATATTTTTATCCAAAATAATAAAATAATGATTTAAATAGTCAAAAACACCCCTCTCCACCACTATAAATACCACCCCTAACCACCTATTTTAATCACACCTTTCAAGCACTGATCCCGATCCAAATTCTAATAAGACTCTTACCAAGCATCTCACCCACGTACAGGATCCCTTGGACTCAAAAAAATAAATACCTAACCCTTTTCCATTAAGAGGTTCTCATGGAAGAGAAATTCAAGATGTAAAATCCTCTTTCATTTTCTTTTAATTTCTTTTCAAATTTATTTTCTTTCCTTATTATCTACTCACCTTCCCTTATCCAAGGGTCATTATAATAATAATATATAACATATATGGGAATTTTATTATTTTAATGGAATTATCCGTCACCATTTATTTCCCCTCCTCTTTTTGTTCTAAAAATGATAACATCATTCGTGATGTGATTATTTATCTTATTCAAGGATGATGAGTTTTCAATTTATTTTACCACCTTCATAGATCATCATAATGAAATTATGGCTAAGAAAGATTATAATATTTGTATTATGACTTATGTAATGGTCTATAACCATTATATATATTTATGGTATTAATTAATAAAACAAAACTAGTTCATGTTGATAAAAAACACCCAAATTACTCAAAATGATTATCATTGACATTTTATCTAATGATTCATAATCATACCATATATCCAAATGATATAAAAGGAAAAATAAAATGTTTTAATTTAATTAATAACATATAATTTCAATTATGTATAATGATTCCCATTCTACATGATCTTTCATACACGTATACAAATGAACCGATCATGAAAGTAAAGGAAACAAACAATCCCAAATAATGAAACTGTATATTATAACTCATCAAAAAGGCTATAAATAAAATTAATAAAATTATAATGAACCAAATACATATATAAAATTTTATGAATTAATTTATTAATGGAATTAATTTTATTTTCTATGAAATAAAGTTGATGTGAAGAAAAATTTCAGACATAAGGTAAGGGATTCTTTCCAAACTTCCATGTTCCTTAAGCTTACACTTTCTCTCTCTCTCTCTCTATATATTACATAATATAATTCATATTTATTTTTGTAAAATTCTTTTAAATTCTATGTATATGATCTAAAATCAAATATCCAGATCATTTCATCCTTCTTTTTTTGGATATACATGTTTTTTAAAATGTTTCCTTTTCAATTCTTGATAATAAGAAATCCTAATTAAATGGAACTTCCTGATTCCTTATACATTTTGAAGTTCACAGTATATTTTTTTTAAGGTACCATTATTTTTATAAAATCACTAAGTTTGAAATGAAAAACAATCTTGGTTTATTTATTGTTTTATACGTATGGATATTCCTTTTATGTTTTAAATGATTTTAAATTTTTTTCCTTATACCACACTAATGTGTTTTATTTCTATATTTTCTTAATCACACTTTTTATATTTTTTCACTTTATTTTGACATCACATAACATTATATATGTCTTTTTCAATTTTTGAATGTCCATGTTTTGATTAAATCCATTATTTCATGTACACCATTATGATATTTTCTTTTTATATGCTTTTTAAATGATTATGATACCCCATTATTTCCATGGGAACCCCTTATGTTTATGTTTGGTTCTATATGTATGAAAATTTATATGGAACACATATTCTAGAAAATTTTATAATGGGTTCATGAAGATAGTTCTCTTGTGCATTGGATAATGTTTAGTATCATGAGACGTTATCTGAAATGGTCTTGGTGGATAAACTTGACTAATTCTTCATGTGAAATGGTCATGGTTGTAAGACTTGACTCATTCTCAATGTGAAACAGTCTTGTTTTTTAACCATGAATCATACTCCTCCATGTACAATGAGCCTTGATTCGTGATTATTTAATGTTTTATGATGCATCTAAATTTACTATGCTTCCATGATGACATGATCCCATGATATATATGTTATTATTCAATATATTTATTCATGGACCATTAT
This sequence comes from Viscum album, assembly GCA_963277665.1. Taxonomy (NCBI): domain Eukaryota; kingdom Viridiplantae; phylum Streptophyta; class Magnoliopsida; order Santalales; family Viscaceae; genus Viscum; species Viscum album. The sequence continues at coordinate 520,110,639 of OY728129.1, read as the reverse complement.
TATTTTTTATTTCATCATGCTCTACTTTATAACCCACGTGATATACTTTATTCATATGTTCATTCCATTACTAGTATTTTTAGTTCATCCCTCTATTCATGTATTCCCTAGGTTATCCTATGTATATGTAAGGGCTTAAATAATGTTAGGATCTCATTATGTTAATAAAATAAAACATGTTTTATTTTGATTTCATGATTTTTTGTTATGTATATATTCTAACAATGAAACTAGACATTATGATCCTTATTTTTTTTGGAAAACTAATTATTCTTAAAATAATGTAATAATATGTATCAATGTCTAGGGACGCTATACTTATTATTTTGAATATTCATCTAAAATGATGTAATATCTATGTATGTTAATCTTGGGTTTCAACATTTGGTATAAAATGAAATGTTTTGTTAAACATTGGAAACAAAGATGAGAAAACATTACTGATATCCCTAGGGATATTTATAGGGATATGTCTAAGAATTCCTCTAATGATAACCCAATGATTTCTTAGATTTAAAACAAGTTTTCATTATTTGGGAATCTTGTATGGGATTATTCAGGATTAATTGGTTTTATGTTATGATATGTGTTTCTCACACTATGATTTTTGGCCTTAAATAATGGCATGAACTTGAGGTAATCGGGTTAATGTTGTATTTTTCATATGTGGAAGGTTTGCGCATTATGAAAATTTATTTCCTATGTGAAAATATCATGAATATAATCAAGAGGGTTGCACAAGTATTGGTTATATTGGTGAAGATAATGAGACTATGAATGACATGTGAAAGGTATGTTATTTTCTAATATTATTGTTTACATTAAACTTAAGAATCATGATTAAATCAAGGTTGAGGGACCATAAAACATGATTCATATCTCATATTCTTTGAAAATTGTGACATACCAACATGGTCCAACCAGACCAGTCACCCATGAAACACCATTACAGGGTGGGGTAAAATAGAGATAACAAAACAAGTCTTGATTATAAGAAAAACAAGACATATGAACCGTGTTCTATATAAAAAATAAGAAAGATACACTGATCCAAATTGGATAAACAAAAATAAATGAAATGTCGAAAAAAAACTCTATGTGACCTAATTTTCCCACCAAAATATATGAAAAATGAAACAACAACTAAAAAATAACCATGAATGGTAAAAAATACTCTTTCCTTAACCTATATCCTACAAAACGGGGTCTACAAATTCCCACATGAAGATATGTTTTTGAGAAATAGAGCCTAGTACGGTACCACAAGAATATATATAAAATTTACAATAACAAGAATACACTTGTTCAATCTAAAAAAACAGTTTTACCAGAAATTTTATAAATAAATCAATTTGAAGTCCCTTTTTCAAACAATCCCTGAATTTTTCACAAATCGCATGCTGTCCTGCCAAACTAGAAATAAAGAAGGTAATGATACTAAAAATTAAATATACTTTTTATCCTAAATCCATGAAATAAACTATCATGTAATAAACAACTGGAAACAATAATGTTCCTACCATTCAGGATCTATCCTATGGAAAAATACATACTACAGACTCATAATCCTAACAAGACATAATGTTGGATCCTAACTAACAATTAGACCTATCGTAGACCATTAATATATTATAGGTTACCTCCTAGAGGTGTCACAAACAATATGTATACCCTTGTATCTATCTCAATGTACCCATGATTCGTGCTATGCAATTTTTGTGAATTTCTGTTTTAAAAAATATTTCACATTTTTATAAAACCATTTCGATGAAAATAAAATTTATATCAGGGGCTGAAAATCCATTTTCCCATTTAAATCAAGGTAATTATGTTTTCATGGAAAACCCCCATTTAAAACATAAAACAATGACCCTTTAAATTTTATCACATGCAATTCCATTTTAAATCCTAAGGAATCAATATGAACAATAAGAAATTCAAGAAATCAGAATGATTGAATTGATCCACCAACCTAAAGAGAAAAGACAACCTAACCACCTTTGTTAATGGGAATTGGAAACCAAAATATATTCCCTCTAATGATAATTAATGACAAAAGAATGAAATAGGATTGAAATAAAACACAATCTAATAAAAAATTCCTATAATTAAGTGTTAATCAACCACCAACAGGAGAGAACCTATGAGGAATTATTTCATGGAGAGACAATGCACATAACCCTAATGATCAATCACCAAAAGAATCAATCAGGATGAAAGGAACACACCCAAAATCACCTAGGGAAGGATCTCTAGCCATGTAGATGAGGATTAGAAAATAAAATGAGCCCTAAAACCAAAAAAACATCACCCTAAAAACCAGAACCTGGGAAATTACAAGTAATGTAATATTTTACACATCGTGAATCTCTTTCATTTTTTGATACACTAATTTTTTTCGCCTTTTTAATTAAAAACTAGATTTTCACTTTATATAGCTAATAAACCTTACATGAAACGTAAAAACACACAATATAAATTCAAATTACATGATGAGTCTGGATAACATTACATGTCAAGAAACATAAACACACATCATGTAATTGCTAAATGAACAATAGGAAAATGACATAGAAGAGTTGAAAATCCAAAAAAATATGTGAATTACCCATTATTGATATCTCCCCATTTCTGGGTAAAAAATACTCACCCGTTGAATAATGGAAACCAAAGGAAAACATCAGAACATACTTGGAAGAAAGTTAATGGGGAATTATAATCACCCCAGCACAAATTCTTTCTATCCCTAGAATGATCTTATGATTTTGGATCTATAAAAATATTAGGCCATTGTATCCTTATCAACAATTATCACTCCAATATGTTCTGGTGATCCTGTCCACACTCCCATGGTACCTAGACTAGGGGAATTGTTTTGCCTTATAGTACCTTTTCCTAGAAATCCAAAAACGCAACCGACTTCTCAACCAAAGTGATTTTAGAATTCTGAACAACATCCTCCCACCTAGACACATGGGAAGGATTAGGTATATAACTACTCATCTGGGTAACATGAAACACTTAATGTATAAATTCAATCCATATAGTAACAAAAATTGATAAGAAACCTTCCCCAGTCACTGAATAATATCAAATGGGCCCACAGTCCTCGGTTCCAATTTACCATGCATACCCAACTGATGACGTCCGAATTGAAGTAAAATTATGAGAAAGTCCCAATCACCAAATTTAATCTCTAGTGGATGACTATGTAAGTCCACATAAGATTTATGACGACCCTATTCCATGATTAAACTCATCTGGATAAATTTCACCACCTCTGTCATCCCTTAAACAATACTCATCCTAACCAAGGACTACTTTCCCAACTCTTCCAAAAATAAAGGAGATTGAAAAGGCCTCTCATAAATAGCCTTAAGGGTACCATCCTAATCAATCCCTGATAAGTATTGTTGTTGTAAAACATTATGAAAAGAAAATTCTTATTCCAAGATCCTATAAAATCATGTAAACAAGACCAGCACTTGTCCTTAAGAACTTGGATATCCCTATTTGTCTTTCCATCCATCTATGGATAATAACCATTATTAATTTCAATGGGGACCACATTGGCTCCTTAAAAAAATTACAAAATCTGGATGTGAACCTTAAGACTGTGTCAGAAATAACTATAGTTGTAACCCCCCCTGAATCATCACAATTCACTAGACGTACAAGTCCCCATGTTGTTCTAATTATTCCATCTCCTTTATAGGTAAGAAATTCAGTGATATAGTGAGACTGCCAATAATCACCCAAATCGCATAATTATCACAAGGAGTTTGGTAAAACAATGAAAAATACATGGAAATTTCATCACACATTCATGTTGAATTAGATAAATGTTTCAAAAAACCTACAGTTCTCTTGTCTCACTCCTTAACTCCTTTACCTGTGAAACACAGTGATACAAAATCTACAACTAACCTCCTCATCCCCTACCACCAATAATAACATATTAAATCATGGAACATCTTGGTATCCCTAGGGTGCATATACAAGAAAGACTGGTGTCCACTATCTGGAAACTCTTGACTCTACTAAAACAGAACATCAAATCTTCTATATAATCAAAATGCTCCATTGGGAAGACGAGACAACTCATATGAGGTCTCCCCACCATTTATGATTTATCTTAAATATTAGATCCCAGTGTCTGATGTCTTCTTATGCACTCACAAAAATAGGTAGTTGACCACCTAGGCATTATTCAGCTAAATCAAGAAACCATTCTGATGACTAGAATGAGATTAAACTAGAATAAGGAATAATTTACCCTTCCCTTCTAGATCATGAGTTTCAATTTCCTTGAAAAACATGAGCAACCCCATTAGTAGATAAGAACTGTACTCATCTGCAATAATAGTCTATCCGTGCCTTTAAGATAATCATTTAAAAAATGCTGATGGTTAGGTCAAATATTTCTGGATGAAGAACTATGAAGTCCCAAACCGCCTCAAAGTTTTTAATCACCACTTGACATGAGGGACATTTGAAACCATATTCGAATCTATTTCCCATTTTCATGGAATGATCCAACAATATTGATATAAGCTAAGAAAACAAATCCCACACATCATCCAACTTTTATGGTAACGAAGAATGAGTATCACCAGTATCAAAAAAATCTAGCACCATAGAAGATGAAATAAACACCATAACACTAATAGTAGCTGCCCCTACTTCAGATTCATCTGGAACACAATTGAATGCATAAATTCACCTGATAATGGAATCTTGTACATCCCCCATAGCTTGATAATAAGAACTACCTCCCTTTGGTGTTTTCATATGAACCTGTGACCCATTGGTGAAAGTGTATCCTTAATTCCCTAGGAAATCTTATCACAAAAATTCTTCATATGGCTAGATTGGCCACAATGATGACCAGTTTCAGGAACCTCTATATAAAAAGGGGTGGTCTAAACACACCTCACACACTATTAAAAGATAACACGTTTCTTCACTATAGAATCCACTGAAACTGGTCTAGTAGAAAAATGATCACTCCTTCACATTATTTTCATACAAAAAGATGCACTATGGCTTCTTAGTGCACTAACTTTAGCTCCACCCAAGCCTATTCTCCTATGTATGTTTTCATCATCTAGTGTTTATTTATGCACTCCCTCCATGAAGTGTGGAAGGTGAAGGACCCTGGGACACCCTGATAGGGGAGGGGTGAATCATGGTGTCAACTTTTTCTTTTTAAAGATTTGGATATTGTTCCCATGTTGGTAGGAACTAGTTAAACATGTATGATGGATATGATCAGCAATGAAACGTTTACATGCAAAGATATTACACAATAATTTTTACTTGGTTCACCACTAAGGGCTACGTCCAAGGAGCATATGCCAAAAAGTTTCTGGTCATACCAAATTCAACTATACTTCACTAGTTTTGGATTATAATGGTTCGGGCACAGTCCCTCTGTACAAGGATCACTGCCTTTACAAAAGGTTTAGGGATAACTCACTGCTTCCCTCAGGTCACTCACATTGACTCCCCCTGGCTCACTGCCTTTAGTAAAGTCCCAATCAGTTTATTGATGTGACTGTCTCTTCAATAGATTTTCATTGAAGTCTTTGTCTCCTGTTCAGTATGAGACAATGATTGCATCAGAGTACCGAGTTTATGCTCTTTTGTATTCAATCTTCTTCTTTAGTGCAATAACTGAATGCACTAAATATTCTTCTTCCCTTCCTTTGATACCCAATACTGACACCTGAGTGTATTGATATATTCCCCTCTTTCTGTGCAGATCTGAGATGAGTTGTACGAACCGTTATTCTTCTCTTCGCAAAGCACAACAAGGGTGTTAAACACCAATCATGTGTCTGCGGTACCACTTCTCTTCATAAACCCAAATTGTTCACTGTTCTTTCATCTTCGCAAATGAATACATCACTTGTTGCACTGAAGGTATCAATAAATCTTCCAGTTTTCTTGTAGCTCCAAAAGAACGGGCGTACTCCAATAGCACCTAGCTCTCTTCTCCATGCTCGGTGCGCAAGTCACAATACGGTGCGCAAGTCTTCGGCACGCAAGTCCAAACGGGTGTGCAAGTATCACAAAACCACCTGCACGACTCCTACCCCTTCAACTTAATACCTACGCGACTCCCTTCCTTTCTCTCCCAAACAGCCTTGGGAGCGTGACCAAAAACCAGCGCACAACTTCTAATTGCGCGACCACACACCACTTGCACGACCATCACACCTACGCGAAGAGAGTTCTGATTTTCTTCTAAGTGTTGAGCTCATACAGAATAAGGAGGGGTCAACTTGTATTTATAGGAATTTTAACAGTCTGTGTGACGACGTGAAAGTCTCCCCTCAGCGCACAAGTCTCAGTGAGCAAGTCCAACTACCCAAGCCTCTGTTGCGCAACTCACTTACACGATCACACCAATACTTGCGCAACCTTCATTCCCTTGCCATATTTTTATGTTCTGATCTTGAAAAACATATGGCACACAAGTATCCAATCTTCTTTGGGACCGAAACACATGTATCTTCTTGGTGCGTAGGTCACTTGCACGACCCACTCAATACTTGCGCGACCCTTATCCCTTTTCTATTTTTCCATGTTCTTATCTTGAAAAACACTAGGCACGCAAGTTCCCTCTCCTTTAAGTACACGGCGCGCAAGTCTCTTTTCCAAAATCACTTTTCTTCACTTGTCGATTTTCAGGCCAAAAAATTTGGCAAACAATGTAAAATGGTGCCACCTTGTATCTGATCTTTTTGTTCCACCACTAGATCATCCATTCCATTTGTCGACATTCTTGAATCAAGGATGAATCATTAACCAAAACTCTTGAACATGACATTCCATCATGAAAACCCCATTGTCAACAGATTTGTATGTCACTGTTTGCTTTGTCAACAAGAACAATCACCTAAATCCTTCTTCAATAAATCTTCTTCTTTCATCACAAACACCACTACGTGATATATATATCCTTTGATAAATCAGATTTAGCATCATCATATCTTGATACAATGTGAATTGAATGTCCATCTCAGAATTCCAATTCTTTGCACATATTCTACTTCCTCAACCATCATTCACTACTTCATGCAGATCATATGATTCTATTCTTCAAGAAGTCTCTTGCATGGTTCCTGTGCAATCATGGAGAATGGCATAGTCTTCATTAAATCCCCATTCTTCTTTAATCATCCTCAGATGGATTATACCTCACTGTTCTTCACTGTTTTAAACATTGTGTCACCTTTGACACAAGTTCTTTGAACTTATGATCAGTACAACAATCATTTGAATTACCATTCCTCCATTTCATTGGAGTACTTCTTGATCTCTTCATTTTGATCTTCATTGATAACTATTGGCAAAAAAATACAACCTTATACCCAAAGTGGTCTCAACAATCTCCCCTTTTTATTTTGTTGTCAATACCTTACATATCTTCTAAAATTAAATCTTTAATGTCAAAATGAGAATCCTCTCTTCAATCAAATTTTATTTTCAAACTTTCTTTTCACATTCTTGACCCCTTATTGACAAGAAATAAAAAGCTCATGTTAGGGAGGGTATCAATATATACTTAATAAATGTTCATTAATCATTTCACTCTAAGTCTACTTGAGTAATGCTCGATGTAGAAAACAAGAGGATTTGATTTAGACAACAAGGTTGTCCATTATTCATAGATCATGATACCACATGAGATTAGAACAAATTTTTATTGTCTTAAAGGGTTTACCACTTTCATTTTAGGCAAAAGAGATCAAATGTGATATGGAATAATCAACATGAAACTCTTGCAATCACATCAGCAAACATATCAAAAACATTCAAGTACAATTGGTAGGATAAGTGGCCTTGGGTAACTTCCATTCTTTTTATGTAACTGATCCATTCAGTTACTCCCCCTTTGTAGAATGGTATTCTTTCTGAGTAACCAAGGTTGAGAGATTGAGAAATGACATACCTTCTCCAATGACATGTTATTCAAGAAATTAATTGAGTAATTTGTATTTAATACCAACCGGAGTTGATACTGATTGAAACAATGATGTTGGAAGATTCTTCATTTTCTTATGCCTCTCAAGGGAAACAATCCTCATCATCTTCATCAACAGTGATCCTTAATCATCATAATATTTGAATTTCAATTGAATAATCTTCCAAGAATGGAAATTTTTTCAGCTTAGCTATCAATAGTTGACAACATTCCCTACTTCTTAGGTTCTCCCCCTGAGAGCATGCTTCAACTTCAATTCCCTACATTATTAGCACAAATACAACACACAAATAATTAAGGGAAAAAAGTGGTTCCTCCTTGCTTCATCAACATGAGCTATATGGTTGAGGTTCTTTTATCAACTAAGTTCCTCTGTTCACTCCAGTCTTCATGTTTGCACATTCGAACATATGTTCTGATATGTGTTGATGTGGCATGGTTCCCTTCACATTTTCTTCTTCTTTATGTCGAGAAATGTTTTTCTTAATATCCATAATATATGATACATTCTTTCTCCTCTTAAGTACTACTTCTTGCTCTGGTATCAAGGTTAGACAAAATTTTGCAATGTGACAAGATTTCTTTCATCTCTCACACAAAACATATTTGACACGTGTGTTTCTATTGGTTTTCAATCTCTCATGAACTCTGTCTTCATAACGTCAAAGTTTCTCATTTCCTTTACCACTAGACCTGGCTTGTTCATTTTCAAGTTTCCTCATTCTTTCCAAATCTTCTGGCCAGATGACCATTATGTCATTTAGAACTGTTGCAACTGGTTTGGATCTTCCACATTGGTTCATCTGAGTTTCATCCCACTTAGCTTTTCTTTTGTATGAATGACCCTTCAATTTCATGGATCTAAAATCCTGGGTATTCTCAGCTTCCCTACTTGATATCTTCTTGGGGAAATGTGTGTTCACACTATTCTTCTGATTTCTTCCCAAGGTACTTGATTCATACTTAGTCGGCATCAGAGGTCTTCTTTTCTTATCAACAGTAAAATCATGTTGAGATGGGCATGTACCTACCTTGTGATCACTTCCATTGCATTCATCACAGAAGTTATCAAGTATTCCAAATCCGTTTGCTATAAACAGATTATTCTAGATCTGCATATATTTCTTCTTCTTCTCTGGATTTATTCCCTTTGATATAAGCTTTCTTTGTGCTTTTCCATTAAAGGTATTTTACCAACAATCCAATGCACAGTGCCCAAATATGTTGCAACACCAACATTGACCCACAAATCTATTCTTATTTATATCTTCTATATGAGGTTTTTGGGCCTTCTTCTTAATTGTTTGTGCTCTATTTGAGGAATTATCTTCCTCCTTTTTCTTCCCATCCACCCCATCCATGGTGGTAGGTTTCTTCTCCTCACCTTTCCTCATCCATACTTGTTTAGAATTTTTCTTCCATCCTGCACTGATTGTGGGAAAATATTTACAAACATGAGTAAAAGATGGTTTGGATGATACCTTCACTCTCTCAGCTGCTTTTTATAGATCAATGAGTGATTTCATGATCTTTTTATCACATGTTGGAGGTCTTTTGGCATTAGTATCCTTCAGTGTGCATTGAGTACTAGCAGCAACTGATTCTGTTTCATTCTTTTGTGAAGTCTCAACATGTGTCTTCTCAATATTTTTCAATTGAGTTTCCAATGATTGACTTTCAATATTGAGGATGATCTTCTGATCTTAAATAGTGATCATCTTCTCTTCACAAGTCTTATTCATTCTTTCAACCTCATCTTCGTGCATCTTAAATTTGTTTTGTAACAAAGAGTCAAGTTCCTTGAATCTCTTGGAAGTTTCCTCCAAACAAAAACTCTAGACTTCAGTGCACTTCTTCAGCTCAACTTCAAGAACATGGATCTTTTCTTTTAGAGTCTTAGTGACTACCTATTTTTCTTCAAAGGCTTTAATCTGTTGGTGAGCTTTAAGCATTCGAGAATTTTTCCTTCCAAGCCCTTTTCAAAATTTTCAGCTTCACTTTCCAATCAATTGATCTCATGCTGCATGCAATGGAATATTCTAAAAATTGCAGCAACTCTTTCTTCAGGAATATCACACAGATAGATTATTAACTTCTCATGATCACTTGCGATAGAAGTGTCTTCCATTCCTGTGGTAGAATCATGAGTCACATGCTCGATAATTTCTAAGCCTGATATTTCTTCATTATTAGAAGGGCATGGAGAACCAGATACTGCATCTTCTATGGATATTAGGGACTTCTTTAACTGCTTCTTCTCTTTCTTTTTCTTATTTTTCATTGTATTTCCAGATTTAGGCTTCTGCTCCGAAATGATTGAGTCATTATCAAGACTGCTCTTCATTGTTGAATTTAGGAGAGAAACTCAAATCCTCTTCTAAATAGAATTACAGTAGTATCCATCATACTTGATCCTTTCCCTCTGATACCACTTGAAGGACCCTAGGAAACCCTGAGAGGGGAGGGGTGAATCAGCGCGTCAAATTTTTCTTTTTAAAGTTTTGGATCTTGTTCCCACATTGGTAGGAACTAGTTAAACATGTATGATGGATATGATCAGCAATAAAACATTTACATGCAAAGAGATGACAGAACAATTTTTACTTGGTCCACCACTAAGGTCTACGTCTAAGGAGTATAAGCCAAAAACTTTTCGGTCATACCAAATTCCACTATACTTCACTGCTTGTGGATTACAAAGGTTTGTGCACAGTCCCTCTGTCCCAGGCTCACTACCTTTACAAAAGGTTCAGGGATAGCTCACTGCTTCCTTCGGGTCACTTCCGTTGACTCCCCCTGGCTCACTACCTTTGGTAAAGTCCCAATCAATTTATATACGTGAAGGCCTCTTCAATAAATTTGCATTTAAGTCTTTGCCTCCTGTTCAGAATGACGAAATGCTTGCATCAGAGTACTGAGTTGATGCTATTTTGTATTCAATATTCTTCTTTAGTGGAATAAACGAATGCACTAAATCTTCTTCTTCTCTTCCTTTGATACCCAATTCTGAAACCTGAGTGTATTGATATATTCCCCTCTTTCTATTAATATCTGAGTTGAGTTGAAAAAACTATTCCACTTCTCTTCACAAAGCACAATGAGGGTGTTAAACACCATTCATGTGTCTGCAGTACCACTTCGCTTCATAAAACCAAATTGTTCACTATTCTTTCATCTTCACAAATGAATGCATCACCTGTTGCACTGAAGGTATCAAGCAATATTCCAGTTTTCGTGTAGCTCCAAATGAACAGGTGTACTCCAACATCACCTGGCTCTCTTCTCCAAGCCCGGCGCGCAAGTCACAATACGGCATGCAATTCTTCGGTGCCGAAGTCCAAACGGGAACGCAATATCACAAACCACCAACGCGACTCCTACTCCTTCAACTTCAAACCTATGCGACTCACTTCCTTTCTCTCCCAAATGGCCTTGGGTGCGCAACCAACAACCAGTTCCCAACTTCTACTTGTGTGACCACACACCACTTGCGTGACCAACACACCTGCGTGATAAGAGCTCTGATTTTCTTCTAAGTGTTGAGCTCGTATAGAATGAGGAGTGGTCGACCTGTATTTATAGGCATTTTGACAGTCTGCACGATGACGCGCAAGTCTCCCCTCGGCACTCAAGTCTCAGCACATATGTCCAACTGCCCAAGCCTCTGTCGCGTAACTCACTTGTGCGATCACACCAATACTTGCGTGACCTTCTTGACTTTTCTATATTTTAATGTTCTGATCTTCAAAAATATATGGCGTGCAAGTATTCAATATTCATAAGGACCAGCGCGCAAGTCCCTTCTCGGTGTGTAGGTCACTTGCGCAACCCACTCAATACTTGCGCGACCCTCATCCCTTTCCATTTTTCCATTTTCTGATCTTGAAAAACACTAGGCGCGCACATTCACTCTCCTTTAAGTACACGGCGCAGAAATCTCTTTGCAAAAATCATTTTTCTCTATTTGTCGATTTTCAGGCCCAGAAATTTGGCAAACAATGGAAAATGGCACCACCGTGTATCTGCTCTTTTTGTTCCGCCTCTAGATCATCCATTCCTTTTGTTGACATTCATGAATCAAGGATGAATCATTAACCACATCTCTTGAACTTAACATGCCATCATGAAAACCCCTTTTTCAACAGATTTGTATGTCATTGTTTTCTTTATCAACAAGCACAATCACGTCAATCCTTATTAAAAAACTCTTCTTCTTTCATCAAAAACACCACTAAATGATATATATATCCTTTGATAAATCAGCTTTAGCATCATCATATCTTGACACAATGTGAAGTGCATGGCCATCTCAGAATTCTAATTCTTTTCACATTCTCTACTTCCTCAACCATCATTCACTACTACATGAAGATCATATGATTCTATTCTTCAAGAAGTATCTTGCATGGTTCCCGTGAAATCATGGAGAATGTCATGGTCTTCATCAAATCCCCATTCTTATTTAATCATCCGCAGATAGATTATACCTCACCATTCTTCATTGTTGAAAACAATGTGTCACCTTTGACACAAGTTCTTTGAACTTCTGATCAATACAAGAATCATCTAAATTTCCATTCCTCCATTTCATTGGAGTACTTCTTGTTCTACTTCATTTTGATCTTCATTGAAAAATATTGACAAAAAATACAAATTTATATATAACATCCCGCCTTTTTATAACATAGACTTTCATTACATTACACAAAACTGAGGATCTTTAAGGTTTAGTGTCTTGGAAACGAGGAACATAATACATGAAAAAAACATAAAAAATTCCTCTTAATCACTTGAAAGGCTTCTCCTTATGTTCATCCTATGTTCATTACTTCATCTCATAATTTGGGGACATAAATCAAAAGAGAGGGTGAGAAGAAGGCCCAGTAATGGAAACAAGAGAAACATTTCACATGTGAACTTGAGATAATTCAATAAGGACATGAAAAGAACTTTAAGGCATGAGAAAGAAATCATGAGGCATTTCATAATAAAAATAACATTTTCCATAACATGAAGATGTGGCTACATCATTTAACATAGACAATCATGAACATATCACCAAGGTCCATCCCCAAGGTGTCATTTGAAAATTACCACGGTTATTCACCAAGGTATCGTGAAAATTGTAATCTCTAGTGGTTACATCATTACCCAATGCATTGGAGCGCTATCAGGGCGCACCCTTAAATTTGCCTTTATTATCATGTGAGCCACATATATCATCATAAAACATTTCATAAATAACCCACATAGAATAAAATAAATGGGTTTCATTTCATAATCATAACGTTTTAAAAACTGCCTTAAAGACATGATCTTTACGGCACATTAAACCCACGGAAGGGAAAGCGGGTCTCATGTATGTAAATCCAAGAATTTAAAATGTAAAATTTTGATATATATGTGAATACCCTTTTAGAAATATGAGCTTTGAGTATTCACTTTATAACATAAAATAATTTTGAGAAAAGAGAGAGGTATTTGGAGATGAAAATTCTGCAGCATAACGGCTATGTTACAAGGTTTTAGAAAACATTGAAAAGAGAGGGGACATGGGTCACCCACTCATAAATGATCCATAAAACAGTAAGGGAACATAATTAGAAGGATATATGGACATGGTAAAGAAATTTTAAGGACATACCATTTGAAATGAAAAACATGGAAGGAAGACAAAAATTAGATTTCTCTTATGAAAATTCAGTACCCTAACGACGTCACTTAAACTTCAACAAAAAAGAATTGACAAGATCAAATAGGCTCTCTCATAATATGATAATAAGAGATCAGTATGATAGATATAGAGATCATACCCCAACATAATAAAAAGGAACTTGAAATACTTGCCATGAAAATCGAACTTGAAAAATGAGAAGGGTGAAAGAATCCCTTAAAGATTCGGCAGCCTAACAGCGTCACTAAAACTTCAACAAAATTGAATTGACAAGGTCAAATAGGGTCTCTCATCATATGAACATAAGAGTCCAGTATGATAGATATAGAGATCATACCCCAACATAATAAAAAGGAACTTGAAAGAATTGACATGAAAGTAGAACTTCAAAATGAGAATGTTGAAGAACCACTTAAAAATTCGGCAGCCTAACGGCGCCACTTAAAACGTCAAAATACTGTATTGAAGAGATCAAATGGGGTCTCTAATCATATGATAATAAAATATCAGTATGATAAATTTAGAGGTCATACCCCAACATAATAAAAATTAACTTGAAAGACTTGACATGAAAGTAGAACTTTGAAAAAGAGAAGGGTGAAAGAATCCCTTAAAAATTCGGCAGCCTAATGGCGCCACTTAAAACTTCATAAAACGAAATAATGAGAGTAAGAGGGGCTCTATCATTATATGAAAATAAAAAGGGCAGTAAGAGGAGTATAAAAGAACATCCTCCAACATAATAACATGGAGCATAAAAGGAATGACATAAAAGATATCACTTGAAAAGAAAGAGAGGGGTCGGATCCCTTACCTTAAAATGTAACTCTTAAACCTCAATGGTTGGGACCTTGAGGGCTTGGGTGCACCTTGGGAGGACTCCTTGGGAGGTAATGAGACCAGAACTTCGTTGGGGAAGAGTGGGGAGTCGTATGGATGAGGGGAGGGCTTGGTATTTATAGGGAAAGTGAGGGGACAATGCATTAATGGCCAAGGGACACCTCACATGTGCTTTTCTCAAACCCATGTGCTCTCCCTTGGAATTTACCATAGAGTTAGGCCACATGGGGCCCTCAAAACAATAATTAATCACCCTTGGCCGGCCAACCCTTATAATATCTCATGAAATCACTATGACACAGTTATGATGTCATTAAACATACCGAAACCCTAAAACTGTATTTTTACTATTCACTAAAAATTCAACTTTCTCAGAAAAATCCCAAAGTTTCACACTAACCAAATATCAATGCTCTGATTTCAAAAATGAACTCCACTTTATAAAAATAATTTTCTAAATATTTTTAATTTTATTTTTAAATAAATACACTATTCACCGAAAATTTATTTTTTTCAGAAAAAAAACCCAAAAATTACCATAGCATAATATCGGTGCTCTGAGTTCAAAAATGAAATCCATTTTATAAAAATATTTTTCTAAATATTTTTAATTTAAATTTTAATTAAAAAAACACTATTCACCCGAAAAAACTAATACTTGAATAATAATTTATAAAACCGTTATTTAACCATTTTATTGAATCAAATTACTTAATCAAGGTGCCTAGATTATTTTAAAACTTTCTTTAAGTGAGATTACTAATCCATTTGGTCATATTACTAATCCTAATCATAAAATCACTATTCATAATTTACTATTCATCAAAAATCAAGTTGATCTTATTAGACTCCAAATTTTGTACTGAACATAATTGTAGAAGACCATTTTTTGAAAATCATTACACATTTTTAATTATTTAAGGTTTACATAAACATTTTTTAAAATATCCTTTTTCTAAAATTCATCAAAAATATGTATACTATATTTATCCGGTCATTTGAAAATTCATAAACATCATCATAAGAAGAAATCCCAATTTTTATTTAAAATAAAAGATTACACAAGGCAATCACGGTCTCCTTACATAGCCACTTATCACACCAGCATAGGACCTAAGTGTAAGGTGTGCTAAGGTGAGAGAATCTGAGGGAGGCACGGTCAACATCGCACGAGTCGTAATTTATATTAGGTTGAACTTCTCGCGAAGGCGATCCCGTTCTAGCTTCACACGATGAAGTTCAACTTGGGTTTGGTCCAGAGCAAAGCCTAGTGGTGCTACCTCCTTCCCAAGTTCTGTTAGATGGGCTTCGATTGGTCCAAGACTACTGGGTGAGGCCATCGAATCTTCTTTCAATATTAATTAACCAAGATTGCTTGTATTTAGAGATAGTAATCAAAACATTTAGCTTCAAGTGGTCATATTGACCAATGGTCAAATAATAGTCAAAACCCAACAGTCTCATTTTAATTATACTCATGTTATCAAACAAAACATAAAATAACACATGAGATTAGGAAACAAGATTTATTCAAAATTTCAGGTCGTTACAATCTTCCCCCCTTAAGAAATTGTGTCCTCGCAATTTTAAAAAATTGGGTTTTGAAATATTATTGAAAGTCCCACATCGGAAAAAGAGTCGGTGATGCCATTACTTTAAAATAAAGAAAAGGGAGTACAAAGGCCACCCGAGTTTACTCATACTGGGATTCCATGTAGGAAACATGGACATGGAGGAGAAAACAAAGGGTCACGTCCTAAAGTAGAGTGATAGAAAACATGATTAGGAGGAAGTTTACCACCAGAAAATACAAACATTATTATGTGTGCAAGCGGTCTTTGATTACCTAGTAGGAAACGTAAACCAACCACGTTTTTGTTTTACGTTCCTTTTCATAACTTTGAGGAATTCATTTACAACATAGAACAAAAACATAAGGAAATATATCTACCTTCATGTAGAGTTTCATCCTTTAATAAGTTTCTACCCAAAACTAATCTTTTCTCCAAACTATGAGCATTCGAAACTACTTGGTCTCATCAAAACAGAAGAATCATCTTCTAGAGAATCACATAATCCACAAAAGATTAACTATCTATTTCTTTTATCATTAAACATTATCCAAAAAACCGAAAGGGTAAGGTAAAACAACTCTTCAAAAGAAAGAATCCCATAGGAATGGAAACTACTTTTAAATCTTCAAGGTTCCATGGTACTACCCAAAGTTCATCATAGACCACTCCATAAATAATGGTCCTTAAAATTCCTCAAAATAAACTAAACTATGATTGAAACCCAAATACAAGAAGAATTTGATAACATAGTCTTCCAAAATAAACTTCATTGTTCATCTCCAAACAACATCAACCTCTCCTAACATCTTATAACAAAATTAGCTAACATAAACATATTTTACCCAAGATAGGTTAATCATTCCCATAAGTAACCTAAATTACTATAAGTCCACCTTAAATTAATCAATTCTTCAAAATATAAGTCATCCTTACTCCTCAATGAAAATACTGTAGTAATCTATTTACCTAGATCATATAGGGTCCCCAAAATAGTGAACATCTTCCAAAATAATAATCATCCTTTAATCCAGAAATCATCGCATTTCCTATCACATTGGTTTTTGGGACATTTTCTTCCATTTCTAACCATTAACTAAGAAAAGAAAATATAATTAGAGGCTTAAATACTTAACCAATATTCATGAAAAGGAAATTAAAGCATATAAGGATAACTTTTAGAAGAAAAGTATACCCTAACATGTGATCCCCTAGGTTCCCATCTCGGTTATCCATGATCATATATTCTTATGTGAATCTTTATTTTGTTTTATCCTTGTTCCTTAAATAATGGTTCATACTAAGATAATGAATTTACCAAAGCATATCCCCAGGGAGTGTCGTAACCAAGAGTGCAGCAAGGCCCATTGTCGTGTACCAGTTCCCGTTCGAGTCTAGCTCGAAGCGGGGTTTTCGGGTTTTACCCCTATTTACATCTGTGCCAGAGCCACCTCTACCTGCTCGTATCTAGACAGGGATGTATTTGCTTGGCAACCCATTACCCAATACTCACCAAAATACCAGGGAGATTTCCTATATATAAACTTTTCTATAGGATTATTCCTAAATTTTTCATATCCTAATTTCCACAAATAACTAAACCATCCTTTGATACCAACTATAACATCCCGCCTTTTTATAACAAAAAATTTCATTACATTACACAAAACTGAGGATCTTTAAGGTTTAGTGTCTTGGAAACGAGGAACGTAATACATGAAAACAACATAAAACATTCCTCTTAAACACATGAAAGACTTCTCCTTATGTTCATCCTATGTTCATTACTGCATCTCATAACCTGGGGACATACATCAAAAGAAAGGGTGAGAAGAAGGCCCAGTAATGGAAACAAGAGAAACATTTTACATGTGAACTTGAGATACTTCAATAAGGACATGAAAAGAACTTTAAGGAATGAGAAAGAAATCATGAGGCATTTCATAATAGAAATAACATTTTCCATAACTTGAAGATGTGGCTACATCATTTAACATAGAAAATCATGAACATATCACCAAGGTCCATCCCCAAGGTGTCATTTGAAAATTACCAAGGTTATTCACCAAGGTATCGTGAAAATTGTAATCTCTAGTGGTTACATCATTACCCAATGCATTGAAGCGCTATCAGGGTGAACCCTTAAATTTGCCTTTATTATCATGTGATCCAAATATATCATCATAAAAAATTTCATAAATAACCCACATAGCAGAAAATAAATGGGTTTCATTTCATAATCATAACATTTTAAAAATTGCCTTAAAGACATGATCTTTACGGCACTTTAAACCCACGGAAGGGAAAGCGGGTCTCATGTATGTAAATCACAGAATTTAAAATGGAACATTTTGATATATATGTGAATACCCTTGTAGAAATAAGATCTTTGAGTATTCACTTTATAACATAAAATAATTTTGAGAAAAGAGAGAGGTATTTTGAGACGAAAATTCTACAGCATAACGGCTATGTTACAAGGTTTTAGAAATCATTGAAAAGAGAGGGGACATGGGTCACCCACTCATAAATGATCCATAAAACAGTAAGGTAACAGAATAAGAAGGATATATGGACATGGTAATGAAATTTTAAGGACATACCATTTGAAATGAAAAACATGGAAGGAAGACAAAAATTAGATTTCACTTATGAAAATTCGGTAGCCTAACGACGTCACTTAAACTTCAATAAAAAAGAATTGACAAGATCAAATAGGGTATCTCATCATATGATCATAAGAGATCAGTATGAAAGATATAGAGATCATACCCCAACATAAAAAAAGGAACTTGAAATACTTGACATGAAAATCGAACTTGAAAAATGACAAGGGTGAAAGAATCCCTTAAAGATTTGGCAGCCTAACGGCGTCACATAAACTTCATCAAAATTGAATTGGCAAGGTCAAATAGGGTCTCTCATCATATGAACATAAGAGTCCTGTATGATAGATATAGATATCATATCCCAACATAATAGAAAGGAACATGAAAGAATTGACATGAAAGTAGAACTTCAAAATGAGAATGGTGAAAAACCACTTAAAAATTCGGCAGCCTAACGGCGCCACTTAAAACATCAAAATACTGTATTGAAGAGATCAAATGGGTTATCTCATAATATGATCATAAAATATCAGTATGATAAATTTAGAGATCATACCCCAATATAATAAAAAGGAACTTGAAATACTTGACATGAAAGTAGAACTTTGAAAAAGAGAAGGGTGAAAGAATCCCTTAAAAATTCGGTAGCCTAACGGCGCCACTTAAAACATAATAAAATGAAATAATGAGAGTAAGAGGGGATCTCTCATTATATGAACATAAAAAGGGCAGTAGGAGGAGTATAAAAGAACATCCTCCAACATAAGAACATGGAGCATAAAAGGAATGAAATAAAAGATATCACTTGAAAAGAAAAAGAGGGGTCGGATCCCTTACCTTAAAATGTAACTCTTAAACCTCAAAGGTTGGGACCTTGAGGGCTTGGGGCACCTTGGGAGGACTCCTTGGGAGGTAATGAGACCCGAACTTCGTTGGGGAAGAGTGGGGAGTCGAATGGATGAGGGGAGGGCTTGGTATTTATAGGGAAAGTGAGGGGACAAGGCATTAATGGCCAAGGGACACCTCACATGTGCTTTTCTCAAACCCATGTGCTCTCCCTTGGAATTTACCATGGTGTTAGGCAACATGGGGCCCCCAAAACAATAATTCATCACCCTTGTCCGGAAAACCCTTAAAATATCTCATGAAATCACTATGACACAGTTATGATGTCGTTAAACATACTGAAACCCTAAAACTGTATTTTTACTATTCACTGAAAATTCAACTTTCTCAGAAAAATCCAAAAGTTTCACACTAACCAAATATCAATGCTCTGATTTCAAAAATGAACTCCATTTTATAAAAATAATTTTCTAAATATTTCTAATTTAATTTTTAAATAAATACACTATTCACCGAAAATTCATTTTTTTCAGAAAAAACCCCAAAAATTACCATTGCATAATATCGGTGCTCTGAGTTCAAAAATGAAATCCATTTTATAAAAATAATTTTCTAAATATTTTTAATTTAACTTTTAATTAAAAAAACACTATTCACCCGAAAAAACTAATACTTGAATAATAATTTATAAAACCGTTATTTAACCATTTTATTGAATCAAATTACTTAATCAAGGTGCCTAGATTATTTTAAAACTTTCTTTAAGTGAGATTACTAATCCATTTGGTCATATTACTAATCCTAATCATAAAATCACTATTCATAATTTACTATTCATCAAAAATCAAGTTGATCTTATTAGACTCCAAATTTTTTACTGAACATAATTGTAGAAGACCATTTTTTGAAAATCATTACACATTTTTAATTATTTAAGGTTTACATAAACATTTTTTAAAATATCCTTTTTCTAAAATTCATCAAAAATATGTATACTATATTTATCCGGTCATTTGAAAATTCATAAACATCATCATAAAAAGAAATCCCAATTTTTATTTAAAACAAAGGATTACACAAGGAAATCATGGTCTCCTTACATAGCCCCTTATCACACCAGCATAGGACCTAAGTGTAAGGTGTGCTAAGGTGAGAGAATCTGAGGGAGGCTCGACCAACATTTCACGAGTCGTAATTTCTATTAGTTTGAACTTCTCGCGAAGGCGATCCCGTTCTAGCTTCACACGATGAAGTTCAGCTTGAGTTTGGTCCAGAGCAAAGCCCAGTGGTGCTACCTCCTTCCCAAGTCCTGTTAGATGGGCTTCGATCGGTCCAAGACTACTGGGTGAGGCCATCAGAACTTCTTTCTATATTAAATAACCAAGATTGCTTGTATTTAGAGATAATAATCAAAACATTTAGTTTCCAGCGGTCATATTGACCAATGGTCAAATAATAGTCAAAACCCAACAGTCTCATTTTAATTATACTCATGTTATCAAATAAAACATAAAATAACACATGAGATTAGGAAACAAGATTTATTCAAAATTTCGGGCCGTTACATTATACACAAAATGGTCCCAACAGAAGGAACATAACAAAATTCATTCACTAAAAAATTACCCTCAACCCCATCTTGAACCTCTAAGCCTTCATGTAATCATCGTTTAGAAAATCCTGTGCCAGATGCACCAACTTAGTAAAGTGGCTGGAGTACTATAGAATGGTATTCTCCACCTACTCCAATTTCAGAATCTCATAGTTCTTTTCTGCATGTAATATATCATGATAAAACTAATGATTAATGGTCATCTTGAATGAGACCCAGGTAACACCTTCAAGTGACTTAACTTGCTTGACTGAGTCCCACCTTCTCCTTCCTTTTCCTTCAAGCATATATTTGGAAAAACAGACATGTGAGTCATAAGGGGTCGTCAAAAAGTTGAATATCCTCTCAGTCTATTAATTATACTCCTTTGACTCTTTTTTTTACTTTTCCCTCCATAGAGGATAGGTGGATTATTCTTGGTAAATTCCACACCACGGTACACTACATGTCCCAAGATCACTGTACCTACTGACCCAAGAGTCTAAATGATACACATCATTACTTCAACTTAAGAAAGGTATACTGGAAGATCATCAAATGGAACCTGCCTTGAAGCCTCCCCTCTTGTATTTGGACAATCTCTCCAAGGTAATAGTTTCTTTTAAACACAATAAAATTACCATTCAACCATGATAAAATTACAAAATATTTAACCTAAAATAAAAAAAAATAAAAAACCATGTTTTATATTAGTAATAATTGAAATAAGTTTTGAATTCTACCAAAAAAGGATAAAACATCCTGAAAATATTAGGTATATCTAAATAAAACACCATCATAGTTATTCAAAAAATGTTACACACACCAAGTCCGCAACTATTTTTGATAGTCTGAATTAAATAAACTTCCAATACAATTTATTCAAGTGATCCTAAATACTCAATACTGGACTTAGCTATGATTTTCCAACCACCAATGGAAACTCATATTCAGTAACGGGAGTGACCTATCCATGACCCTTTTTACCACTTACATTACAAATTATGATGATCCTAATCATGTATACCCAAGATAAAAGACCAAATCGGGTAGTGTTAACACACTTAGGGTTGAGTAAACTCTCTCATACCAAATTGTAGCAGACCGAATAGAACAATCACCAAAGCCATCCCATTACAAGGTGGGGTAAAATAGAGATAAAAAATCAAATCTTAAATATAATAAAAATAAGATATACAACAAGAGAAATATTTAGAAACAATCAAAATATACACTAAGCCAGACTAGTTAAAATAGAAAAACATGACAAGTCTGGACAAAAATCTTCCATGTGACCAAGCCTCACCCTAAACTATTCCAAAATGAAACAAACACGTAATGAGAAACATGTATTATAAAAAATTCACTTCCATTTAACTGTATCATGAAAATAAAGGTCTACAACCATCCATGGTTAGAATTAGGGTGTGAACAATAGAGCCTAGTAGGATACAAGCACAATATATTTAATAGTTCTAATAACAAGAATGAACATGTTACGTATATAAAGGAAATAATAATTTTACAAGAAGTTTTATAAAAAAACAATTTGAAATAACCTTTTCAAATAGTCCTTAAGTTTTTAACAAATTGCATAATATCCTTCCAATTATAGAAACAAAGTAGTTAACGATACTGAAAAGAAAATATATGTGTGAGCACACATCCATGAAGTAAAAAATCAACAAATAAACAACCATAAACAAAAATGCACCAACCATCCAGGATATAGCGTATGGGAAAATATTTACTAGATTAGCACAAGAAAAACAAGGTATAAAGATGGATATGAACTAACATCAAGGTATTCCATAGATTATTTACATACAAGACATTACCTCTAGGAGGTGTCTCCCACACTAATGATACCTAGGTATCTATATCAAGGTACCCAAATTTACCTTTATGGATTTTTTTTCTCAATATCTATTTTAAAAACAATTCTGATATTTTTAAAAAAACATTTTAGTGCCAATACAATCTCCTCAAAGGTTTGAAAGTCCATTTTCCATTCCAAATCAAGAAAACTCCATTTTCAATGAAAAACCAACATTAAAAAACTATCCCATGTCCCTTTCAATTTCAACACATGAAATTCTATATCAAATATCATGGAATCAATATGAACAATAAGAAATTAATTTTTTAGAACAATTGGATTGATCCACCAACCTCAAGAGTGTAGAAAACCTAACTACCATTGACAAAGGGGATTGAAAACCACATGATCTTCCCTTAGAATATAAGCACAACCAATTAATAGAAAAGGACTGATAAAAAACAATCCAATCAACAATACCTACAACGAATGGTGACAAAATCATCAATGAGAGAAAATATGATAAGAAACCTTACTCGGAGAGACGAAACACTTAACCCTACTAATTAATCTTTGAACGAATTGATCCGAATGAAAGGAATACACCCAAAATCACTTAAGGAAATACATATGGATGCGTGGAAGAGGCTTTAAAAACAAATGATTACTAAAACACCTGAATGACACCCTAAATACTAGAACAGATGGATTTACTTGGCATAAAATCTTTTTCAAGTCATGAATCCCATTCATATTGAGTTATGGTGAAAAATGATTTGAAATTTAATTGAAAACATTACTTTGATGTTTTCACAGTGTGTAACCCATACATGAAGTTTAAAAACTCACATTGTGAATTAAAATAATCGGAAAATTTTTGATAGTATTATACATCATGAATCCCTACTAGATGTCATGTAACTTCCCAACAATATATAAAAAAACACAGGGAAAAGCTAAAGATCCAAAAAAAAAATATGACTTCAATATTACCTGTATCATCTCAATCCATGATAAAAAATACTCCCTCAACAAAAAATGGAAACCAAAGAAAAAGATCATAACATACCAAAAATCAATTTAACAGGGTTTCAGGATTTTTTTAAGGAATATGATGATGAATCCTAAGTAATTATTTAAGAATATTGCTGGCTGATTTAAGTGTATATATATTGTAATTTAAGAATTATGAATCATGAAGTATATTTTTTCCATTAATTGTTATCAAAAATATATTTCATGGTGCTGATGACCTATACATGTGATTTAATGGAAAGGTTGTATTTTTTATTTAGGTAAGGTAACCCATAATTTGTTCCAGATGTTGGGATAATTGTGTTTATCTTAGATAATGTGATGATTTATTTGGATAATGTAAATTGGATAGTACAGATCACTATGGTACAGATTATTGATTTATTACAAAATTGGCCTTTTTTATCATGTATGAAGTTTATTTTTTTGGATTTAAGGAATATATCATATATTATTTCTATCTAGAAACCATGTATGTTTTCAATAACATTTTATGTAAATCATTTTTATTACCATGATTCAATAGAAAAAATTGTAAACATATTCAGATGTTTGGTATGTGGAAACCAAGAGCTAATTTATTATATATTTGGATCAATGTTAATCTGATTTAGGGATATTGTTTTTACTTTTTGTATTTTCATCATTTAGAAAGTATACAAGGTTAAAAATTTAGGTAACAATTTAAATTAAACTTCTGATGAGGTTTTAGATATTAATATATTAACTCTCCATAAGAAGATTTATGAATATTGGATAACCTATGCTATCATTTTATGTGTAATGATAATATAATATATATGGAATTAACTATCATTATATTTATTAATAACAGGATTTATTAGTACTTTATGAATTAAAAATTAGACATCATTTTTTGGAGTAAGAGATTAAGTAGAAATTGTGCTAGAAAAAACCAGAGGGCGAGATTGTGCATATGAAAAGGAATGAAATCAGGTATGTATGTTTCATTATGTTCTTAGATATTAAAATAATTACTTAATTATAGGAAAATATATTGAAAAATAATTATCATAATACCTTCTTTCTATTGAACTTTTGGTCTTATAAATCATCATTGGTTTATTGATTTTAGGCCCTTAACATTACATTAATCATTAACTTTATTATGATCAATGGCCTCAATCACTCTATAATTATTTATTCTTTCATTCATGGTCCAATATTCCGTACCATCTGTGTTCTCCTATGTGGAAACCTAATTAAGAGTAACTTTTGTTAATCGTTATGTTTTTTACTTTCACTTTTTAAAGCAATTTTCAGTATTCAATTTTATGAAGTGGGTTTCTATAAAAGGAACATTAATGTATAAAACCTAGGATAACCTAGATGAATTTTGTTGGTGGAATTCATTTTTAGGTGATAAAATGTAACATTTAGAGATTTTTTGAAATATTTTTTGAAATAATTTAATCTTTTCAATATTATGCCTTTCACACAACACTGAATATAGCATGTGTTATATAAAAACAATAAGTTTGGTTTGCACTTCATAAACCACCATATTAATATTTTAGTAAACCCAAAACATATATTATCATTCAATATAAACAACACTATGTTTTTATTGTGTCACAAACAATGTTGAGTTCCTTTGATAGCTCATGACACAACTACTAGTTTAAACAAAATACAATACACTATTAATAAAATGTTATTATTTTGGTCACATATCTATTAGAATGGTGGTTAAGAATATGATTTATTAAAATTTTAAAATATGATTTTCACATGTATATAAAATCAATCATTTGGCTGTCAATTAGTCAGAAATTAAACCAACAAAAATTCGAATATAAAGAAATTCATTTTCTACCGAAAATATATTTCTATGTACAAACACAATTTTATCCCAATAAATTAAACAAACCACATTGAATGGAAGTTTTTAATAAAACTTATATATTATATACTCAATTAATTTTTTTACACTCTTCCAATATATTTTACAGGTATAATATAAGAATAAATAAAATTATATGAATAAAAAAGATATATTTTTCTAAATGGAAATTTTTCTACCTTTTAATAGACAAACTATTTTAAATATATTTTTTGAAAATTTTATAATTTTTATTTTAAAAATTAAAATTTCTTTTGGAAATAATAATATGAAATTTTAATTTGGGTGAATTTTTGGTATTTTCTTGAGAAATTTCATTTTTTATTAACAGTGAAAACACTGAATTTTAATTGAAAACTTCTTTTCCATATAATTTATTTATATTGTAAAATTATAGATAATTTTTTTAAATGTATAATTAGTTCATTTATACTAGAATAAATCCAATTTATTTCATTTGAATCCATTTCACACAGAAATTGGATATAAAAAAATTTCAAATTTTTGAATATTTCACTTTAAAAACTCGTTTATGTTGTCCCATCCGGATGATTAATTTTAAATTAATTTCAACCAATTATATGATTATAATTTGGAAACATTTATTAAATATTTTTAGTCAATATAATTTATAATTTATATTTATTAACTATTATTTTGTTACAATAATATTAGTGAAAATAATTTAAATTAATTTTAGTGATTAAGGTAAAAATGAGCATAATTAATGACTAAACATAACATAAAATGTGTAAAAATTACCCTAAAATTATATAAAAAATAATTTATGGTAATAATTCAATAATTAAACCTCTAAATATATATATTGGTCCGTTTGGTACCCTTTTATTACAAGTAAAACATGGGGATCACACAATTATTTTCATAAATGCAAACAGTGTACTTTCCCCCACTTATAAAAAGCCACAATAGCTTCCCCTCTCTTTACACATCTCAAGAACTTTGGATCAGCCACAACCTACACATATATCATAAAAAATTACATCCATTTATCCTAAAAGGATAATTTGTTTCATAAATATATCCAAAAAATCCATTTTGTGAATTCCAAAAGTAGTTACCCAAAAAAGAGGTAAAATCTATCAACAAGCACTTTTGTTTTATTTTTTTCATCACCCCATAATTGTTCTTATTTCATCATTATAAAATAACCTATGTATCCTAAATATAATTTTATATTTTTATGTTAAATTTATTACATGTACTCACACATACATCCATCAAATGGGACACACAATCATCAATCATTTGTACGCTGGACTACCGCCTCGCAAACCAATTTTATTCGTTCATCCATTTCCACCTTTCATGGTTAGAGATAATGATGTAATTTATATTTTTATATAATATATATGATATATATGATATATATATTCTTATTTTGTTTTAATATAACACATAACTTCATGCTTTACATTTTATTGCAATACGATAACTTCGTTTGTGGAGTTTTGGACTACCGCCTCCTCAAAGCTATGTGATTCGTCTACACTTTACAATGAATGTGTTATGTATGGGTTTCGAAATATTATATGATATATATGAAATTATAATTATAATTTAATTATATATATACCCAAATATTTCACTTAACTTATTTCATTCAATACAACAAGAACACTAAAAAAGTGTTCATGCGTACATATGGCCTACCGTCTCCATGAACGGTGTATTTTATTTCATATTTCAATGTGTTATAGATTATTTTAAATAATTATATAATGAATATATATGATATATATATAATGATTAAAATTCATAAAATAATTAAATCAGGATCTAATCAATAGTATAATGAATAAAAATCCAAAACATATATGAAAAACAAAGCGAGTATTACCTGAAACGCAACATTAACATGGGATTGTTAATAAATAGGTAATATAAAGTCATAATAAATTCAAATATAATATTATATATATTAATATAGTTCTTTATAATATTTATAATAAAATAATATATATTATACTTGATTTTTAAATGTGGATAAGGAAAGTCAAGACTTAAGGTAAGGGTTTTTAGGTCTCACATTAATTTATGTGACATATATGTTATATTAAACACTTATTGTTATTTGGGGTATATTATTCACTATGAAATTTTATATAATTAATTAAATTTATTTTATGATACTAAAAGTTTAAATTTATTCTATTCATTCATGGGTATCATAGTTTAAGAGTTACTCAAGTTGTAAGGGGATTCCATTTCTAACTTTTATTTGTTTGAGACTTATGCCTTATTCCCCACTCGTTTATTTTCTGTAGTGTATAAAATAACCATGAATGTATTAAATTATTATTTACATTATATTTATGTATATATACATATCAATTTTATTATCTCTATTTCATGGGGGTTATGGTTCAAAAGTTAGTAAACCAGTAATGTAATTTTGTCTCAATTTGACTTGTTTTTGACACATTCCATGTTATGTACTAATATTATTCTAAGAGGTGTATATAATACCATTTTAAAGGTTATATCATGAATATCCTTATTTTACTGAAATTTTATTATTCATTTAATTTTATTCTTTCATGGGGATTTTGATTCAATTTAACCAATGTGGTAACTATTTATTGCTAATATCTCATCATTTATCAGAATAGTTTATGATTACGCTTAAGTTGATGAAATATTATGATCCATATCTCAATATATCTCAAAAAATTATTCTACTATAGTTATTAATGATAAATTCATGTATTGGTACAAATGTTTACCACTCGTTGCTACATAATATTATTAAGAAAATGTTTTTAAGAAAACCAAATATTTTGTATCTCTTCGGTCGAAAATCTTTTTTATACCAATATCATGTTTTATAAAAATGTCTTAAAATGTATTTAAAATATATTTAAAGATCATTTTAAATGAAAATGGATTTAAATTTTTAAATCTCCCTTTGTATTTTTTAAATATATTTTCAATGAAATGTATTTTAAAAATGTATCATATTAGTAAAAAGTGGTTTTCAAAGAAAGATTATCTTCCTTAAGAAATAATTAAATTGATCTTTCAAAATCATTCTCTATATTATATGAAATCCTTATATATATTTTTTGATTTCTTGGGGATATTATGCAAGTATAAAATTCTTATCTATTTTTATTGGTTTATGCTTATGATGGAAAGTTATTTATGAAACATGTTTGTCTTCTATGGGTTATACAATGATAAATATGTATTAAACCCTATTCCATTCACTGGTTATTCTAGGATGAAATGATTATGAAACCTATTTATTTTCAATAGTTTATGATATGAATAAATTATTATTGTACTAATTTCATTTCATTGTTTATGATATGATGTTTATGAAACCCATCTCTTTTTATGGGTCATGATATGATAAATGTTTTATTATTTTGTGGTACATGTATGTAATATTTAATTATGTGATAGTTCGTACCTACATCCACCTCAAATTAATTGGGTAAAGATTTATATATCATGATATAACAAAGTGAAACAAATTAATGAGCTTAATCTAGAATGGGAAATTGGTGTGTCCAGAACCATAATGGGAAACTGGTGTGTCCGGATTCACTATGGGAAATAAGTGAGTCTTGATTAACTATGGAAAAAAGGTGTTACCTGATCCAAAATGGGAAATATTTATTTTATAATCCATAATGGGTAACATTTTTGTCCTGATCCACAATGGAAAACATTTGTTTCTAGATCTAAAAAGAGATAAAGGTGTGTCCAGATCCACTATGTTTATAATTTTGGGAGTGAACCTTGACTACACTGATGTTATATGTGAACCTGATTACATGTTCTCAATGTTATGTTTGGACCATGTTTCATGTCTATAAGTTTATACGAGCGCATAATTTCATTTCCTTAACATATTGAATGAACTGGTTTCTACTTATACAAGTTCACAATGTTATAAGCTGATTTTTATACCATAAATATATATCATATCCCTATAATATGCTCACATAGTTCATGTTTTTTATTCTCTTATGGTTCATGTATTATGATCTACCAATATTTATTACATGACTCTGGATTATGATCTTTGATATACAGGGTATAATATTCTAATTCTATGATCATATTTTGATAACCTTTTTCTCAAGATTATGCTAACAAATCTCTTTTTTTTACCTTTAAGGATCTTCTAAGATCACCCTTTCCTGCATTTCCATTCCCCAGGATATGAAGACAAATTTTAAATAGGATTAGTGAAGGGGAAGATCTTCACGGGTGATATTAGAGACCATTCACCATTTAGAATATATTTTTGTCCATGTTTCCAAAGACACTAAACTGTTATAGTTATCATGAATGTATTTTTGGTATGTCTTGGATATTCATCTAAAATGATGTAAAGTCAATGTATTTAAATATTGGGTCTCTATCAAACCATAATGAATTGAATTTGGTAAAATGGATTCCCTATTTTGAATCAGTATAATTAATATTAATTAATAAGAAAAACTTAATATTTGGTACCAATGAAATTTAAAAACAATAAAAACATGTAAGTATGCTTAATGTTAAAATAGGTTTACTGGGTGGTTAAAGTAAAGAATTAGTGTAAAAATAATCTAAAAACTTGTCTAAATTATATTTTATATCACTATTTCGAATATATATACTCTAAAACGTTTTAATATTCCATTTTAGAGACTTCCTTGTAAATAAAGAAATAATATATGTTATTCTTTTATAAAAATCCACATGGGTTATCTCCCCAATTATAAAATGACACCATATATCCTCTACTCTCCACACAAGATAATTTAAGATATGAAAATACCTTCAAAAATCACTTCCATACATCCCTAACCATTTTATATAGTTCTTTTTTTATCAAGAAGACCATCTTAGGATGTCTTTAGGGATAATCCTAAAGAGGATGTCTGAGGAAGATGAATAGTTTCTAATCACATGTTTTCATTTTATTTAATATTATACAACCAAAAAATATTCTTTAATCATGATTATATCATAAAAAAATTATATCTAACGTATATATATTTTATTTTTTAACTGGAATTACCTGTATCCATCTCAACTTTTTTAAAATGGGAAACAAAACCATCCTTCCGGTGTATTGTGGACTATAGTCTCACAAACCAACGTAATTCATTATCATTACTATATCTCATGGGTAAATAAATACAATACCAAAAGTCTCATGAAAAATGAAACAATTTTCACTCAGAGATGACATCTTTAGTAAAAAATTATTTGTAAATGGATTAAAAAATATTATAAGTGTATAATTTATGATATTATAAGTAGGTAAATAATTTATTTATATATTTATAAAAATTAAATTGATTATATATGAGGTTTTATTCCTTTAGAAGTAATTTTAACTCTAGGTAATAGTTTTATGTTACAATCTCATTATTTATCAATATTATTTATGATTATGCTTTTGATGATGAAATTTCATGATCTAACTATCAATATTATTATTAATTTTATTCTCCTATAATTATTTATATATAATAAATTCATTCCATTTGTTTCCCTATCATTAACTACCCAATACATAGAAAAAATATTTTTAAGGAGAATCTACTTTATTTCCCTCTTTAGCCCAAAATCCTTTCTCTTACATGTGTATGATTTGTAATGATATTTTCAATATTTTTTTTTAATATTATAAAATTATTTTTAAATTAATTTTTAACCATAATGGAATTTACAAAAAAATATAGGGGAAATCCTTGTCATTTTTTTGAATGAGGTATATTTTACCAAAATTGTGAAAAGAATATCTATTTTAACTACAATTTCATGAAAATAATATTGTTTTGTCATGACCATTCAATTATTTAAATATTCAATTAAAGTTACCCATGATTATTTTCAAATATAATTTTTTATAATTTTTTGTTTAATATTTTGGATATTTTTAAATAAGTTAATTCAAAGTAAAAAAAGGTATTTTACTTACGAAATGATCCATGTGATCTTATGAAGTGCCCTGATTAGTGTGAATCACTATGAGGGGGAGGGGGTGAATAATTGATCCCTTTAAATCTTTTCAATAATTTATTCTTTTTAATTAAACCTCAATGGATGGTTAAAGCCTCGATCAACTCTTCTTGTGTCTCTCATCCTTACCTCAAATGATGTAATAATTGTAAAGGCACTGAACACAAGGATTTACAAGGTTCGGTTCAATGACCTACTCCTTGCTACATTGATTATTCTCCCGAACATAGATTATCCAATATAATAAAATTAGTAATTATAATGGTCGATACAAAGTGACACTATATCTCTCCTGAGTCCCATAAGAGGGTCTTTATACTTTATCCCATAGTGTTACCAGAGTCCCACTAGCCTACTTCAGAGTCCCATTGAAGACTTCTTCTCCTCCCTAAATCTCACAAGGGTCTTCTAGATCTTGAGTCACATGAGTGGCTTTCTTCTTTATGTTATTTATTGATTTACTATAGATGATATTCTTCTCTATCCACATTGGATTTCTGAATCCCACTTACCTGTGCATCTCTTCGAAAATCTTAAACAGTCTTTGGTAAGGTTTGTTAGCCTTGCTCAAAAATTAGGATCACTTCTCTAATCAGTCCTTAGTCTAAAAAATGCTCAGGAAATTATTTCTTCTTTTGATGAAGACCCAACCTCACTAATGTGTGTGAAAATGGTGCACTCAACCTCCTCAAGAATTATAGAATAATTCGGAACAATATCATCTCTTTATGCCTTCTTGGATTCTCAAATACTGTTAACTCAGATATAAGATCTTCTTTAATTTAGTCTAGCTTCAGTCTCAATTCAAATAAACTTCATGTATGGGTTGCATAGAATCCAAAATTCATGTATCGAATATCACAGTTAATTATGCTTCATGCATGAGTTGCATGGAATTTATTCTTCTTGTTTACACACGTGCATTCACAATCTTGATTCTTCCTTTTAAGTGTCTTCACGTGTGCATGTGCACGCACGCATGCATGCACAATCTCTTTCTTCTCTCTTGCTTGTGTGAAAACCCCATTTGGTATAAAATTTTGAGTACACACACTTTCTATTTATTTTTATCACTTAATATCACACACACTTCTTGTCTATTTTTCTTTGCACACACACACTTATTATTTAGTGTAGGTTCAATATAAGTGTGTGTTTATTCAAACCAGAATGGGTGTAGCCTCTTGGGTGTGTCATTCTTATTTCTTCCTCATTCTTAAAATGTGCATACAGACTATATTCTTCTGTTTTCATTGCATGTAAGTGGTTTCAATTCATTCATATGTATGCATGTGCATCATGCATTCCCTTCTTCCTCTTATGCACACACATGAAATCCTAGGTTCTTTTTCTTGTCTAAGGGCCTCAGGTTTGTTCTTATTCTCCAAGGGTAATGTATGTGTACACTACCCTTTACTTGTTCTCATGCAAATGGTGTGATCTTCTACAAACCTGAAGGTTTGTATCCTTTTTTTATTTTGCACACAAAAAAAACTGAAATCCTACAAACACAAACAATGTATATATCTATATGTAGTGAGAAGGATGTTGTTGTTCTTAATAAATCACAACAAGGGTGCATAACACCAGTTGTGTGTTTTCGGTTTCTTCTTCATGCACTAAACATGATAACATTTTTAAGGAACCCATCGCGTGTTCGAGAGTCTCTTCATGTAGAGGGTGTGGCTTCTTTCACGTAAAGGACATGAAAAACTTCTTTCCTGAACCAATGGGTTAGCTGTTCTTCTCTTCATGAACCACAAGTGGTGTGCGGTTCTCCTTTGCACAAGGTCTGCGTGGAACATTGCCTTTCATGAACAAGTGGGGTTCGCATTTTCTCTATTTCTTTGGAAAAAAATGAGCTCCTTTCTTTGAGAATGGAAGCATCATGTTTTCATCTCAGGATCCTCCTTTTATAGGCGAGGGTTACTCCTTCTTCCATATTCAAAATCCTCAAGATATGTCGTGGTGTTTACGATTTGAATGAATGAGAAATATGAACTTTTAAAATCATCAAACATAGGGTAATTGTAACACCGAGTCTCTTGGTTTACTTTCATTCAATCCAAGTCCTTCTTTCTTGGTGAGTATAATCTTCATGTGCATGCGTTTTTGAATGCATGAAAATCACCTTCTTTGTGAACATCGAATGACAGAACCTCAACATCCTTGCATTGTCTCGACCAAATGTGTTTCTTCGAGTTGATTCATGCATGAAAATATTAATGAGTTCACATGTTTATTTTTCTTCATATGATCCATAAAATCTTTGAATGAGCTCAAACAGTGGTTGGAGTGATGAGATCGGTGTCCAGGATCATCATTGGTTCGTGGGTGCATTAGGGGTGGCCGAATGTTGAAGATAACTCAGTGAAGGATATCAGAACACCACAGTTCAATCAGTAAGATGCGGGATGAGATGAGTGGTCCCAATTATATCACATACCATGAATTATATGCACAGTTGAGATCTCACACGTGATCATATGGATGACAGATATTTCATCCACATTTTTAAATCCTATCCCACATCGAAATAAAGACAGGGGACGTGGCTCATTTATAATACAATCCACTAAAGCCTCAACTCAGAATTCTCCTCCTCCATCCATAGTACTGCCATGTACCATGTTCACCCAACGGTCATGCTCATAGTTCCCACTATGCCTCCTCTGGGTGTGCTCATAGTTCCCACTATGCACTCGCCACACGGGTTCACCACTGTGTGTGCACCTGCGTGTTTATACATAGCCCGCGCACTTGTGCCTCATGTGGGGATGGCCTTGAGGGATTCCCTTAAGGGAAGTTGACCCTTGGGCCTCACATGTGCTTGAGGATGACGTCCTTGGCTAGCCTCCCAAGTTGGACCATATTTTTTATGTAAGGCCCTACTTGGTTAAAAACCAAGTGTACAAAGAGTGCATGTCCACCTTCTTCCTACATGGTTGGAAATGCACTTAGTAGATTCTATACTAATACATTCCCCCCTTCTTCTTTATCTTCAGACATAATCCTTCTTTTATTTTTGGAATAAAAAATCCAAGATCTTCAATATTCCTTTATTCCAATCATGGATGATGTGTGGATCATTTCTCCATTCCTCATGAATTAAAGCATAATTCATGGACTTCTTGTTGTGAGGGATGTGTTCTCCTTTAAAACATATCTTAAACGTTGATGAAGATCTCAAACAATCATATGATTTTATTCACAAACTTCAGCTAGTTAAAATTCATTGTATGGATCTTATTTCTCATTATGAAATTTTATATTTCATGTTCTTATTTATAATGGTTTACACATGTATCACATTGATACAAGTCTTTGGATGTTTGGATCATCTCAACAATCGTCAAAATTGTTTCCTCAATATTAATCCATAATCAAAGTGGGATCATCACTTAGTTAATTACCTCACCACTTCAATCATTGCAAAAACATTCGTCAACACCTTTGGATGCACATATCGACAATTGAATCCTTATAGATAATAAATGAAACACCATGCTCTACAATATCCCCTTTTTTATTTTTTTGTCAATATCACATAAGAACACTTTGAATGGGACAATATGTTTTCCAATAATTTATCCCCCTTATTGGGAACCAAATGAAATGGTTTAGTGGGGTCCTCATCAAAAACATGTTTTCCTACCTTTGAATAATACTTTCTTGAGTATTTCTAAGAGAGGGATGAGGTCACATGGTTCACTTAGCAGAGAGCCTTTAGTAAATCACCTCTAAGTATACTTGGGTAACTCGGTGTAGAAAACAAGAGAGATATGACCAAGGTATTCAATGTTTTCCATAAACAACCATACATGTGAAATCATGCTCAAAATGTTTCAATTATTAACCAAGGGGTGGAAAATAATAAGATTTATCCATGAAATGCTAAATCCTACACATACTTCACCAAACATGTTAATAAGTTCAAGTGAAAACATAAATATACCCCTTTCATCCCATCTTGTCATCAATGAAGCACTCCTTATTAATTGACATGATAAATACAATTAAGAACAATGGATGAAGGTGTGATTGGAATACCTCAAGTTTCAACTTATTGAGATGATATGAATTTCAATTTTATTCATGACATAGTCCTTGATATCATCTCCTTCATGTTTTCTCCCCCTCAAGGGGTGAAATCCCATTGATTAATCATGGTAGAAAATATCATCACATATTCTTCATGATATTTATGTTCATAGTCTTCCACTATGGAACATTTATAGTTATTATCAAATCATGAATAATTAGTCCACTTTTCTCATTTAAATTTCATATTAGGAATGAACTTCATCTTCAATTACCTACAGTGTAAGCACACATATACAAAAAAAATATAAGGGAATAAGATGAAACACTTTTGAGCTTCTTAATAGAAGCACTGGGGTTGAGGATTTTCTCTTAAACTAAGAACTCGTTTCCTTGCAGCTCTAATGTGTCTGGTACTATTCATGCTGATGTCTCCTCTCTATTTTGCTTTTTTATTTTGCATTGTAAGAATGTATTATTTACTTCCATTCACCTTCAGCTTGTGTGGATTATTTTTCTTCACTTCTGTTAGTAATTAAGTATCTATTACTTGTGCATGTTGTTAAATTTTCTCCATTTGGCTTGGTAAAATAGTTAAACATCTATTTTCATGATTTTCAAAATTCATGAACCTTCCACACAGTACTTGTGAGACACTTGGGTTGTCATTTTTTGATAGACTCTCACGAAATTAGAACTCTTATTTATATGGAATGATCTTTTTTCCTTTTCCCTATATTTAGCAAGTAATTCATTTTCATCTTTTTATAGTTATCTAGGAATTTTCAATTGATTAGGCCAGATTACTAAACACTCCTTCTTGGAATTTTTTGGCTTGGAGCTTCCAAATGGCTTCTTCAATACTTTAAAGTTACCTTTCTTAGAAAACTTATCAAAATTATCTTCAGGAAAGTCTTAAATCAATCCTATCTTCTTTTGGATTGATTCTCCTTTCAATTTGAGATTGATTCCATTAATTTCTATGGATTATTTGCAGTGATCCATGGTATGGACTTTATTTCCATATAAGAAGCATATTTTCTTTATTGAGATGAAATTCTTAGAATTTGTCTTGAACATCTTCTTGGGAATAATTTCATTCACTATTCTCTTGACATCATTGTATTGCATATTCCAAATGAAATACTTTTCAACTCCTTTTGCTTTCTCCTGCCTTTCTTATGGTCTATTCTTCTTATAAACATATTCCTAAGGCATGGTAGGAATAAACCAGCACTCATCATAATTGTGATCACTTCTGTTTTAATTAACATAGAATTTATCAAGATATTCAAATCTGTTATTGATGGACAGATTCTTCTTCATCTGTGTTTTCTTCCTTTTCATTACAGGATGCTTCATTTCATCACATCTACTTTCCATGAAAGTTGGCCTTTTATAATTTTCATATGCTGAAATATTATTATAGAAATCATTGGCATGATGCCCAAACATCCAGCAACACCAATAATATCCAATAAATCTCCTTCTTTTTCTTGTAGTATCAGTATGGCTAAATTCTGTGTTTTTTTGTTTCTAGAATTATCTTTATTTATTTGGAGAATACATTTGGGAGTTGTTATTCTTATCCATACTAGTATCCACCCTTGATGTTTTGATGGATGTATTAACATTTTTATCAATCCCCATCATCCCAACTTTTTTCTTTGAACTTGTACTTACAGATGTAACTGCATTATTAGAAACAAAAATAACTGGGTCATGGGATACCTTCTTCATGGAGTATGTTTGCATTGGATTAGATGATAATCTGATGTTCCTTTTGGAATCATATTCCTCAATGAAAACTTGAGTTGTATCATATCTTCTTTCAGCTATTTGGGATGTTACATCTTGGAGTGATTGCTGATTCATCAATTTCACCTCCATCTCTAAACACTTCACGTGAGGGAGTTCTTCTCTTCCTCAATTGATCTCAGCTTTCCTTCCCAATTCTTCTTCAGCTTTATCATTTTTTCTTTATGAATTTTTATAATTGTTTCAAAAATATTCCAAGCTCCTTTACCTTGTTAGTTTTGTCTTCCAATTGAGCAACTTTGACAGCCATAGAAACTTTGTGCAACTTTTCAAATGCATGGAAAGCTTCTACAAATATAATTTCAAAGAATTATTTCTCACAAATAATTCCCTGTAGTTCTTTAGTAACTTGATCATATCTTTCATTGAAAAGAGAAATTGTTTCTTACTTTTCCTTCAATTGTTTTGTGAGAGTGTTGGATATTCCAACCCTTTTAGTCATATCCTCTTCCATGGAATCAGCTTCTTCTTCCAGCTATAATTTTTAATCTTGAAGATTACTAATTATTGAAGAAATGTGTCTTGCCACTTTTCTAGGTACATTATTTAGATGATCTTTGAGTGCAGTCTAAAGATCACTAATTGATCTATCATCATCACAGCTTGATCATGATTCATCAGAAGATTCATAATAATAAAATAAATTATCACATGTTTTACCTTTCATATTACCTTTAGTAGAAGGTGTCCCCCCATTAGTAGTAAGATTATTATTCATATTCCTTTCATATTTATTATTTATGTTATTCTGAGTCTTGGATGATATCTCAATTGGAGGTGGTTCACTCATCTCCTCAAATCTGCACTTCATAAAGACTCCCTTGGATCTTTTAGTGGAAACCTTTCTCTGATACCAATTAAAGTGCCCAAATTAGTGTGAATCACTAAGAGGGGGAGGGGGGTGAATTAGTGATCCATTTAAATATTTTTAATAATTGATTATTTTCAATTAAACCTCTATGGCTGGTTAAATCCTCGATCCACTCTTCTTGGGTCTGTCAGCCTTACCTCGAATGATGCTATAAATGTAAAGGAACTGAATAGAAGGATTTGCAAGGTTCAGTTCAAAGACCAACTCCTTACTGTGTTGGTTATTCTCCACAACACAGATTCTCCACTATAATAAGATTATTAATTACAATGATCGATACAGTGTCCCATTATATCTCTCCTGAGCCCCATAGGAGGGTCTTTATACTACATTCCACAATGTTACTAGAGTCCCACTGGCCTGCTTCATAGACGCACTGAAGACGTTTTTTCCTCCCTGAATCTCACAGGGGTCTTCTAGCTCTCGAGTCACATGAAAAACTTCCTTCTTTAATTTCATTTTGGAATCAATATAAATGATATTCTTCTCTCTCTACAAAGGCTTAATGAATCACACTTTGTTGTGTATCTCTTCAAGAATCTTCAACAACCTTTAGTAAGGTCTGTTGGTCTTGCTCAATAATTCATATCACTTCTCTGATGAGTCCTCAATCTAAAAAATTATTGGGAAATTCATTATTCATATGATGAAAAATTTTCCTCACTAATGTCTGTGAAAAATGGTGTACACAACCTCTTTCGGAATTATAGAATTATTCTAAACAATATCAGCTATATCTGCCTTCTTAAATTATCCAATACTATTAACTCAGATATAAGATCTTCTATAATTCTGTCTGGCTTCAATCTCAATTCAAATCAACATTATGCAAGGATATCATGGCATCCAAACATCTTGTATTGGATATCAAAGTTAATTATGCATCATGCATGAGTTGCATAGAATTGCTTCTTGTTGTTTACACACGTGCACTCACAATCTTGATTCTTCCTTTTAAGTGCCTTCATGTGTTCATGTGAATTCATGCATGCATGAAAAATCTCCTTCTTCTCTCTTTCTTGTGTGAAAACCCCACTAGGTATAAAATTTTGAGCACACACACTTTCTCTTTCTCTTTCTCTCTTAATATCACACAAAGTTCTTATCTTTGGATATTTTCACACACAAACTTATTATTTATTTTAGGTTCTACATAAGTGTGTGTTTTTTAAAACGTGAATAGGTGTAGCCTTTTTAATGTGATCTTATTATTTCATCCTCCTTCTTCTTCACATGTGCACACACACTGTATTATTTTGTTTTATTTTCATGAAAGTGGTTTCAACTCATGCATGTGTATGCATGTACATCATACACACCCTTCTTCCTCTTATGCACAAACCTTAAATCTTGGGTTATTTTCCTTATCTATGGGCCTCAGGTTTTTTCATCTTCATCAAGGGAAGTGTATGTGTACATTGCCATGTACTTGTTATCATGCAAAGGGTGTGATCTTCTACAAACCCAGAGGTGCGTATCCTAATTTCTTTTGCACATGCACAAAACCCTAATCCTGTAAAAACAAACAATATATATATATATATATATATAGTGAGAAGGGGTTTCTTGTTCTTCATGAAGTACAGAAAGGGTGCATAACCCCAGTTGTGTGATTTCGGTTTCTTCTTCACGCATGTAGCATGATGAGGGTTCGATGGAACCTATCGTGTGTTCGAGAGTCTCTTCAAATAAAGGGTGACGATTCTTTCACGCAAGGGATGTGTGAAATTTCTTTCAATAACCAAGGGGTTCATGGTTCTTCTCTTCGTGAACCACAAGTGATGCGTGATTCTCCTTCGCGCAAGGTTTTCATGAAACTCTACCTTTTGAAAACCAGAGGGGGTTCAGGTTTTCTTTGTTTTTTTGGATAAACAATAGATCTTTTCTTTGAGAATGGAAGTAATATGTTTTTGTCTCAGGATCTTCCTTTTATAGGGAAGAGTGAATCCTTCTTCCTTGTTCAAAATCCTCAAGATATTCCGTGGTGATTAAGATTTGAATAAATGAGAATATAGTGTTTTGAAATCTTCAAACACGAGATAATTTTTACACAGAGTCGCTTAGTTTATTTCCATTCAACGTGGGTCATTCTTTCTTGGTGAGTATAATCCTCACATGCATGCATTTTTGAATGAATGCAAATCACCTTCTTTACGAACATCAAATGGAAAGGCCTATGCGGCCATGCATTATCCTAGCCAAGATGTGTATCTTCGAGTTGATGCATAAATGAAAATGTTAATGATGCATGTGTTTCTTTTTCTTCAAATGATCCATACATGCTTGGAATGAGATCAAACAGTGCCTGGAGATATGAGATCAGTTTTTGGGATCGTCACTGGTTCGCGGGTGCATCGGGGGTGGATGATGGTTGAAGATAACTCAGTGATGGAGATTAGAAGACCACTGTTCAATCGGTGAGATACAGGATGAGATGTGTGTTACTGATTATATCATCTACCATAGATTAGATGTGCGGTTAAGATCTAAAACTCGATCGGATGGACGATAGATATTTCGTCAGTGTTTTTAAATCCTTTCCCATATCAAAACGAAGACACGAGATGCGACTCATTTAT
Source organism: Viscum album (assembly GCA_963277665.1). Taxonomy (NCBI): domain Eukaryota; kingdom Viridiplantae; phylum Streptophyta; class Magnoliopsida; order Santalales; family Viscaceae; genus Viscum; species Viscum album. The sequence goes on along the minus strand of OY728129.1, from coordinate 520,069,497 downwards.
AATACAAGTCGTCATAAACTGAACTCAAAATTCTCCTCCTCCCTCCATGGTATCACCCTGTAACATGTTTACCCTGCGGGCGTGCTCTAAGCGCCCACTCTGCCTCCTCCGGACGTGCTCTTAGTTCCCACTATGCACTCGCCACATGGGTTCACCACCATGAACACACCGGTGATCTTATACACGACCCATACTCCTGTACCTCATGCAAGGCTGGCCATTAGGGATTCCCTTAGGCATAGATGAACCTTGGGTCTGACATGTGCGTGAGGATGAGGTCCTCGACTGGAATCCTCGGTTGGCTCATATCCTTTATGTATGGCCCTACTTGGTTAAAAAAACAAGTGTACAAGAGTGAATGGCCACCTTCTTCCTACTTGGTTGGAAATGCACTTAGTAGATTATATACAAAGCCCTTACTCCTTTCTTCTTTATCTTCAAAAATCATCCTTCTTTTCTTTTCGGAATAAAAAATCCAAGATATTCAACATTCCGTTAATCCAATCATGGATGATGCATGGATCATTTCTTCATTCCTCATGCATGAAAGCATAATTCATGTCCTTCTTGTTGTGAGGGATGTGTTCTCCAATAACACATATCTTAAACTTTGAGGAATAGATCAAACAATCATCTGTTTTTTTAAAAGCTTCATCCAATTATAATACATTGGGTGGATCTCCTTTCTCCTTATGTAATTGATTAATTCATGGTATTATTTATAATGGTGTAAACATGTATTACTTTGATATAAGTTTTTGGAACTTTGGATCAGCTCAACAATCATAAGAATTGTTTCCACAATATTAATACATAATCATAGTGGGATCATCACTGAGTTAATAACCTCACCAGTTCAATCATTGGTACAAATTCCGTCATCACCTTTGAATTCACATATTGACAATTGAATCCTTATTGAATCCTTATTGACGAAAAATGCAATAACATACTCTACATCTTTTAAAATAATTTTCTATCTATGAAAGAATAATTTGATGTTTACTAATATTTACATAGGATATGTACCAATTATATGATCCTTATTATTTATTTGGATTGTTTATGATTATGATAACCTAATTTTTATGGAACCATTTTTCATTCCTCATTTTTTGTTATGATGATATGATGAATTATTTATGATCTTATGACATACATATGTATCATTTTAATAATGTGACTAATATGACCAAAATTATATAGCCGTTAAAATATTTTGTTAATGATGACTATCTCATGAGATAAGAAGTACTAAAATGGGGTGTGAACATATATCATTAAGGGACTCAATATACTATGATAATATATAGATTGTACCCTGACTACTACAATGGTTTTAGAAGTGAACCCAATCTACTATGATTGTTTTGGAAATAAAATATGAATTGTATGGAAATGATTTTATGTTTTTATGTGTTCCAAAATAATATTTCTTATTACAATGTTATGCTCTATAAGATAATGTTCTTTAATTATTTTATAATTCATGTCTTATGAACGTTTTAGCCTTATGACATGACTCATGATTACGATCTATGATATACAGGGTCAGATTTTAAAATGTTATGCTCGTATTATCACACACTTATGTTAATGTCATATTAATATCACCTTAGTTTATCCTTATCTAGAATGTGATCTTACACTTTCATATGTTTCCATTCATCTATATTATTAAAAAATATTATATGTATTATATAAAAAAGAAACTTTCTACTAATTTTGATGTTTCTGGGAAAATGTAATTCAATTAGGAACCAGTTTTTTTAATTAATGTTTGGAAATGAACAAGACCTATATGATTTTAGCATAAATATTTATGTTATTGTAATGAATATCAATCTAATAAATTATAATAACTATGTATGATAAATAAGGGTAGATAGATACAACTCTTCTCATTCTACTTATGCAATTAAATTAAACTAATAAGAAATAAACCGTTATCAAAAAGAAAATTAGAGGAATAGATAGAAAATATATCAATAAGAATCAAGAAGAATACCAAAATGTAAGATAATGGTGTCGATGAGTCGGAGAGATAAATAAGATCTCTCTTCACAAACATCATAATGGGTTATGTATGAGTGAAAAAGAGGGGAATGGTATAATATAATGTGAATTGTCAAGATATCCTAAAGAGAAGAAAAATAGGGAGTTTTGTGGAAAGTACACATGAATTCTCCTTGAAATATATATAAATAATGATTAATTCATGATTAATAGAGATTTATGAGATATTTGAATCATATAATAGATATTTCTCAAGATTTTATATGTATGGAAGACATATTCATCTTCAAAGTCATAAATTTGTATCATTATTGGTGTTGAACATCAATATATTTCTAAATTTATTCAATAAATTCACATTATCAATTAATTTCTCATTGAAAACTAAATGGACATTTGGTTTATCAATAATTTAGTAAATCTATGTTATGATAACTCCCTTTTGATCGAAATTTTTATCCATTATAAATATATATGTATTGGGTATCATTTAGTCCTTATCATGGATGATGTAGCCTAATCCATTATATTAAAAGTCATTTTTTACTTCCTAGGATGGTAATTTTTTGAGTATTGAGGTATAACTGCATTGTTGATCCACAAAATGAACACCACTATAACCTAAACAGAATGAATAATCAAGATCAAGATGATTCCATTGACTTTTCGTTACCCCATAAACATAATGCATTGAATTATAGGATGTTTTCCACACTCTATTATCTATACCAAGTTGAAGACTCACACACACTCAAATAATATCCAAACAAGCACAAAATACATCTGAAATAAATATAAAGAAATAAAAATATGATTTTATTATGTTCTTATGTGTTTTCAATAACCATGCAGGTGAACTACTATAATTTTTCCATTTTTAGATGTTACAAAGCATATAAAACACAATTAGTAGTTAAATTCAAAATTAGTTTAACTTCATATTTCCATGTGATAAAACAGATGAAAATTTAGTCCCACCACACATTTACATTTGTTCTGAGTCAATCATCTAGTTGGTTAGTGATATGAAAAATACATATAAATTAATATTTGAGTATAGTGGACGTTGAAACTATAAAGTTATCGATTCCTGCCCTTTGAAACTGATGAAAAATGCATCATTCTCCAACATTTCCAAAAATGAATTTACCACTCCAACAAATTTCTATGGAACTATGGGGAGAATGATTAAATTCGTAACCATTCATGAACTGAGTGTTGAATCTGATAAATTATATTCACCATAATTAGTTCTACTACCAGTACACCAATAATAATAAATTTTATCACCGACTGATCGAACTACCATTGTTGAAGAGTTACTCACACCACAACATAAACCCCAATAAGGAGCTATATTTTCCACCTTCACCTTTTAGTATAATGAGAAATGAATCTTAAATTCTTCACAATTATAGTAATATCCATCTTGAATATTTATTGAAGGAAACCTTGGTGACTCTACAACACTTGTTACAGCCTTCCACTTCCAAAGTAGAATCACCTTCTACTTCTCTTCACCCATGTCCCACTAACTCACTATGTTTCCTATGAAATTATTAGACTAAAACATTGTTGAAAATGATTTTTGAATTCCTGCTCCAATTAATCTTGGAAAACACTTTCACCTTTTCCTCATGGTATTTCTATATGATGTGATATTTCATATCAATTTTTTTATCTGTACATATAACGCTAGATGTTTCCACATTTGTACCAAGCATTGACTATCATGGTAGACCAATCCACAACCTAGTATCCTATTGAGATCCAAAAATTTAATCCTAAAACATATCAATTAATTAACCCCTTTATTTCTAACCTCATACTCATCATTTTTTTTTGAAAAAACTCAACCATTGGTTACATCTATGATATTAAATTCACTTCCATTCCATCATATGTGAGAAAATAATTAGTTTTACTATTTTCACTATCTAATTATAACCTAATTTATTTATAAATATACCCCTAAAATATTCATCCATCATGAATTATATGTATTTAATTTCTGTCCCATTAAGATATGAGATGACCCATATCATTGTTTCCAAGTGGTGTTTCCCTGGATTGGATATGAATTAGTTGATGAATTCCAATGTATATGTAATATTTAGGAGTGTTCACATGATATTATACATAAAAATTTCAATCAATGACGAAAATGTAACCTTATCCATATACTTTACCTTGTCCTATATTTTATCTACTTCATCCTTTGAAAATTTTATGCGTCCGGACAAGGGTGTAAAGACTGGATTACATAAAAATATAACAAATATCAGGATAATCATTGAAATGAAATCAATATGAGAGATTACCAAAATTCTAAAATATTTTCCTACAAAATCATAATTCCAAATATTATCTTAGCTACCCTAAGATCTTTTATCTCAAATATTTAAGCAAAATGTTTATCTGACATATGAATTGTTCTACTATTTGGAATTACTAAAAGAATATCATCAACATATGAGATGAATTGGATTAATCATCCATCTTTAAAATATTTATAATATAAAAGTTTTTCCACATTAATTTTCATTAAACACATCTAAATCATGAATGAAAATAATTTCATGATCTATTTCCATTTCTATTTTTTAAAACTATAAATACTCCTCCTCAGTTTTCACATACAACCCTCATTCCACTGATCCATGAAAACCACAAGTTTCTCTAGTTAACTATACTCCTACAAATATATATAGATAAATATAAATATTACATCTAATTTATTTAAGTTTAAATTAATGTAATCAACCATTCCTAACACTATTCAGATGGTATTATGTCTCAATAATAATGAATTTTTTTCAGAAATGCTTATACCTTCATTTTGTTGAAAACCATTCACCACTAGCATATCCTTGAAAATATTTCTTCTATCAGATTCACTTATAACCAAAATACACATTTTTTCCTGTGTTCCTTTATTGGATGTGGTATATTTGTTAGGGCCCCCATTTTATTCATGTTTAGTGAATCTAACTCATCATTCATGCCTAATCGTAATGGTTGGAAGGGCTAATTCATGACACTTCTTCTAAGATTTCTAGGTCACCAACAACACTTTAAATTTAGATGATAGAGTCATTTATATACATATGAAAAATTTTACTTAATTTGATATATATATACAATTATAACCATATCATATACTTATCTTGAATGATATATTTTTAAGCATAAACATTCGATACTCTTACTCAAACCTCCTTAGACCTAGAGTAATTTTGTACATCATCTCCTAGACTATCTATTGGTATTTTTTAACTTCTATTAGATATCTTAGGATCCTATTCCCCTCTAGATTATAAATTTAGAGCAACTTGTATTTATTTATTTTATTATCTTCCTTTAACAACTTTAACCAAAATGTTTTTTTCTATGTACAAGACCCACTCAGTGAAGAGAACATTCCCACTTTTGATGAATTGTCACCTTTTGTCACCAAAAAGTTTAAATGTAGGGTAATCACATCCATATTCAATAAATAAACATGCCGTAGTTTATTCCTTGATTTTATTACAATCCTTATAAACCACATGTATATATGGAATGTTCCTAAAAACAATGAGGCAGTTGAGTTTTGTTGATTTTTCAGACTACATTGCTTCCTAAAATTTCTACACAATTGATGATGATGAAATTCTATTAATTAGGCATGATTTAAATTTGGAATCATTCAAAAAAATTTCCTTGGCAATTACTGAGTAAAAAATCATGATCCTTTCATTCTCTATGAACTTTTGGTTCATTCTTTTAGCCACACCATTTTTATCTATCATGCTGGGCATAGTCTTCTCATGTCATATCTTCATATTCTTATAGATGTTTTGAAGATTCCTCTTCTATAATCACAACTATTTCTAGGCCATAATAATGCCAACATTATTCTATTCTCTTTCTCCATCATGTACTTCAATTGAACGGACACTTCATATGTATTTTCAAAATATAAACCCATACATTCCTCATGGAGTTATAGATAAGTTTCAAAATTTATTGTGAGCCTCTATTAGACTATAAAGAGATTGGTATCTAAAAATCCATATGAAGGTGATCTAATTATCAACTCTTAAGTATCCTTACACAAGTATAGAATTAACCCTTCTATTTTTCTCCAAAAAAAACATTCAAAATAGAAAAATCATGTATGACTCATCTTCAACATTCCCTTCTCTAATAGGATTCTTATATTATTCTCACTGAGATTCTTGAAGAGATAATTCCATAACTCTAAAATATGATATTTTTTGTTTCTAATAGTTCAGAATCTATAAATATTCTAGTCAAATACAAGGATATATCCTTTATCCCTTAGTACACATCCATGAATTTGTGAGTGTTATAAAAATCCACTTAGGTTTTTTTGAGATATTAAAAAAAATTAATTTATTATAAATTATTATTACATGTAATAAATATGTGGTTTGAATAAATTTTTCTTGTGTGTTTTATTCATTCTGGAGAAGTAGTACATTACCATGGAATGTACTATAAGGTAGTGAACTCATATAATATGTGTTGAAATTTATAATGGAAATATTCATTGTTATTTCAATAAATAATGCCATTTTAGTGAATGTTTTAGTATGGAAGATCTCATATAGAAAATTGAATAGGTTAAAACAATGTTTTTAATTGGGGATCATGGTCGAGAGGTTATTCTATATAGAATATCAGGAGGTTTTAATTGTCAAAATTTCTAATAAAAGTGAACCAAATAATTTCACTAGGAATGGAATTTTGGAAGTCCATATAAAGAATATAGGAGAACCAAAACATGTGTGGAGTTAGTTGTGATGGTCTAAAATTGACTACTAAGTTAGAGTGACAAATATATGGAATTTTGATGGTAATGGTGGTATTATACAAGGGAAGATTTATCTTTTGGAGGTGGAAGAAAAAATTAATGACAATCCACGGAGATGGTTGTGTATATGGTAGTTCTTATTGGATAATTTTTTTTGCATCAACATGTATGAAAGAAATAATTTTTTCCTAGTATTTATTTATTCATTTCATTAGAATATTGAGAATATGAATAATTTTTGATGGGGGAAATATAAAAGATATAACTATATATTTTTCAATACTTAAGATTCATAGTGAAATATCTATTATGTCCCATCAATTATTTAGATAGGATAACACCTGAAAAATAAGTCAGATGAATGTACAATTTTTTGGGTGATATATTTACTCTATTGTGTAGAAAACAAATCACATAATATAATAGGGGTATTTAATTTCTTATTGTATTGATTGAAGGGTATTTATATTTTATTCTATAATGTTAAATATTAATCTATAGTTGTTGTAGGAATTTATTTTTTCTAAAATATTTATAGATAAATGAAGAATAGAAACAACATTTGGGGTCTATATTTTAAACATCATATTTTGAAGAAAAAAAACTACATGAGGAGTATTGAGTTTCTTGGTGAAGGAGAGTGGTGTGATTTTCATACATTCATGGTTTTAAAGGTATATTTTTAGTAAAGTCCATCTAAATAAGTACTATATACGTAATGAAATTTATTTTTCTCACTATATCATAGCATATTTGTATATGGTTCATGTAGTATACCATTAAGGGTGAACTATGAAAATGTTAATTTTTAATAAATTCAATTCCCTTTGAGGGACTATGATGGGGAGATTAATGTGTTCCTACAATTAGGAAAATATATTCTAGATCAAGGGTTTAAATTCAATTATTCATAAATTTCCAAATTTACCACCTTGTTTAGGGTATATTCCATGATTAGGAACTAAAAATTGGTACCAATTATAGTTCATGGGTGCACGTAAGCCTCAACTAAGTTGGTGAGGACTCCTTAAGTAAATCTAGGAGACCCAGGATCAAATATAGGTGGAGGTTAATTTACGGGGGTACTGTAGTAGCACTGTAGCATGGACTGTGTGACACTGTAGCAGATATTGTATGATTCCCTACTTGGCACTGTAGCAGCTGGGAATATTCCCTCATTTGGGCCTTCAGGCCACTGATTTGGTCCGAGAGTCCTTTAAGGCCTTCGGGCCACCAAGGCCTTCAGGTTAGTAAGGCCTACAAGCCACCTCAAGGCCTTCGGGCCACCTTAAGTGCAGATGCAAACCAGACAACCTACAAGGAACAAGCTTAAAAATGAGGATGAGCAAGGAGATTTCACCATAGAAGAAGCTAAACAGATTGCAAGAATGATAGAGTATGGCACCTACCATCGGGACAAGCCTGTTCATGCATGGGAAATCCTAGCCGAATAGCCATGTGACGGAGGAGAGCTGATTTCACGATAAAGATGTTGGGGAGGAGCAGTTCCAAGTAGTTAGGCTAGGTTGTATGTAATGTTTGAAGTCTATGGGCATTGAATTCCTCTAAGTACTACGGGCCATGTAATACTTATGCCTATGGGGATTGTAAGGGTTCTACCTCACCCCATGAAAGGTGATGTTTTCTCTTTATCATAATAAGGGTAATAATAGAACTTATTAATCACAATGAAATGGAAAATTTTAAATTAAATAATTTATATTAATGGAGGAATATGAGGTCATTGTGAATGAATTTATTCATGATACCCATTCATGGTATGTCAAATAACATGGATTGTGATGTTTTATCAGAAAGAGACCACAATGAATTGGATATGGATAAAAATACAATAAATTCTTTAGGGGGTACCTCTTCATAAAACAATATGCACTAAGTTAATATCATCAAAAATATTTTATGATATATGGGAAAAGATCATGAATATTTATAATGGTGATTCCAATGTCTAAGATAAAATGTTAAAAGTGTTATAGAATAAATATGAATAAATAAGGATTATTATGACTAAAACTATTGAAAATTTTCTTGATCATCTATATTTTATTATATAATTAATATGTGGTCTTGTAGAAAATATTTGAGATTCCATTGTCATTAAAATAATCTTGTTGAAACTTCCTACAGGGTTCAATGAAATGGTATTTATACATAATGAGAAGGTTTTGAAATAAGAATCTTTGGAAAGCCTTCATAGTAAAAATATAACATTTTAAATTATAAATGATGAAAATTTGGATAGGTTTAAATAGAACTCATAGTAGGTTTCATTCAAGATAATGATGAATGTTTACTTTAAAGAAGATCCAAACTAAGATGATATTGGTGAAGTGATTGTATTTTCCATTCCTCTTAATATAATATGGTAAAATGGAAACTAACCTTAAATATTTTAATTTTCTAATTATAATGTTTATATGTGTGACATCTCACTGCTATGTGATTTATGATTATTAAAGATGATGAGAATGATGAATATGTGAGGAAATTATTTAAATTCTACAAAACAAGTAGAATATCATTGAAAAAAATACTTCATGTAGAATAATATATTATCACATGAGGGTGAAATATAAGACAAGTCTGAAGTGGATGGATTTGAGGATTTTAGGGAGATCAGTGATGAATATTTAGTAAAATTTATTTACCAAATAAAAAAATTTATATTTATTTTTAAATTGATGATTCCATATTAAATGTTAATTTTAGGTTAAGCATGAGGCTTCCCTTAAACAACATAAAAAATTAAGCGATAACACAAATAATGAGGATATGGTTTTCTAAGACTCAATAATTTATATGTAAAAATAGGATGAAGATAAGTTAAAAATGAAATCAGATTTTGAAAAAATTAAATATGTGATTTCTAAAAACTCTAAAGAAAGAAGTAGAGATCAAGATCAGAGTATAAGAACATAAAAACTAAAATATTGAATAACTGAAATTGTTTATTTTTTAAAAAGAATTGATGAACCCAAAAAAGAGGTCAGTTGTTGGTAATGAAATTCTAACACCCTTAAATTTTGAGAAATATCTTTTTTCGAATTAGTTTAATCTTTTGGATATTTTTCATTACAAAAAAAACTGAACAGAGCATGTGAAATCACTATCTTTAGTATGAGTTTCATGAAAAACCAATTTAACATTTCACTAAATGAAACACTTAGATTTTCTTTCTATAAACAAAACACTATGTTTTTCTTATGTGTCACAAAGTTATGAGTTCCTCTGATATCTTGTGTCACACGCCACACAACCTTTTAATGAACTACAATATACTATTAATATTGTTATTAAATTAAAGTCATAATGACCACCTAGTTGTTGGAATGAATTTTACAAATAGGTAAAATAAACTATAAAATTATGAATTACACATTAATATAAAATTAATCCTATTTTTATTAATAAGTTATAAATTAATGTAGTAACTATTTCAAAATATATAAATTCTTTGATAACAAGGATATTTTTCTATGCACAATCACCATTTTATCTCAATAAATTAAAAAACACAATTTTTGATGAATTTTATCCTTAATTAAAATATACTATATATTAAATAAAAAAATTTATACACGAAAAACATATTTTATTTGTATAAAACAATAATGAATTCAATTTTATGAATAAAATGATGTATTTTTCAAAAAGGTCAGTTTGTCGCCTTTTAATGGAGAACTGATTTTAAATCTAATTATTGAAAATATTATAATTTTTAATTTAATAAATACCCATAATTATTTAATAAAGAATTTAAAAATTTACTTTGGGATGATTTTTGGTATTTTTCTAAAATATTTAATTTTTTGATGAATAGTGAATAATACTGAATTTTTTTTCAAAACTATTTTTTCATCTAATTTTTTAATGTAATTAAATTATATATTAATTTTTAAAAAAATTTATTGAGATAAATTATACAGAAATTTATCCAATTTAGTTCATGGGAACCAATTTCACTATGAAATTAGATAAAAAAACATTTCAATCTTTTGGAATTGTTTACTTTAAAAACTCGTCGGCTCACCACATCTACGTGATGATTTTTAAATTATTTTTTTCCCAATTTTTTACTATAATTTATAAAAATGGTTTTTATATTTGTAATAAGAATAATTTATAATGTATAATATGTTCAAATTAGGTTTTCACCAACAATATTAGTGAATGTAATTAAAATTAATTACAATGATTAAGGTAAAAATTAGTTTACATAATAGTTAAAATTTAATCTTAAGAGGCTAAATGACAAAAAACTTGTCCAAAATTTTATGGTCTAACATGTTTCAAAAAGTTACCTACTTGTATCAAAAATTTAAAACTTTTAGAGGCCCATTATGTAAAGTATTCCTCTTAATAGTTTATATCTTTTTATATTTATAAGAATATCACTATTCCTCCACTATAAATGGGACCTCACCCCCCACTTCCTCACAAATCTGAAGACACTATTTCTCAGAAAAAAACAACCAAAATATTCCTTAAAAATATCTCCCTTAATCTTATAATCCTTTATTATGTATGAAATCCAACTGAGGAATAAATTTTGTGCACACTAAGAGAAGTTACCCAAAGTACAGGTAACATCATTCCAGAAGATCTTATGTTTTATTTTCATTCTCCACCACGTCATTTATTCCTATAACATGATTATATAATAAAATTATTATATTAAATGTACATGTAATTTTTAATTATAATTTTTTTACCTGCATCTACACATACCTCCATCTAATGGGTATCAAACTTACTGTTCATGTGTAAGGCGTCCGCCACCTCATGAAATGATGTCGTTCTTTTTGCCTTCACCACCTATCAGGCTTGGTAATTATGATGGAAAATATATTTTCATATGATATATAATATATTTATTATATCATTATTATTTTTAAAAATTTATATAAACATACCTTTGTTCTTTCCATTTTGTGTATAAACAACAACTTCATTTGTGGGTGTGTGGACTACCACTTCCTCAAAGTGATGCGATTCATTCACACTCTAGAAGGAATGTATTAAGGTTGGGTTTAGTGAAATTTTATGAAATAAATGACATAATAATTATAATTAAATGATAATATATATATATATATAACTATATTCATATATGTCATTTACTATATTTGTTTCAATTCAAAAATGAAACGGAGTCATCATTCATGCGTATGTATGACCTACTATATCCATGAACGATGTATTCCTTTTTTTATTTGTGTATATTATTATATAAACATGTATAATGAATATATATGGTATTTTTATCATGTTTTAAATTATTTAAATAAGTAAATCATGATATAATTAAGAGGATCAAGAAGAACAAGCCAAAACATATACGAAAAACAAAGCAGATATTACCTAGAATGTAACATTAACATGGAGTTGTTAATAAACAGGTAATATAAATTCAAAACTGTATCACCCCCAGTTTTTGGTATGTAACCCTTTCATTATTATTTTCATGTATATAATGTATAAGGGTGAATTATGTGGTATTTTGTAAACATTGTAGGGAGTTTTTGGGTCTAAATGGAAGTCACATAGGCTGAGCACTGTTTGTGAAAAACCATGTAGAAGACTTGTAGAAAATACACCAAATGTGAAATGTTGGACAAAAATATTTTGAAAGATAAGAACATGAGTTGTAAACCTTGTAATGAGGCCATGATAAAAATTTCTTCAGGCAAAATCATGAACATGGTTTTCATACAATTTGTCTAACTGTGCGACTAAACCATGCATGGGTTAAGAACCACCTCTTTAAAAAGTAGATCTAGGTAGACCTTAACATTAATCCAATTTTTTCCCCAAAACATCTCTAAATATAATTTCAACTTCTACTAAGGAAAAATAAAGTTCTACCATAACTCCATAGGTGATCTGGAGTGTCCTTTTGGTGATTAAAAGCTAATTCATCGTGGAAAGTGCTTATTCTTCACTGTTCGTGTCACGTTTTCTTATATCTACATAGATATACTTCTTATCTAATCTAGGATTATCAGTTATATTACAATTATGGTTAGATATAATATTTTGGATGCTAAATTTGATGATATTTGGTCTCTATCATGATAGGAGAAGAGATCTAAGGCAGTTTCATGGAATTCTTACCCAATTTCATGAGCGTTCTTCATCCATTTTTAGTTTTTGTCAAAATGGTTGAGGGGGGTGGCTTCCATATCGACTCCTATTTCTAGAATTGATTATATTTGTTTAAAATATATTTAATTTCATGAATATTATTTTGAAAGTTTTGTACAAATCATGTAATAAATCATCTTTAGTGGTGATTTATGGTTTTAATGGAATTATGTACTTTTGGTGAATTATTGTGTAAAGTGGTTTGGCTTCTTGATTTTAAAATGATTATATTAAAATATGAATTTTCTAGAAATAATTAAATGGTTTTTTTGAAAAATTATTTCAACTAAAATGGTGTTTTATTGAAATGGATTGATTGAAATAAGGGTTTTCAATAAAAGGGCCATTTTATTAAAATAGTTTGGCATGGTTTCTCTAAATAATTGGTGTTTGTGTTCATATTGAATTATGATGGTTGGTTGAAATATTAAAATTTTCTTGGTAAAAAATGTGTAATGGGACATTTGATATAATTACGATTTCACAAATTGATAGATTGATGAGAAACTTCCCAAGAGTATGGAACTGTCATGATGGATCATGCATGGTTTTCAGTGTGAATATATGGAATTGATTGAGTATGACAAATTGAACTCATGAAATGGGTTTAAGGATTGTTTTGTTTTCCTTCTTTGAAAAGGGGTTTGAATGGGAAATTTTTAATATACAATTTTTTATGTTGAGTTATAAACTATTTTGAAGTTGTTTATATTTAGTTATATAATATTTTTGAAATTTTTTTATATAAACTATTTTATATAAATGTGGATAACCCATATATCATAGTGGAGTGATTAGTGAAGTCATTGGGGAAAACCTATTGATATTTAGTACTCACCTCTAATTTGGAACTTTGGTGTTTTTTCAGATGTCATCTACCAGGATATTGGGAAAGGTAAAGTATCACTTGTTTAGAACTACTTCGTGATACTAGGGCTCTTTGGTGATGTTGGAGCCTAGAGCTTGTGGTGTATGGAGTCTTATGGTGGATCTTGGAGTTTTATTATTTTATCTTCCATTGTTTACTTTTATGTTGTATTCATCCACTGTGGCACTTGATTTGAGTATGAATTTGATATATGAAGTTTTATTTCATGGTTATCATGCATTATATAGTGGTATGTCTGGTTATGTATAATTGGTTAGTTTTTATTATTATCAAATGGTCAATCATCCCCCAAATGATTTTAAATCCTTTAGAATTCATTTACAAACTTTAGCATCTTGGGGATGTCTCTTAAGGCATAATAGTGTTCCTCCCACCTTCTCAAGACAATGAGGAGAATGTGATATGTTACATGTGGTATCAGAGCTAGTCCTTCCTTTGTGGAAGAAGTGGTCTTCAATTTATTGGTTCTCAGAGTTGAAATAATTCTTTTCTATTCCTTGGGATGTAATCTTATAGTTTAGTAGGATTGTCGAAATATTAAATTTAGAGCATAAAAAGATGCGGCTAACATTTTTATACAGAATATCAAGTTAGTAGGGAGTTGGGTACATAAGTGTTTTGGAGACACGTATAAGATTTTGAAATCTCATTGGTATGGGTTTAGACAATGAGATGAGCATGACATGAATTAACGGAATCAATTCCCACTAGAATTTCATATTTAATTATGTAGAAATGATATATGATGTGATACATTGTGTTTAATTCCGAAAAATGTGGATTTTTTTTTCAAATGAGAGACTTTGAAAAATCATTTTTGATTTATTTTGAAAATGGCTTAATTTTCAAAAGAAAGAATTACATTTTTCAAAAATTGTTGAAAACATAAAAGGTGTTTTTTTGGAAAAAAAATATTGTGATTGTTGGTGTGATATAATTTGAAATGATAATCTATCAGTTTCTAGAGAGTGAGACTTACAGAGATGTTGTTGGTTAATAAAATGGTACCTGGTAGGAATTGTAGGAAAAAAACCAGAAGAAGATGCGGAGAATGTGGTTGAACATAAACCGAAGGTGAACCAATTGTTGGTTTAGAGTATCATCCAATCATTCCAACTAGTGGACACTGGGAACCTTAGGGATGATCCAAGACAAGTGGACCATTCTATCATGTTCCAGAAAAATAATACACCCATCACCAGGGGTGATTCTAACCTAGAAATGGCTGAGGTGTGGTTAAACAAGATGAATCATATATTCAACTTCATCGACATACCAACAGAGCTCAAGTTAAAGCCGGAGACATATTTTCTCTAGGATCTTTCACACTGGTGGTGGAAACTTGGGATGTATGCTAAAGTGGATAAAGGCCTTCGTTGGGAGGATTTTGAGGAATTTTTTATTATACAATTATATCCTCACATGTTCATAATCTATAGAAGAATAGATATTTTCAGTCTAAATCAGGAAAATATATCTAACACAGAGTATATGGATAAATATATGTATTTAGTGTGATTTTCACTAGACGTTACGGGGAGTGTGGCCTTAAAGGATCACATAAATGAATTAGATCTAAGGCAGGAGATTCGATCGATGATTTTAGTGATCTATATTATATATAATATAGAGATGGTGAATATAAGTACAGTTTTTGTACATGATATCTTTGTAACTATGCAAGGAGGAAGTATAATGATTCCTAGATGGAATGGTGGGAACCCTAATACTAGGAGAAAGTAGAAGAGGGACACCAATTTCCGGGGTGGGAGTGGAAATTAGAATTAGATATATGGATCAGTAAATCTACCTCCATGACCCATGATAAAGGTTGGATGTTTCCAATGTGGATCCATTGACCATATGAAGTGAGAGTGTGCAGAACCACCAAGAACATTCCATAATTGGAACAACATGGGAGATCTGAAATTCTATTTTCAAAATGCTCTATGGTTTGGTGTTCGAGAAACTTCTCAAGTGTCGTAGGCATCATTTTATTTGATCGAGAAAGGAAAATAGAATTAGGATCATCAATAGAATAGATCTATCCATGGTGATTCTAGGAATTCCATGACTCCTTAGTAAGAGAAGTCTTAGAATGGCAACAAGGAGTAGAGAACAGCAACAAAACTGTTGTATGGAGTTGAGAACATGATTGTGGATGATCAGGCTGGACCATCGATGGTGAGAAGAAAAATTTATTTTAATTCTACCCTTATCCAAGTGTTTTTTTATATTGGTGCATCACATTCCTTCATTGTTTATAGTGTTGTTGATTTTATAAGTTTAAAATTTGAGATGATTCACTCGTTTTTTGAAAATTCAAACTCATATTGCGGAAAGAGAATGTAGAGCCTTCCTCTGTAGAGAATGTTCTATTACTATTGATGGAGTTAAGAAAAAATGGGACTTTTTGGTGTTGAATATTAATGTATATGATGTAATCATATGTATTATTTTTTGACAACATTCAAGGATCACATAGATTGTTATAAAAAAACGGTTAGTTTTACAACTAAGAATGGCATTGAGAATATCTTTAAAGGATAAAGGGATATAAATTCATGTGCAATGAGATTGTTTTTAGCAGTAGTGGGATGAGTCTCTCACCAGTTGGTGTCGTTTAAGTTGGAATCAATGAAAGATATTGAGAATATCAGTTTTCCAACAGTTGTGAATCAATTACAATATGTTTTTTCACAAGAACTTATCAGGATTACCGCATATAAGCTAAGTCGAGTATATTATTTATATCTTTATGAGGACTAGTAATACTTTCCTTTTGTCTTATATGATGACACCAACATAGCTAAGGGAATTGAAAGTGTAGTTGGAGGAGTTGGAAAGAAAAGGTTTCATTCAGACAAGTATCTCTCCATGTGAAGCACCAATCTTGTTTGTGAAAAAAGTAGATGGTACTTAAAGGCTATGTATATATTATCATAAGCTTAACCATGTTATGATAAATAAAAGATATCCACTTACACACATTGATGATATATTCTATCAATTTAGGGGAGATCAGTGGTTCTTTAAAATTGACTTGCGATCAGGATATCATCAATTTCCAGTTTGGAAGGCAGATATTCCAAAAAAACAACTTTTAGAAGAAGATATAGCCATTATGAATATGTATTCATGCCTTTTGGTCTTACGAATGCACAACCATTTTTTATGGCATTGATGAATTAGATATTTCAAAGATATCTGGATTCTTTTGTGGTGGTGTTTGTGGAGGACATATTGGTGTATTTGAGGACAAGGGATGAGAATGAGAAACACTTAGAGATAGTGTTGGGAATAATGAGAGATCATTGGTTGTATGCCAAATTGTCAAAGTCTGATTTTTGGATACAATAGGTAAACTTCCTTGGCTATATAATTTCTCAAAAAGGTGTTTTAGTGGATCTGAAAAATATAAAAGTTGTTATCTCTTGGAAACTACCAAAATAATTTCTTTGACATATAGAGCTTCCTTGTCCTAGTTAGTTTTTACCAGTTCTTTGTGCGTGAATTCTCATAGATATATTTTTCTATGGAATATTTGATGAAAAAGAATGATCCATCCCAATGGACCAAGGAATGTAATAAATATTTTCAAGAGTTAAAAATGCACCTTACAATAGCACCCATCTTGATTTTTACAGAATCAAGAAAATGGTACATGGTGTACTTTGATGATTGAGGATCTGGGATGGGATGCATCCTCATGCACAAAGATCTTGTTTTTGCATATGGATTAAGGAATTTGAGGGTTCACGAGAAAAACTACCCAACAAAAAATTTGGAGTTAGTTGCAGTTTTCCATACTTTGAAGACTTGGTTTCATTATCACTTTAGTGAGAAATTCACTGTGTTTATAGATCATAAGATCTTGAAAATTATTTTCTCACCATAAGATTTGAATCTAAGGTGAAGAAGATGGATGAAGTAGATTAAAATGGTTAAATTTTAATTAATGTATACACAGGGTAAATGAAATTTTGTGGCAGATGCATTAAGAAGAAATTCATAGGATTAGTTGGTAAAAGAAGCTTAAGATGAATGGCAGTTGATGTCGGTTCTATCCGGCATGATTGTGGAATGTGAAGACCGAGGTGATGTTATAGTTTTATTTTTAGACACACTTGTTCCTAATTTGGTAAATATCGTAAAGGAAGAACAAACACATGATGTATAATGTGTGTCCATGAGGTCAAAACTCAATAGCGGGGAGACCATTGAGGGATGGAAACTAGATGGGAGTTCATTATTGTGGTTCAATATTCAGATGGTTGTACATATCTCTTATTAATTGAAAATTATTCATGCTTACCAGCATTCAATATGGGATATTAATATAGGAATAAAAAATATGTAAAAGGCATTGAAGGCAATTTTTGGGTGGAGTGGCATGAAAAGGAAAGTGAAAGTGTTCATTTCTTAGTGCTTAACTTGTCAATAGGTTAACAAGGAGCATTAGAGACCAGTGGATATTCTAAAATCTCTATTTATTCTAGTGTGGAAATGGGAGAACATAGACTTGGATTTTGTTATATTTCTCCCAAGAATTTTTCAGAAACATGATTCCACATGGGTGATAGTGGATCATATCACAAATATGGCACATTTAATCTCTATTCATGAAAATTATATGGTGGATGATCTTTCCAAAATATATATCCAATGAGTGGTAAAGATACTTAGCATACTAGTTTCAACTATGTTAGATAGAGATCCGAAGTTCACATCTCGTTTCTGGGAATCCTTATAGAATTCCCTTGGGACTCAGTTGATTATGAGTACATTGTATCATCCCAAGATGGATGGGTAGTCTGAAAGGATGATACAAATGTTTGAATACATGTTTCAGTCTTTCATAATAGATTTTTGTGTCTCATGGGAGGAGCATATAACCTTAGTGGAGTTCTCATATAATAACTAATATCAGAACTCGATACATATGGCTCCTTTTGAAGCATTGTATGGGTGTACTTGTTATTCTCCACTTTGTTGGATGTAACATGTGAAACCTCACTAGTTGGTCCAAGACTTGTTCATGAAATGATGGAGAAGATCCAGTTGATTAAAAAGAGGATGCAGATGGCTCATAGTCATCAGAAATATTTTGTGGATCATTGAATACAACCATTTTCCTTTGTATTGAGTGATCATGTATTCTTAAATATCTCTACAAGGATTAGACATCGTCATTTTTAGAAGTAGGGAAATTTCTCTCTTCGGTACATTGTCTATTTTGAGATTCTGGAAAAGGGTTAGAGAGGTGTAATACTAGTTGGCATTGCTACCATAGTTTAGCTTAGTGAATAATTTTTTTCATGTATCACAGTTCAAAATGTCTCGGACTAATCATGAACATGTGATTATATGGGATAATATTGACCTAGAGTTTGATGCTTAGTTGGTACATATCCCAGTGCAGATTGTGGATAGGAAGGATAAAGTCTTATAGGGGAAAAGCATCGGCCTAATTTGGGTTTTGTGGCAACATGATCAAATTCAGGAAGAGACTTGGGAATGCGAGAAGGAAATGAAAGAGAAATGTCCATAACACTTTTTGAGTAGCAGTGGGTTTCTACTATCCGGGGATGGAAAGACCAATGGTGGGGAGAATTTAGCACCCCCGGTTTTTGGTATGTAACCCCTTCTTTATACTTTTTATTTTTATAATGTATAAGGATGAAATTTGGGTGTTTTTGGAGAACCTTTTGAGTGTTTTTGGGGATAATGGTAAGGCTAATGGGATGAGAATAGTTTGTGAAAACCATGAGGAAGCCTAGTAAAAACCGTGCCGAATGTGCAATGTTGGACAGAGAGATTTGGAACGGTTGGCACAAAATTTTTTGACTATACAAGGAGGCCATGAGAAATCTTTCTTAAGGTAGTAATATAAGCTTGGTTAGTGAAATTTTTTTATAATTGTGCGACTAAAACCTTTCATGGGTTAAAAACCACCTCTTTAAAAAGTGGATCTAGGTCATACTTGACATAAAGCTACGTGTTTTGGCCCTGAAAATACTCTAAATCATTATTTTTATTCTCTTAAGGACAAAGAAGGTTTTTCCATCGTTCCGAAGGTGATCCAATCGATCCTCTTAGTGATTAGAAGCCAATTCATTGTGGTAAGTGCTTCCTCTTCACCGTTCTAATCACATTTTCTTAGATCTACATATACCTACATCTTTTATCCTCTTGATTTCTCATATATACACCTGTTATGGGTAGATATAGTATTTTTGATGCCAAAGATGATGATATCTGGTCTTTATCATGATCGTATAATTGATCTAAGGTGGTTTCCTGGAATTCTTATTTGGTTTGATTAATGTTATTCTTCGTTTTTCACTTTTCATTGAAATAGTTGACATATGTGGATTCAATATTGACTCCTCTTTCTAGAATTGATTGGATTTTTTTTTATTTTAATGAATTTGATTATGAAATTGGTGTGAAAAGCATGGAATAAATCATCTTTAGGGATGTTTTTTGATTTTGATGGAATTTTATACTTTTTGTGAATTATATTTCAAATTTGTTCAGCTTCTTGATTTTAAAGTGTTTATTTTAAAATATTGTTTTTAAGGAAATAATGAAATGATTTTTTTGGAAAACGTTTTTCAAAAAAAGTTGTTTGATTGAAATGACTTGATGGAAAAAGTGGTTTCAATAAAAGGTGATTTTATTGAAATGGTTTTGGAATGGATGTTGGGGATAATTGGTGTGTGTTTTCATATTTCATTATAGGGCTTTGTTGTAATATGACCATGTTCTCAATGCCAATGGAGTAATAGAACATGGGATATAATTATGTTGTGAAAACTAGGTAGATTGACATGAAACCATTAATGAGTTTAGAAATGTCATAACAAAGCATTCATGGTTGGTAGTGTGAATATGTGGAATGTATTGGGTATAACAAATGGAACTTGTGAAATGGGTTTAAGGGTTGTTGGGGTGATTTCTTTGAAATAGGGTTTGGATTGGAAAATGTCAATATTGAATTTTTTTATAATAAGTTATAAACTGTTTGGAAGTTATTTTAATTTAGTTAAAACTATTTTGGAAATTGTTTTGTATAAAATGTTTTATATAAATGTGGTTAAATATTCTATTCTAGTGGTGTGAGTAGTGAAGTAATTGGGGAAATGCTAATGAGTTTTAGTACTCACCCTTACTTTGGAACTTTTCTGATTTTTCAGATATCATCTACTAGGACATGGGAAAAGGTAAAGTATCACATGTTTAGCACTACTTCATGATACATGGGTTTTTTTGGTGACGTTGGAGCATAAATTTTGTGGATTATGGAGTCTTGTGGTGGTTCTTGGAGTTTTATTAGTTTATCTTCCACTATTTACTTTGATTTTGTAGTCTCTACTATGGCACATGATTTGAGTATGATTTTAATACATGACGTTTCCTTTTATGGTTATCATGCATCATATAGTTTTATATTTGGTTATGTATTGTTGGTTAGTTTTTTTATTTTTAAATTGTAAATTATCCCCCAAATGTTTTCAAACCCTTTGGTATTCATTTCCAGCCTTTTGTATCTTGAGGATGTCTTTTAAGGCCTTGTAGTGTTCCCCCTACCTTCTCAAGCCAATGAGGTGGAGTGATGTTACAATAAACAAATCACATATGATATTAGATATAATATATTTTTTTATATTTTGTATTTATAATAAACTTATATTTATTATATATTATTTTTTAACATGTATAATGAAATTTAATAATTAAGTTAAGGGTTTTCTGATATAACATTTTATATTCATGAGATACATGCCATGTTCACCATAAGATTACTTTCTGTGTTTTATATACCACCCATTAATGTATTTGATGATCATTATACTTAAATTTATGGTTTTTTATATATTAATTTCTTGATATCTCTCTCACGTGTCTTATGGTTTTAATGTTACCGAATCAGTTAGGTAATTTCATCTAAATTTCCCCTATTTGAGACACATGTAAGGATATACACCAATACTATTTTATAAGGTGTATATATTGTCCCATTGACATGTTATATCCTGAATCCTATTAATTTCATGATATTAAAATTTTCATTTAATATTATTCTCTTGTGGTTATTCTTATTTAGAGTTACCAAATTGGTAAGAGTTTACTGCTATTGTCACATCGTTTATCAGAATTTTTTTGATTATGATTCTGTTGATGGAATCTTATGATCCATATATGTAAAAAATCATGAATTTTTTATACTATGGTTATTCATGATATATTCATGAATTGATACCATTTTCCAATTCATTGATACTTATGATATGTAATAAAATGTTTTAATAAAATCTAACATTATTTCTCTTCAGCTGGAAATCAATTTTATTCAAAAACCATATTTTCTAAAATTGTTTTCAAAAATGATTTTAAATGATATATTAATTTTATTTTGAAGGAAAAATATTTTAATATAATTTTTTTTATGTTTTAATGTATTTAAAAATGGTTTAAAATTCTTTGATTAAATTTTTTGAAATCTATTTTCTAGAAAAACGTTTTCAAAATGACTTTAAGACTTATTTCTATGTTTTCAATGTATGTACAAAGAAAATGGATTTGAAAATGTCATTCAAGCTTTATTTATGAGTTTCCATAGTGTTTCAAAATAAAACAAGTTTAAAAATATAATCAATATTCCATTTTATGTTTTTAAATATGTTTTAAAAGAAAAATGTTTTCAAACTCATTAATGTTTTAAAAATCCCTTTTCAATGTTTAAAATATTTTTTCCTCAAGAAATGTATGAAAAAAATGTTAATCATTCTTTTTAAGGAAGGGACTTTGGAATGGGTGTATGGAATTTTTTTATAATAAAGGTTATTTTCTATATTGAATGTTCTTGGGACCTTTCAAAATACTTCCCCCTATAGGATAAAATACTTTATTGAGATTATGTTTTTCTGAGGATATGATCCAAGAATACCATTCATGTTATTTATTAAATTGTTTATGTTTTGATTGAATTATTTTTATGACAACCCATTATCTTCCCATGGTTATATGTTTTTTAAACACACTTTTTTTCATGGGTTATGTGTTGATGAAAACTATTATGAGACATATCTATTTTCCATAGGTAATGATACGATGAAAGGTTAATGATACCCATTTCATTTTAAGGGTAATGATATGATGTTTATAAAACCCACCTCTTTTTATGGGTTAGGATATGATACATGTTTTATTGTCTTATGGAACATGTATATTTGATTTTATTATGTGATGGGTGGGAACTGTATATCCCTTCAATGCATTGGGTAAAGATTTTTATCTCATGAGATAATGATGGGAAACAATTCAACGTTCTTGGTACACTATGGGAAATATGAGTTTCATGATCCAAAATTGGAAATAGGTGTTTCTTGGTCTAATATGGGAAGATGGGAAAACTCAATCCACTATGTGAAATAGGTGTGTCATTATCCACTATACGAAATAGTTGTGTCTTGATCCAGAAAGGGGAGATAAGTGTGCCCTGATCCATTATGTTGATGGTCTTTATAGTGAATCTTGACACATGAAATGTTTTTCTATAGTTATAAAGGTTCCACACTTATATGACATGAAATGATGGTTTATGATTGATTTAGGATGATTTTTCACCCTTATGATTCACATATTTTTAACTTACAATCTATATTCCATGACTTCTTATTATGATCTTTGTTATGTAGAGTATGATTTACTAATGTTTGATCATTTTCATTTACCCTTATGATCATGTTATGCTTACATATCTCCCATATTTTGCCTTATTGAGCATTTGAACTCACTATTTCTTATATTTTCTTTCCTTAGGTTATGAATGAATGTTCTATGTAGGAAAATTAAATGGTAAGATCTTTAGAGGGAAATGTTGAAGATCTTTCATCATGTTAGAAGATTATGTTTCCATGTTTCTAAAGAAACTAAACTATTATAGTCCTCGAGTATTGTTTTTTGTAATGTGTGGAATATTCATCTAAAATGATGTAATATCCAAGTATGTAAAGACTGGTTCGGTATAATCGGTATCTTAGGAAAGGGTTTGTCAACCTTTTTAAACAAGGATATGAAAACATTAGTTAGATACCTATGGATATTTTTAAGTAAATGTCTAGGTTTTTCACTAATTATAAACATAAATTATTATATATTTCAAATTTGGTGTCATGATTTTGGCATCCTATAAGTAATTCTTCATGATTATGTGGATTTCATACATCATATGTGTTTCTCACCCTATGATTTATAGTTTTATTCAGTGGAAGGAACTAGAAGGATCATGGAAAACATTGACTATATCAGATGTGGAGATTATGGGAATTAGGAAAAATTATTTCCTATGTGTAAATCTCATAATGAGAATCAAGAATGTGGTATGGGTATTGGTTATACTGTTGATGATAAAGAGACCTCAAACAACTTTTGAAATTTATAAAATTTTATAAAAATATTTTTTTCATTAAATTTAATAAGCACAATTAGATTTAGGTTAAGGAAACTTAAGACATGATTCACATTTCATATTCTAGGAAAATATTATTAAAGTATTAAATGTTTAATCCTAATTTATGATTTAATAATAATGTTGGATTATTAAATTTAAATGTATTAGAATTCATGAATTATGTTATTTGAATCATGGAGTATATATTTGTCATTGAGGATTTAAAAGGGTATCTTGAATGGTGCTAATGAAATAGAAAAGTGATCTAATGGAATGGTGGTATTGTGATTAAGGGAAGGTAACCCTTAATCTGTTCATGATATTGAGAAAATTCAGTTCAACTTGGATAAAGAGATAATGTATTTGGATAAAGTTTGTATTGATGAACTCATTAATAATTAAGGATTTTTTGAAAAATTATTTTACACTATCATGGATGGATTTTATGATATTTTCATAATTATTTATTATATCCAATAAACATTGGAATAAGGAAACAAGCATGTATTCAATAAGGTTTTATGGTAATTCATGTTTTGACCATGTTTCATGAGAATACATGATAAATGTATTCACATTATTGGAATTTGAAAACCAAGAGACACTATATGAATTAATGGGTATTAATATTAATCTATTTATAGAAATTTAGCGATCCATAGTAATAAAGTTTTGGATTTTTAGCTTTCAGAAGGATTATAAAGTAAACCATTTATGGAATGTTTTTGGTAAACTTCAGATGAAGTTTGTGAAATTAATGTATTATCTAACTATGTGATGATATATTCATGTTCAATAACCTGTGATAACCTTTTTTTGTGATAAATATATATGGAATTACTTATCATTATATTTGTGGATATCATGGTCTATTAAAGCTTCAGGAATGAAAAATTCACCTACATTACTTGGAATAAGATATGAAGTTTAAGTTGATCAAGGAATAATAAAGTATATGGTCATCCTAAAATCATTTAAGTATATGTTTTCCTGAAAAATCATCAAATTTAAGAAAAAAATCATGAAATAAATTTTTTTCAATATATCATCATTTTTGATGATATCAATGACCTTTTTCAAGCCACTTTGGGTTAAGGATTTATGATTTTTAACATTCTCTTAAAAAAATTTCTACCAATCACCATCAAAATTTCATAGAGTTATTTATCTTAAATTTCTATGTTTTCACCTTCCACATATGTTCTCTTATGTGGAAACATAGTTATATCTTACATTGGGTAATAATTGTAATTACAACTTTCCATTTTTAATAGAAGTTGTAGTATTTATTTTTACAATGTGGGTTTCTATGAAATAAACATTCATGTATTGATCCTATTATAACCTGGACAAATTTCAATGGAAAAATTCCTTTTTAAGGGGATATAATGTGTATAGTCTATGTTTTCCTTGTAATACTTTGAAATATTTATATATAAAAATTTACAGAGCAAGGAGATGAGACTTAATGATATTCTGAGGTGTGGTGTACCACAAATAAATTTTAAAAAAATATTAAAAATATTTTACATTAAACAAAATATACCTCAAAGAAAACATGATAACTCTTAACAAGTTGGTCAGATCACAAATTTAAGACCACAATTGTGTCCGTAAGGTGGTGTTTACATTAGGTGTGACATTAAATGAGTCGGTGGAAGATGTTCGGACCCCTCACTCATTGGTGGTATGATAAGTGATATAATTAATTATTAAATTAATTAATTAAATTACTTTGACCTAGATTAAAAGTATATAAATCCACTGTTAGTGTGACTTAATCATGGTCTACCTCATAACTTTGATATCACTAGTTATAGCTCCCTTTCTTCTCCTTTGGTAGATCTCAATGAACATTAAAAAATATATGGACCGGGATAGATCAGGATAGAATGAATGCAATAGCTCCTTTGAATCATTGTATGGGCACGTTATTCATTAGTGATTGATCCAAAAAAAGTGGTAGGAATCGTCTTTTGTGGTTCACACCTTTGAAATATATGTTTGAATATATCATTATTCTTTAATCGATCAATTCCTTGAACACCCATCTCATGTGCCCAAATATTGATGTTTAAATTAATTCAGGATTGTTCATCTTACCCAGGATTCATGTTCTTCATTTTTCTCCAAGAAATCTTGGACAACAATGTCAAAAAATTTTATGGTTATTTTATCAATCTATTCTTCACATTATTTTCTAGTTGGATTCCTACTGTCCCAGTTCATTTTTTTTAGTAGGTACCGAGCATGATCGAGCCCCCAGATTCATGGAAAATCGATGAAACATCGATGGTTTGATAAACCGAGAAAAGATCTAGGATCTTTTCAAGGAGATGATGATTGATCAGATATTAAATTACTGGGATCATGATGATTGGAGGTGTGGTAACATGAAAAACAGATGGAGAAGCCCTCATCAACATCTGGTGAACAATTTTTGGTGAACGATGACCAACAATCGAAAGATCTCAGATCCAAAGTATTAAGATATATATAAGGTGGAATCTATAGCGGTTGGATAAGAATAGAAGCATGGGAATGGATCTCGGATTTTTTTTTGAAAATCCACAGTACACATCATATATTATGAAGAACAAATGATGTGTATCACCCTTAGATATGACACTGATGTTTCAAAGAAACTATGGGTGACACGGTGTGTAACCCTACCATACACATCGTGTACCCTAACCTGGTTGGGTATCCCATTTGATGGGCCACACGGGTGGGCATTTCATGTAGGAGTACACAGAGATGGGTTGACCACACAGGTGGCATCCCATGTGGGCTAACACACCATTTACCAAATTAAATGGACACGGGGTCCGAGTACATGTAAAATTCCATAGGACATGACCCCAGACTCGGATATTCAGGACACATCATATAGTCCTACTACACAGCATGCTCTAATAAATGAGAAAAGACGTGTTCTAGGAAAGGACGTGGCCATGTTGTGGAGTGGTACCAGATGTGGTGTGGGACCCCAAAAAACAGTGTACCACTTGAGCTCTTTCAAGAATATTTCCTCCGTCTATATATCATTCATTCAAAATCATATTTTTTTCTCTACATATCCAATCATGAGAGTTTTTCTATATAGAATGATTTACCAATTTTATTTTCTCCCTTTCAAACATCAAAATAATTCTATATATATTTATTCAGTTAGGCGCTGAGACGTCATGTGATTATGTGGTTGGTGAGCCTGGAATAAATTTTGTAAAAATAATAAGTATTTTTTATACTACTCACATAGAGGAAACATGTTATCTATAAAATGGTAGCTCTGATCCAAAATCTGATGTCAAGGTTTTGTCTGGAAAATGCAGTTTACCCTAGGTAGGGTGAAAGTTTTGTCGGCACAGGCCTACGATAATAAAAGTTATCAAGGGTGTTTCCATAAATAAATTAAATTTATTTATTTTAGATATTGTATTGAATAAAATCATAAAGGAGTCTCAAAATAAATTTAGGAGACCACAGTTGAGTTTGGAACGTCACGTTTACCCTAGGTGAGACATAAAATTTGTCGGCACTGGGTGTTCAGACAAGGCATATCATGGGCGGGGATTTAAATGAGTGGATTGGTTAAAAAAATGAAACTCAACCTCTCCCTTTCCCCCTTGCTGTGAACAAAGGAAGAACCCACCCTCTTACTTCTTCTTCGCCGACAAATGAGTTGAGGACTGAATCAAAGAAACAAGGTGTCGTCAGACTCAGATCATGATGAAGATCATTCTTGGGTCATGCAGCAACAACTCCAGAGCACATATCTATCCTAGAAGCATCGGAGTTTCACCCTGATGTAGAAGGTTTAATATTTGATCTTGTCCCCCCATTTTATGCATCTTTTTTTTATTCTTCCCCATAGCGATGAAGATCGCATCTTGAGCTTTCTGAAACATGTCTCAGATCTATTTTTCAACCACTGGGGTGTTCCTGATGGTCTATAGAAGATCCAATGGAAAATTATGGTATGGTGCGGTGGTTTCTGGTGAGGCAATGATGGCTGCAGTGTAGCATGATGACTCTGGCAGGGCGGCGCAGTGCCTCCAGCAGGGCCAATGGCGGAGGGCCGGTGGGCTGGGGTTTTTATTTAAAACACCATATCTTGCAATCTGGGGGTCTGTTTTTCATTCTGTATGTGATGACATGACCCTTAATTTGAGGCAGAACTTTTGAGGATTCTTTAAAGACTTTTTCAGTTGGGCTTAAAGCTTGGTGGCATAGAACTTCCATTAATAGTAATAATATAATTATTATTATTCGGATCTCTTTGAATCACATGTATCTTCTGAGTCTGATGTCCATTTGGTACACCATCAGCGGTGTTGCGACCTTAAATTTAAAGGAAGATGTTTCGAGAACGATTTTGGGTGCTGAAATATAAATTGAAGTGTGGGACCCATGAGGCATGTTTGGGCATTTGTGGTGAAATCTTCCTTTCCCTATGGGTGTCTATTTTGGATGATTGAGTAGTCTGTCCCAGGTGTTTTTCTGAGAGAATTTTAATGGTGTGATCCTTTTGATGTATTACAAGATCGAGGCATGGGAACCACTTGGGATTCTTGTGATGAATAATACCATTTTCACAGGACGTCCGTTCTAGGAGTGTAAATTTCCCATCCTACATGTTTTCCCACGTAGAACATGATGGTTACCTCTTTTATGGATTTCAGGACGTGATGTGGCATGAATAGAGAAAGATGATTGTGGATTAGAGTTAGGCCGATGTTGGAGATCAGTGGGTTTCTATGAGAGACGTTGGGTCAGGTACTCCCCTATGGCATAAGGGTGAAGGTTTCCCTTACCTCTCTACATAGGCAGAGATGGGACTCCCAATGTCATGTGTGTAGGTTGAATACATTGGGAGGTTTTCTCTAGGGTTGTTACTCCCCTAATGAAATATGGTGCGAGTTCCCTGTGAGGATCATATAGTTGGACTACACACCTATCATGATAGGCTGCGGGCTGTCCAATCTTGTAGTATGGTAGAGTGGTGCTCACTTACCATGGGTGTGGGCTCACATTACATGCAGTGGTGCTCCCCTATTGTGGGCGTGGGATCATGTTACCTGAAGTTGTTCTCCCCTACCATGGGTGTGGGCTCATGTCCCTCAAAATGGCTCTCCCATAACAGGTTAGGGTGCAGTCCCTTGTTTCTTCAGAGTGGCGATCCCCTATTGGGTTAGTTTGTGGGACCATATTTTACAGAGTGGCCCTCCCCTGTTGGGTTAGGGTGAGGTCACATTTTCTTTAGAGTGGTTCTCCCCTACCATGTTAGGGTACAGGCTCATGTTTCATCGGGTGGTAGTCCCCTGGAGTACTAAGGCACGAGTTCACGCCTATTAAATAATTTTCCCCCATTATTGAGTAGTAGTGGGTAGAAGGCCCCTCCACTTGTTACACAAGATTCCTTATTTGGAGTTAGTACACCCTCAACGTTCTGAGGTGCGGGACCCTCCATAGAGGAGTGATATAGGTTTTTTGGGTTGGTTTGGGTGTTAGTACTCCCTCGACTATGCAATAGTGGTGAGGAGCGGGACTCTCTGTAGATATTTTGAACTTGCGTAGGGCGCATGCCAGCTTTGGTGGCATCACTCAGTTGAGTGACGGTAGGGTTGTTGAGGTTGTCTTAATGAATTTGATTTGTCTATGTTTCCCCCCTTTAATTAAGTGAGTTTTCAGGGATGGCTTGGCTATTGTTGCTATCTATGGGGTTATTACCTCATGAGACTGTGGTGAGTATTGTGTTGGAACCTCGATTCATTTATCATGGATAGTATATGGTCAGAACCATGAGACTTTGATATCAGTATATCTGGGTATGTTCGAGGAGTCCCCATGGCATGAGTCATTTTGTTGACATATTAGGGAGTCAAGATGACTATTTGGGTATTTTCTGGGATGGTCTTAAGATGAAACTTCTCTCTCATTTGGGTTCCCTCAAGTTGGGTTAATTTTACTAATTCCTATCAGTTTCTCCCTTTTTTATTTGGGAATTTTGGGTGCCTACTGAGTAATATTATACTCACCCCTACACATGATTTTCTTTCTCTTGTCTTGTGTCATGTAAAAACCACAAGTCCTTTGACGGAGTCCTAGTTGGTCCAAGAGAAAGAATGATATAGTATCTTTACTAACCAGGGTTTTCACTACAACTTTTCCTAGGTGCTTACCAAAAGGTGTTTGATAGTGATCCCCTCCTTTAGATCAGGTTGGATGCTTTTTCATTTTTCTTTTGGTGTGCCTTGTTTTTCCCATTTTGTACATCTACTGTACTCTAGATTCAGATAGATGTATGCATGCATTTTATTTTCCAGTTTTTGTATATATCTCGGCACTATTCCATGGAGTTGTAAATGGGAGAGTGCATACATGGAATTTAGGATAAGGCCTCCGTGTGTGTGATATCCTACTCGGCACTGGATGCCAACCCCTGGCCTATGGAGGTGGGCTTTGGGAGTCACAGCTTGATCCCCATTGGTTGAGGTCGTGAAAGAGTGGTATTAGAACAAGTTCTACCTTTGGGACCTTAAAGCAAATTTGGTATAGCTATGAACTTGGTTTGGGTTGTATAGAATAAGTGGTAGGATGTTTTGAGTTTAGATTTCATGCCAGTGACTCTACTGTTGGTAGAGGCGGCCAACATATCCATACGCCAGGACTCTGATAACCTTCCTTTTGATTCGGTACATTGGGACACTAGTCAAAAAGGAATAATGGTACATGAATCATGTTTGACTGGGTTTTGGGTTTCTACTTTCCTTCTTGAGTCATCTACCCATACATACTCTTTGATCATGGTGCATCTTGGAGTTGTTCAAGATGTTTCCAAGGCAGCCGAATTCAAGGGATCCATGGCAGGGTTTTGGTCAGCAGCTGGAGACACTCATTGGAAAGACCACATGTTGGTTTTTTTTATGTATCTTCAACTACACGAAGAACATGGATACTTCCCCCACTAAGACTTTTTTTGTGACTTGCTGATAATCGTGCAGGTAAGTCAGTGCTTCCCAAAGCGGACAATATCAAGGTGCGGTGGTTGATTCCCTTTGACTTGTGCACATGAGGCTTGTAAGAGTGTTAGTATCCGAGGGGTCGGTCAGAACTATTGTGCATGTATAAGAAGGCATTTTTTGTTCTTTGGTTCCTTCATGTGGTCGACGTCAGCTTGTACGCGCGATGCTCGAAGAGGTTGTGGTGAGGTTTGTTGTGGCATCGAATTTTCAAGAAGGATGGACACTTCCTCTAATAAGACACATCCTTGAGATGCAATACAAAACCGTACAGGTGAGTTAGTGCCACCCAAATTGTATTGTATCAAGGTGTGGTGGATGATTTTTTTTTCCGACCTATGAGTTCAAGGTTGGTTTTTTGTGTTAGCAGTGGTTTTATAAGGTCTCGTGAGATCCAATGCATACACATGGGGAATCCTATTTGTTATCATTGTGGTGGAGACGTTTCTCATGAGCTGTTGTGGATTATTTTTGAGGTATTGCATGACGGGATATACATTGGGCGTGTTCGCGATTGATTTTCCTAAAAAGGTGGGGAGTGAATTAACCTTATGAGGTTTGGCATTGGCACCAGCCATGTGGAGAGATGGGGTGCTGAGGTGGTATTTTCCTGGGCATTGTGTTGGTGTTGGAACAGACCATTTAGAGGTTGTTGGGGTCTGTTAGTGATTGTATGGGGTGGTTGTAGACCCATACAGATGGCCCTAGGTGATTGGTGATGAGGAGCTGTGTTCAGTTGGATCTCATCGAGGGTTCAAAGTGTTAGCTAGAGCATTAGCCTACCTCTAAGGTTCTTAAACCCTCTCTTTCATTTTTGGTGTTCTGTTTCTTCCTGGTGTGTGATTGTCAATGAATAGGAACACTTAATGACCTTGTAGGTGTGTAAGTACAAGTAGAGAACTTAGGTATTTTCTATTATATCCAGGCCTTTGATTTTCGAGGATGAAAAGGATTATGGTGGGGAGGATGAAGCGACTCAGTTTTGGCCTTGTTATACTTTTGAATATTTCTACATATATTTCTAGAGCTAGGCACTAATATGGCGTGTGTTTCCAAGTCCCGGTGTGCCCGGACTAAATTTTATAAGAATATTAAGTATTATTTTATACTACACACATGTAGAAAATGGGTTATCTCTCAATTGGTATATGGATCAGAAATCCATGTCCATAGTTTTGTCTGGAGCTTTCCGTTTACCCTAGGCAGGGTATAAGTTTTGACGGCATGAGCCTGCTGTAGAAAACATCATTGAGGGTGTTTCTTTAAATAAATTAAATTAATTTATTTTGGAAATTGTCTCAAATAAATTATGAATGGAGTATTAGAACAAATTTCTAAAACTGTGGTTGAGATTGGGACATCACGGTTACCCTAGGTGCGACATAAAGTTTGTCGGCACCTTGTGGTCAGATGAGGCGTGTCGTGGGTGGGGAGTCAAATGAGTGTATTTTTTAAAAAAATGAAACTTATCCCCTACCCCAACCCAATATATTCACTAAGGAAGAACCCACCCCCTCCTTCTGATTCACTAACAAACGAGCTAAAGACCGAATCGAAGAAACAAGGTGCTTTCAGACTCAGATTTTGATGGAGATCATTCCTGGATCCTACATTAGTACTCTCAATTGAGGATCTGGCCTAGAAGTTTCAAAATTTCTCTCTGAGGCAGGTGACTTGAGATTTGATCTCATACCCCCCATTTATGCATTGTTTTTCTTCGATTCATCACTATAAAGGTGAAGATCACATCCCGAACTTTCTAAAACATATCTCATATTTGTCTCTTAACCACTGGGGTGTTCTTAGTTGTCCACGAATGATATGATGGTTTATTAAGGTTCAGAAAAGTGGTTTAGGTGAGGAGGAGGTTGCAAGAGGGTGGAGTAGAGGCTCTAGTAGGGTAGCACGACAGCTTTAGCAGGGCTGGTGGCGGAGGGCCCATGGTCCGGGGTTTTATTTAGAACACCATATTTTGCAATCTGGGGGTCCGTTTTGCATGTTGTTTATGGAGATGTGACCCTTACTTCAAGTTTTATCTTTCATGCTGCATTGATGACTTTTTTAGTTAGTATTGATGCTTGGGGGAACTGAACATCCATTAATAATAATAATAATTTAATTATTATTATTTGGATCTCCTTGATTCAGATGTATCATTTGCATCTCAACTCCATTGGACACACCGTCAGTAGTGTTGCAACCCTGACTTTATAGTTGGATGTTTTGAGACTAATTTTGGGTGTTGAAACTAAAATTGAGGCGTGGGGCCCATGTGGCACCTTTGGGTGTTTGTGGTGAAATACTCCTTTTTATCTGGGTGTCTATTTTGGACGATTGAGTAGTAAATCCTGTGTGTTTTTATGAGAGGATCGTAACGGTGTGATCCTTTTGATGTATTTTGGGATCAAGGCATGGGCCCCACTCAGGCTTGTTGTGGTGAATAGTAACATTTTCACCAGATGTATTTTTTGGGAGAGTAAATATCCTATCCCATGTAGAACATGATGGTGGCCTCTATATTGGATTTTGGGACACAAGGTGGCATGAATCAAGAATGTTTCTTATGGAGAAAAGTTAGGTCCATGTTGGAGATTGGTGGTCTGTGAGGGGAGGTGTTGGGCCAAGTACTCCATTGTGGCACCAAGGTGCATGTTTCCCTCACCTCTATACATAGGTAGAGAATGGGATCCCCAAGTCATCGGTGCAGGTTCATTAGATTTAGGTGGTTTTTTCCAGTGTTGTTACTCCCCTAATAGACTAGGGTGCAGGTTCCTTATGATGAATATACAATTGAACTATTACCCTATTTTTATAGGGTTCAGGCTATCCAATCTCATGGTATGGTAGAGTGGTGCTCCCATACTATGGGTGTAGGCTAATGTTACATTCTGTAGTGCTCCCCTACTGTGGGTGTGGTCTCACGTCCCTCAGAATGGAGATCCCCAACTAGGTTAGGGTATGGAACCTTGTTTATTCAGAGTGGCACTCCCCTAGTGGGTTAGGGTGTGGGCCCACGTTTCTCAGAGAATCTATCTCTTGCTGTGATAGGGTGTGGGCCCATGTTTCTTAGAGTGGTGATCCCCTACCGTTTTAGGGAGTGAGATCACATTTCACTGGGTAGTACTCCTCTGATGTACCAGGGTGCAGGTTCATGCCTATAAAGTAGTTCTCCCCATTCTCGAGTTACATCGAGTAGTGGGCCCTCCACATGTTACATGTGATTCATGGTTCAGAGTTATTGCTCCTTCGACATACCGAGGTTTGGTCCCCTCTATATAGAAGCAACATAGAATTCACTAGTTGGCTTAGGAGAAAGTACTCCCTCGATTGTGGGGAAGTGGCAAGGAATGGGACTCTCCGCAAGTCTTTTGACCTTGCACATGGAATAAGTAAACTTTTATGGCATCACATGGTTGAGTTCTAGAAGGGTTATTGAGGTTGGATCATCAACTTTGAGTTGTCTATTATTTCCCCCCTTTCATTTTTTTGCGCTATGAGGGATGGCTTGACTCTTATTGCTATCTATGAGGCCAGTACCTCATGAGACCGTTGTGAGGATTGTTTTGGAACCTCATGTCGTTTATTGTGGATAGTTTATGATCGGGACCATGAGACTTGTGTCATATTATATTTGGGTATGTTATAGGATTCCCCGTGGCATGAGTTTTTTTGACATTCCAGGGAAGTTGAGATGACTTGTCAGGTATTATTAAGGATGGTCTCGATGTGGCGCTTCTCTCTCATTTGGGATCCCTCAGGCTGGGTCAATTTAACTAATTCTTATCATTTTATCCCTTTTTGGTTTGTAATTTTTGGGAGATTACTAAGTATTCTTATAGTCACCCTACATGAAATTTTCCCCCACATGTCTTGTGTCTTGTACAGACCATAGGTCCTTCGACAAAGTTAGAGTTTCACCTAGAGCAGGTATAGCATAGTAGCTCGACTTGCTAGGGTTTTCACCGAAGCTTGGCTGAGGAGCTTATCGGCAGGTTTTTGACATCAATTCCCTCCTTCAGATCAAGTTGGACACTTTTTCAGTTTTCTATTGATAATCCCTATGTTCACCCTTTTGGTACTTATGCTATACTCTATTTTAGTATAGATGTATGAATGCATTTTAGTTTCCAATTTTTGTACATATCTACGCACTATTTCATGTAGGTGTATGTGGGTGTGTCCGTAGAGGTACTTTAGGATAATCCCTCCTTGTGTGTGATAGCCTACTCGATGTTTGGAGCTAGACCATGTCATATGGAGGTGGGCTTGGGGAGTCGTGTCTAGAGCCCCGTTAGGTTGGGCCGTGACCAAGGCGATGATTCCCTCAGTTGTGGATTTAAAGATACAATGTCAAATTTTTCAAGATCTGGAACTTTTAGGAATTTCATGATGATGGATGTAATTGTATGTGATTAACAGAGTCCGTTCTAGGTGTTACCCTACTATAGGGATAGACAATAGTGTTTCCCAATTATCATTCCAAGTTTCCCTCCAACAAGGATGGGAAGTAGAGTTCCTCAATGTTCTAGGTGGTACCTTCTAGGAGGGATGCATAGTAGAGTACCTTAAGGATATCTTCTAGAAATTACCCTATTTTAGGGTTGTGAATTAGAGTTTCTTGATGATAATTTCCACCGATAATTACCCTACAGTAGGACTGGGAAGTGGAGTTCCCCGATGATAGCTTATTCTAGGCATTACACTCCAGTAGGGCTAGGTAGTGGAGTCAGCTAATGATATTCTCAATCAGTACCATCCAATGGGGTTGGGTAGTGGTGTTCCTCGGTGACTACTAGTGTAGGAACCTCCTTCCATGTCTAGGAATGGGATATTAAACTTGAGTTTATAGCCCGTCAAATATGCGGTACAATGATGGGATGTGGTTTGATGTACCACTGGACTCCCAAGGAATAGATACACTTTCCCAAATGAGATGCGTCTTTTTGACGCGATATAAAACCCTGTGGGAGAGTCTATGATCCACTAAGAGGATATTATCATGGTGTTTTCATTGAGTTATTAGAATTGTGTGTTCAGGGGAGATGCATGAGATGTTGGGCATCATTGATGAACTTTTGGAACTATTGGAAACTCTTCTTCTTGGGATGATTTATGAGATGGAGATCCACATACAGTCTCTTTTGGGATTCTTTGTCTGAGCATATATACCTATCCATATTTAGTACACACTCCATGGGTTTGGTTATCCTTCTTCTAAAGATGTGTGGGGTATTCCACATGAATTCAATGTCCAACTTCTCATGGTGGGATCAGTCTTTTCTCCAACTATATGTGGCGAAGGCTCGATGGGTAGTTCACCTACTCACTACATTTATCCACTTGTTTTTGGATGAGTTTACTTTCATTTTGAATAGTTGAGCTGTACTCTTTCACTATAACTTGTGAATATCTTATCAATATCTTCCATTGTATCACTTATTACCCCCCCCCCCTTCATCTTTTAGGGTGTCTTATTGGGTATGTTTATACTCACCCCTACATGGTATTTTACTACTCTTGTTGTGTCTTATCAAGATGAAAGATAGGTTGATCATGACTTCAGGTGAGTTTATGGATACATGGTTATTGGACCACATGCAGTGGTCATAGCTTGGAATTCAGGATTTGGGATCTCTTAGTAGTTGCACTTTTCCATTTTTCTGTCTAGTTGGGACACATTTCTAGTTGGGTGTGTATTTTGACCCCTTGACTGAACTTTTATTTTTTTTATTAAAATGAAGAACCTTACAAGTACAAGCATTCATGGAGGTCTAAATTGATGGATCCCCAAGGCACCCCCATAATAATACTAATACACTCATAGGGTAAAGATCACATGCTAGAGAAAACCACCAAGGGGTCATCATGATTACTCTCCCGAGAAAGAGAGTTTGAATCGAAGTTAGCCTCCCTATGAATATTTCGAACCACACTTTCATTAGAAAACTCCACGGGACAACCCTGAAAAAGGTACGTCAAACATCAAGGGTCTTCACCATTCCCTTAGAGGGACCAAATCAACACCTCAATGTCCGATTCCACTTCCAAGATCACCAATGATAACCTTTTGCATAGCATAACACCAGTGTGTAACACCCGTACCTCTGCACGTAGCAAATTCCCCAGACCATAGAAGCTACTAAAGGAAACTGAAACCCACACACTAATATCACAAACTAGCCCTCCCCCACACATCATACCATTCACGAACAAAATATCCACATTATGTTTATGGACACTAGATAAAGGCTTTCATCTTACCTAGCCTCCCTGTATACTCGGCCGAGCCACTTGACCATACACTGAACTAGAGACCACATAATAATTATGCCCCCCTTTAGTAGAGACACTAAATCATACATCAAAACCTTCATTATCACATGAAGAATAGAAACTGATGGCCGAACCTCTTATCTAGCTTTATTTCTCACCTCCCATATAGTCCAGAAAATTGAGACTACAATGGTGCTACATGTCATGGTCTCCATCCCATTCTGCTTCACTACTGAAAATCACCCTTCAAAAAACTCCTATAGGGAGTTTCAAGAAGCCGTGTAATTACCCCTTCCATCCGAGATAGAATAGAGACATCACACCCATTCACTCCCAATGAATAAGTAGACTATCTATTCCACCTAAGGATTAATGAAAAAGTAACACTAGGATTCCATTTGTATACCCTTTTTCTGGATGTTATCCTGTAACACCCCAGGTTTAAATTTATGTTTTATGTTTTGGCAATGTTTCCAAGATGTAATAAAATAAATTACCGAATGAAAATATATAATTAGCAAGCACTTTATTCATACAAATTCCAGAATACACCCTCAATCCACAATAACTAACCCATTAAACCCACTGCTATTGATAATAAAACAATTGGAAGACTACCAAGAAACACAACGATACCGATCGAGTTGTTATCATCTCTTGAATCTGATAGAAGAACAAACGTTATGGCAAGGATGATAGCAATAAAACTAAAAATAAGAGGAACATATAAAACCATCTCCAAAAGCAATGTCGTGAGAGTCAAGGTATTTTTCTTCTGAGTGTTTGAACGACCCGTAAAACATTAGTATTTATAGTGTTTTATCAGACCGTTACAAAAAAAAACTATCCGTTATAAGTATTAAAAATTAAAATTTGAAAGATGTCTTATGATAACTGTTGATATAAAATAAATAATGAATTAATACTCACAAAAATATAATATGAAAATATATCATTCTTCTTTTAACATATATATATAACCGTATTATTATTATTTATATATATATATATATAAGTGTTATTTTAAATAATAAATACATTTAATTGATTATTTTTATTAATATTTTATAAAATTAGAACTTTTAAGAATAATACTTGATTTTTATATCAGTAATAAATTATTTTACCAAAGCTACATTATACTAAAGAAAATATGTTTCATGAAATTATAAACTTAAATTATTAAAAAAATGGATGAATGATTATTCATACATATATATATATATATATATATAACGAAATAATATATATATTAAGACAATTTATTTAAAACTGAAATGATAATTGATAAAAAAACGGTGAATGAAATAATAAAATAGGATTTCAATCTTGGGTAAATCGCAAGAATAGGGTTCGGCTTCTGGGAAGGTGTGTTGCGTAGGAACCAAGCACGGGGTCGAACAGGAGTCCGAGAACGCGATTTCGAGATAGGAAGGGCTACTCCGAGCTTCGATCGAAGCATGGGCGTCGTTCATCAATCGATTTCATATAGGGGTCCGTCGGGTTTCCTTTCGGTGTGAAGGCGAGGTCGAACCGTGGAGCAGCGAACCGAATCCGAGGCACTGCTTTCAGTTCGCGTTGAGTCATTAAGGTCCACGCAAGGTTGCGGTAATGAGGTTCAAGCTCAGATGAATTTCAATTCGGATGTTTGAGCGAGAACCGAAGAACCGGATCTAATTTTCATTTAGGGTTTTGGTTTTGTTGAGGTAAACCTATCTCGTTTTTGATACTCGGATTTGTGAGTATATTTAATGACCAAAATCTTCTGAAAATCGACTCAATAGTCCTGCGTTTTTCCTTTTAATTCATTTTTCCTTCGGAAATCGACACCTGCTCAATTCTTCTTATCCGATTTTGATGTATTTTGCAAGTTGTATTAAATTATCCGATGAATTTTATCAGTATATCCAAGTGGAGATTTGTTTATTATTTCCTTCGATCTTTCGTCAATCTTATCGTTATCATATTGATTTTTTTTATGAGCCCATATCAAAGATCTCTCAAAATATCATGTATCAGGACTCAATTATACATTGGCAGCATTCAAATAACCTTGCTATCATTTTCAGTGGTTTTGTCAGCAAATTTATTAAAATTTATCATTCGTCAGGATTTAAGACATTGGTTGGTTGCAGCAATATATAAATTATATATAATGCTTATCTTTGAAGCATTCAATCGGAACCACACATTTGGATTTCTCACGTCCATCGTTCTGAAATGTTGCACCTATAAAGAGCCTCAACTGAGAAAAAATAAGAGGAGTAGTCTTTGATTCTATATCTTCTTTTGTTTTCAATTCTGAGTTTTTGAGAGTGATTGTGATAACGAAGACAGTAGGAAGGTGAGGGCTCTGCAAGAGGTCTTCTGCCCAATAATTAGGTAAGGGTGAAACATTTACTTTCAACATTAATTTATTTGTTATTGTGTATGCGGAAGTGTTTACAAATTCTATAATTTTAGCCCTCTCCATTATTTTATCCTACTAAAATTAGTAACATATTTCTTTGCATAAAATAATTCAACACTATGATGTTATTTTCAAACATATTTATCAAAGAGGATTTCATACCTTCATTAATGGTTATCACTTTTCAAATTATAAATAAGATGAATTTATCAAAGCTTTGTTCTGCTCGAAATATTTATTTTGTTTCACAAGGCATGTTTTATTTAAGTCTGTGTAAAGATAATTTTATATATGGTTTATGTTGATCTAAAGTATATTCTTAAAATCTAATATAAATTCTATTTTATTTATTTCAAAATGATGAATTTAATTTAATATTTTTGTTTAAGGGTTTAATTAGCTTCATTTTTTTATATGAAAAACCTATAAATGCACTTATGTGTATATACTTTTCATAGCTTCCAATTCTACCCCGTTTTAGATTTTTCAAGTTGTGGTTATCAGCATTTAATAGATGTTTTTCTCTTGTTATTGCATATAACACTTGAAAAGGTGTACCGAGAGTTGTTTTTCTTGAAATTTCTAAACTCATAAATATATATATAACAATTTTTATGTTTTAAATTGATATCATATGAAATTCCCCAATGAATAATACCATTTATCGACGTTTTGATCAAATGTTCATTTATTTATTTATTTATTTAAGATGAGCATTGTAAATTTGATGACAAATATATATACGTGTGTGGATGAAATAGATATAGTTATTACATCTATAACATTATTTCAATGATTCAAAAATATATATATATATATATATGCGTGAAAAAAGGGGGGTCACAACATTTTATCAACATATGGACATCGCGTTTGCACATATACATGGCCATGTGTTATGCACTACATCGACACCCATTGCATTTATAAAAAGATCAGGTCATAATTTCATATTTTGTTTTAGGCCTTCCCTTGAAACAAAAGAGATATAGATATCATAGAAATTATTTTTAACCATTTTTCTTTGGATTGTTTTAGGGAAATTTATTAATTGAATTGCTCATATGAGCATCAAAGATGATTTGTGATAATTTGAGAAAGAAAGAATAATTATACGTAATGTCTAGTTGATAAAAGTTTTGGTAGTATCCAAACATTCAAATGATGAAATATATGTGTGTATATATATATATATATAATCACGGATGTGCATTTTAATACATTGATGTATTTTGATGTAAAAAAAATTCCAGTGACAAATACTAATATATATATATATGTAAAGCAAACTTAAAATGTTTTTAAAAAACCCCGGTGCTTGTTCGTTGTAAAATGGAAGGTCATTGGGAAGTGAACCCATCCTTTGCTAAGTGGGTAGGCCCAAGACAGCCTTCAACGAATTATGTTGCCTCAAAATGATGTTTTGTTTTAATAAAGTTTGCTTAAATATTTCCAAAGAAAATCACTGGATTAATTTGAAAGTGTTTTAAAATTATAATTATTTTTTAAAAAAACATTACATTATTTTGTAAAGGTTGTTTAACAAATAAATTTACAAATTGAAAATTTTCAATGTAATATTGAAAGGATATTTTTCTGAAAACGATTTATCAAAGGTTTTCAAAACCACTTACTGGGCAACTTTTGTGCTCACCCTACGTTTTTGAAATGTTTTTCACAGGTTACCTTGAATCCCAGAGTTGGTCATCTTTGCTGTAGCGCGCAGTGGAAGAGTAGTGGACAGTTGTATAATTGTTTCAGCTCTGATAAATGTAGGTTTATGTCTAAATCTTCCAGAACCTAGACCTGTAAAAGATCCTCGTTTTGTTTAAAGTGTTGTGAAAATTTTAAGTTAAGTTTATAAAAAAAAATTATTACACAGCATTTTAAAGCAACGAGTCCGGAAGAGCGGACTCGGGGCGTCACACTTGGTATCAGAGGAACGGTCTAGATAACTCTGGAAATTTAGAACCCTTTGATAAATTGACTGTCCTTTTCAGTCAACATACTTCTTTGTAATTTTCAGATGGAAGGAAGGAGAACTCAAACAAGTCTCTTAGGCCTTCCGGATGAATTACTTGCTATGATCATGGAAAAATCATGCAAAGAAGAATCTGAGCCCTATGAAGCCATGCGACTTTCTTGTAAATGTCTCTATAATATATCAGGCACACCAGATATACTTCGTTTTCATCGTGGTTCTGGTTTCGTCTTCGAAGATATCAGGCAGATCCAACGTCATTTCTATCAACGCCAAGGAGCATATTACGAAGGACTTTTTAGGTGCTTTACAATGTTTGAGCAACCAGAATCAATATCCAATTTTTATAGAGCAGCTGAAGAAGGTAATCTTCACGCAGCATTTATGTGTCAACTTTTAAGCTTTTGCTTCACAGGAAGAATTTATGATGAATTTGAAACATTCGAAGACGAAGCAATGAGACTTTCTTATTGGAATCAAATTCAAGACGAACTTCTCAGATACTATATTGATTATCATTCCTTGAGGACTGTCTTCCGGTGCCTACATCCATACCACCCCTCTTGCATTAGTTGCATATGGGCGAAGGAAGTGGAATATTTCGAAGCCACATTGAACTTTAATTTCTTAGGGAGACATGGAAACCATGGAAGACAACTATACAGACCTTGGGGACATCATGTGAGACTCAGAATAGATGAGAATTGAGAGCGATAAGTGTAAATGAATTTCGAGGACGAAATTCATTTTAAGGGGGGTAGAATGTAACACCCCAGGTTTAAATTTATGTTTTATGTTTTGGAAATGTTTCCAAGATGTAATAAAATAAATTACCGAATGCAAATATATAATTAGCAAGCACTTTATTCATACAAATTCCAGAATACACCCTCGATCCACAATAACTAACCCATTAAACCCACTGCTATTGATAATAAAACAATTGGAAGACTACCAAGAAACACAACGATACTGATCGAGTAGTTATCATCTCTTGGATCTGATAGAAGAACAAACGTTATGGCAAGGATGATAGAAATAAAACTAAAAATAAGAGGAACATATAAAACCATCTACAAAAGCAATGGTGTGAGCGTCGAGGTATTTTTCTTCTGAGTGTTTGAACGACCCGTAAAACATTAGTATTTATAGTGTTTTATCCGACCGTTACAAAAAAAACTATCCGTTATAAGTATTAAAAATTAAAATTTGAATGATGTCTTATGATAACTGTTGATATAAAATAAATAATGAATTAATACTCACAAAAATATAATATGAAAATATATCATTCTTATTTTAACATATATATATAACGGTATTATTATTATTTATATATATATATAAGTGTTATTTTAAATAATAAATACATTTAATTGATTATTTTTATTAATATTTTATAAAATTAGAACATTTAAGAATAATACTTGATTTTTATATCAGTAATAAATTATTTTACCAAAGCTACTTTATACTAAAGAAAATATGTTTTATGAAATTTTAAACTTAAATTATTAAAAAAATGGATGAATGATTATTCATACATATATATATATAACAAAATAATATATATATTAAGACAATTTATTTAAAACTGAAATGATAATTGATAAAAAAAAATGGTGAATGAAATAATAAAATAGGATTTCAATCTCGGGTAAATCGCAAGAATAGGGTTCGGCTTCTGGGAAGGTGTGTCGCGTAGGAACCAAGCACGGGGTCGAACAGGAGTCCGAGAACGCGATTTCGAGATAGGAAGGGCTACGCCGAGCTTCGATCGAAGCATGGCCGTCGTTCAGAAATCGATTTCATATAGGGGTCCGTCGGGTTTCTTTTCGATGTGAAGGCGAGGTCGAACCGTGGAGAAGCGAACCGAATCCGAGGCACTGCTTTCAGTTCGCGTTGAGTCATGAAGGTCCACGCAAGGTTGCGGTAATGAGGTTCAAGCTCAGATGAATTTCAATTCCGATGTTTGAGCGAGAACCGAAGAACCGGATCTAATTTTCATTTAGGATTTTGGTTTTGTTGAGGTAAACCTATCTCATTTTTGATATTCGGATTTGTGAGTATATTTAATGACCAAAATCTTCTGAAAATCGACTCAATAGTCCTGCGTTTTTCCTTTTAATTCAGTTTTCC
The DNA here is from genome assembly GCA_963277665.1 of Viscum album. Classification (NCBI taxonomy): domain Eukaryota; kingdom Viridiplantae; phylum Streptophyta; class Magnoliopsida; order Santalales; family Viscaceae; genus Viscum; species Viscum album. The sequence goes on along the minus strand of OY728129.1, from coordinate 520,025,321 downwards.
TTCGGAAATCAACACCTTCTCAATTCTTCTTATCCGATTTTGATGTATTTTGCAAGTTGTATTAAATTATCCGATGAATTTTATCAGTATGTCCAAGTGGAGATTTGTTTATTATTTCCTTCGATCTTTCGTCAATCTTATCGTTATCATATTGATTTTTTTTATGAGCCCGTATCAAAGATCTCTCAAAATATCATGTATCATGACTCAATTATACATTGGCAGCATTCAAATAACCTTGCTATCATTTTCAGTGGTTTTGTCAGCAAATTTATTAAAATTTATCGTTCGTCAGGATTTAAGACATTGGTTGGTTGCAGCAATATATAAATTATATATAATGCTTATCTTTGAAGCATTCAATCGGAACCACACATTTGGATTTCTCATGTCCATCGTTCTGAAATGCTGCACCTATAATGAGCCTCAACTGAGAAAAAATAAGAGGAGTAGTCTTTGATTCTATATCTTCTTTTGTTTTCAATTCTGAGTTTTTGAGAGAGATTGTGATAACGAAGACAGTAGGAAGGCGAGGGCTCTGTAGGAGGTCTTCTTCCCAATAATTAGGTAAGGGTGAAACATTTACTTTCAACATTAATTTATTTGTTATTGTGTATGCGGAAGTGTTTACAAATTCTATAATTTTAGCCCTTTCCGTTATTTTATCCTACTAAAATTAGTAACATATTTCTTTGCATAAAATAATACAACACTATGATGTTATTTTCAAACATATTTAGCAAAGAGGATTTCATACCTTCATTAATGGTTATCACTTTTCAAATTATAAATAAGATGAATTTATCAAAGCTTTGTTCTGCTCGAAATATTTATTTTGTTTCACAAGGCATGTTTTATTTAAGTCTGTGTAAAGATAATTTTATATATGGTTTATGTTGATCTAAAGTATATTTTAAAAATCTAATATAAATGCTATTTTATTTATTTCAAAATGATGAATTTAATTTAATATTTTTGGTTAAGGGTTTAATTAGCTTCATGTTTTTTATATGAAAAACCTATAAATGCACTTATGTGTATATACTTTTCATAGCTTCCAATTCTACCCCGTTTTAGATTTTTCAAGTGGTGGTTATCAGCATTTAATAGATGTTTTTCTCTTGTTATTGCATATAACACTTGAAAAGGTGTACCGAGAGTTGTTTTTCTTGAAATTTCTAAACTCATAAATATATATATAACAATTTTTATGTTTTAAATTGATATCATATAAAATTCCCCAATGAATAATACCATTTATCGACGTTTTGATCAAATGTTCATTTATTTATTTATTTATTTAAGATGAGCATTGTAAATTTGATGACAAATATATATACGTGTGTGGATGAAATAGATATAGTTATTGCATCTATAACATTATTTCAATGATTCAAATATATATATATATATATATATGCGTGAAAAAAGGGGGGTCACAACATTTTATCAACATATCGACATCGCGTTTGCACATATACATGGCCATGTGTTATGCACTACATCGACTCCCATTGCATTTATAAAAAGTTCAGGTCATAATTTCCTATTTTGTTTTAGGCCTTCCCTTGAAACAAAAGAGACATAGATATCATAGAAATTATTTTTAACCGTTTTTCTTTGGATTGTTTTAGGGAAATTTATTAATTGAATTGCTCATATGAGCATCAAAGATGATTTGTGATAATTTGCGAAAGAAAGAATAATTATACGTAATGTCTAGTTGATAAAAGTTTTGGTAGTATCCAAACATTCAAATGATGAAATATATGTTTGTATATATATATATATATAATCACGGATGTGCATTTTAATACATTGATGTATTTTGATGTAAAAAAAATTCCAGTGACAAATACTAATATATATATATATATGTAAAGAAAACTTAAAATGTTTTTGAAAAACCCCGGTGCTTGTTCGTTGTAAAATGGAAGGTCATTGGGAAGTGAACCCATCCTTTGCTAAGTGGGTAGGCCCAAGACAGCCTTCAACGAATTATGTTGCCTCAAAATGATGTTTTGTTTTAATAAAGTTTGCTTAAATATTTCCAAAGAAAATCACTGGATTAATTTAACAGTGTTTTAAAATTATAATTATTTTTTAAAAAAACATTACATTATTTTGTAAAGGTTGTTTAACAAATAAATTTACAAATTGAAAATTTTCAATGTAATATTGAAAGGATATTTTTCTGAAAACGATTTATCAAAGGTTTTCAAAACCCCTTACTGGGCAACTTTTGTGCTCACCCTACGTTTTTGAAATGTTTTTCACAGGTTACCTTGAATCCCAGAGTTGGTCATCTTTGCTGTAGCGCGCAGTGGAAGAGTAGTGGACAGTTGTATAATTGTTTCAGCTCTGATAAATGTAGGGTTATGTCTAAATCTTCCAGAACCTAGACCTGTAAAATATCCTCGTTTTTTTTAAAGTGTTGTGAAATTTTTAAGTTAAGTTTATAAAAAAAAATTATTACACAGCATTTTAAAGCAACGAGTCCGGAAGAGCGGACTCGGGGCATCAAATATCCTCCCTGGGAAAGGCCTGGTTTCTAGCTATCCAAACAATAAAACCCATCTTTTATGGCAGTTCCTTATAACATAGCCTCTCACCCCATTTATCCCAGCTTCCTTCCTATTGAACGAGTCCACGAATCACCCCATTCATCCCGCTCACCACCATACTTTTGTACCATCTAGTGGTTGATACATGCTTGGTTTACTTTATAGTTGTTTTTCATATATTATTATTTCCATGTACAATTTTTAATGACTTGGTTGTGTGCCTGTAAATAGGTACCTTAGAATATGACTCCCAGAGTTAGATATTTTTTCAGCTCTTGTATCCACCACCTAGCTTGTAGAGGAGGGCTTGGGTTAGTTGCGGATCGATCCATGGCATGGGCCGGGTCATAAAATATTGGTACCAGAGAAAGTTGATTCTTTAATACATTATTTCGATGTTTCCCCTTAAAGGGATTTGGTTAGGTTTAGGGGAATAATGTCAAAATGTCCCAAGTGCATCTCTCAAGCTTGGTATTCCAGTGATGGTATGAGCGGTTAACATATCCATTCAAAAGGACACTGGCTACCTACTTGTTGACTTGGCATGATGAGAAATGTTTTTCTCTAATTAATGGCACATGAATCATATTGGATTGAGTATTTGACTATCCTTATCAAGTCAAATACACATTATATATATATATATTATCATCTCACCGTAATAATCCTTGAAAAAATTCAGGATTCCTCCGCGATGACAGCCAACCCGAATACCATCTATGGTTCGTGACGACAACCCCATGAGTGATGAGGCCTTGGTTTAGGGTCCATCCTACAACCCCTTCATCCATGTTGTAAGGTAGCACCACATCCACCTATCATGAAGTAGATCATCCAAGTTGAGTAGGTTAAAGATGAGCACAGGCCTAGAGTGCTCTGCGAGTTACATCATTAGAGACTACTAAGGTTCCACATTGAGCCATATCCTCAAGTATCAGAGGATTGGATATAGTTGTTGGTATGAATTTCCATCCATTTCTGGACCACAATAGATCAGGTTGTGGAATTGGAATCCAACCCTTTCCATGGAGAATTTGGGAATTCTTGGAGGTTTCTTATGTAGATTAATGATTAGTTGACACTCCCATGGGATAACTTCTAGAGACTATTCTATGAGGAGTACTACCCCTACTGTTTACACTCTATCGAAATCCATTAGGTTCTAGAGCTTCATCAAAGACAAATAGAATTGGATGAGTATGCAATGAGGTTCAAAAAACTTACACACTACTCTCTTGACATTATATGGGATGGCTAATTCTGATCACATATTTTTGAGTAGGGAATCTGTAAAGAGATTCCAGCCAGTATTGTTCCCCTGTGCATCCCCACCTATGTTGGGGTGATATAAGGGGAACTTGTGATAAAGATATTTCTATTTGAGGGATTCCAGATAGCTAGAGCTAGTATTGGTAATAATAGGGCTGAGTCATATACTGCAGCTAGTAGACGCCAGATGCTAGAATCTCAAAGAAGGAGACACTTTCACCAGAAGGCTCAGGAACATAGTCGTATGGGATCGTGGAAGCATAGACTGGTAGGGTAGACCATAGAGGTTAATTATTTTTATTATGATGAGAGAGGTCACATGGAATAGGAATACCTAAAAAAATGTGATGGGAAGCCCAACAAGATATCTAATGAACCACCACGATAGAGGTAGTACAATGACCAAGGATCTATTAGATGAGGATAGGGTGGTCTCTAAAGAGGCGGATCTGGAAGAGGAGTAGGAGGAGATATGGGTGGTGGACGATGCTATGATATCCTTCCACCAACACCACCACTAGGTATCCAACATCAAGCATAGTGAGATGGATATTGGGCCAATGAATAGGTGTAGGCCTTGGATGTCTACGATACTGCAGTGAACGAGATGATTAAAGGTATGATATATGTTTATTCTAATATTGCCTCAATATTACTAGAAATAATTTACATTCATTACATTATCTCTTCACTCCTGATGCAAGATATAGATCTCCTATTTGAGATGATATCACAACAACTTCATTTTAAGTTCCTATGTAGAACGCTTCTTCTGTGCGATTAGTAGGATATCAGTACGAGATATTTCTTAGAGAGTGGTTCACATGGAACATTTTTCCATAAAAATGTAACCCTATGAAATAATCATGGGGTTGGATTGGATTTCCATAGTCTAATCCCTGATTTATTGTCACCAGAGAAAAGTCAAATGTCTAGGCATTGATGGGATATGATTATCCTTTTTCTAGTAAGATAGATTTCATGGAAGGGAATGTGGATGCTATAAGTAGGAAGTTGTATCCTATTAACCATCAGTTGGAAATTTTATCCCATGATGCTATAGTCTCTTTAAGAATCTAGGTTCCATCAATTGTGGATAAATATATTGATGTTTTACCCAAAGATGTTTTGGGACTACTGCTGATGTAAAGAGATAGAGTTTTACGTTGAATTAGAACCAGGGACTACCCCAATATCTTATGTGACATATCATATGGAACCTACGAAGCTTCAGGATGTACTATTATAGTTAGAGGAACTTAATGAGAAAGAGTTTATTATACACATGGTTTCCCCTTGGGCATCTCTAGTCTTGTTCGTGAAAAAGGTGAACGGGAGCCTACTACTTTGTGTAGATTATCATTTATTGAACCAAACCACAATAAAGAAAATATAAACCATGATGAATATTGATAACCTATTTGACCATTTTCGAGGCATGATATGGTTTTTGAACATTAAATTAAGGCCCAACTACCACTAATTTATTGCTCATAAGGCTGATGTTCCAAATATGGCATTCTGATGTCACTATAGAAACTATAAGTTCCTAGTGATTCAATTTGGTGTGATGAATTACCCTACCATATTTATAGATTTGATGAACCAGGTATTTAGGCCACACTTGGACTAGTTGTTGTTGTCTTTATTAAAGATATATTATTCTAGTCTGTAAGATAGTAGGAGGATGCATAGAACATGAGTATGGTTCTTGATTTTCATTGAGATCACCAGTTCAATGGGAAACTCTCGATGTTCCAGTTCTAGAATCATGAGGTTTAGTTTTTGGGGAATGTCATTTATAAACATGGTTTAGCTGTGGATCCATCAAATATAGAATTAGTGCCTTTTTGGGGTCCACCAAAATGCGTGTCATAGGTGCGAAGCTTCCATGGATTGGAAGGGTACTACTGTAGGTTTTGGGTAGAGTTCTCTAAAATTGTTGCCCATTTGACCAATATGACGTGGAATGGGTATCTGTTTAACTTGTTTGAGCAGTGAATTAAGACATTTGAGGAGTTGAGGAAGAGAATGAAGAGTGCCCCAATTTTGAGACTACTAGAAGAAGTGGTGGAGTTCGTAGTGTACTATTATTCCTCAGGAGATGGGTTCGATTGCGTATTGATGCAGTAATAGGTAGTTTTCAAATATGGTTCATAGTAGTTGACACCCCCTGAGCAGAACTACACAACTCATGACCTTGAGCTGACCTTGTTACTCTTCTCCCTGAGTATGTGGAGGCACTACCTTCAAGGATAGATCTTTTTAATTTACATAGACCACCAGAGTCTCATGTACATCTTCACATAGAGAGACTTGTACTTGAGGTAGTCATACTAGTTTTAGTTCCAACAAGGCTATCAATTCTCAATACTATCACTCCATTTAAGGGAAACATTATAACAGATTCCCTTAGTATGATTTCCTAGTCTCTCCTTGTGTAGAAAGATTTATAGAACTAATCTCCCCTTCAGCTGACCCTGGTGGTGTAGGAGGTTACATTTTTTATTAAGTTGATGGTTTTGAATCCTTCACTCATTGGGAGTGTAAGAGAGTCTCAGTTGAAAGAAATTGACTACGAGGTCTTACATGATTAAATATCAACATATGATCCACTATATATATATTGTGAAATAAAGAATCACATAATCTTGTTACAGGGGAGAACAATGGTTCTAGTCACATCGAGGGAGGATGTGTTGTGAGATTTACACACTTCTACCTTAATTGAACATCCCAGTGTAAGGAAGATGTTCAGAGACCTTTAGTGGTAGTTTTGGTGGTCCGAAATGAGATGAAACATAACTGATTTTTTCTCTCAGTACCTCACATTAAAATTATGTATGTAATTATTTTATATTTCCAAATAATATTTATAATTAATTTTATCTCATGGTGATATTTATATTAAAATAATTATAATTATATGAAATGAGAGTGTGACATTTTATAACATTCATTGATTATAATAATATCCATGTCATATTCAAGTAAAATTGTCCATTAAATGATTCAATTTCAAACATTAGATGATAATGGTATAATTTAGTCATCAAATATGATTTTTATAGGTTTTAGGGTAATTTTATAATTTATTTTTACCCTTAATTACCTTATTTGTCCTTAACCGAAGTAATAAAAAAACTACTAAAATTACTATTCATAATGTCAAAAAATAAAATAAATCTATCTACATAATTTCAACCATTGATTAAAAGTATTGAATCCATTTTTCATTATTAAAAATACTAAGGTTTTAGTAATTGAATTAAAATTAACCCTATTGATGAAACGAGAAAATGAGGTTTTAAAAGTAAAAACCATCAAAATATTGACTTGTTTTTATATCCAAGCTTAATGTAAAAATAATTACAATGTCCTAAATTAGATTAAGTGATAAAATTATAATCTAATTTTACATTAAAACCAATCAAAACTATAATTTATCTGTATAAATTATTTCAATCAAAAAAGTTTCTTTCAATAAAAATTACGTATTTACACTATTCATCAGAACATGAAACTTATTAGAATAATGCCAAAATTTGCACCGAAGTAAAATTTGATATTACAATTTTAAATAATTTTTTTGTCAAATTGAATATATAAAAGTCTTAAATATTGAATTTAAAATGGGGTTTCCATTAAAAGTTGGTAGAATTACATTTAGAAAAAAATATACTTTTAATGTGTAAAGGACACACATGGGAATTCCCTTTTAAGAGAAAGAATGTGTAAAATTGGATTAATTCATATCTCGTCATTATAAAATAATTTGGATAGTTTTAAAAAAATTTGATTAAATATATAGTATATAAATTTCATTATTTGGCTAATACTCTTCTTAACCTCTCTTTAAAATCATAGTTTGATGGTTCATGGTGCGCTCGAACTCGGTGTTGCGTGTAACAAAAGATATTAAATTATTTAAAGAGATGCATACCTTGGAATCTTGTGGTGTTACATTATCCCGTATATAAAATAAGTTTTCATAGAAATTTATATAATATCACTTCAAACAAATATTCATGTGGTTTTTCATTATATGTTATTCAGGTTCCCACATCACATCTTCCATTTTATATTTTCTCCAAAGAACCTTAACCTTTCATGTAGTTCGATTCCTCAACACTTGTAATCTATTGTCAAGAATATTGATAGGATCTTCACAGTAATATATATTAGGTTCCAATTCTATTTTTTCATAGATGAGTACATGCGTTGGATCTGGTATGTATTTCCTTAACATTGATATATGGAAAAAATCATGAACTTTCTAGATATTTGGAATAATTTGGGAAAAATAATCTATAGCTCCAATTCGTTCCAGAATCTCAAAAGGTATGATGTACCTGGGACTTAATTTATCCATGTTTAAAAATCGTATAACACCCTTCCATGGATATAACTTCAAGAAAACATGATCCCCTACTTAAAACACAAAATCCTTCCTTTGATTATCAGCATAACTCTTTTGGCTACATTGAGATGCTTTGATATTTGTTTGAATAATCTTCACATTTTCCAGTGTTTCCTCAACATATTCTAGTCCTATGAGTTTTATTTCAGCGACATCATCCTAACAATTGGTGTATAACATCTCTTTCCATATAACGCTTCATATTATTTCATTTAAATACTTAAATGGAAGCTGTTTTTTTAGGAAATTTCTACCATAGTTAAATATTGATCCCACATACCCTGAAAGTCAAGTGAGAAAGATCTCAAAAAATCATAGAAATATTGAATAGTCATTTCTGATTGTCTATTAGTTTTAGGGTGGTAGGCAGTTCTCAAATGAATCTCAGGATATAGGTCCTTCTAATTAATTTTACAGAATCATGATGTTAAAGGAGGATCACTATCTGAAATAATCATTCGGGGAACACCCTGAAATATTACAACATCATTAATGTAAAGTTTTTCTAAACATTCAAGTTGTAAATATTCTCTTTTAGAAATAAAATGTTTTGATTTGGTTAGACGATCAACAATAACCCATATCACATCATTTATTATATGATTCTTTGGTAACCCCATGATGTCTATCGTAATGTCATCCCATTTCCACATAGGTAAAGGTAGAGGATACATGACTCCTCTAGGATGTTGTATTCCAGCCTTCACCTATTGATAAAACAAACATCTTAACATATAATGAGAAATATCCCTCTTCATTTTCCCCACTACAAATGTTTGTTAAAATATCTATACATCTTAGTGACACCTGGTTGTATTGAGAAAGTGGATATTTGATCATCATCCAAAAATTTCCTTTTTAGATCAGGTATAGAAGGAACACTAAACTGCTTTCCACAGTTCAAAACTCCATTTTCATTTATGAAGTCTATCAATCACCCATCATTCACAACATTAAATTTCTTTTGAAAATCTACATCATTAGGCTAATAACTCTTTAACCTTCCTAGTAATGATTGTTTGAAAACCATATTAAAAATTAGTGATGTCCACTTTCCATGATAATTACCATATCAATATTTACTAGATCCATGAACATATGATCCCTTTCAACCCTAATTCTGTTGAAAACTCCATGGTCCTTACTACTTAAAGATTCATCCACCTTATTTTCCTTCCCTGGGTGGTAGTGTATTGTGAAATCATAATCCTTGATTAGCTCATTCCATCTTCCTTTTCTTGTGTTGCGTTATTTCTGTGAGAAAATATATTTCCAACTCTTGTGATCAGTTTATATCTCACATATTTCCCTATAGATATAATGTCTCCATATCATCAGAGCAATGATTACCTATTCTAACTCAAGATCATGAGTTGGGTAGTCTTGTTCCTGAATTTTTATTTTCCTTAATACATATTAAATAACTCTATCATGTCGTATAATAACTCAACCAAGTCATCTCCTTGATGCATCACTATAAATCACAAACCCATCATTTCCAGATGGTAAAGTCAATATATGATAATTGACTAATATTAACTTCAATTCATTAAAAAATTCTTCACACACTTTTTTCCAAACGAATTTAACCCCTTTACGTAATATCTTGGATAATAGGTTAGCCAATTAGAAAAAATTATGGATGAAACATTTATAGTGACCTGCTAAACCAATAAAACTATGTACCTATATTATAATGTTCATTGTTGGGAATTAATTATATTTCCTTTTTCATGGAGGGATCAAAAAATATTCCATCCTTCGAGAAAATATAGCCAAGAAAAGATAATTCATGAATCCAGAATTCACATTTTCTAAACATCCCATATAGTTCATTTGTTCCAAGAGTCTTCAGAACAATTTGCCGGTGGTTCTCATGGTCTTCAAGTATTTTTAATTATATGAAGATATTATTAATAAATACTATGAAAAAATAATCAAGATATTCCCTTTAACACTAAATTCATTATCTCCATGAAAAAAGGGCGTATTAGTCAGTCCGAAATAAAACACTGTAAACTTGTAATGCTCATACCTTCTTTAAAATTCTATCATTGGAATCTATTCCTTCTTTACAAATTACATATGATATCCAGAATGATGTTAAATCTTTGAAAAATATTTACCTCAATGAAGGTGATCCTAGAAATCATCAATGCGAGGTAGGGGATACTTGTTCTTTATTGTAATAGCATTGATTTCTCTATAGTTAAACACAAACTAGTTGATCTAGCATTATTCTTATAAAAAAGAAATGGGTATCCCCTTAGATAAATAATATTTAGAATAAAACCCTTATTATTCAACTCCTCTAGTTGTTTCTTCACCTCTACTTATTCCATAGAGGCCATTCTATAAGGAGTCTTTGATATTGGCCATGCATTAGGGAATAAATAAATAGAAAACTCAAACTCATGATTTGGTATATATCTAGGTAAATCCTCTAGAAATACATAAATTTATTCTTGAAAAATAGGTACATACTAAATTTGAATATTAATAGGTTTTATTTTCTATTATTCCACATGATTTTTTTATAAAGAGCTACAAGAGGTGGATCTAGATAAGAATGAGATGATAAAGTGTATTATCTAAATATAAAAGATTATACACATACCACATAAGTTATAACTTCCTAATTCCTGTAATAAATTATTAAATCATATTATGATAGCCAGTCCATATTGAGGATTGTATCAAAGTAGACCATAGGTATGATGATAAAGTTAGCAGATAAAGAACATTTATATTCCTTAATGGGAACTACTTGACACATATTGTTATAATGGGGATTCCTTGAGGAGTTTTTATTGACAATTAACTTGTTAATGTGAATTGTAAATATATAATTTTAAATGAAAAATGGGAATATATAAAGGAATACAAGGATCTAGAATCAAATAATGATTTCTATAAATTTGAGGAAATAATTAAAGTACCTACCACCACATCAACAAGAACTTCAACCTGAGAAGTTGTGATTATAAAATCTTACACTTTCTCTAATGGCCTTTTCTGGAGAAACTTTCCTTGAGAATTAGGAAAACCATTTGCATAATGTCTCATCTCATTATAATTGTAGCATTTAACATTGTTAAATTCTTTCTTTCCCTTGAAATAAATAGCTTGGTGTACTTTTTATTCACACTTTTAATGAACTCCCACCCCCTTTAGGAAAGTACTAGGATGTTTCTTACCACAATTTCCATAGAGTGGAAATTCAAAATTTCTCTTCTTCCCCTTATTTCCTTTTCCAGAGTGTTCAGAGACCCTCTTCTTCTCTTTATTTACATTAAATTCATAAGACTTAGATAATTAATTTTCTATATTTATATCACATGAAACTATATATTTATAAATTTAGAAATATTGTGAGACCAATGCACTTCATATGAGTGGTTTTAACCGTTCAAATAATTGATCAATCGTACTTCATGGGTTATGTGTCTTGTTTGAAATATGTCTTTCTAACATTTTGAAGTTACCTTCATATATTGAAACATTATCATCCTCCTTCTAACAAGGAATTAAAACATTACCTCTACATATCTGATCACTGATCAAGAGGAAATTATTTCTCTAGTAAGAGTTATTTAAATTCCCAACATTCTATATTTTCTACTTATTAATCTTCCATCATGTTTTGAATTAATGACCACCAATGATCTTCATATCCTGACAGATGATAAATTACAATGAAAACTTTTTCCCATTATTTAGTCCCCAAACAAATAAATAATTTCTCTAAGGAACTTATCCACTACTCAACTACAAAAGATTAGTAGTCCCATTGAATTATGACAGTTTTTCCCTAATGAAGCAGTCTAATATTGATCCTCTGAGTTATGGATTAAGATGCTCCATATGGGTATGGTTATTATTCATAACCTGAGTCTAATATCCCATTATAGTTATAAGTTTTTCATCTCCTCCTCCAACATCATTAGATTTAATAGGGGATGCATACCTATAGGGATTACGTTCATTAATATAATATCCATTTCTTCCACTTGGCACCATTTCTAAATAAATACATTCACTATATTAGGTTATGAATCATAATGCGTAATTTGAAAATACGTATCCTAAATTGAAAATTTTATGCATATCTAATCTCATAATCATACACATGGTTTCTTTGGGAATATATTTACTTTTAAATCCTTCAAAATGGGTTAAAAATAGAATGTGAATTATCCAAAACATATCCCATGGGAGTGTTAAACTAGGTGTATTGTAAGGATTATTGTCGTGTACCGGGTTACCTCGAATCAAGCCCGGACCACCTTGTTGAAGTTATTGCTTCTAGGTACATCTCTGCCTGAACCACATCCACATGTAGTATCCAGACAGTGATGTATTTTCTAGTAATACACACATAATCTCTACATTAAATTTTTCTATGATGTTCTTCTATACTTATCCTTAAAGGATATCTTATGGTAGTGTCCCATAATTAAAGTATTTTTTTAAATTTAGTTTCTAGGGTTTGTACTAAAATTCCTTAGATAGAAACTATAATGCCCCGACCCTAGAATCCAAGAGTCAGTGAACTATTTTATTACATTAGAATGATTATAACAAATCAAACCCTGAAAGACTGATCAGTTTAGTAGTCTTGGGAAACTAGAGACAAACATAAGTTTTTGATTAAATAATAAAATGGAAAACAACATAGTATCTCTATTAAAATACTAATATCCCTTAGACTATCCCTATAGGTCAGTCACAATATACCTGTTCACATCCTAGTAAGAATTGAAACATAAAAAAGGGGTGAGCTCAAATCCTCAGTATGTGAAAATAATATAGCGAAAACTATAAGCACAAACTTTTATGTCAAGGTATATAACTAAAACAAAAGACTTTAAAACATAATCTTGAGAATAATATGGAAATATAACTCAAATAAAGTCATATAAAGATTTACATGGATATTCTACTAGATTAATAATCACATTTAATATCAATAACTAATTTCAAAATGAGGGAATTCATAATGTCATAAATCATAACCACATCATCAAGGCCTCATGCCATGACCATAAATAAATATAAAAAACCCCAATCTATATTTTCTCATGAGACCTCTTGATGAATTGAGGGGCTATAGAGGGTCATGTCTGTAACATAATAAGACTAACACATTTCTCATATGAAAAGGGTGAAACATAACGAACATAAATATTCATATTAAAACTAGCATAAGAAATGATAATACATTAACCATAAATCATAAATGGTATCAAAAAATCACATCCACAGTCAAACATATTATAGAGAATTCAATAATATACGACAGATTCTATCATAAGAAAAACAACCTCATCTAAACATAATATCCAACAATGGATGTCGATATAGATGAAAATATTCTTAATTAAATCTTTAGAACATTAATTATAATTATAAAACTTTTTATTTAAAATAGATATTTAAAATTAAATAAAACATAAAAGAAAAATATTTTCATGAAAATAATATTTTAATATTGTAATGGATGCATTAAAATGTTAAGGCATCATGATGGTGTAAAAATCCACTCATGTTGTATAGGTTAAAAAACATTCATCTCTCACTTTGTCCAAAAATTCAAACAAAGGACCACATAAGGAAAATGAAAAAAAGATTCATTTTTATAAAATATAACATGGTTATAAATGAATTTAAATAATTTTAAAAGAATATTAAGAATTTTCTGAAATAAAGTTTTAAGAAACATGGACATGGAAGATAACTATGTTCTAGTAAATACTTAGTTATAACCAATAAAGAGAATGTGAAATTAACCCTTACCTTGTTCTCTCCATTAGTTGGGGGCTTGTTAACCTCTAGTATAATGGTTAAATAATATTATATAGTTATACCAGAACTGTATCCATGATTTATGAAATCATATATGATCCATTTATTTAATTTTCTTAGCAATATTTCATCATTTTAATTATTTCGGGTGTAAACTACTTCATTTTATTATGTTTATTTTGTTGTATATGTCTTTTTTATTATGAATCAGATATATATTATTCATATAAAAAATGGTATTAAGTTCATAAATATTATATTCATTAATTATATACATTTCCATAATCATTCTTAAATATTTTTATTGTACGATGAAACTCATTGCGTCGTGGAGATGGTAGGTCGTACATACGCACGAGCAACGATATCATTACCTTAGTGGATAAATGATATGTAATTGGATGGTATATTAATTATAGTGATTCAGTATCTTGTCATATTAATTATTTATATCCACTATACTAATCATTATACCCATCCAAATAATGTAGTGTTGAATAACAAATTACACCACGATGTAGTGATGGTAAACCGTATGTAAGCAGACCTGGTGATATTGTTATTAGTAAGATAAATAAAAGGAGGAATATAGTTGTCCCATAATCAAAATAACACCTTATAATATATATTATAATGGATTTAATAATTTAGTATAGAAATAACATAAGAATAGGAAATTGAATAAGAAATGAAATTGAATTGAAATAGTAAAACAATTACCTCTTCTTATAGTATTTCCTTTTTATTAGGAAAAATAAACATCATAGATTTGATTTATTCCCAAATTAAAGCCTCTAGGATGAATTTAGATAATATGGTAGGATAATTGGGAAGGTTTTGTTTGAGAAAAATGGTTTTATAGGTGTGAATTAAAGAAAAGGAGAGGTACCCTTTTATATGAGAGGGGGGTGTACTTTAAGAAATTCCAAATCTATTAATTTATTATAAATTGATTTTTAATTCCAAATATCTAGAAAATGAGTTATTTAAAATTTAATATGAGGATGGGTCAAAATAATATCATCCAATTAATTTTAGACATGTTTTGATTTTATTTTAAACATTATAATTATTATTTACCCTTAATTAGTCTATTTAAATTTAATTGTAGTAATAATGTTTTAATATAAAAATGTTATATATATTAAATTATTTGGTGTAAATTGTTAATAAAAAAACACTTTATGATATTTTGGACCTTATATTTTTCACATTGTTGCTTTAAATTATTTTTATGATATTTAAATAATTTAATAAAATGATATTTTTTATAAAAAATCAATAGTATAAATTTTGACCCTATTTGTTACTTTGACCTAAATTAAAATAAAAAAATTATATAACTTAGAAAAAAACAATTTAATATACTATAAACATGGTATAGGAACCTAAAAAATTATTGTATCACCTTAATTAGTTCAAATTATATTTCTTTTAATATTTCTGATACCATTTAGTTCATATTTATATTAATAAAATAATTTATGCATCATTATTGTGTCGTCATTAAGGGTAATGATTTAATCTCTAAAAATTATAAATAGATTATGAAGATATATTTAATTATTTTTTCATTTTAAATATTATTTATAATCTTTGTTATCTCTGGGTGATATCTATATTAAAATTAGTATACTTATAAGAAATGAGAGTGCCATATTTTTACCAGTCTTTTGATTTTAATAATATCTATGTCATATTCATTGACATGTGTCTATTAAATGATTCCATTTATATCCATATATAATAAGGGAATAATTTATTCTTATATTATAGTTTTTATAGTTTTTACAATAATTTTATAATTTATTTTTACAATTAATTACACGATTTACCTTTGACCGCGATAACAAAAAAATTTCAAATGCTACTATTCATAATTTCAAATTATGAAATAAAACTTTTGAAATAATTTGGATCACTGATTAAAAATATGGAAGACATTTTACAAAATTAAAAACATTGATGTTGTGGTAATTGAATTAAAATTAATCCTGTTGATGGAATGAGAAAATGAGGTTTTAAAAGTAAAATCCATTAAAAGATTGACATGTGTTTGTATCCGATATTAATGTGAATATAATTAACATGAACAAAAATAGATTAAATGATAAAAATATAATATAATTATAATTTTAAAACAATCAATATTATAATTTAACACTATCAATTATTTCCATAAAAAAAGTTGTTTTCAATTAAAATTTATTATTTTTCAATATTCATCAAAACCTGAAACTTATCAGAAAAATAAAAATAATTGAATCAAATTAAACTTCGATATTATTCTTTCAAATAAGAATTATATTTTTTAAAATTTAATATATAAAATTATCAAATATTGGAGTTAAAATGGGTTTTCTATTAAAACAAGGTAAAATTAAATTTACAAAAAATAGCCATTTAATGTGTAAAATTGTATTAATTTTTATGTTATGACTATAAAATAATTTTTATGGATTTAAAAACATTTGATTATTTATATATTATATATTTTTATTATTTGGTTAATACTATTCATAACCACATTTTAAATGGCTTGTTTTATAGATCATGGTCCGCTCGAACTCAGTGTTGCATGTAACACAAGATATTGAATTATTTAAAAATTAAAATACCATGGAATTTTGGGGTGTTAGAATTAAAATATATTATTTAGATTAAATTTTGTGTTTTTTTCCAGAAAAATGAGTTTTAGTATAAGAATAATGTATTTGGGAATGTTATATTTTTTAGGATTTTATCATCATGTAAGTTTATCATTATCGTTCAAAAAAACCTTTAGGAAATAATATATGTATTTATGAAACAGAATTATTCATTTTAATATTTACTTTGAGATAATGAATCTTATTACATATATATTTTTATAACATAATTTATATTTTATTTTCATAAAAAATGATTTTACATCATTTTATTAATTCAATTTTTTATGAGGTGATAATCAGTATTTTGATGATATCAAGGTCTTATACCTTTTATTTTATTTATATAAAAAATTATCCCATATGAATTTATAATTTTAATAACTATGAATTACACATAAATGTTATGCTAAAAACTATTTTTTCTAAAGAAATTTTAATCCATTTTGTGCAGTAATTTTAATATTTACTTTTTGAAACCATTAAAAGTTTATCTAATAAATTTATTCAAAAAATTTAAGATAAAAATATTAAAAATAGTTAAAGGTTCAAATTTTAATCTTTTTAATTAAAATTGATTACTATTGTAAATAATTGATTACTAAGGCAAAAATAAATTTGGTAAAGGACGAAACATTAAAATAAAAGCCCTTAAATCCCTTATAGTTGTCTCCTGAATGTGTGTTTGTGGTTATTTTCAACCCAAAATAACATTCCCATCATCAGTTTTCCATTTTGGATCAATTTAACTTGGAATTGTAACATCATAATATTGAAAAATAGAAATATGGCCCCAAAACAACCCTCAACATCACTTATGAGAGGGTAATCCATACATCAGATCAAGACCCATATTAAAATATAATTTCTCATTTAAAATATGATACCTTCCCCATGATATAACCTTATCCAAATTAAAAAATGTTATATCCACTATCTGTTAGTATATGGACTTCATTTACAAGGATAATTCAATGGAAAATTCAAGTACATGGCGTGGTTATTATCAACTATATAGGTTTTATTATTAATTATCATCATTCAAATTTATTCTATCTATAATAAAATAATTATATTAGTATCATTTATATAATTTAATGTTACTATATTAAGGATATAATTTTTTCTATTCAATCATCTAATCCATTACAAAAAAATAAATGGTGGTTCATGAAAACGTGCGGTCTACCACCAACATGAATGATGAAATACAAATTTGATCACCAATCATATTTAATGGATTCTTGTAACACCTTAATTTTTTTAATTTGTAATCACCATTAAAATGAAAAATAAAATCCTTGAAATATTTTGACCAGTATATAATAAATTTTATTAAAAATAGGACTCAATATCATACATTGATATAAGGACACCCTACTCAAAAAAAGTGATCAACTTGTTAATCAATATTATTATAATCAATAGTATTGAAAGGGTACATGATCTAAAAAACATAAGAACATCAATATTATAACCCAACTCACTGGGATTATTAATGATTAGATATACGCGAAAAAGAAAGATAGAAGGAAAACTTAAAAAGGGTTAATATAAGGACTATATCTTAAAACGATATTTAAAAAAATAAAAATAAAAAACAGGTTATTTACAATTCCATTTAAGTGGAATAATTATAGAGAAAATAAGTTGGTCATTATATTATATCAATTTGGTTATTTTTAGATAAAATATGTTAGTAATGATGTAACTAAAAAATGTAACCTTTATATACTTTTTAGTTAATTGAATATATATAATTCATATGTTTTTACAAGCTATGATTTAATTTAGAATGAAATTATAAGATATTAAATAATACACAAAGTATCATATTTAAGATACATCTATAATTAAAAACATAATTTATGGAATTAATTATAATGGATTTTAATTAGTATGTCAACATTTTAATAATAAACATATAAACTCCTTACATCGTAAAATTTTCAAATTTATTTTAATAATAAACAAGCATAGTTAAGAAGTTTTTGATAAAACTAATTTTATATGAATCAATAAGAATAAATAATAAGTAAAATTAGTACATTATGTTTAGATAGATGTAATTTTTTTATTTTATTATACCCACCATTCGAATTTTTGAAAACATAATTATATTAATAAAATGTGGCTAAACCTGCAATAAACTAGTTCAGCTCGCCCAATGCATTGTGGGACCATTGGTCAACCACACATGGAGATCCAACCTTATCTAGCATGCTTGGTGGTAGGGGAAGATAAGTTTCCTCATAAGGAGGTTGGGGCATAGTGGGTACATAACTCATGTGGGGTGCACACAAGGTGCTCATGGTACACAAATAGAACACAGAAGCATACCCTATTTGGCTCATGTAGTTGAGGCATGGCTGGTGAGGGGAATATTTTATGTGATGTGGATGTCTACCCGAATGTTATCTTAAGAGTTTAGTGGCATTACATTAGCTATTATGCACTAATCGAAATAAGATTTCTTCAATTTTGGAAATATGAAGACACATGTTATTGTTGAACCATGGTAAAATCAATTACTTATATCACAACAACCTAATCAAATCTAGGATGTCCATCTGATCATCTGGTGACTATCATTTACCTCTAAAGCCCTATTTTTCACTCATCTCCTTCACATGCTATGTTAATGCCATCATCGCCACCTATAACCATTTTCATCTTCTCCAATAATTGTCATCAACTCATTCCACTATAAGGGAATGAATGTATAATCAACCAACACAAAATTTTATACCACTATAAATGTTTCTAGGAGTTAGAAAACTATCTCCTCAAAATACAATCATAGTGTTCATCCCACTCCAATCCTCAACCACTGGTGTTGAAGATTTCTTCCTAAGGAATCATGGAGATATCGATAGTACATCAAAATACATATGCATATATATATATGTATGTATATATATATATATATCAAAATTGAACTCGGTTATGGGGATACATTATTTTCAAAATCATAAAAATATTACTTTTACATGGGATATTATATTTTCAAATTTTATAACATTGTATTATTTTTCCAAAACCCTATTTTATGTAAGGGTAAATTATTTTCAGTATTTTATCATCCATGTTGATTATTATTTTTAAAACCCATTGAGTATGTGAGTAATATATTCAATATTATTATTTCAAAACATTTTATTATGTCAGTGAATTGCATTATTTAATATATTAAAATTATTTTTTCCCAAAATCATAATTGGAAAATATGATCTCATTGAATGTTTATTCAACAACTGGAAAATAATTTATTCTTTCAAATTTATGTTTATCCAAGGGTAAATTAATTATTCAAAATTATTGTTTAAAAAAAACCCTTTTCTGAGAAATTATAATTTTATGAAAATTATAGTTTTCTTTCAAATTTATATGAAGAGGGGATGATTAATTATAGAAAAGTGATTTTTTATGTAATAACCTATATATTTTAATTTATAATTTCTTTTAGGATAGTAATTTAGGATTTCTATTATTTTATGTGGAGGATTTATATATGTTCAAAAAATTATTTTATGTGTTGAAACTGGTTATCAAACAATGTAAATCCTCCCAAAATTGAAATTTTATTTAACATTATAAAAATTGTCATTTTATTTAAATATAAATATTTAAAGGATAAGTGTAATAATTTTATATGCAATAAGACATTTATAAATTATGAATGTTTCCATATATGTATACATATGTCCTCAAACTGTATATGCCACTAATAGTCTATGCAAATTTTATGATGTTTTATTAACACGTGATTCAATTTAGTCTTTCTAATTGAATTATTTTCCATTTATATGTGTGTGTGTATATATATATGCACACACACACATATATATATATATTTACATACTCATTTCCATATTTTTAAAAGCGTAAAAACTCCAGTGAATGATATAATTTGAGAAAGAATAAAATATTTTATAAAAATTCATCACATAGAAATTTTAAACATGATAGGGAAATGGGGAGTGAACCCGATCCTCTAGGATGGGTAGGCCCATGATAGCCTTCAATATTCCACATGGCCATAATGTTTTGTTTTCAAAACATAAAATATATTTTATAAAGGATCACTAACTTATTTTATTATGAAATGTATTTCCATGTATTTTTATAGTCTAATATATTTTTAAAATGTTTTCAAAATAATATGTATTTTAAAAGGATATTAACAATGAATTTAAAAAATGTAATTATATATTTTTGGAAAATTATTTATTATATGAAATATTTTTATATAAAGTAAAAAAAAATTTAACATTATTTTATCAAAGCAATTGGAGTCTCCATGTGTTTCAAAAATATTTTTCAATGTGTTTATATATATACATATATATATATATATATATATATTGAAAACCCTAGAAATATATATTTGATAATTGTTTTTGAAATTTTTTATATTTGGAATAGAATAATTTTTTTTGAAAAGTGTTTTCAAATAGTTTTTTTAGAAATGAATTTTACTATTTTTATAACCCCTTTCTGGGATATTTTATGCTCACCATACATTTTAAAACATTTTTCAAATGATCATTAAATTTTCCAAAGTATTTTAGTTTTGTTATGTATCTAGTCAGAGAGAAGTAAAAATAACTCTTTATGCAATAATTGTTTAATATCTAATATATTTTAATAGTTTTTCCTTTTCCTCTGACAATTTTACTGGAATAGATCCCCTTTATTTAAAGGGAATATATATTTCCTAGTAAAATTTTATATAAAAAAATACATCATTATTCTATACTTGATCTATGTAGAGACCTGAAGCCTGACATGCATGTACATTACATTACTTTTTCAGAATACTTAGTACATAAATAAAACACACACCCAAGGATCGTAATAGTTTAGTGTCTTTGGAAACTCGGAATATAATCTTCTAATCGTGGTGAAATATCTTTAACATCTCCCATAAAGATCTTCCCTTTTTTTACCTAAAAAATTTATTTATATCCTGGGGAAAAGAAAACATACCAAAGGGTGAGCTCAAATGCTCAGTAAGGGTAAACAAAAAAAATATCAATGGCATCATATACTTAAGAACATAACTTTTTAGAAATCTTAACCTGCAAAAGAGAGCATAATTTTATAACATGGGATAAATCATAGTAGTGAAATGAAATCCCAATAATCATAAATTAAAACATGAAACTTTGTGGAATACACACATAATCATAGAGAATCATTTCTTATTAGTCAAGACTCATTGCCAAGACTATCTTAGTGGACAAAGTCCCTTTCTGAACCGAGTTCACTCCTCGTTTCAGTCCTATTTCACTGAACCTGTATAACCTACCAGTCCAACCATGTCTATATCATGAGATATAAAATCTTTACCCAATGCATTGGAGGGAGATATAGGTCCCACCCATCTCATAATGATACCATTCTTATGTGTGTCACAAAATCATAAACCATACATCATAGCATAACCCATGTAATAAAAATGGGAATCTTAAACATCGTGACATCATAAAACAATTCATATAAGATAAAGGAATTCATAAAAATATATCCATCACAACATAGTCATATCAATGTAATAATAGGGGTAAAAACATAACCCTTTATTATCTTAGATAGAAAATAATTTTTATAAAACACATGAACTCCTTTCTGGAGGAAAATATCCTTTCTACTTCCAAAAAACTTTTCCTTTCTTAACATGTCATAAAATTATAAACGAAAAGAATTTGATTAAAAATAAACTTGAAAACTTTTAAAGGAAGCTTCTTCTAAATAATGTTTTAAAAATCCATTCATCCCGTATAAGTTAAAAAATCATTATTTTCGTACTTTTGTCGGAAAAGTAAAAAAGTACCTCATACGAAAAACGACAAAAGATTCCTTTAATATATTTTACTAAAAACTCACCAAAGGGTAAAATAGGTTTTAAAAATTGTAGGTGGATGGAAATAATATTACATATTGGGGAAACATGGATGTGGATGATAAAATACTCCCTAGTAAATACCAAAGTATAGCAATCTCGGATAAAAATGAGATTGTGATATTTCCCACACCTTATGTCCGATATGATTTGTACGTATCCAAACCTCCTGTATAATGATTTAAATAATGTCATTAACTTATTATAGAATCATATTCATTGTTATGAGATCATATACGGTTCACTTATGACTTTATATTACCCGTTCTTTTGTAAATTCCATGTTAAAGAAGCGTTTTGGGTAAAATCGTTTCATTTATCGTAGGTGTTTGGACTTGTTGTTCTTGAAATTATTATTACTTACATAATGATTTACTTAATTCTAGAATATAAAACATGATTTATATATCATATATATTCAGTATATATATATATACAAAAGATAGATAAATGAAATGAAACACACCGTTCATGGAGACGGTAGTCCGTACGTACGCATGAACGCTGTTTTCCTTTCCTTATTGTCTTGAATGGAAGTAAGTAGATAACATACATATATATATATATACATAAATCAATTAAATTTACCATGTCATATATTTCATTATTATTCATTATATATACTTTATAATCATTTTGGAATGGTTAACATGGATAATGAATCTAATCGCGTCGTGGAGACGGTAGTCCTTACGTACGCACGAGCGATGATATCGTTCCCATGGTCGTGGAATTGTGTTGAAGTGTATTTATACAATTTCATTATCAATATCAATTTATAATAATCATATATAGTTACTCATTACATCATTATACCCATCCAATTAAGGTGGTGGCGGAAAATAGATTACACCACGGCGTGGAGACGGTATTCCGTACGTACGCACGCGCAGTGATTTCCTTTTTCTGTAGGATGGATAGAAGATTAATTAGAGTTGTTTCATATTTATAATAACATATATGTATATAAGAAATACTGATGTTATTACTTTATCATGAAACAACTAAATAAGAATAAGTTTAAGAAGAAAGAAATTGAAAAAGATCGGTAATGGATATTACCTCTTTTTGACGCGCCTTCACTTAACCTCCACTTAAAGAACTAAAGATGGTCTTTGAAGAAGACCAATACCTCTATGATGATACTAGGGAAGTGTAGAAGAGATTTTGGTAGGGTTTTTCGGAGATTTAATGCTCAAATTGGTGTGAGTAGGAGAGGGAGGAGGTGCCCTTTTATAAGGGAGGAGAGGGGCACCTTAGAAAAATCTCAAAATATTATTTTATATTAAGGTGAAATTAGGTTTATAATGGTTCCAAAGGGTCTTATTTCGAAGATAAAGTGGGGATGGGTCGAAATAATCTCATCCAATAGGATTTAGACAAGTTTAGGTTATTATTTTAACCTTATCAATTAGATTTAACTCTAAGTTAAATAATTTAACTTTTACCGTGTCTTTTTGTTTTCTTACACTATATGGTTAATAAACTTACTATATCAAGCCAAAAGATCACCAAGTTGTTTATTATTAATATATATAATCTTATCTAAGTAATTTCTCCGAACCATATATTTGTAGGAATAAAATAACAATTAATAATATAATATTTGTTTTAAAAACTAATTTATGTCAATTTTGACACTATTTGGTACATGATTTTTATGAAATTCATAACAGAATGATAAGTTCGATACAAGTTACTTAAATAAACAATAACATGTCATATTAACATATAGAATTAGTTCAAGTCATAAAAAGTCTCAAATTACATTTATTTGGGCATTTATAACATCAATTATGTCAATATATCATTAATAAGACAATTACTGCATCATCTTTGTGTCATAATAAATGATAATTATTTAATCCCTAAAAAATCTAAATAAATTCCTATGATGTATATAATTGTATTATATTTCTGTAGACTATTTATGTTCTAAGTTTCATGATGTTTATCACTAGATTAAAATTATTATACTTATAAGATTTAAGAAAGTGGCATGTTGTCACATTCATTGATTTTAATAATAATTAAATTATTTTCATTGAAAAAATTTAATTAAATGAATCTAATCCAACCCTTAGGTGATATGGGTCGACTTTTAGTCATCCAATAGGATTTTTACATTTTTTAGGGTAATTTTAAAATATTATATTTACCCTTAATTACCTGATTTACCTTTAACTACGGTAAATAAAATTTACCATAGTTACTATTCATAATTCCCAAAAATAAAAAGTAGCTTATTAACATAATTTGGATCCACTGATTCCAAATATGGAATATATTTTTCCAAATTCAATACACAAAAGTTTCAGAAATTAAATTTAAATTAATCCCGTTGTCGAAAGAAA
This sequence comes from Viscum album, assembly GCA_963277665.1. Classification (NCBI taxonomy): domain Eukaryota; kingdom Viridiplantae; phylum Streptophyta; class Magnoliopsida; order Santalales; family Viscaceae; genus Viscum; species Viscum album. The sequence goes on along the minus strand of OY728129.1, from coordinate 520,000,356 downwards.
ACGGGTTTTTCTTTAAAACATTGCAAAAGATTGAATTGATTTAACCTACGAATTCAAGGTAAAATCAATGCTAATGACATAAATTATATTAAATGGTAAAAATATATTCTATTTATACTTTAAAAACATTCAATATTATAATTTAACCACATAAGATATTACGATGAAAAAAAGTAGTTTTAAATTAAAATATAGCGTGTTTTTACTATTCATTAAAATATGAAAGTTATCAGAAAAATATCAAAACGTTATCTAATGTAAATTTTTATATCCTGATTCAAAATAAGAATTATATTTTGTCAAATTAAACTTATAAACATGTAAAAAACTAGATTTAATGTGGGTGCACCATCCAAAGGCGGCAAAACAGCTTTTTTTGAAAAATAATTATTTTACCCGAAAATTTTATTTTATTCTTATACCATGTTCTAGAAATGTGTAAGATGAATAATAATGTTATAAAATTCAAAATTTAGTTAACACTATTCATAACGGCTAGTTCATAACAATATTATAATAATATATCATTGTTTAGTAAATCCCAGTATTGCGTACAACATATGCTATCGAGGAAGGTCGCGATTGCGTGTAATGCAAGTCAAGTCAGGGTTGCGTGTAGTGCACGACTCCTTTGTTGTTGCATATAATAGAATCCAACCATATTTTATTTATACATTTAATATATATATACATATATATATATATACACTCAAGTTGCGTAGAATAACTTCTATCAAACGAACTTGAAATTGTGTGAAACAAGAGACAAGAAAAGTGTTGCGTATAATTCAAGCTAATACGGTGTTGCGTATAGCGCAAGATAATCTTGGTGTGTCGTACAATAGAAGATATGAATGAAATTTAAAAGAATGTATCTTATAAAATCTCGGGTTGTTACATTCTACCCCCCTTAAAATGAATTTCGCCCTCAAAATTCGTCGGGGTTATAAATGGTTTACTATTCGAAAGTTTCATTAACAGAAACCCACATCGTAAAAAGGAATACCAAAACCATCCTTTAAAAACAAATGTATGAAACGTAACATCTACCCAAATAAACTAATCACTGGGTTTCCACATAGGTGAAAATATGGATATGGAAGAGAAATCTAACCATCATGTTATGATGGAGAGTGGTAGAGAACATGGCTATGGAAGAGCCAACAATCAAAAATCCATAATGTTGTGATGATCTAAGCTACCATCTGATTCATCAGATATAAGAGAACTAGGACAACATTTTTGGTTTTCAAGATCATTTCCATAAAGTTGATGAAATTGGAATTAGAAGAAATACTTTCTTGATTTTGGTATAGTCTCACCGTTGGTCGTTCTTTCAAAAATTTCCACTTCATCTCTTAAAGAAATGAAGTTGAATTTTTCATTCATGATGTGTTAGCAGATCATGTGATAGAATGATGGGTCATTCCATCTATCTCAAACAAAAGGTTATAAAAGTTATCAAAAAATACATAAGTCCATCTATAGTGAGATTAATCATATATGGTTCCTAAAATGGACTTATACATCATATATCATACTGCTTAATAAAATAAAACTAGTTTCTACTAACCAGGGACTTCCTCTAGGCCATTGGTAGGCGATAAAGGCCAGTCGCACTTCAGTTGTGGGTTCGATTCCTACGACCTTGTCTGACACGATGGGTTGTCTCCCGTCCTAGAGGTTGTCCTTTTTCTAAAACAATATTACTATAACATCCCATAAATAATATCGAAAAAAACTTCTATCCTTAAACAATAAAAACTTATGTCCAACATAATCTATTCCAATCTTTAGGCTTTCCATAATACTGCAGTCCATTCTCTTAATATAGTGAAAACGATTACCAGAGACTTAATACCATCGTTGGTCCCCATATATCATAAGATATATCTTGTTGGTCACATTCCGAACATTCAAAGGCATTAATCATGTACTCTCTTGAATACCCATTGAACCTTAGTGAAAACATGAATGCAGTTAAAATTTAACACTTTCCACATACCAAAATCCTCAAAATTCTATATACTCAAACCATGATATCACTTAGTCCTTATATCAATCATGAGCTCATGAATACTATCAAACATATTAGATTCTCTTTATCCCTTCATTATGTGCATATCATCTGCTTTCCAAAAATATTTCAATCACTTTTCATGGTTACTGATGCCATAAAATTATTGAAAACCACAATAGACCAATACATAAATATTCCAATATTCCACGATACTATATACAACATTATTCTGGAATCCCATTACATAAACACTTAATCATTCCACCACATCGTTTTCATATTCAACATCACCAATGGTGATCGCATGTGACTTCCCTTTGTCCTTTGCCTCAAGTGGTTGATCATGTCGATCATCACTAACCCTTGGATTAGGGCATTTATTAGCATAATGCCCCATTTCCTATCACTTTAAGCATTGAAGTGTAGTAGGTTCATTCTGTGTATCCCTTCCTTTGTTTGAATCATTAGACATCTTCTTCCCATCATTGCGGCATTCAAATGCTCGATGACCTTCCTTTACACATTTGAAACATTTACTTTTCCCTTTAAGACAATATCCACCATGCTTCTTTCCACACTTTGAGCATAAGGAAACATTCATCTTCGTTTCACCATTATTCTGAGATTTCTCCTTGAACTCCATCTTTCGTTTCATGTCAATACTATGAGATGTATAAGTAACACCAACTTCTATTTCTACCTTGATAGAACAACACACAATTTCTTCATAGCTACTGTATTCTCTTATAGTTAATTCCCTTCGAAGATTTGGTTTTAAGCCACTGAAGAATCGATCAACTTTACTTTCAGGTTGGATGATAAATCCAGATGCATACCTTGCAAGCCTTGTAAAATTCACTTTGTATATACCAACAGATTCATCATCCTTTTGGTTTAGTTCAAGAAATTCCTTCTCCATCTTTGTTCGAAGAATACGAGGGAAGTACTTATTGAAAAATAAGTTCTTGAACTCGTCCCATTCTATGGACTCAATTTCATCTCTTGGCCTCGTATTCTTGATAAGATTCCACCATTGATCAGCTTCACCTTCCAAACGATATACTCCTAAGATGACTTTATCAAGTTCAGAACATTGAATAACTGAAAATATCTTTTCAGTAGTACTGATCCATTGTTCAGCAACAAGTGGATCAGAAGACCCACTGAAAGAAGGTGGAAGTTCCCTCATGAAGGACTCAATAGAATATTTTTCCCTTCTCTACTCATTTGGAAGTCCAGAATGAATCATATCTTGTGTAAGTATAGCAATAAGATTTTTCACTCCATATCCCATAACATTTGTTTGTTCAGGAGGACAATCATTGCATTGTCCATTGCATTGATCAACACGGTTCCTTCGGGTTCCAGCCACCGTCTAAAACCTAAAAAGAATAGTGTGAGTGGAAAAAATCATGCTAGGGAAAACAACATAATAAAGGGGGATTAACTTCAATATATAACATCTTAGGTTTAATTCTATGACTGTTATCATAATTATAGGACTATAACCTATACGTATACTTAACCTTAGGGACATGCCTAGACATACCGTAGAAATATCTCTAGGGATCTCACTAAAGTTCTCGCATCCTAGTTTCCAAAGGTTGACTAAACTTTTTCTCTGATACCAACTGTAGAGACCCGAAGCCTGACATACATGGACATTACATTACTTTTGCGGAATACTTAGTACATAACAAAAACACACACACACAAGGATCGTAATAGTTTAGTGTCCTTGGAAACTTGGAATATAATCTTCTAATCATGGTGAAAGATCTTAAACATCTCCCATAAAGATATTCCCTTTTTTTTACCTAAAATCTTTCTTTATATCCTGGGGAAAAGAAAACATACAAAAGGGTGAGCTCAAATGCTCAGTAAGGGTAAACAAAAGAAATATCAATCGCATCATATACTTAAGAACATAACTTTTTGGAAATATTAACCTGCAAAAGAGAGAATAATTTCATAACATGGGATAAATCATAGTAGTGAAACGAAATCTAAATAATCATAAATTAAAACATGAAACTTTGTGTCGTACACACATAATCATAGAGAATCATTTCTTATTAGTCAAGACTCATTTCCAAGACTATCTTAGAGGACAAAGTCCCTTTCTGAACCGAGTTCACTCCTAATTTCAGTCCTGTTTCACTGAACCGGTATAACCTATCGTTCCAGCCATGTCTATCTCATGAGATATAAAATCTTTAACCAATGCATTGGAGGGAGATATAGGTCCCACCCATCTCATAATGATACCATTCTTATGTGTGCCACAAAATCATAAACCATACGTCATAACATAACCCATGTAATAAAAATGGGAATCTTAAACATTGTGACATCATAAAAAAATCATATAAGATAAAGGAATTCATAAAAATATATCCATCACAACATAGTCATATCAATTTAATAATAGGGGTAAAAACAGAACCCTTTATTATCTTACATGGAAAATAATTTTTATAAAACGCTTGAACTCCATTCTTAAGGAAAATATCCTTTCTACTTCCAAAACACTTTTCCTTTCTTAAAATGTCATACAATTCTAAACTAAAAGAATTTGATTAAAAATAAACTTTAAAACATGTAAAGGAAGATTCTTGTAAATAATGTTTTAAAAATCCATTCATCCCGTATAAGTTAAAAAAACATTCTTTTCGTACTTTTTTCGGAAAAGTCAAAAAGTACCTCGTACGAAAAACGACAAAAGATTTCTTTCATATATTTTACTAAAAACTCAACAAAGGGTAAAATAGGTTTTAAAAAATTTTAGGTGGATGGAAATAATATTACATATTGAGTAAACATGGATGTGGATGATAAAATACACCCTAGTAAATACCAAAGTATAAGCAATCTCGGATAAAAATGAGATTGTGATATTTCTCTTACCTTATGTTCGATATGCTTTGTACGTATCCGAACCTCTTGTATAGTGATTTAAATAATGTCATTAACTTATTAAAGAATCATATTAATTGTTATGATATCATATATGGTTCACTTATGACTTTATATTACCCGTTCTTTTGTAAATTCCATGTTAAAGAAGCGTTTTGGGTAAAATCGTTTCATTTATCGTAGGTGTTTGGACTTGTTGTTATTGACATTATTATTACGTATATCATGATTTACATACTTCCAAAATATAAAACATGATTTATATATCATATATATTCAGTATATATATATATATAATAGATAGATAAATGAAATGAAACACACCGTTCATGGAGACGGTAGTCCGTACGTACGCATGAACGCTGTTTTCCTTTCCTTATTGTCTTGAATGGAAGTAAGTAGATGACATAAATATATATATATATAAATACATTAGATTTACCATGTCATATATTTCATTATTATTCATTATATATACTTTATAATAATTCTGGAATGGTTAACATGGATAATGAATCTCATCGCGTCGTGGAGACGGTAGTCCGTACGTACGCACGAGCGATGATATCGTTCCCATGGTCGTGGAATTGTGTTGAAGTGTATGTATACTATTTCAGTATCAATATAAATTTATAATAATAATATATAGTTACTCATTACACCATTATACCCATCCAATTAAGGTGGTGGCGGAAAATAGATTACACCACGGCGTGGAGACGGTATTCCGTACGTACGCACGCGCGGTGATTTCCTTTTTCCGTAGGGTGGATAGAAGGTTAATTAGAGTTGTTTCATATTTATAATAACATATTAGTATATAATAAATACTGATGTTATTACTTTATCATGAAACAACTAAATAAGAAGAAGTTTAAGAAGAAAGAAATTGAAAAAGATCGGTAATGGATATTACCTCTTTTTGACGCGCCTTCACTTAACCTCCACTTAAAGAACTAATGATGGTCTTTGAAAAAGACCAGGACATATAGGATGATACTAGGGAAGTGTAGAAGAGTTTTTGGAAGGGTTTGTATGAGCTTGAATGCTCAAATTGTCATGAGGAGGAGAGGGAGGAGGTGCCCTTTTATAAGGGAGGAGAGGGGCACCTTAGGAAAATCTCAAAATATTATTTTATATTAAGGTAAAATTCGATTTATAATGGTTCCAAAGGGTCTTATTTAGAATCCAAAGTGGGTATGGGTCTAAATAATCTCATCCAATAGGATTTAGACAAGTTTCGGTTGTTATTTTAACCTTATCAATTAGATTTAACTATATGTTAAATAATTTAACTTTTACCGTGTCTTTTTGATTTCTTACACTATATGGTTAATTAACTTACTATATCAAGCCAAACTAACCCCAAGTTGTTTATAATTAATATATATAATCTTATATATGTCATTTTCCTGAACCATAGATTTTTAGGAATAAAATAACAATTAATAATATAATATTTTTTTTAAAAACTAATTTATGTCAATTTTGACACAATTTGGTACGTGATTTTTATGAAATTCATAACAGAATGATAAGTTAGAACCAAGGTATTTAAATCAACAATAACATGTCATATTAACCTAGAAAATTAAATTACGTCATAAAAAGTCTCAAATTACATTTATTTGTGCATTTATAACATCAATTATGTCAATATTTCATTAATAAGACAATTACTGCATCAACTTTGTTTCATAATAAATGATAATTATTTAATCCCCAAAAATTCTAAATAAATTCCTATGATATAGATAATTGTATTATATTTCTTTATAGTATTAATTTTTGAAGTTTCATGAAGTTTATCACTAGATTAAAATTGTTATACTTATAAGATTTAAGAAAGTGACATGTTGTCACATTCTTTGGTTTTAATAATAATTAAATTTTTTTCATTGAACAAATTTAATTAAATGAATCTAACCTGACCCTTAGGTGATATGGGTCGGCTTTTAGTCATACAATAAGATTTTGACATTTGTTAGGTAATTTTAAAATATTATATTTACCCTTAATTACCCGATTTACCTTTAACTATGGTAAATAAAATTTACCGTAGTTACTATTCATAATTCCCAAAAATAAAAATTAGCTTATTAACATAATTTGGATCCACTAATTCCAAATATGGAATCCATTTTCCAAATTCAACACACAAAAGTTGCAGAAATTAAATTTACATTAATCCCGTTGTCGAAAGAAAATGGGTTTTTCATTAAAACATTGCAAAAGATTGAATTGATTTAACCTACGAATTCAAGGTAAAATCAATGCTAATGACATAAATTATATTAAATGGTAAAAATATATTCTATTTATACATTAAAACCATTAAATATTATAATTTAACCACATAAGATATTACAATGAAAAAAGTTGTTTTTAATTAAAATATAGCGTGTTTTTACTATTCATTAAAATATGAAAGTTATCGGAAAAATATCAAAACTTTATCTAATGTAAATTTTTATATCCTTATTCAAAAGTAGAATTTTATTTTTTCAAATTAATCTTATAAACATGTAAAAAACTAGATTTAATGTGGGTGCGCCATCAAAAGGCGGCAAAACTGCATTTTTTTAAAAATACTTACTTTACCCGAAAAATTTATTTTGTTCTTATACCATGTTCTAGAAATGTGTAAGATGAATAATAATGTTATAAAATTCAAAATTTAGTTAACACTATTCATAACGTCTAGTTCATAACACTATTATAATAATATATCTTTGTTTAGTAAATCACGGTATTGCGTACAACACACGCTATCGAGGAAGGTCGCGATTGCGTGTAATGCAAGCCAAGTCAGGGTTGCATGTAGTGCATGACTCCTTTGTTGTTGCGTATAATAGAATCCAACCATATTTTATTTATACATTGAATATATATATACATATATATATATATACACTCAATGTTGCGTAGAATAACTTCAATCAAATGAACTTGAAATTGTGTGTAACAAGAGCCAAGAAAACTGTTGCGTATACTGCAAGATAATATGTTGTTGCGTATAGAGCAAGATAATCTTGGTGTGTTGTACAATAGAAGATATGAATTAAATTAAAAAGAATGTATCTTATAAAATCTCGGGTTGTTACAATCTAGAAGGGTAGGTCTTGAGATTCCACACTTGGTATCATAGCAATGGTTTACATAAATTTGGATATTAGAAATATTTGGTTGAAGGCAAGTTCATATTATAAATATAAATCCATTTAGTAAATCACTTATTACTTATTTTTTTCACCAAAGTATGAATCTTAAAATGCAAGAAAAATGATATTAATCAAATCTTCTCTCTCTTCTAGGGGATCTTATTTCATGAATAATCCAAATCTCATGCTTGGATGACTTTGAAACCTTTATCAATACACAAGACTCTATAAGAAAAATTTACAAGGAATATATTACCTCTAATATTCCCAATCTAATTCAAGGATTACATCTTGTATATGAAAAAACTTATATTCTAAAATTTCTTACCATACTAGGCGTCAAAGGTACTATTAGAGTAATTTTTTAATTCATTACTATAACTAATACATATGAAGAACTCGTAAATTTTGTTGGATATTACAAAGAGGGTTTCCTCAATGTATATTATATATATTTATGTATAAATATATACACACACATATCAAATCATAAATTTTTATATTTGATGAATTAAAAAATATAATTTTGAATTTTTTTAGGATAACTCAATGAGACTATTTTATAAAAATCAAATTTAAACAGCTGGCATAAAATTATATATTAACAATAAAAACATTTTAAATAATTACTTATGTATTCATCAATTTTATCCAAACTACAATAGTTACATTTGAAAAAAAAGAAATAATGGATTTAAATAATTCCCTATGGTACCATTTTCTTTAATGGACCCGTGTTATTCATGAGAGATACCAACATTAAATTACTTTTTTAAGGTATGAGTATTTCTAGAGAATTAATGTAATAAATTTTCTATTTTAGTGATATTAATAATGTTGATTTACAGGGATGGATACCATCTATATTGGATCTTGTAAATTGAGACTTGTTGACTGGAAGAATTTTGAGAGAAAAATTCCATATAAGTGGGACGAATGTGACACACTATTATTTTTAATAAGTAATTTTATTTTAAATAAATAATAAAATTATTAAAAACTAAATTTTTAATAGGGTACATTTTATTTTAAATAATACAAAACTCATATTGTGAAACAAGGACACCATACTCCATTGAATTCGAAAGATAATCATAATTGTTAAAATCATCAGTAATATGAGGTGAAATTACCCAATAATCATAACTAAACATTCCAGGACTAGCCATAAGTAAAAAAATAATGATTTATAAAAGGTAGAGAAAATGGAATAGGTAAGGACCATCATTTCAAGGGAAAAGATTCTAAATTTTTAGAATCCGGTTTATGTATAGTTCCATTTATATATGAAATTTATATGGAAAATAAAATTGTCGTTATATTATATTAGTTGGTTTCTTTTTATATAAAATATATTTTTAAAGATGGAAGTAAAAAAATAAAGTCATTATAATATTTTTTGATTAATTTAATATATTAAAAAAAACATACACATCTATAAGCTATGATTCAATTTGGAATTAAATTCTCAATATTAAAAATAAGACACAAAGTACCATAATTATTATAATTCTATAATTAATTACAATATTTAACTATGTAAATTTGGGGACATTAATGAAGGATGTTAATACTTGAATAATGAACATACAAAGTATTTATATCATAAATGTAACACCCCAGGTAAATAAAGAATATGACATTTTCATATTTATAAATATTTTTGAATAAAGTATTAATATGACTTTAAAGGGGACGCTATGCTCGATGGCGTACCCAACACGCAACAACGAGTTTCTTGGGAATCTTACGTTGCACTCTAATAATAAAATAATATTATTTTAAATGGTAGTTAACATGTAGCCTTTGTATTGCCGGGAATGGATAGAAATAACTAAAATTTTATTATATATGTTTTTTAATGTTTTTACATTTATCCAATAAAAGATAAAGTCATAAAATATGGAAATAATTTGATTTTAGGCGTATATGCCCTAGTTTTCACTAAAGGTTCACTTATCGCCTTTTGATGGAGAACCGTCATTAAATATAGTTTTGTTCACTCTTACACATCCTTTTGGACTAAATAAAACTCTTCTTATGAATTGGGACATCAAAATTTACTTTGTGTAAATTTTTGGTATCTTTCTGATAAAGTTCTGTTTTTTAACGAATAGTCTAAAATGTTGTATTTTAATTCAAAACCACTTTTTAATCTAATATATTTATATGATTAGATTATATTTTGAATTGATTTTAAAGTGAAATTAGAATATATTTTAACCATTAAATCCAATAGCGGTCATTGGTATTAATTTCACTTTGAAATCAGACTTAAACTAGTGTCAATCTTTTGATACTTATTGTTTCATAAAAACACGCTATTTGATATGACAACGGGAATTAATTATTAAATTAATTAATGTGACTTATATGTTTTGAATTTTGTAAAATAGACTTCATTTTTGAATTCGGAATATTAAATATAGCTTATGGTGAATTTTTGGGATTTTTCTGAAAAACTTCAATTTTTGATGAATAGTGAAACCACTAAGTGGTACATATAAAAACTGTTTTTTTGTTTAAATGATTTTTTACCACTTCTATGTTTTCAATTTCAAAAATCCGATATACATGGTTGTCATTAAGAAGTAAAATGTGGTTCAATGAGATTAAAATAATTTTTTGGTGAATAGTAACTTTTAAGTTCTTAATCGCGATTAGTGGTAATTAGTGTAGTTTAAGGTAAAAATAATGCTTTAATAATATAAAATGACCTAGACACATGTCCTAACCTTATTTTATGTGTCATGGCCGACCAAGAAAAGCCATGGGTCAACTTGGGGACCCCATGGAGCCACATTGGTTGGGAAATGACATAAATAACTTTTTATTTAATGTAAAAGTAAAAATGAGACAAACATAATATATTTTTCAAAAACAATTTTTACATGGGGTTATAAATATCAGATTTTTGATTATAAATATTAATTGGAAATCTAAAAGGATTTTCTACATCATAGTATTTTTTATAATTTTTAGACATTAAATAAATTAAATTATTTATGACATCATGATGATGCAGCGATGACCTCATTATTTAATGATTTAAATAAAATGGAAATATACTGTAATATCTAAGACCTAAACATGTCCAAAACCTATTGGATGAGTGTATTTCAAACCCTTATCACCGTATCCTTGAAATACATCAATGTGGGACCTTTTGAATCCGAAACTCTTTTTAAAATAAAGTAACTTATCTTTACTTTCCAAGAGTGCCCCTACTCTCCTCTTATAAAAGGCCCCCACATATACCTCTTTTCCCACACTCCCAAAGCATTTACCTCGGCCAAACCCTGCCCATTTTGTCTCTCCACTTCCCTAACTTACTCCTTGAAGCCTCACTTTGGGCAGAATACTTCCCAAGGAAGCCTTTGAGCTCAAACCAAAGGGAGTTACCCGATTTTAAGGTAAAGTCTTCACTTGAGTCCGTTGTTTTATTTTGCTTCTCCAACCCCGTAAACCCTTTTTATTCATTTCTTTTGTAACAACTCCAGTATCTTCAATATACTAGGATGTTTTTATAAGAAGGATTAGAGCTACACATGCACACATCTACATCTAATGGTTAACGAACATACTGTTTCCGTGGATGGTGAATTTATGCCTCCCGAAACGATGATTGTTCAACATAATTTTAACACCTTCAAAGGTGGCCATTAAGATGTCACTATATTTATATATGATATTTAATATGTTTATGGCTTCCTTAAGCTTCTGTATTTTTCATTTTGGTCATACCATTATGGTTTCCATTATGGGTAAACGGGATATCTTCATTTAAGGAAGTGCGGACTACCGCCCCCTTAAAGTGAGTTGATTCGTTAAATACCATATGTGGGACATATAAAGGATGGAACTATGATATTATATATGATATTATACTGGAATTATAATATACCTTTATATCATTATGATTCCATTCTATAAAATACGAAATAGAAATGAAAGTAGCGTTCATGCTTACGTACGGCTTACCGTCTCCATGAACGGTGCATTTCATTTCTTACCTCTAAATGATTATGTAATATTATAAATTCATGCATGTAATGGATATATATTACATATATTATATCTACATCATGAATACCATTCTGGATATAATGGATACATGAACAACATATAATTATAAAGGGCTTATTTTTTACTCAAGTACCAATGATCGTTAAAACGACTGTTATTAACTTAAATAATTACATAGTATTCATGACATGGTAATAAGTGATATAAAAGGAATAATGAACTTGAAAAAATGTTCTTAAGAAAGTAGAAATTAACTCAAGTTTATTATTTAGGACATTAAATAACGATCGAGTCAAGTCGGACCTGAGGTAAGGGATCTTACTCCTCTCTTTCTTTTTAAGTACACTCTTTTATGTCATTCACTCTAAAGCTCATCTTTCTTTTTATTGGGATGTTATTATATATTACACTTAATTTAATTTTTATGTTCATGTGGTGAGAGAACCTATTCTCTCTCATCAATCCATTTTGGATGTTTTGAGTGGCGCCGTTAGGCTGCCGAATTTTCGTAAGAGATCTAACCTCTCTCTTTCTTTTTAAGTACTCCCCTTTATGTCACTTCTTTTAAGCTCCTATTTGTTATGATGGGGGATGTTATTTCATATTCCACATTATGTAAATTTTGTTGTAATGTGATGAGATACCCTATTTTATCTCATCAATCCATTTTTGGAAGTTTTATGTGGCGCCGTTGGGCTGCCGAGTTTTCGTAAGTGATTTTTTATCTCACTTTTATTCCCGTGAGATTTATGCTACATTTGCCAAAATTCCTTTTGAGTGGTGTATTTACTGACCATTATTTTAATCATTGTGTAATATTCCTTCATTTATGAGTATTTACATCAATGATGTATTGTCCTTATTTCATGGGTCGTATGTTTCGAAAGATACCCAAGTCGGTAAGGGAACCTTTCACCCTCCTTTTTTTAAAAGACTTCTTTTGTTGGGTCTTTTAATTTACATATTATTATGTTGGGATATGTTCTCATATATCCTTATTGATGTAAATTTTATGTCCAAGTGATGAGATACACTTTTTATCTCTCATCAACTCATTTTGATGTGACGCCCTTAGGCTGTCAAGGGAACTTCTTAACCCAATTTCGATTTCTTTGGGTTCGACATGTAGTTATTGAATATGTCATCCTTTGAATATGTGTGAATGACCTTTGATTATTTTACACGTAATATCCACTTATATTTGGTGTATTCGTTTGTCACACATAATTATGTAATTGATTTATCCTTAAACCAAGGATACCGTCTTTGTAAGGGACTTCGTCTCAATCTCCTTTCATTGAGGCATATTTCATTTTATACACAACTTTCATGTATACGGTGTATAAACCCCTTTGACTTTTACTTTTAAACAAAAGGAATATTTTCCTACGAAGTGTTTTACTAAATGACAAAAAGGAATGTTTTTTTTAACGTACGAGGTGACAACGACCTTTTCCGCCGCCGCGAGTATTATTTGGTCTTTGGCTTCCTAAACAAGCTGTAATGTTTTTAAAATGAAATAAATACCATATACTCTTTTATGTATTTTGGTATTGAAAATGGTTTTGATAAAGGATTCTATTATGATATATTGTGATTGAAATGTGGAAATGTTATCTTTCTTTTATATTGGTTTTATGTTTTATGATTTTATATTGGTACTAGGACATTTTAACGGTTGGTTTCATTATAAACCATATGATGGGTGGTGCCATGAATACCAGGATGGGTGGTTGCGTTATAACCTCCAATGCATTGGGTATGGAAGTCGGCCGTATGGCTATTCCATTAAGTATGTATGGAAATTGGTTGTATGGCTATTCCATTAAGTGATATGTGTGGGAGTCAACCGTATGGTTATTCCACTTAAGTTTGTTTATGTCCCAAGTTACCTTTATATATGTTATGTGTTCTTTATATGGGTTTTATGGTAATCCTTTGGTTACAAAAAGGTAAGTAATGACATTTTATTAAGTGAAGAGTTTTTACTAATTCATAAAGGTGAAAAGTATTACTTTGATAAAGTATACATGGATTACTTTTTGTTTTGATAAACTAACAGTTTTTATTCTTTGTGTATCCCTTACTGAGTTTTTATGCTCATCCCAAGTTTTTGAAATGTTTTTCACAGGACTTAGCGTGGAATAGGGTCAAGGATGGGATCAAGGGAAAGTCATGCTACCTAAAACATGAATCTAGACATGTTTCTTTTTAAGAGTTTTTATTTTATGGAAATTTAGAAGAATAGACTACATTGTAATCTTTTGAGATGTAATAGTTATGTCCTAATTCTCTAAAACTCTAAACCTGAAAAGATCCTCAATGTGAATTATTCATTTAATTCAATTTTAAGTAAGGTTTAAGGCTGGGGCCTTATAGCTGGAATCAAAGGTCGATTTAGATAACTTTATAGGTTAGGGTATTCTTTAACCATAAGTGGCATTGACATAATGGTTAGGATTTCAGAAAGATTCCTATTTTTAGATAAAGTGAATGAGTAAGTATATCTTAGTGTTTATCCTCCTCATTAGTACATGATGGTTTTTTTGATATACTCACACTGACCTTTTTGGTTTTAGTAAATGGCTGGATCTAGCAGGAACCAAAGTAACAATGGATGTGAAGGAAACTATGACAGTTTTTTGAGCAAGCAAATGAATGATATGGGAGATGTAATGAGAAATCTTGTGATTATCCTCAACCAACTATCTGGAGTCATGATTGACCACCTAAACCTTGGTGATTTCTATAAGGCATCATATATGTGAGAAACAAATCCCTACGGAACTACATGTAATAATCATAATGGTAAGTGTTTTCAAAAACCCATGTGTCAAAGATGTGGAAAGAAACACCTAGGAAAATGTTTCAAAGGGACAGAAACATGCTATAGATGTGGAAATGAAGGTCATAAAGCAATAACCTTCCGTGTAAAAAGGAATCATCCAGTTGACTCGAGGAATGGGAAAGAAGTTCTTTCTGAGGGATCAATTGAATGTTTTAAATGTGGTGTGCATGGTCATTATGAAAACACATGTCCCATGAAGAAGTTTCATGAATGGGATCACCAAGATCATACAAATACTCTTTTACCAATACCTAATGCCATTCTGATTGAGGATGAAGAAACCAACAATGACCAATCAAAGGTAGGGATTATTTATTATCTTTTGTTTTCTATTTTGGGATCTTAGGATATGATTCATGATTTTGTTTGTAGGAAAGAGGTATTTCGGAATAACATGGAAAGGAATGGTTAATGGATCATGAAGAATGTTGAATGAGTAAGATGTCAACATATAAGGGCTTCAAGAGTTATGGTGAAATTCTTAAGAGTATTAAGTGTCTTTTGATGATTGGGTACATTAGAAAACTTTTTATAGTATGTGTAACACTGATGTTTTGTATATGAAAATTTTATTCAAGTAATAGTTATCTTTTCTTTTGTGTACATAGTTATAAAGAACCATTTGGGTTTATATGATCCTTACTTTTGAGGTAATTATGGGTTACTATATGTTATGATTGAAGTGAAAGGCATGAGATAAAATTGAGGTTAAAATAAGTTATGGTTATTTTTGATGATTTTATCCCTTTTTGGGGAATGATTTAAGAATTATATGGTTTTGGAAAAAGGACAACACGCAGACCGTGTGACAACCCATCGCGTCAGACAAAGCTGCGGGAATCGAACCCACAACCAAAGTGTGACTGGTATTTATCGCCTACTGCTGGACTACGTGAAGTCCCTGGTTAGTTTGACTAATTCTTTTTAGTTATATGATTTTATGAATTAATAGTAAGTTGATTTTGGGTTATTTATGAAAATGATTAACCTATCATGGAGGATATGTGATTAGGATAATTACTTTTCAATGCGAGACTTTAGGAGCAACTGATGTTGTTTGGAGATAAATGTTACGATTTAACTTGGAAGACTATGTGACTAAATCCTTCAAATATTTGGGTTTCAACCTTAGATTGGTTTACATTGAAGAATTTTATGGACAAATTGTTTATCGGATGGTCCTCGTTGAACATTGGGTTTTGTTGGACAAATTTTGGAGATTAAGCATAGATTTTCTTTTTAAAGGGTTATACTTTTCTGGATTATCTGATCTTGTAGAAACCTTTTTGGTTTTAGTTTTGGTTAAGGTTTGAAGACATGGGAATTGTATAGTTCTTTTTTTTTGGATTAGGTGCTCCTCTAAGAAGTTGTTTATAGTACTCTTAATGCGAACAAGTCTCCCTAAATACCCGTCTTTTAGAAAAAATATGAGTGTGATTAAGGAATCTAGTAAAAGTTGAAAGTCAACATGATAAGTGATTATGTTTCCTTATGAATAAATTCCTCAATAAAAAGTAACTTAAAAAGTAATGTTTTCTATTAACTTTTCCTACTGGGGAACCCAACACTGTTTAACCCATCACAAGTTTGTGATTTTATTATTGTTAACTTTCTCCTAAACAAGTTTTCTATCACTCTTCATCAGAACATGACCCTATGTTTTCTCCTCCATGTCCATATTTTCATACTAGGAATCCTAGTATGGGTTAACTCAGGTTACCTTTGTACTTATCTTTCTTTATTTTAAAGTGATTGTTTTACCGACTCTTGTTCTGATGTGGGACTTTCAAGGATGTTTCCAAGCGCAATTTTAAAATTGTGAGGATGCAATTCCCAAAAGGGGGGAAGGATATAACACCCCAGGTAAATAAAGAATATGAAATTTTCATATTTATCCATATTTGTGAATAAATTATTAATATGACTTTAAAGGGGACACTATGCTCGATGGCGTACCCAACACGCAACAACGAGTTTCTTGGGAATCTTACGTTGCACTCTAATAATAAAATAATATTATTTTAAATGGTAGTTAATATGTAGCCGTTGTATTGGCGGGAATGGATAGAAATAACTAAAATATTATTATATATGTTTTTTAATGTTTTTACATTTATCCAATACAATATAAAGGCATAAAATACGGAAATAATTCGATTTTAGGCGTATATGCCCTAGTTTTCACTAAAGGTTCACTTATCGCCTTTTGATGGAGAACCATCATTAAATATAGTTTTTTTCACTCTTATACATCCTTTTGGACTAAATAAAATTCTTCTTAAGAATTGGGACATCAAAATTTACTTTGTGTAAATTTTTGGTATCTTTCTGATAAAGTTCTTTTTTTTAACGAATAGTCTAAAATGTTGTATTTTAATTAAAAACCTCTTTTTAATCTAATTTATTTATATGATTAGATTATATTTTGAATTGGTTTTAAAGTGAAATTAGAATATATTTTTACCATTAAATCCAATAGCAGTCATTGGAATTAATTTTACTTTGAAATCAGACTTAAACTAGTGTCAATCTTTTGATACTTATTGTCTTATAAAAACACGCTATTTTTTCTGACAGCAGGAATTAATTATTAAATTAATTAATGTGACTTATATGTTTTGAATTTTGTAAAATAGACTTCATTTTTGAATTCTGAATATTAAATACAGCTTAGGGTGAATTTTTGGGATTTTTCTGAAAAACATCAATTTTTGATGAATAGTGAAACCACTAAGTGGTACTTATAAAAACTATTTTTTCGTTTAAATAAATTATACCACTCCTGTGTTTTTAATTTCAAAAATCCGACATACATGGTTGTCATTAAAAAGTAAAATGTGGTTCAATGAGATTAAAATTATTTTTTGGTGAATAGTAACTTTTAAGTTCTTAATCGTGATTAGTGGTAATTAGTGTAGTTTAAGGTACAAATAATGCTTTAATAATATAAAATGACCTAGACACATGTCCTAACCTTATTGGATGTGTCATGGCCGACCAAGAAAAGCCATGGGTAAACTTGGGGACCCCATGGAGCCACTTTGGTTGGGAAATGACATAAATAACTTTTTATTTAATGTACAAGTAAAAATGACACAAACATAATATGTTTTACGAAAACAATTTTTACATGGGGTTATAAAGATAATATTTTTGATTATAAATAGTAATTGGAAAGGTAAAAATATTTTCTACATCATAGTATTTTTTTTAAAATTTTTAGACATTAAATAAATTAAAATATTTATGACATCATGATGATGCAACGATGACCTCATTATTTAACGATTTAAATAAAATGGAAAGATAATGTAATATCTAAGACCTAAACATGTCCAAAACCTATTGGATGAGTGGATTTATAACCCTTATCACCTTATCCTAGAAATACATCAATTTGGGACCTTTTTAAACCGAAACTCTTTTTAAAATAAAGTAACTTATATTTACTTTCCAAGAGAGCCCCTCCTCTCCTCTTATAAAAGGCCCCCACCTCTACCTCTTTTCCCACACTCCCAAAGCATTTTTCTCGGCCAAAAACTGCCCATTTTGTCTCTCCACTTCCCTCCCTTACTACTTGAAGCCTCACTTTGGGCAGAAGACTTCCCAAGGAAGCCTTTGAGCTCAAACCAAAGGGAGTTACCCGATTTTAAGGTGAAGTCTTCACTTGAGTCCGTTGTTTTATTTTGCTTCTCCAACCCCCTAAACCCTTTTTATTAATTTCTTTTGTGACAACTACAGTATCATCAATATACTAGGATGTTGTTATAAGAAGTATTCGAGCTACACTTACACACATCTACATCCAATGGTTAACGAACATACTGTTTTCGTGGATGGTGAATTTATGCCTCCCGAAACGATGATTGTTCAACATTATTTTAACACCTTAAAAGGTGGACATTAAGGTGTCACTATATTTATATATGATATATAATATATTTATGTTTTCCTTAATCTTATGTATTTTTAATTTTGGTCATACCTTTATGGTTTCCATTATGGGTAAACGCGATATCTTCATTTAAGGAAGTGCGGACTACCGCCCCCTTAAAGTGAGTTGATTCGTTAAATACCATATGTGGGACATATAAAGGATGGAACTATGATATTATATATGATATTATATTGGAATTATAATATACCTTTATATCATTATGATTCCATTCTATAAAATACAAAATAGAAATGAACGTAGTGTTCATGCGTACGTACGGCTTACCGTCTCCATGAACGTGCATTTCATTTCTTACCTCTAAATGATTATGTAATATTATAAATGCATGCATGTAGTGGATATATATGACATATATGATATCTAAATCATTAATACCATTCTGGATATAATGGATACATGAACAACATATAATTATAAAGGGCTTATTTTTGACTCAAGTACCAATGATCGTTAAAACGACCGTTATTAACTTAAATAAATACATAGTGTTCATGACATGGTAATAAGTGATATTAAAGGAATAATGAACTTGAAAAAGGGTTCTTAATCAAGTATAAATTAACTCATGTTTATTATTCAGGACATTAAAGAACGATCGAGTCAAGTTGGACCCGAGGTAAGGGATCTTACTCCTCTCTTTCTTTTTAAGTACACTCTTTTATGTCATTCCCTCTAAACCTCATCTTTCTTGTTATTGGGATGTTATTATTTATTACACTTACTGTAATTATTATTTTCATGTGATGAGATACCCTATTCTCTCTCATCAATCCATTTTGGAAGTTTTGAGTGGCACTGTTAGGCTGCCGAATTTTCGTAAGAGATCTAACCTCTCTCTTTATTTTTAAGTACTCCCCTTTATGTCACTTCTTTTAAGCTCCTATTTGTTATGATGGGGGATGTTATTTCATATTCCAATTGCTGTAAATTTTGTTGAAATGTGATGAGATACCCTATTTGATCTCATCAATCCATTTTTGGATGTTTTAAGTGGCGTCGTTAGGCTGCCGAGTTTTCATAAGTGATTTTTCATCTCACTTTTATTCTCGTGAAATTTATGCTACATTTGCCACAATTTCCATTGAGTGGTGTATGTAATGAACATTATTTTAATCATTGTGTAATATTCCTTCATTTATGAGTATTTACATCAATGATGTATTGTCCTTCTTTCACGGTTCGTATGTTTCGAAAGATTCCCAAGTCGGTAAGGGAACCTTTCACCCTCCTTTTTTTTAAAAGACTTATTTTGTTGGGTCTTTTAATTTACATATTATTATGTTTGGATATGTTCTAATATATCCTTATTGATGTAAATTTTATTTCCAAGTGATGAGATACACTTTTTATCTCTCATCAACTCATTTTGACGTGACGTCGTTAGGCTGTCAAGGGAACTTCTTAACCCAATTTCGATTTCTTTGGGTTCGACATGTAGTTATTGAATATGTCATCCTTTGAATATGTGTGAATGACCTTTGATTATTTTACACTTAATATCCACTTATATTTGGTGTATTTGTTTGTCACACATAATTATGAAAATGATTTATCCTTAAACCAATGATACCGTCTTTGTAAGGGACTTCTCCTCAATCTCCTTTCATTGAGGCATATTTCATTTTATACACAACTTTCTTCTATACGGTGTATAAACCCCTTTGACTTTTACTTTTATACAAAAAAAAAAATTTTTTACGAAGCGTTTTACAAAACGAAAAAAAGGAATGTTTTTTTAATGTACGCGGTGACAACGACCTTTTCCGCCACCGCGAGTATTATTTTGTCTTTGGATTCCTAAACAAGCCGTAATGTTTTTAAAATGAAATAAATACCATATACTCTTTTATGTATTTTGGTATTGAAAATGGTTTTGATAAAGGATTCTATTATGATATATTGTTATTGAAATGTGGAAATGTTATCATTCCTTTATATTGGTTTTATGTTTTATGATTTTATATTTGTACTTGGACATTTTAATGGGTGGTTACGTTATAAACCATATGACGGGTGGTGCCGTGAATACCAGGATGGGTGGTTACGTTATAACCTCCAATGTATTGGGTATGGAAGTTGGCCGTATGGATATTCCATTAAGTATGTATGGAAATTGGCCGTATGGCTATTCCATTAAGTGATATGTGTGGGAGTCGACCGTATAGTTATTCCACTTAAGTATGTTTATGTCCCAAGTTCCCTTTATATATGTTATGTGTTCTTTATATGGGTTTTATGGTAATCCTTTGGTTACAAAAAGGTAAGTAATGATATTTTATTCAGTGAAGAGTTTTTACTACTTCATAAATGTGAAAAGTATTACTTTGATAAAGTATACATGGTTTACTTTTTGTTTTGATAAACTAACAGTTTTTATTCTTTGTGTATCCCTTACTGAGTTTTTATGCTCATCCCATGTTTTTGAAATGTATTTCACAGGACTTAGAGTGGAATAGGGTCAAGGATGGGATCAAGGGAAAGTCATGCAACCTAAAACATTAAACTAGACATGTTTCTTTTTAAGAGTTTTTATTTTATGGAAATTTAGAAGAATAGACTACTTTGTAATCTTTTGAGATGTAATATTTATGTCCTAATTCTATAAAACTATAAACCTGAAAAGATCCTCAATGTGAATTATTCATTTAATTCAATTTTAAGTAAGGTTTAAGTCTGGGGCCTTATAATAAATGTGTCAGAATTTATTTAGTAACAAATAAGCCTGGTTAATTGGATATTAATAAAAATTTGTTAATGAAATAAATGAAAATAAATAATAAATATTATAAGTAAATTTTTTTAGATATAAGAAATATTTATTTTGGTTTTATTTTACCGACCAGAAGAATTTTTTTAAAAAAAATTTATTTTTATAAAATAGATCCAACCTAGTGACCAACTTGACTAGATTAATTCATACCCTATGGGACCAGAGGTTATCCAAGAATGTGGATCCAACCTTAGATAGCATACTTAGAAGTAGTGAATGGATGGTTACCCCACAACATGGTTGGGGAATAGTGGGTGCATAGCTGACATGGGTCATTAAAAAGTTGCACATGATCCATGAATATTGTGCATAGGGGTGCCCTATTTGGGTCACACAATTGAATCATGATCATTGAGGGCTATGTGTGACATGTTTTGAGTTCTACCCTCACTAGTAGCATGAGAGTTTAGATGAATGGATTTAGTTATTATACTATGCTCGATAACATATTTCTTCAACATTTGATGGAGACATGAGTTATTATTCACCCATGTTAAAAGTAGCCTATTATATTATAGATTCCTGATCAAATCCACAACATACATTAGATCATCTCCCAATTTTTATGTACCTCTAAATCCATACTCTTCATTTATCTCCTCTCCATGCTAATCTGAAGTCTCCATCCACATTTGAAACCAATGTCATCTTCTCCAATCATTGTCATCACCACCTCCCACTAGAAGGGAATGACAAAATGGATGACTTATACACAGTACACTACCATCGTAAAATTTTCTATTCAGACGAAGACACATACAACAAATAACTTCATAGGTATCTTATTATAGAAAACCACGACCACCAGCGGTAACCCTTACTTCGTGAGGAGGCTTGTAATGAATGATAATACACATAATGAAAATTCATATCTATTTATAAAAATTGAAAATGAGTATTTTTATTATTAAAACAAAAATTTTACACTTTAATACATATTTATTCGTCTTATATACACATGAAATATAGCTATAACAAAAAAATTTTAACACCTCATTTGATACTCATAGTATATATGTAGACTATTATGCTTTCAATTGGTTACCAATTAAAAAAATCATAGCTTATTTTACAATCTCAAACCACAATTATACAGGCATAAAAACCTCTAAGAAAATATATATATATATATATATATATATATACATATATACATACATATATATATATATCTACGTATAGATAAAACACCCGCCATCCTTGAAAATCCCCTTCCCAAGCCCTTTATTCTTCCCTTGTTCCAAATATCCCATCTTTAATCTCCATTAGTGTAACACACCATCTCTTAAACCCATTCAAGTTGGGTTTTTAGGTAAGGGGATACTATAATTTCAAAATTAGAAGAATATGTATTTTAAAGTTATATTTCATTTTAAAACTTTATATCATATTTTTAATTTTTCAAAACCCACTTTTATAAAGGAAATATTTTTTTTAAAATATTATAGTCTATGATTATCATTTTTTAAATACCCCTTTAATTAAGGGAGTTATATTATCAATATTATTATTTTCATACTTATAATTATGTAGGTGAATTGAATTGTTTTATGTTTAAAATTGTTTTATTTTTCAAATCCAAATTTCAAATTATTATCCTATTAATGGTTTATTCCCAAACCAAAAAAGAAGTTATACTTTCAAATTTATGTTTAGGTTAAGATAAATTTGTCTATTAAAAATTAATATATCATTTTAAAAACATTTTTTTGTGAAATTAAAATTTTATCAATATTATAGTTTTGTATCAAAATTCTATTTAGATGGATTCCTTAATTATGTAAAAATAATTATGATTATTTTATGTAATAACCTATATTTATAATGTTATATTTTATGGGATGAGAGTAATTTAAAATTATAATTATTTTTTGTAAAGGATTTACATGTTTTCAAACTATTATTATATGTATTTCACATAATTATTAAACTATGTATGTCCTATCAAAATATAAATATTATTTATCATGATAATGATTAATTTTTTTATCAATATAAATATTTACAAGAAAAATAATTATCATTCAATGGAAATAATTTAATTAAAAAATATGGATGTTGCACATATATACAAGTATGGACTTGTAGAAAATATGCCACTAACAATACATGCATATTTTACCATGTTTCAGTTTTAATGTGATTCACTTTCTTTTGAACCAATTGATGGTATTCCATTAATATGTATGATTATGATCTTATATTTATTTTCACATATTCAATTCCTTGCATTAAAAATTTTAAAAACTCCACAAAAATTATAAATGATCAGGCTCAACTGTTTTTATAAAAATTCTGCACATTGACTTCGTTAACCTGATAGGGATCTAGGGAGTAAACCCAACCCTCGTAGATGGGTAGGCCCTCTAAAATCATAAATGTTTCAAGTGTCTATAAGATTTTTTCCTTAGATATTTCATAGTATTTTATTAAAAATCACTATATTCATTTATTCAGAAAATTGCTTCCAAATATTTTCGATATATATTATATTTTATAAATATTTTTAAAATAACATGTATTTTCATAAGATTTTAATTGTGTATTTGGAATACCATAATTATATATTACGAGAAAGGTTTTTTTATTTTAAATATTTTGGTTTAAAAGATTTTTTTCCAAAAACAAAATATCATTTTCAAATAAATATATTGTCTCAGAGGTTTTTAAGAATTAGTTAATAAGATATATATTTTTCTAAAACTATAGAATTATATTTTTTGAAATAATTTATCAAATGCATAATATTAGATAAAAAAAATGTTTTTAGGAGTTTCTTTAAATAATATTTATAAAAATTATTTTCATTGATTTTTAAAACCCCTTAATGTGAACTAATATTCTCAACATACCTTTCAATTTTTTATATAGGCTCATTAGGTGTTCCAAGTGATTTTTCAATTATTTGGGAGATAACATGCGTAAAGATAAAAATAAACAATTATTTATTAATTATTTATTATTTTATATTTTGTAATGGTTTTTTATTTTCATCCAAAACCTAGAATTTAATATTCCCTCATTTTATTAAAGCACTCTTTATTTTTCAATAACTTTTTATATAAAAAAATATATGTTTTTTTGTACTATATATAAAATTTTGATTATAAAAACATCACAATACTGCGATATATATAATGATAAACTATTATTTTTTAATAAATTCATTTTTATTGTTTAAAAAATTGTATAACATGTTAATGATATGGTAAAAACATGATTATAATTTATTCAATTTATCAAAAATGGAATATTATATTGAAAAATGATTTTTTATTTCTATTTAATAGAAATAAATAATTTATATTATATTTATAAATCATTAATATTTAGATATATAACACAAATAGTCCCTAAACATTATCATTATAATTCTAGTAATATTATATCACAGCTAAACCATCTCACAATCATCCATTTGTGAGGTTAGGTTCATCTTTGGGCTTGTTGAACCACATACTCGAACAATACATTAAATTTATTTCATTAATGAAATTTAGAACTTATTTACTAGTATGATATGATATAAATATTATAAATAAATATTGTTTTTATGATAATATTATATCTCCAATAAACCAAACAATTATGAAAATACATTTTGGTCATTAATAATCACTAAATCAAGATCATCATTGATTAAACCTACATGGTTAATAAATTAAGCTATCGTTGGAAAAATTGTAGACTCCAAAAATTTCCTAAAAAATATATTTTATTACCTTAATTAATCTTATACTGATGGAATTTGTAAAAATAATGCATAAAAACATGACATTTATAATACTAGTTCAACGTTATAATGATTACATACACACAATGTTGAAAATATGTGAGAACTAACTAATATATGTATATAATGATTATAAAAGAGAACTATAATTGTTTATAGTTATAAATAATTTTAATTAATATGAATTTAATGAACATAATCTAATTAGTCAACACATATGGTGCATGTGTAAAATAATTCATGACCAAGGAATAAGTTTTCACCTCAAATTCCTCTCTTTGAAAAATGTCAGATATTTCACACCTAATTGTGTTATTGTGGTGTATATATTTACTATATAAGATATCATATATCATATTATATTCTAATAATTTTAATTTATGTTCAATTAAAAGAACTATCTTTCAAGGGGTTTTTATTAATGTGTTACTCAAATCGTAAGGATTTTCATGGTCTCAATTCCGATTCTCTATGAAATGATACATGTTACACAACATGAATAATTTATATTATTTTATATTGATTTATAATTACATGAATTATATACAAATTGTTTCCTTTTACTTCATGGGAAAAAATAAGGAAAATCAATTTCTTTTGGTCAAATTTATTTTGACTCAAGTGTTACCTTGATATTAATAATCTTCAGTAACTCAATTTTCATTCATTTAGTTATGATATTTCCCTAGAAGTTTCTTTATTTAATTTTATAAAAGTATTAAATTAGATTTTATTATGTAGTATTCCCTCATAGCATAAATTTTTACAACGTAAACTCATTTTCAAATGATTTATATTTCATGGAGTATGTTTCTCTTAAGGCATATTGATAACTCAGATCGCCTTTTACTCTATTATAATGTTTCATCTTGATCATTGATTTTCCATACATTGGTTTATGCACCATAATATTTCATTATATTATAATTAATAATTTTATTTAGAAAAATCATATTTTTATACAAATTATTCTTCTCTTACTCTTATTTTTGTGTGATTATTAAATAGTGTAATTCCAAAAATAATAAAAAGATGGTTTCTTTTCACATTCATTTTTTGTCAATTTTACCCAGAAAAACATTATATAATTCCAAGGCTCCATTACTAGATATTATCTCTAAAAATATATTGTTTAAAAAGGCATCCATTTCACCTTTTAAAAATTATCCTTTGAATTTGATAAGTAAATTTTTATTTTATATCAATGTTATATATATTTTAAAAATAATCATTAAGGTTTTTTCTTCTATTTCCCCTTTCATTTTCAAAATAATTTAGACTAATGGGGTTGATGTTTCATGATTAATCATATATATATAGATTATATTTTGGAATATTTATCTAATGGTGTTAAATAATTATATTCGTGATCTATATCTTTTTTATAACATTCAAAGCATTGTTTTTTCATGTGTATTTTTTGTTTATTTCAAATAAATCTAATGTTTCTTTTGTTTCAATAGGGATATGTTTTTCTAAAACAATCGTTGTTTATCTGGATGGATTATGATCATGTAATTCCATCATTGAATTAACCATATACTCATTACCCTATATGGTGTCAACACCTCATTTTAAAAATTTATATTAGTGTATGTTTACATCAAAATATTATTTATTTTTTGAGATGTGGAAATTATGTGTGTTCGTTATGTTTCCATTACAGTACTGATGATTTTTGGTAAGTTCACTATATATTGTTTTTCAATACACCCACTTTCTCTGGATGGATACTGATCATGTTATCCCTATTGTTGATATGAGAAAAAGTATTGATATTTTACATGATTATTAAATGTTAAAATAGGTTTATTATGTGTTTTTATTCTATATCATTTTTTATAATAATAAAATTGTATTTATTCAGTAAGAGGTTAATTAGTGAATGAAATGAATGATATTGTCAGATATTATAGTGAATGATTCATATATAATTAGGTGATTGGTGGGGAATTGAATTATATAGTTCATGGATGTATCAAAAAGTCTCAAGAGACAAAAATTATTGTCTTTGGGTTTATACCTCTTCCTATAATAGGATAGGGACTTTAAATAAGGAATTGAAAACATGTTCTTAATATATGAAACTATAAATTTCATTAGTATGAGATAATTACTTTTGATATCCATGTCCTCATTTATTATCATAGATATATCATGCTTTATGTTTTAGTGTGTTATGAATTCATGTTGTTTAATTATTCCTACCATAATATTTAATTCATGTTCTTTATATAATTACATAAGTTGTGTAACAACCCAAGTATTTATAGATTAATAAAATTTTCATATCTAAAAATATTTATGAATAATATATTAGTTTAATATTAAATAGTACACTTTTTTCTGATAATGTAATCAACACACAATAATGGTTTTCTTTGAAATATAACATTGCACACAACTTTGACTAATACAGAAAAATTACACAATAATATTATTATTATTTTAAATGGTAGTTAAATTCTAGTCATTATATTGGTTTGAATTAACATAACTAACTAAATTATTATTATAAATGTTTTTTAACTGTTTTTATATTTATTCAAAAAAAATTAGAGGCTTAAAATAAGAATGAATGTGATTTAAGCATGAAATACTTGAATATTTTTAAAAGGTCATTTTACCACCTTTTGAAGGCGAACCCTTTTTAAATCTACCTTTTTCCACTTTTATATGTTCTATTTGAAAAAAATAAAATTCTTCTTTAGAAGCAGGACATCAAAATTTACTTTGGATGAAATGTTTGTAATTTTCTAATAAAGTTTATTTTTTAATGAATAGAGCAAAATACCGCATTTTAAGTCAAAAATGCCTTTTCATCAAATTTAATTATGTAGTTATATTGTACTTTTAATTGTTTTTAAAGTTTAGTGGGATTATATTTTTATAATTTATTCCAATTTTGGTCATTGGAAGTAATTTAACATTTAAATTGGACATAAACACATGTCAATCTTTTGCTAGTTATTATTTCTTAAAAACCCACTTTTTGGTTTTGACAACGAGAATTAATTTTAAATTAATTATGAAAAATTATGTGTTTTGAATTTGGAAAAATGTTTTCTATATTTGGAATAAGAATTTTTAAATTGTGTAAAATGGTACCTTTTATTTGTACACATTATGAATAGTAACTTCAGTAATTATTTTATTTATCATGGTTAAAGGGTAAATTTGATAAATAAGTGTAAAAAATAATATTTTAATAATATTAAACTACCCTAATACATGTCCTAATCCAATTTTATGAGATATTTCCAACCATGGGTATCCTTGGGTCGATTTTGGGACCCCATGGATCCACTTGGATGTGAAAATGTCATTTTATAAGAATTAATTTAATGTAAAGAAAAATATAACATAAACATGTATGTTTTAGTGAAACAATTTTTATATGGGGTTATATAAGTGGTATTTTATACTATAAATATTAATTAAAAATATTTAATTATTTCCTAAATCATGGTATTTTATTTATAATTTTTAGACAACATATAAAAAAATTTATATATGAAAAAATGATGATGTAGTGATTACTTTATTAATGAATGATTTAAATAAATGAGATTATAAGTATTAAAATAAATTTATTTTGAAACCTTTTATGACATTCATAAACTTCTCAATGATTATGACTTGTTATATTTTAATTAATGAAGTTATTTTTGAAATAATCAAGTTGTTATGGCTTTTTAAAAAGTCATGATATGAATAGTATAAAAATGAAATAAATGAGTTTCTAAATCAAATACTATTTTATTAAATGATCTAATAGTCCTAAAAATATAGGATTATGCCAAATGAATTATATAATTTTGAAAATTTTATTTATTATCCACTTGTGGGTATATTGACATTTTATAGATACTATATTAACCATATAGTATGAATATACAAGAAGACATGGTAAAAGTCAAATTAGTTAACTAAGGGTTAAAGATAAAAGATAAGGTTAAATTTGTGATCTATAATTGTATAATACCTATTGGTTTTGATATTTTCTACCCCAAATAATCTTATATTTGAAATAAATTACTTTGGGAAAATTTGAAACCGAAAATCATTTTATAATAAAATAATGTTTCAATACCTTCCAAAAGTTCCCTCCTCCCACTTATTAAAGGGAATCACCTCAACCCATTTAATGAAACCTCATGTGCACCTTATACCATTCAACCTCTTCCCAAATAATCTCCAAAAATCTCTATATTCCTCTTATTAGCCTTACCTTGGGAATATGGAAATTCAAGAAAGTCTTTTAGCTTAAATCAAAAGGAGTTAACCGATTTGAGGTAATGTATTCTTTGAAGTTTCTTTAAATTATTTTCCTTTTCCAACCCAATAAACTCTATTTATTCAATTATTTTTTAAATACACCAGTATATTAAATATACTAGGATGATTTTATGAGATGTATTCAAACTACACTTACACACACCTTCATCTAATGGATTCGAACATATTGTTTCTGTGTACGGTGAACTACAGCTTCACAAAATGATGATTGTTTGATTTTCCCATACAACCTATCCTGGTGGCCATTATAATAGAACTAAATTTATATATGATATATATTATATTTATATTTTCTCTATTCTTATTTAATTTTTATTTAAAACATACTTTTATGCTTTTTATGATGTGTAAATACGACAATATCATATGTGGAAGTGTGGACTACCACCCCCTCAAAGTGATATGACTCGTTCATGCCATACATGGAATATATAATGGATGCAGATAATGAAATTATGTAACATGTATAAAATATTATATTATAATGTAATTATAATATACTTATGTATCTTTTAGTTTTCATTTATTTAATATGACAAATAAATAAAAGTAGTGTTCATGTGTATGTAAGACCTACCGTCTCCATGAACAGTGCATTTAATTTATTATCTCAAAATGTTTTAAAATATTATAAAAATATATATAATGGATATATATGATATTTAAATCATGAATACTATTCTGGAGATAATTTACTTTTGACCTCATGGTCAATTTTTAATTATAACAAGATTATTTTTGACTCAAGTACCTAATATCGACAAAACGACTGATATTAACTTAAATAGTTATGTAATTTTTATAATGTTGTAATAAGTGATTTAATAGGAAAAATAAACTATAAAATTGTTATTAATAAAGTATAAATTAATTTAAGTTTATTATTCAGGAATATCAAGGAACATACATGACGAATCAGACTCAAGGTAAGGGACTTCATCTCAATCTCCTTTCATTGAGGCATATTTTGATAATATACACATCTTCATTTTATACAGTGTATAATAAAACCTTTTTACTTTTAATTTCATTTGAATAGAATATTTTTTTATGAAATGTTTTACTAAATGACAAAAGGAATGTTTTTTACATATGCGGTGACAATGACCTCTCTTCCGCTGTAATCGTTATTTGATATTTGGATTCCCATATAAACCTTAATGTTTTGAAAAGGAAAAGAAAAACATTATTTCCTTTCTGATTGTTTTGTCATTGAAAATGTTTTTTTAAATGGATTGATTATTTCAATATCTTGAAATGATTTCTTGTGATTTCAAATGAAATGTTATTAGTGTAATGTTGATATTTGTAATATTTTATATGTTATGATTATATTATGGTATATAGACATTTGATGGGTGGTTACGTGATAAACCAATAATGGGTGGTTACGTGATAAACCAAATTACGGGTGGTTTTGTGATAAACCAAGGATGGGTGGTCACGTTATAACCTCTAATGCATTTGGTATGGAATTCGGCCGTATGGATATTATATTTAGTGATATTTTGGGAAGTCGATCACATGGTTATTCCATTTAAGTATGGTTGTATCCCAAGTTACATTTATATGCTATATGTTTCTTTCTTTGGGATTTATAGTAATATTTTGGTTACAAAAGGGTAAGAAATAAACTTATATTTATTGAAGTATAATTACTACTTTTTAAAGGTGAAGGGTATTACTTTATGATAAAGTATTCAGGGTTTTCATGTTATACCAAGACTAATAGTTTTATTTATTTATATATCCATTAATGATATTTTTATGCTCATTGCATATTTTTGAAATATTTTTCATAGGACAGAAAGAAGAATAGAGTCATGTATGGGATCAAGGAAAAGTTATACTATTAAAACAAGAAACGATGTCATGTTTTTTTAAAGAGTTTTTTTGTTTTATGAAGAAAATAACTATTGAGTTGTGTCTGCTTTTAATATTAAATATGTTATGCATATGTTATGACCTAATTCTATAAATATTTAAACCTTAAAGGATCCTTGATGTGAATTAAAGTAAAATTATTGACTTATCTCAAGAATAATTAATTTTTAAGCCTAGGGCCTTAAATTTGGTATAAGAGGTCGGTTTAGATACCATTAGAGGTTAAGCTATTATTTAAGCATAAGTGAAATGTTTTATATAACCACAGTGGTTATCATATTATAAAATTCATATTTATTTTAGATTAATTGAATGAGTTTAAGATAACATGAATAAGTATATCTTAGTGTTTACCCTACTCATAAGATAGTATATGATGATTTTACTGATATAATCACACCAGCCTTTTTGATTTTAGTAAATGGCTGGATATAGTAGGCACTAAAGTAACAATGGATGTGAAGGAAACTGTGGTGGTTTTTTGAATGAGAAACTGAATAAAATGGGAGCTCTAATGATAAATCTTGTGGTTATTATTAACCAACTATCTAGAGTCATGATTGACCACTAGAACCTTTTTTATTTTTAAAAGGCATAATATATGTGAGAAAATAATTTCTATGGAAGTTATGGAAATAATCATAAAGGTAATTATATTCAAAAACATATGAGTCAAGTATGTGGAAATAATTACATAAGAAAATGTTTCAAAGGGACTGGAAGATGTTATATTTGTGGTAATGAAGGTCATAAATCAATAAAATTCCAAGGAAAAAGGAAGTGCTTAGTTGACTCTAGGAAATAGATGAAGTTCATTCCGAGGGATCAATTGAATGTATTAAATATGGTGTGCATGGTCATTACACAAATATATTTCCTAAGAATAATGTTTAGGAATGGGATCAGCAGGGCTATACAAATATATGTTTACCAATACGTAATGCCATTCCAATTGAAGATGAGGAAACTGAGAATGACCTATGAAAGGTATGGATTATTTCTAAGCTCATGTTTTGAAATTATTTAATCTTAGTAAATCATGCATGATTTTGTTTTTTGGAAGGAAGTATAAAAGAATAATATAGAAAAACATGGATAAAGGATCCTAAATAATGTTCGATGACTAATATGTTTACATTTTAGTAATCGAAGAGTTGTGTTCGATCTATGGATACTGATATGTTTAAATATATTAACAATGATATTAATTTAGAAGACTTCAAGTATTTATAACCCTTAAGATGTTATATAAAAATGTTAATTGAATAAGAATTATCATTTATTTTATTGATATAGTTATAAAGAACCATTAGGGTTTATACAATCCTTGAATTTAAAGAAATTACAGGTTATTACTTTTTGGGATGCAAAATATGAGGTATGAGATAACCTTTGAGGTTAAAATATGTTATGGTTATTTTTGAGGAATTTATCACATTTTTGGGAATGTTATAAAATTATATTGTTTTTAAAAAAGGAAAAAACATAGACTATGTTACAACTCATCATGCCAGACAAAGCTACAGGAATCAAACCCACAATCGAACTTCAACTTGGATTTTCCACCTACCACAGGACTACGTGAAGTCACTGGTTAGTATGACTTATTATTTAAAATAAAATTACTATTTTTGGATCAATAATATGTTGATTTTTGAAAATTATGTTTTATTAAATGGATATCCTTAGTATAGAAAAATTATTTGATGATTAGTGATAAATTTTATTTTGGATGATGATCACTCTTTTGGGAACACTATATGCCTAAGGAAAATAGAATACAATGTGATTTCATTTGTGGAGTAATGGATTAAATATTATTTTGTAAAAAATATATGTTTTTATTATGGACATTTGGAGAATTGGGTTATTTATGGAAAGGATTAACCTATCATGGGGAATATGTGATTGGGTAAATTACTTTTCAGTATGACACTTTAAGAGTAGTCGATGTTATTTAGATATAATTGTTAAGATTTATCCTGGAAGACTATGTGATCAAATCTATTTGAATTTTGGGTTTCAATAATAGATTGGAATATTTTAAAGAATTTTAAGGACAATGGTTTATTGAATGGAATTTATTAAACATTGGGTTTTGTTTGTTGAATTTTTTAGATTAAGAGTAGTATATCTTTCTATAAAGGATTATCCTTTTTGGGGATTATACAATCTCGTACTAACCATTTTGGTTTTCGTTAATGTCTAAAGACATGGGAAATATATAGTTCTTCTTTTTTGTTTTATGTGATTCCTTAGAAATTGATTTTATCACTTCAGATGTGACAAGGTCATATTGAACACTCTTCATTTGGAGAAAAGATTAGTTTTTGGTAGAAATTTATTAAAGGATGAAACTTTATTGGAAAAGTAAGAATATTTACTTATGTTCTTAGTCAATATCTTAAATAAATTCCTCAACTTTATGAAAGGAACTTAAAACAAAAACATTTTCTGTTTACTTTTCCAACTAGGGAATCAAAGAATGTTTAACCCATCACAATTTTATTTTTTTTGGTAGTTAAATTTCTTTTAATGATGCTTTCTATCAATCTCCATTGGAACTTGATGGTTAGTTTCTCTTCCATATCCATGTTTTCCTACCTGGTATCTTAGTATGTGTTATCTTTGGTTACCTTTTTACTTATCTTTCTTTATTTAAAAGTGATATTTTTATTGACTCTTTTTTCAATGTGGGATTTTCATTGAAGTTTCTAAGCCCAATTTTAAAATTGCGAGGAATTAATTTCCTAAAGGGGTGAAGGATTTAACAACCTAGATATTTATAGATTAATAAAATTTTCATATCTATTAATATTTATGTATAAGATAATAGTTTTATATTAAAGATGAATCTTTTTTCGATAACGTACTCAACATACAACAAGGAGTTCTTTGAAATATTACGTTGCATGCAACTTTGAGTTATACTGAAAAATAACACAATAATATTATTATTATTTTAAATAGTAGTTAATACCTAGTAATTATATTGGAGGGAATAAATAGAACTAACTACATTATGATTAAAAATATTTTTTATAGGTTTTAATATTTATCTGATAAATTTTAGAGGCTTAAAATAAGAATGAATCTGATTTTAAGTGTGAAATAATCTAATAATTTTAAAAGGATGTTTTACCTCCTTTTGAAGGTGAAACCTTTTTAAATATATATTTCGTCACTTTTATATGCTCTATTTGAAAAAATAAAATTATATTTTTGAAGAGGGGCATCAAAATTTACTTTGGATGAAATTTTGGAAATTTTCTAATTAAGTTCATTTTTAATGAATAGTGAAAAATACTGCATATTAAGCCAAAAATGCCTTTCCATATAATTTATTTGTATAGTTATATTGTAATTTTAACTTATTACAATGTTTAATTGAATTATACTTTTATCATTTAATCCAATGTTGGACATTGGAAGTAATCTAACTTTTAAATTGGAAATAAACACATATTAATCTTTTGATAGTTTTTATTTCTTAAAAACCCACCTTTTGGTTTTGACAACGTGAATTAATTTTAAATTAATAACTAAAACTTATTTATTTTGAATATGAAAAAATGGTTTCCATATTTTGAATAAGGAGGTAAAAATTGTGTAAATAGTTACCTTTTATTTTTAGACATTATGAATATTAACTTACATAATTATTTTATTTACCATGGTTAAAGGGTAAATATGGTAAATATGGGTAAAAAATTAATATTTTAATAATATTAAACTACCCTAACATGTGTCCTAATACTATTGGATGAGATATTTCCAACCATTGTCATCCTTGGGTCGATTTTGAGACCCCATGGAGCCACTTGGATGTGAAAATGACATTTTACAAGAATGAATTTAATGTAAAGAAAAATGTAACATAAACCTGTATATTTTAGTCAAAAAAATTTATATGGGGTTATTTAAGTGATATTTTATTCTATAAATAGTAATTATAAATATAAAACGAATTCCTAAATCATTTTATTTTATTTATAATTTTTAAAAATAAAATAAATAAATTTTTTATGACATAATGATGATGTAGTGATTACCTTATTAATGAATGACTTAAATAAATGAGATTATATATTTTAAAATAAATTTATTTAGAAGTTTTTTATGCCATCCAAAAATTTTATGGATGATTATGACATGTTATATTTTAATTAATTAAGTTTTTTCGAAATAATCAAACTGTTATGGATTTTTAAAAAGTCATGATATGAATTGTATAAAAATTGACATAAATAAGTTTTTAAAATAAATAAAATTTTATTAAATGATATAATAGTCCTAAAAATATAAGATTCGGCCAAAATAATTATATAATGTTTAAAATGTCATTAATTAACCACTTTAGTTTCTATTGTCATTTTATAGGAACTATATTAACTATATAGTATGAATATACAAGAAGACATGGTAATATTCAAATTCATTAACTAAGGGTTAAAGCTAAAGGATAAGGTCAAATTTGTGACCTAAACTTGTCTAAAACCTATTGGTTGAGGTTTTTCTACCCAAAATAATCTTATATTTTAAATAAATGTTTTTACCATTTTAAATAGAAAAGCATTTTATAAAAAAATAATATTTCAATACCTTCCTAAAGTGCCGTTCCTCCCTCCTATAAAAGGGCATCATCTCTACCTATTTAATCACTCTTCTAAGGCCCCTTGAATCATCCAAACTCTACCCAAATAATTTTCCAACATCCTCATATTCTTTCTATAAGCCTCACCTTGGGAAGAAGTGAATTTACGAAATCCTTTTATATTAAATCAAAATGAGTTACCCGATTTGAGGTAATGTCTTCTCTCAAGATTCTTTCATTTATTTTCCTTCTCCAACATTGTAAAATATCTCTATTTCATTATTTTATTACAAAAAAAGTATCTAAAATATACTAGGATGTTTTTATGACATATTTTTGAACTACAATTACTCACACTTGCTTCTAATGGAGACAAACTTACTGTTTCTATGTATGGAGAACTACTGCCTCATGAAATGATGATTGTTCGATTTTACCCTACCACTTCTCATGGTGGATATTATGATGAAATTGTATTTATATTTTATATATATTTTATTTAAATTGACCCTATTCTTCTGTATTTTTTATTTAAAACATACCTTTATGATTTTCATGATGTGTAAATCTGATAATTTCATTTGAGGAAGTGCGGACTACAGCCCCCTCAAAGTAATATGACTCGTTCATGCCATACATAGAACATATAAAAGATTAAGTTAACGAAATAATGTAACATATATGACTTATTATATTATACTAGAATTATAATATTTTTATTTTTATTTATTTAATATGAAAAATAAATGAAATTAGTGTTCATGCATACGTACGACCTACCGTCTCCATGAACGGTGTATTTAATTTATTATCTCTAAATTTTATAGAATATTATAAATATATATATACTAGATATATATGATATTTATATCATTAATACTGTATTACCCCTAGTTTATAGTAAGTAACCCTTGTTTTACGCTTTTTAAGTGCATGAATCATATGTGAGATGATTGGGGAATGTTTGGGAGACTTTTAAAGCGTAAAAGGAAAAAATGTGGGGACGCACGGGCTGCCCATGGTTTTCCAAACTATGAGTAATCCATACAGGTGGTGGTTTGTTGGAAAGAGGAGATCGCACGGTGTGCGCATGGTTTGGGAAAACCGTGCGAGGTGGCTGTGCGGAGATCCCCTCTCTGGCCATGACTACAACACAGTTAGCACACGGTTTAACTAACCATGTGGACTAACCAAGCGCGAAGTCAACTTAGATCCTATTTATTAGGATCTAATCCATTTTATCATTTAACCCACTCATTTTTGCTCCAAGACGGCCCTAACTCGGGATTTCTCTCTGTGGAAGGTGGGAGAACACTTACAAGGTGTTTTGGAAGCGATCCGAAGGGTTTCCTTGGTGTTTAGAGGCCAATTGATCATGGTAAGTCTCGTTATTGTCTTGTTTTCTAAGATCTCCTTCTTCCCTCTTGTTGGAACCTTATATCTATGCATGAGGTGGTTATATATAAGGTAGTGTATGACTTTTAAGTAGGGTTTTTGTCTTGTTGGTGATAGGGGAAGGAATCTAAGGAGGTTTTGTGGTGTTTCGACCCGGTTCTTGGTTGGTTTCTCCCATTTTGTTGAGGTAGGTGTCTTCACACTCGATTACTCTTTCTTAGAACATGAAGTATTGGTTTCAAATTGTTTTCCTTTATTGAAATGGGTTGTTTATCTATTGTGAAAGAATGGTTGAAACCCTTTTTTTAGTAACGGATGATGGGAAATTTTGTGTTTTTGGAAAGTGGTTGTTGAAGTAAATTTAAAATGGTGATTTTAAATTGGCTATGGTTTTTCTTCTTGAAGGAAATGGTTTTCAATAAAAGGGGGATTCTTTATTGAAAGGTTTTGAACACACTTGGTTTTGGGCATGGACTTGCATGGTTTGTGGTGTGTGTTCATGTTCATTGGGATGGATAAGGGTGAGAAGTCCCCCCATCAAAAGGTCGGGATGGATAAGGGCGAGAAGTCCCCCCATAACTTGGTTGGGACAGATAAGGTCGTGAAGTACCCCCGTCGAGGTAGTCCACTAAGTGACGACTTAGTGGAAGGATAACTCACCACGAGCGAGTATAGGGAGGTCCAGGTTGCATTCATGGTTGGTTGGGTGGATTAGTGAAATGGAACGAAGGTGCCAAATGGAAATTGGAATGGAATTGGGAACTTTTCTTTGTTGATTTTCTTGAGGAGGATGGGTTTTGTTGGAAAATGTTTTTTTTACATGGAACTTGTTATATTGTGAACTGCTTTGAAATTTCTTTATATAAATTGTTTTATATAAATGTGCTAACATGTTTTATCCTAGAGGCATGGGTTGGGAAGTCATCGGGGGAAAACCTACTGAGTTTCATTACTCACCCCCTGTTTTGGAATGATGGTGCTTTTGCAGATTCCATATACCGGGATATTGGAAAAGGTAAAGTGTCACACATTTATAGCACCACTTCGTTACTCGTGGGATGGTTCGTGATGTTGTAGCTTGGAGCTGGTAGAGCATGGAGTTGGGTTGTCAACTTGAAGTCTTGTAGTTTTCTTTCCGCTGTTTAATCTGATTTTGTTTTGTACTCCATTTTTACACTTGGTCGGGTTATTATGAAAATAATGGTTGAGTTTTTTGGTTTTAAATGATGCGTCATATAGTGGTTTCTTGGAGATGTTTATCTAGTTTTCATTGGTTGTGGTTTTTTTCATTTAAAAAGTTAAATCATCCCCCAAGTATTTTAAAACCCTTCGGCATTTATTTCCATATTTTGGCTCCTTGGGGATGTCTCTTAAGGCCTAGTAATGACTTGTTGAGCTCTCAAGCCAATGAGAATTGGCGGGTCCTTACAAATGGTATCAGCTTGTTCGGTCCATTCCTAACAAGTGGTCATTGATGTTATTGTCTTGGATTTGAAATTACTTCTTGTCTATTCCTTGGGTGATCATCTTAGATAGGAGTAGGATTGTCAGAACATGAAATGTATAGCATAAAAAGATGTAGCTAAACCGTTTATGCTGAACTTCAAGTTACCAGGGTGTTGGGTACATAAGTGTTTTGGATACACTTCTAGAATGTGGCAAATCTCATTGTCATGGGTTTAGCCAATGAGATGAGGATGACATGCATTAGAGGAATTAAATCCCACTTGGATGTCATATCTCATTGAGAAAAGTGATTTATGATTCTGGGAAAGGGAATTTTTTTGAAAAATGCAAAAAATTGATTTTCAAATGAAAGATTTTGAAAACTGGATATTTAGTATATTTTGAAAACGGGTGGATTTTCAAAATGTATGTGGGATGTTTTCAAAAATTGTTGAACATTTGGATAAGTTGGATGGTTGGAAAACAATTATATGATAGTTAATGTCATAGAAATTGAAATGATAAGCCTTTAGTTGCTAGGAAGGGAGACTAACGGAGTGTGTTGTGTGTATAGAAAATGGCACCCGTTAGGCATCATAGAAAACAACCTGAAGAAGATGCAAAGAATGTGATTGCACCTGAACCACGTGTGAACCATGAGCTGGTTCAGAGTATCGTTCAAGCATTCCAGGCTGTGGACACAGAGAATTGGAGGGATGGGTCAAGGCATGTAGACCATTCCGTCCAGTTCCAGAAGCAGAGTCCACCCATCTTTCGGGGTGATTCTGAACCAGAACAGGAGGAGGTGTTGCTGAGTATGATGAATTGTA
Source organism: Viscum album (assembly GCA_963277665.1). Lineage (NCBI taxonomy): Eukaryota > Viridiplantae > Streptophyta > Magnoliopsida > Santalales > Viscaceae > Viscum > Viscum album. Next base: position 519,960,476 of record OY728129.1, on the reverse strand, counting down.
TCTTCGAATTCATCAGCACACCACTAGAGCTGAAGGTAAAGCTGGAGATGTATATTCCCAATGATCTTACACGTCAGTGGTGGGATTTTTCAGTGCATGCTAAATTGGATGAAGGCCTTTCATGGGAGGATTTTGAAGAACTGTTTAACAAACAATTCTATCCTCACACGTTCAAGATCCAGAAAACGATGGACTTTTTTATCTTGAAACAAGAGAGCCTCTCTGTCACAGAGTATGCGGCTAAGTTCATGAATTTAGTCCATTTTGTACTGGAGGTTGCGACAAGTACTTCTTAGAAGGAACACATCTTCGAATTTGGGCTAAGGTAGGAGATTCGATCGAAGATTGCGGTGCTCTGTATTACGGATTATACAGAGATGGTGAACAGAGCAACGGTTATTGAACATGATATCTCGGGATTGATAGGAGGAAGCATGATGATACCCATGGGAATGGGTGGGAACTCTAATGCTGGGAATAAGTATAAGTTGGACACCTACTTCCAAGGTGGGAGTGTGAATTAGAATCAGACGGCTGGATCGGTGAATCTTCCTCCATGACCCATGATGAATGCTGGGTGTTTTAAATGTGGCTCGAATGATCACATAAATAGAGAGTGTATGGTGAAACCTAGACAATGTCATAATTACAAGCAAATGGGGCATCTATAGCACTATTGTTGAAATACTCTGAGGATGGGGGCACGTGACAATTCCCAAGCGTCGCAAGAATCATATGCTTCGACATGACAAGGAAAGCAGTGTCAGTCTCATTAGCATAATAGAGATAGCCATGGTGATCCTCTAAATACCATGACTCCTCAACCAGGGCAATCTCAGCAAGGCAACAAGAAGAACATTTCAGCGATGAAGCAATTGTATGGAGTGGAGCAGATGATTGTTGATGATCACGCTAGACCATCAATAGTAAGAGGTATGATTATTTTGAATTCTACCTTTGTGTAAATGTTGTTTGATACCGGTGCATCACATTCCTTCATTGCTTCTCGTATTGTTTACTTGCTATGTCTAAAACTGGAAATGATGCCTTCCATCTTAAAACTGCAAACTCTTTTTGGTGAAAGAGAATGGAAAGACTTCCTATGTAGAGAATGCACTATAACTATTTATGGATTTGATCTAAAATGGGATTTCTCTATTCTAGAGATGGATGTATATGATATAATCCTGGGTATGGATTGGTTGAAAAAGTTTAAGGCTCACATCGACTATTGTTAGAGAATAGTGAGTTTCATGACTGAGGACAGCATTGAGCATCTCTTCAGAGGAGAGAGGATAGTAAGGAAATGCACAAAGAGTTTCTAGGAACCAATGGTGGGAATTATCTCTTACCAATTGGCAGCTTTGACCTTTTCATCATTGGAAGAAATCACTGAAAATAGTTTTCTAGCTATGGTGGATAAATTTCAAGTTGTTTTTCCTAAATGCTTCTCAAGGTTACAACCTATAAGAGAAGTGGAGTTTATGATTCATCTCCTTCTGGGGAATATTCTTATCTCACTTCCAAATTATAGGATTGCACCAATGGAGTTAAAGGAATTGAAAGTGCAGTTAGAGGAGCTGGAAAGCAAGGGTTTCATTCGTCCAAGTGTGTCTCCATGGGCAGCACCAGTTTTGTTTGTAAAAAAAGCAGATGGAACTTTGAGTCTTTGCATGGATTATCGTAAACTTAACCAAGTTACGATAAAGAATAGATATCCTCTTCCATGCATTGATGAAAAGTTTGATCATTTAAGGGGAGCTCAGTGGTTCTCCAAGATTGCCTTGCGGTTAGGATATCACCAATTGCGAGTTCGGAAGGAGGATATTTCGAACACAGCCTTTAGAAGCAGATATGGCCACTACGAATACTTAGTCATGCCTTTTGGTCTAATGAATGCACCAACAGTCTTCATGGATTTTATGAATCAGATATTTCAACAAAATTTGGATTCTTTTGTTTTGGTGTTTGTGGATGACATATTGGTGTATTCAAGAACAAGGGCTGAGCATGAGAAACACTTGGCGATAGTGTTGGAAATCTTGAGGGACCATTAGTTGTATGCCAAATTGTCAAAGTTCGATTTATGGATACAAGAAGTACGTTTTCTGGTCCATGTTGTTTCTGAGAAAGGTGTTTTAGTGGATCCAAAAAAGAAAGAAGCTGTTCTTTCATGGCAACCATAGAAGAATGTCTTTGAAATACGATGTTTTCTTGGTCTAGCTGGTTATTACCGAGGCTTTTTTGGTGACTTTTCATGACTAGCTTCGCCTATGATATCATTAAAAAAGAAAAAAAATACATTTAAATGGACTAAGGAATGTCAGAGATCTTTTCAAGAGTTGAAATTTCTCCTTACATCAGCACCCATCATGATTTTTTTGGAATCAGGACAGGGGTATGTGGTGTATTGTGACGCTTTGGGAATAGGGTTGGGTTGTGTTCTCATTCAAGGAGACCATGTTGTTTCTTATGGATCAAGTCAGTTTAGAGTGCATGAGAAAATTACCCAACACATGATTTGGAGTTAGCTGTAGTCATCCATGCTTTGAAAACATGGAGACATTATCTCTTTGGTGAGAAATTTACTATGTTTACTGATCACAAAAGCTTGAAACACATTTTCTCACAGCGAGATTTTAATATGAGCCAGAGGAGATGGATGGAGTATCTTCAAATGTTCAACTTTGACTTAATGTATACACCAGGTAACGACAATTCGGTGTCCGATGCATTAAGTAGGAAGTCATATGCTCAGTTGGCAAAGGAAGCTTCAGATGAATGGCAGTTGATGTCGGTTTTAGCTGACATGCATGTGGAATGTGAAAACTGAGGTGATATTGCTATTTTCTTCTCAGCTACACTTGTTCCTAATTTGGTGTAGATAGTAAAGGAGGCATAGACATCCTATGTAGACTGTGTTGTAATGAGTTCAAAACTCAATGGTGGGGAGACCAATGAGGGATGGAAGCTGGATGGGTGTTCAGTTTTGTGTTTCAGAGATCATATAGATGTGCATATGGTTTTTCGGGAACAACTCCTTCATGCTTACCACCATTCGATATGGGTTGTACATCTGGGTACACAGAAGATGTATAAGGCGGTTAAGGCGCAGTTTTGGTGGAGCGGCATGAAAAGGAAGGTGGCTGAATTTGTCTCATGATGCTTAACTTGTCAGCAGGTTAAAGTAGAGCATCAGAGACCAGCTGGTATGTTACAGTTTTTACCTATCCTAGTATGGAAATGGGAGCAGATAACAATGGATTTTGTTACAGGTCTTCCAAGAACGGTCCGGAAACAGGATTCCATTTGGGTGATAGTGGATCATCTAACCAGGTCAGCCCATTTCATCACAATTTGTGAAACCCATACGGTGGAATATCATTCAAAAATATATATTAGAGAAGTGATAAAGAGTCATGGGGTACTAGTGTCTATCATCTCAGATAGATATCTGAGGTTCACATCTCATTTCTTGAAATCATTACAGCAAGCCATTGGGACTCAGTTGACGATGAGTACGATGTATCATCCTCAGACAGATGGGCAATCTGAGCGGATGATACAAACGTTGGAAGACATGTTGCGGGCTTCTGTAATGGATTTTGGTTGCTCATGGGAAGAGTATATACCCTTAGTGGAGTTCTCATACAATAACAATTATCAAGCCTCAATATGCATGGCTCCGTTTGAAGCATTGTATGGGAGTCCTTGTCCTTCTCCACTTTGTTGGGTGGAAACAGGTGAGACTTCACTAGTTGGACCGAGCCTTGTCCAAGAAACAACGTAGAAGATCCAGTTGATTAAAATGAGGATAAAGACGGCTCAGAGTCGTCATAAATCTTATCTGAATCATCACCAAAGACCATTGTCATTTGCAGTGAGTGATCATGTCTTCTTGAGGATCTCTCCAAGACATGGACAACGTTGTTTTGGAAAGCAGGGAATGTTGTCTCCTTGATATATAGGCCATTTTGAGATACTGGAACAGGTTGGTGAGGTGGATAATTGGTTGGCATTACCACCACAGTTTAGTGCAGTGCATAATGTGTTCCATGTATCTCAGTTAAAGAAGTATCAACCCAATCCTGATCATGTGATTAGATGAGATCATGTTGACCTAGATCTGTATGCTACATTGTTACATATCCCAATGCAGATTGTGGATAGGCAGGATAAATTATTGTGTGCAAAAAGCATCAGTCTAGTGCGGGTTGTTTTGGAAACAGGGTCAGATTCAGGAAGAGACTTGGGAACACGAGAAATTTATGAAGGAGTAGTGGCCAGAACTCTTTCAGTCAAGCGATGTTTTTCTAATTTCTGAGGACGGAAAGGCCAATGGTGGGGAGAATGTAGTACCCCCGGTTTTTGGTAAGTAACCCTTGTTTTATGCTTTTTAAGTGCATGAAGCATATGCGAGATTATTGGGGAATGTTTGGGAGAATTTTAAGGCGTAAAAGGGGAAAATGTGGGGACGCATGGGCTGCGCACGGTTTGCCAAACCGTGTGGAAGCCATGCAGGTGGTGGTCTGTTGGATAGAGGAGACCGCACGGTGTGCACATGGTTTGGGCAAACCGTGTGAGGAGGCCGTGTGGAGAGCCCCTCTCTGGCAGTGACTACCGCACGGTTAGCGTATGGTTTAACTAACCGAGCAGACTAACTGTGCGTGAAGTTAACTCAGATCATATTTATTAGGATCTAATCCGTTTTATCATTTAACCCACTTGTTTTATCTCCCAGATGGCCCTGACAAGGGTTTTCTCTCTAGGGAAGGTGGGAGAACAGTTACCAGGCGTTTTGGAAGCGATCCGGAGGGTTGCCTTGGCGTTTAGAGGCCGGTTGATCATGGTAAGTCTTGTTCTTGTCTTTTTCTCTTAGATATCTTTCTTCCCTCTTGGTGGATCCTTAGATCTACGCCCCAGGTGGGTATATCTAAGGTAATGGACGACTTTTAAGTCGGGTTTTGGTCTTGTTGGTGATAGTGGAAGGAATCTAAGAAGGTTCCGTGGTGTTTTGAATCGGTTCTTGGTTGGTTTCTCCCATTTTTTGAGGTAGGTGGCTTCACTCTGGATTCTTCTTTCTTAGAACTTGAAGGATTGGTATCAAATTTTTTTCCTTAATTGAAATGGTTTGTTTATCTCTTGTGAAAGAATTGTTGAAAATAATTTTTTAGTAACGGGTAATGGGAAATTGTGTGTTTTTGTAAAGTGGTTGTTGAAGTAAATTTAAAATGGTGATTTTAAATTGGCTCTGGTTTAGCTGCTTGAAAGAAATGGTTTTTAATAAAAGGGGGATGCTTTATTGAAAGGTTTTGAACACACATTGTTTTGGACATGGACTTGCATGGGTTGTGGTGTGTGTTCATGTGCATTGGGATGGATAAGGGTGAGAAGCCCCCCAATCAAAAGGTTGGTATGGATAAGGGCGAGAAGTACCCCCATCATCAGGTTGGGACAAATAAGGTTGTGAAGTACCCCCGTCAAAGTAGTCCACTAAGTGACGGCTTAGTGGAAGGATAACTCACCACTCACGAGTATAGGGAGGTCCAGGTTGCATGCATGGTTGGTTGTGTGGATTAGTGAAATGGAACGAAGGTTCCAAATAAAAATGTGAATGGAATTGGGAACTTTTCTTAGTTTATTTTCTTGAGAAGGATGGGTTTTGTTGGAAAATGGTGTTTGACATGGAACATGTTATATTGTGAACTGATTTGAAATTGATTTATATAAATGTGATAACATGTATTATCCTAGAGGCATGGGTTGGGAAGTCATCATGGAAAACCTAATGAGTTTCATTACTCACCCCCTTCTTTGGCATGATGGTGCTTTTGCAGATGTCATATCCCGGGATATTGGTAAAGGTAAAGTGTCCCAAGTTTATAGCACCACTTCATGACTCTAGGGCTAGTTTGTGATGTTGGAGCTTGGAGATTGTGGAGAATGGAGTTGGGTTGTCTTCTTGAAGTCTTGTAGTTGTATTTCTTCTGTTTACTTTGATTTTCATTGGTTGTGGTTGTTTTCATTTAAAAGGGTAAATCATCCCCCAAGTATTTTGAAACCTTTCGGCATTTATTACCAGCCTTTGGCACCTTGGGGATGTTTCATTAAGGCCTAGTAATGACTCTTTGAGCTCTCAAGCCAATGAGAATTGGGGAGTCATTACAAATACTATTATGGAGATAAATTAATTTTTACCACACAGACAATTTATAGTTTTAACAAGATCATTCTCGACTCATGTACCAAATACCGACAAAACGACCGATATTAACTTAAATTATTATTTAATTTTTATAATGAAGTAATTAGTGATATAAAAGGAATAATAAACTTGAAAAAGGTTCTTAATCTAGTATAAATTAAATTAATTTTATTATTCAGGAAGAACAAGGAATATACGTGATGAATTAGACTCAAGGTAATGGACTTTGTCTCAATCTCCATTCATTGAGGCATATTTTGATAATTTACACCTCCTTATTTTATATGGTTTATAATAAAACTTTTTTACTTTTAATTTCATTCAATTGGAATATTTTTTTATAAATCATTTTACTAAATGGAAAAGGGAATGTTTTTAATGTATACGGAGATAATAACCTCTCTACCACCGTAATCGTTATTCGATATTGATCTTCTTCTATAAGCTTTAATGTATTTAAAAGGAAAAAAATCCCTTATTGTCTTTTTGGTTTTTTTGGTATAAAAAGAGTTTTTTTGAAATAGACTGAGTATTTCAATATCTTTAAATGATTTCTTATGATTGGAAATGAAATGTTATAACTGAAATGTTGATATTTGTAATATTTTATGTGTTGTGATTATATAATTGTACTTGGAAATTTGATGGGTGGTTATATAATAAACCAATGAAGAGTGGTTACATGATAAACCAAATGACAATTGGTTCTGTGATAAACCAAGGATGGGTCATTACGTTATAACCTCTAATGAATTGGGTATGGAAGTTAGCCATATGGCTATTATATTTAGTGATATGTGTCAAAGTAGACCATATGGTTATTTCATTTAAGTATGTTTATGTCCCAAGTTACCTTTATATGCTATATGTTTCTTTTTATGGGATTTATGTTAATATTTTGGTTAAAAATGGTAAGTAATGAACTTATATTTAGTGTAGTATATTTACTAATACTTAAAGGTGAAAGGTATTACTTTATGATAAAGTATTCATTGTTTTCATGTTATCCCAAGACTAATAGATTTATTTCTTTATGTATCTCAAATATATCTTTTTATGCTCATAGAAATTTTTTGAAATGTTTTTTTATAGGACATAATGAATAATATAGTCAATTATGGGATCAAAGAAATGTTATGTTGTTAAAACAAGAAAAGATGTCAGGTTTTTTAAAGAGTTTTTGTTTTATGAAAATAATAAATATTGAGTAGAAGTGTGTACTTGTAATATTAAAGATGTTATGTATAAGTTATAACCTAATTCTCTAAATCTATAAACTAGAAAAGATCCTCAAAGTGAATTAAAGTCAAATTATTGACTTATCTCAAGATTAAACAGTGCTTAATGATGAGATCTTATAAGTGGTTTTTCCATTATTGAGTGTTTGAGCTCAACCATTCTTATGTTTTTATTTCAAAAGTAATAATGAAAATTATTACACCTGATATATCCAATATGATGTCTTGGTTAGATAATTTTTGGGAGATTTAGTAGACTTATTATGGATTATGTACTTTTTTCATTGTAAAAAATGTTCATTTGTTGAGAAAAAATGGAATATATCAGTTTTTGTTTTTTCTTAATTTTATAATGCTATAAAAATAAATTCATCATTGGGATATAAGATATTAAATAATAATTAATGATTTTCCAATTATAGATGACTATAAATATGATTTTAGAGCTAGTATAAAAAAAGTATGAAATGTTTGTGATTATGAGAATTAGATTCGATACTGTGGGTACTGGGTATCACAGTTTATATCAGATCATGGTTTACATGACATTAGAAATTTGAATTTTTTTAGTATAATTTAATGATTTATATGATATGGTTGATTTTAATTTTGAAAGTTTTTACAACCATTTAGTGTAATATTTGATTTAATGAAAAGGTAATCATGCAATTTTATTTAGGGATTAGGATAATGGAGATTTAGTGAAAATAAAAAGGATATGTCTAGGAGAGAACCATAAGTATAAGATAACATCCTAATGTTTTGGTAATATAAATATTTAACAGTTCTACTATAAATTACATCTATATTTGGATACTACAAGTGAATGTATTCTATGGGACAAATATACCTAGGTGTAACAACCTAGAAAATGGTCTATTAAATATTAACTCAATCATCATGTGGATAATGAAAAATTTCCCTAACTTCCAAACAAGTTTTATAATCTCTTTGAATATTATTAATAAATCATATAATATTTATAAACAATTATGAGGGATTTTAATATTCATTTGTCTAATAACCTAAAAATAAAATTTTCACATATAACATAGATTGAAATTTTGAGAATCATATATTAAAGAACATATTAATTGATATATTATTTCATTGATATGAGATATGTTTAATTTTTATGTCATATATTTCAATGATTTTTGGGTTTATAATATTTTAGGAAGGTTCATAGTAATTTCGTATCTCTATTTTGAGGATTAGGGTAAGAAGTATGAGATAAACCACCTTATAGTAACCTAGGATGAACCAAGATTTATATATGTTAAAAAAATAATTATGTAGTATGAAATAGTATAATTACATGATAATTTGATAATAATTTTAAATTGTTAAATTTTATAATACCATTTATGTATTTATTATAATAATTTATATTTATATTTAATGTTTCATCACTCATATCTACCCTTTTTGTTTTAGTATTTGCTAGTACAATAAGGACCCATGGGCGAGAGTGATAATCCATAGATCAACTCAATGAACATCCAATTAGAATGAAATCTAGAGTGAGAATCCTTATTATTATTATAGCCCATGAATCAAAAAATATGGTTAATAATGTGGACATTGTCAGTGTAAAAAATTCACAAAATAAGTGAAATTTGTAGTCTCATTAATGATCAAATGACCAAGATAATAATGTAAAGAAGATTAAATTTTAAACATACCAAAAATATGGGAAGATTCATAGGGAAATTGTATTGAAGAGATACGTAAATTTAATATGTGTTGAGATGAATGTCATCAAACTAAAAAGTGTAATGGAAATAGAGAAATAAAAATAAAATATTATCTCAATTGGAAAAGATTTAGGAAATATTGGACTCGATGTTCCAATACAAGGGATAACACGGTAAATAGTAAAAAAAAACCATGTGAACAAGGAATTTTCTATGAGACTTCTACTAATATATAATATAGTGAGTTTTTAATAAATATTTTATAGTTTTCTATGTCATGTAAGTTTTAACCAATAATTGGATATTTATTTATAAATAAGATCCTCAAGTATAATGATTATCACATAAATCATTTATTATGTCTGTGGGATATAATTAATTATGGATATTGAAATTATTCCCTAACTATAATGCATTGTGAAATTTTGAATGGGATAAATACATTTATAATTATCATACAATAAATTTTCTATTATGAAAAAATATCCTTCCACTTCTTAAATAAACCCATGATCACCAAGAAGTGTATGGTTAGTTATGGTTTCCCTATAGAAATTACAATTATCCTATGTGAAAAATTACAATGAGACAGTTTAATTACAGTGGTATGGAATGTATTATCAATAAATTCCAATTAATAAATTTGTATGAATGATCCAAATATATATTATAGATTGGTCCATATACAATAATTAACATATACAAAACCATGGTAGATTTAGGTAAAATATTAATATTTATATATGGAATTTAAAATATATCCATTAAATTAACTAGAATGAATATGAGATACAAATTTATGAAATATGTATATAAGAAAAATAAAATCTATATTTATTATGAATGAAACTCATTTATTGTACCTAAACTGACTAATAAGGTCATTCATTTTTTAGAAAAGAATCATTTCAAAAAAACTTCCTTATTAAGTTATATTTCATTATAATTCATGAAAAAAATGATTAATTAATGTATATTATGTGTGATATTTATAATTGTTTAACATATTTTTTAGGTAAATGATAAGAAATAAGAATAATAATAGTTGATATTTAAAAATTTCATTTTGCAATAAAAAATATTTTACATTATATTTTTTGATTTTATTCATAGTCCAAATTTATAAATATTAGAATATTAATTTTAAGGGATTTAAAAAATCTTTATATTTATAAAACTATTATCTTATGATGAAATTTATTACTTAAAAAATTATTTTTAGATGAAAAATTTCGTGTTTTCAAAATAAAAATTCATTACAATTTTATCATCGTGTAGGAGAATATCAATAGTTTAAAAAATATTTTAAGAAATAAAATATGTGTTTAATGAATATAGTTTTTCCTTTCAATATATTCTTTGTGTTTATAAATTTTATGCCCAAAATTATTAGAAGAACATTTTAATGTTAGTTTAATAAAAAATTATTTTATTCTTTTTTATAAATAAAGAATTATCAAAGAAAGATTTGTTTTTCACATACCATAAAAGACCAATTTGAATTAATTTGTTGATAATAAACCATATATATCAATTTTACTAATAATTTTAATAACTATAGATTAAACATAAAATTTTTACTTGTAACTATTTTTTTTTCTGAAAATAGTATTTATATGGAATGTGCGATAATTAGAAAATTAACTATTAAAAACCATCAAAAATTTATTTAATAAAAATAATTAATTATTTTTATTTTTTAAAATTATTAAACCGGTTAAATGGTAATAATTTCATTAATATTAATTAATATGTTTTAAAATTATGTTCAATGGTAAAAGTATATTAGTTTAAATTTAAAAGGTTATAAGAAAAATCCTTAAAACACACAATATTGACACAATAATGGGTGGATTTGTTGTGTTTCAACCTATAAACAACATTATCTCATATCTATTTGATTTATAGGCCATTGAAATTGGAATAGATACATCACATTATCGAAAATGTTAAAGTAATTACCAAAACTACCCATCCCATTACTTTTAAAATTATTATACATCCACCACTTAAAGGATCACTATACAATAAAATATCTCATTTAAATTTTTAAAAGGTAATAAGTATATAACATTATCATAGGTAAAAAATTTATAACCCCCATTAATTAGTATAAGTTCTTCTTTTTTCAAGGAAAATTCTAAGAGAAGCTAAGAACGTGACATGAGTATTTTAAACTACAAAGATTTCATTCTTAATTATCAACATTAAAATTTATTCAATCCATACTAATGTAATTATATTATATAATTTATATATTTTTATATTATTTTATTAGTTTTATTATCATTTTATAATAAATTATCTGATCTATTAAGAAAATTGAAATCATTATCATACGTACGTGTGGACTACTACCACAATAAGGAAAAAATATTTTTTTATTACATAAACCATTGATGGATCCGAGAATGGATTTATTTAAGACATATTATCTATAAAATATCATAATTTTTGTATTTATAAAAAATGGATAACTAAAAATGGTATGATCTATATATGATTATCATTAATTCAATCATTTAAAACAACTGAACTAACTGTAAAATGGTATCTTCTTTCCAAGTAATGAATTTATATAAATTATATTATCATTTAAATTAATTAAAATATTGATATATAACAAAAAATACTAAATAAAATCATAATTATTTAGGAAAAAAGATATTATAACCTAATATATATCAGAATCATCTATTAATTATCATAGTTCCATGTTTTGTTCGGTGTAACCACCGAGTAGAAAACTACAATAAATTTATGTCTTAAAGAAATTGAGATCATATTTAATGGTATAATATGATATATGTATGTAAATAATTTTTATTTGGTTTAAGAATTATCATATAATATTTTAACTCATCAATTAAGAGAAAACGTTTTAATCCTTAAGAGTCTGGGAAACATGGCCATCATCAATTTCATTGTCTTGGTTTATAACCAAAACTATTATATAATAAAATAATAGATTTATAAAATTTAATGGAACATATGTTATAGTAAAACATATTATATAATTTTAATTTAATGTGAAAAAATAATAGATTCCAATATGACTATTTTGGAACATGTTCAAAGCGATAATGATTACTTACACCCAGTGTAGAAAATAGGTAAAAACTGACCAATATATATCTATAGAATGAATACACATTAGAAGTATAATTTTTTTAGTTAATAATAAGGCTGTAAATTATACAGTTAATGATAATTATTTAATTATTCTAGACATTTTTTGGAAGTGCAGAATGAATCAGGACTAAGGTAAGGGTTCTCATCTCAAATTACCCTATTTAAATCATATTTTGTAATATGCACCTTATTTAATTTATATGGTGTATATAATACCAACATGATATATCATGTACTATAATATATTTTTTATGGTATTTTAATTTCAATTACAAAATATCTAATTCTTTTGGTTTTTTATTATTGTTTTACTCATGTTTGAAGGGTTTTTCGGTCTCAATTTTGTTTCCATGAGACACGATATATGTTATACATAAAACTTTTTTATAATATGTGTTATTTATTTACTATATAAAAAAATTTATTTATGTTATATCCTTGTACTTATTATGATGAACTATTCTAGATCATGTTATATTTTCAAATTTCTCACGACTCAAGTGATTCCCAGTTACTTGTGTTTTGTGAAAATCAATTATCAATAATTAATTTAGGATATTACTCTATAAATTAATTGATATAAGTCGGATAAATTATTTAATTTTATTGAATTATTAATTATTTTATCGTTTTATACATTTTTACTACAAAAACCATTTTTTAATGTTTCATGATTTATGGAGAATGTTTCTTATCATATATATTGATAACTTAAATCTCTTTTCATTGAGTTATATTGTTTCATATAAAATATTGATTTTACAATCATGAGTTTTCAAACACAAAAATTTTATAATATGGTATTTTATAATACTCTTAGGTTAAATTATGTTTTAATATAAATTTAATTATTTTTAATCTACTTATAATGTTTGTTTTAAAAAAGGTATCCAGAAAATTATAAATTTTTTTTCCTTTCACATTTTAATGTTTTTTATTCCTCTCCTCATTTCACTATGATAATTTTTAGGTATTTTAAATGATCCACTATTATATAATATTTCTAAAAATAATGGTTTACAAAGACTTTCAAATTACTATTCCAAATATTACCTTTGAAAGAAAAATTTAAATATTTATTTTACACCACTGTTGAAAATGTTTTCTAAAAGATCATTTAAGATTTCACTTCTTTTAATCTGATTATTTTAAAAAGGATTTACATTAATATTTCTTTGGTTTCATGAGTTATCAACTAATTTATATATATATATTTTGAATTAAACTAATTTAATCAAGAAAATTAATTCTTTTTCCCTTATTCATTAACACCATTTGAAGTATAATTTTTGTGTGGTTGTTTTCCAATTTATTTCAACACCCTTATATGTTTACATTGTTCCTCTAGGGATCTTTTATTTTGAAACTATATACGTTCTTTACTTAGATGTCTTATAGATATTTTTATACCATCATTTAAAAAACTGTATACTAATTTTCCTTAATGGTGTTGATACCACATTTTACAAATTAGTATAAGAGGTTGTTCACTTGGAAAGAATGATTATTTATTAACATGAGGAAAAGTGTTGGCATTTCCTATGATATTATTCCAATATATATGATTTTTGGAAAATTGAATTTGTATTATTTTACAATCTACCTTCTTTCTCTAGATAGGTTATGATCAAGTTATCCATTTTATCTAAATGTGGATGAGTACTGATATCATTGATGAATATTGTCTAACTACATTGGTTAGATATTTATTGAATATCACTATATTTAATTATATTAAAATAAATGTTTTTATTAAATAAGTGGTCACTTAGGGTATGATATGAAAGGTATCATAGATATTTATGGCGAATGTATTGGATATAATCATGTGATTACAATGATCTAAAATTATATATATCCTCAATGGTTTGAAGGTTCTAATGAGAAAAAACATGGTGTTTTTTGGTGTATACCACTTTCTATAACAGGATAGTGTCTTTACACAAGGCCTTGAAAGCATGAATTAATGTTTTTCATTACACTTTCCATCAGTATCAGATCATTATTATTATTATCCATGTTTAATTTATTATTGTGGATATAGAATGCTCTCAACTTTAAAAGATTATGGATTCATGTGATTTACTTATTTCTCCCAAATTATTTATACCAAGTTTTTTCCATGATTACCTCAATTTCATGTTTTCCCCCAATAATCATTTATGATCACTGCTTAAATATTTCTATTTCCACACATTATGAAGAAATTTATTTCCAATTATATTCCTATATTGATATCATGTGTGGGAAATTTTTTGTTTGTCGTAATGAATTGTTATTGAATAATTCATGTAATCTATTCTGAAAAAATGTTAATTAGTTGAGAAATACATGGGATTTATTATTTTATGTTTTTTATAATTCGAAAAAGCATTAAACCGAAAAATATATTTGAGTTGTAAGGGGTAGAATAATTATTATTAATTTTATTATTAAATATGGTTATATCGTGGATTTTAAAGCTAGTGTCAAATTTTGTATGTAAAGTATGTGCTTAAAGCCACCAAATCATAGAGCGTGGGTAGAAAACACCACAATAATCATTGTATGTGTATAAATTTCCATTATATTATTGGGAATATTAAATAATATTTTCCGATCAAAATAATTAATAAGATCTTTATGTTGATAGAGTTGATCTTTGCCCAGTTTTTCATTGAATTCAGAAAAAGGAATAATGATAATGTTTGTTGTAAGTATCTCCCTAAAAATTTTAAAATGATATTTTCCTTATAATTTAGAAGATATTAGTGAAGTACTTTTTTTTAATAATTCAATATCTAATAATTTTATTAGTAAATTAATTCACAGATGTTCGTAGAAATATATAAAGTTGTTGCAAAAAATAAAATAAAATAATATGTTCATAGTTCATGAGTGTATGATAAGTATACATTTGACCACATTATTTTCATAATGTTTTTTAATGGTAGTGATTGCATAAAATTTACCTTTATAAATATCTTTTGAAGGTATCTAACACTGATCCCACATTACCCCATGTTATTTAGAACAAGTCTAGCCAGAAGAAAAGCTCATGACCTAAATAAATAAATTAAAAAGAAACATGATGGAAGATAAGGTAAAATAAAGACACAATCCCTCATTAACAAAACCAGTTTAAGAATCATAAAATTAAAGTTCATTTCCATAATCTCTATTAAAATCATCAGTGGTTTCTTATTCTGATTGTGAGTGAGCTTGATTGAGGATGCTTAACATTGCTTCTTTGGACATTTCCTACAAACAATTAGGCAAGATATTTGAATATTTAGTGGATGATCTATTAGATAACTTCATTGTAATATTGGAATAATCTTATCTTGGTATTATTTTTAGATGATCCATTTCATTCTCATTCCCCTAACCATTGATGAATGCATCCACAATGGAAGCATATCCATTTTTTCTAACCATTCTCATTTTTTTCATCTATGATGTTACCCCATTTACCAATTTTTGATAAATCATACTTATCCCTAGAATCCTAGATAGCTTTGCAAGAATCCAACATTGTAGGTACATGTTTCAAGACCTCACGTCACCTAATTTTAAATATCTCATCAGGAGAAGTAGTATAGTGAAATCAGTAGTTATATATTTATTTTATAATAATCCAAAAGAAGTAAAAACAGGGCCATCATTCAAAGTAATTTCTATTAAAAAATATACCTGAGTATTGGAGGGTCGATTATTGCTTCTCACTGGAGACACCAATATCATCCCCTTAATTTTGGGTATGTGGGGATCATATTTAGAGACCAAAACATCAGACATAATGGATGACGGTTTATATATATATCTCTATTATGATCATGGGGTTTTGGAAAATACACATCCTTTATCTTAGGAAACCTTTAATAGAGATTGGATGGATGACCTCTCATACCAGATCTCTAAAATGAGACCTTAGTTTAACATAGATCTAAAGAATTCCCAATAACCATACAATAATGATAGAAAAGATGATTTCTTTCATAATCAATATCAATTTAGATATTTTCTAATGGAGTGGGAATGTTTACCTTTTCAATCATAATGGAGCTAAGGTCATTCTCCACTAACATTCTAGGAAAGTGTCCAAAATAAACTTTCTCATTTTACTTATTGATATGTATAGGAGTCCCAATGTTTATGTTGATATTGTGTAAAATATATAAATGCCAAAGACGTAATTTACTATATGAAGGAAAACCAAAACCTATGAAATGGAATTACTTAGACAAAAAACATTATACTTCATAGACCATTCATGTAAATGATGCGATCCAAGTTTCTATAATAAGAATTCATTGCTCGTTGCTCACAACATTGAATTGTTAAAATGGAAAAGGTAGTGAAGACACATATCCAGTTAAAAATCGAAAAAAGAATAATCTAATGAACCAAAACATCTACCATCCAAGGGTTTCACCATTAGTTCTTCAGGGTTCACTTCAACATGGGATTATAATCCCTTAGGAAGGATTCCTCAATAATTTAAGTCCTTGAATAAATCCAAAGACTGGGTTATGTCTAATTTTGGACCTGAATTTGAAAAATAATTATTTACCACAATAGCATATGATCTCAATTGAGATCGATGGAGATCACAATCAAAATAAATGGGAGCAACATTTTGAGGTTCCTTCAATGAATAATCATTCATCACTTAATCTTCTTTATGTATTGATTAACCATCGGTAGACTTATGAGATTCCTGTACTGAATCATCATTCATAAATGAATTGTCTTTACTAACCATTTAATCACCACCAGTATTCTGATGCTATGAATCATCATTCAAAATCAATATTATAAAAACAATATCATCAGATTAAGGAATCATGATCATTTTTGAATCGTAGATAGATTTAGAAACAGGGCATAGATATGAGGTCTATTGATTTTAGACCACTAATGTTAGCTAATCTTCAATATTCAAGCTATGGGCATCCTTGGTAGAATGATATTTAAAATCCATTAACAGTTAAGTGGATGACGATGAGGAATGAGGCACTGATGAATGTCCACCGATGGTAAGAATCTAAAATCCAAAAATATTTAATATCTCCATTATTAATTGAAAACCTAGAAGCCATAGCCCAGAGAGAACTTCTCCACTGCCCATATTTTCATCGTCTCCCACATTATCCCATGTATTTTTGACTTGGTTAACATAATTCCCCGACCCATTATAGTTGAAACATTGATGTTTGGGTGGTTCATTATTTTGAAAATTCTTTCCAATCATCATGTTAATTATCCAATATATATATATATATTATGTACTAATATTTATAATGGAAAATTTTTCATCATGTAACAAATTTTATTATTATATTCTAGCAATATACTAAGGGATTACAATGGTATTGTATACTTATAGGATGTTGAATCTTTTTTCATCTACATGATTTACCATTTTGGTTTCGATAAAAATTCATTTTTCTCTTCATACCAAAAATACCATAAGAATAATGAATGTCTCTAATTTCCATTTACGCCTTAACTAAAAAGTGAACATTTTTTCCATAACTGTTAACATCCCTTCTAGCTATTTCATTTTAGATACATGATTTTAATGAACTAAAGAATGGTTCAATTTTATATTGAGGGTCACTAATAAAACTAGAGTTATACCGGTTAAGTCCCATATAGGTATGATGGAAATACACGAGGGGGTGAATTGTATATATGTTAAAAAAATAAATTGATAAATCTATTAAATTAAATTCATTGGATTATAAGACTCAAAAATTTATGAAATAATATGTAATTATTGTGACCTTGAAGAGTTTATGTTAAATAAGAATGATATAGAAGAATAGTATATAACATTAAAGATCTGAATGATCATATATATAATCTTCACACTCCAGTATTTGAGTATGGATATCCACTATATATGTATCCCATTAACTTTGAAGAAAAAATCATTACTTTCACAAATGGAGACTCCATAGCCAAAATCATGTAACATGAGTTTTTCTAAACTAGTAATTTTAAAGTTTAATCCCAAAATATTAAAAAACTATTATAAAATAATTGGTATAACCTAGTACATCTAAATGATAAAACCAATTCTACTTAATTTTAACAATATTAGACACAACTAGTGCAATGTTTTTTGGTCTTGTGGCTATAACAATTTAGAAGATTTTTAGGATATTTTATCCTATAAAATGTTACAATGAAGTATAAAAAACACTATACAATAAAACAAAAAAATAGGGAATGAAATTATAGATAAAATGTTATGTGAACCTAAACGTTAATGAATGTGAAATGATATATATTAAGAAAATGTGAAGTTCCTCCAAAAATCAGTTGATCAATGAAACTCATTGACTACATTCACATTTGATTGAATAGTGTAAATCTCATGAGTTACAAGAATGTATCAATTTTATTTTTAATTTCTCCAACTGTTGAATAGATAAAATAGGAATGATTTTTTTATAGATATTGATCTACATATTTAAATTTTTAATGATAATATTCACATAGATTTTCTTAAATAGAAACAAACAGAAAAAATTTATTGAAATAGTAATAATAAATATTTAAATAATATTAACACTAAATCATCACATAAATAAATATCTTGTTAAATCGGGATAATAAATATCCATTAATAAAACATTTTAATAATAATTTATAATAATATAAAATCCTTCGATAATAATATACATTTAATCATAATGAATAATTCCCTTAATAACATGAAATTATATTCATTAATATGGAATTTATTTTCCACATGAATAACTTAATGTAGATTGTTATTGATAAAAAACACCTCATTTTCAAAGAGGAATATCAATTAATAATTATATATATATTTTTAATAAACTTTTTTGGTATCTTTCAAAAATCATAATGGAAAAAATGTTTTCTTTCAAGTAGTAAGATAGTTTTTCGAAACATCTAATTAACACATTTATAAAATATCTTATTCTTAATTATAAATGGAACATATATTATTTTTTTAAATATGATAAATATTTGACTTAACTATAATTCAATATATAATATATTCATTAGAAACCCCATAACAAAACATATTTACCTATGTGGAAATATGAGTTTCAAAAAAATATATTCAATACATGATACAGTTTCCCAATGTGTATGATATTTGATTTTGTTTGATTATGCACCCGAATATTCACATAACCAAAATTTCACTTCTTTGAAACACATAAGAGAATAATTGATATTAAAATGTAATAGTTAATATACAAAAATTTTAATTGTAATATATTTGACCCATAGGTTTATAATACCATGTAAGGACCTGACCTTAAACAACACATATTCTAGTTATTTTTAAACTATAAATAACTTTATTTTCCTAAATATATTTTATGTTTATATTTTTTTGTAATTAGGAACAAATCTAATATATCAAACCCATATATTATAAATTTATGCATATACAAAGTATCTATTTTTTCTGTAGAATGAAACCCTTTTAATGTAAAACATTTTTTCTTTCGATGATATATTTTTACCAATTTGATCTTGGACTTTTCCTTGTCCACACTCCTTAAAAACCTATGAAAATAATTTAAAACTTGTGGGATGAGTAAAAAAATTTCAATAAGGGACATAAAGAAATGAAATTATTAATACTATTAAAAACATGAAAACCCATGTAATATTAACATTTATATAAATTTTATTTCATCTATATAAATATTTTTTACATGAAAACACACAGTCTTTTAGCCCAAACAAAATCATTAAAACCAATATAAAGTAAAATAAAACCATTTTTAGAAACACAGAGCATAAAATTCATAATTCTATTTCAAAAAAAATTTAATTTGAATAGCCTTATGGATGACATATAATATAATCATTATCCAAAGTATCAAAGAGTTGTAATGGGGATCACCCTTCGTAAAAGATATATCGGGCTCACCCATGATCTATAATGAGAATAAACCAATCGTATAAGCTTTATCAGGATCACCCATGTGCTATATTGTGGGTCAAACCTTTGTATAAATGGAATAACCAATATGGTAAATTTCCATCTTTGGAGTAGCCAATGCATTGTTGGTTATTACGTAACCCCTCGTCATTAGTTCTTCAGGTAACCACCTGCTATTGGTTTATCATGTAACCACACATAACTTTATTTTCATGTAACCACACATCATTGGTTTTTCATATAACCACAAATGATTATAAAAATAAATAAAGAAATATTGCATCATAGAAACATTCAATGAAGAAAATATTATTTTTATTTTGAAATCACTCAGTTTTAAAAACTATACACAAACAATGGATAACATATTCTTTGAAAGTGACCACATAAACATGTTAATTAAACATCAAATTCTTAAGGTTACATTAATGAGGAAAATTATGTTCATTCCATATATGATAAAATACATTAGTTTTTTTACATTTGTAAAAAGAAACTAAAAGTATAAATATTTAAAAAAATCCCCTTATAAATATCATATAATTTATGTGAGAATTAATCAATTTAATTGATTATTTTTATCCACTATAAATCCAAATATATAATTTGGAAATACAACATGATATATTCAAAAGTCAATTAACACATAATCTTAGAATGACATAATCAAGAAGTAGTAGTGTAGAGACCCGAAGCCTAACGTACATGGACATTACATTACTTTTTCAGAATTCTTAGTACATAACAAAAAACACACACACAAGGACCGTAATAGTTTAGTGTCTTTGGAAACTCGGAAAATAATCTTCTAATCATGGTGAAAGATCTTCAACATCTCCCATAAATATCTTCCCCTTTGTTACCTAAAACCTTTCTTTATATCCTTGGGAAAGGAAAACATTAAAGGGTGAGCTCAAATGCTCAGTAATGGTAAAAAAAAGAAATATCAATCACGTCATATTCATAAGAACATATCTTTTGGAAATCTTAACCTGCAAAAGAGATCATAATTTCATAACATGGGATAAATCATAGTAGTGAAATATAATCCCAATAATCATAACTTAAAACATGAAACTTTGTGTCATACACACATAATAATAGAGAATCATTTCTTATTAATCAAGACTCATTGCCAAGACTATCTTAGTGGACAAAGTCCATTTCTGAACCGAGTCACCCTCGTTTCAGTCCTATTTTACTGAACCGGTATAACCTACCGTTCCAACCATGTCTATCTCATGAGATATAAAATCTTTACCCAATGAATTGGAGGGAGATATAGGTCCCACCCATCTCATAATGATACCATTCTTATGTGTGCCACAAAATCATAAATCATACATCATTGCATATGGCATGTAATAAAATGGAATTCTTAAATATCATGCCATCATAATCCATAAACAATTGATATCATTTAATCATAAGAAAATTGAAACCATTTAAATCATAGAGAAATTTTACTTGAAACATAAATATCAAATAATGTTATCTTAGATGGAAAATTGTTTTGAGAAAAAACACTTGAAATGAATTCTTGAGGAAAATATCCTTTCTTCTTTAAAATCATTTTCTTTTCACAAAATTCCATGAAATTTAAAAAGATAAGGGTTTTGTTGAAAATAATCATGAAATATTGTAGAGGAAGCTTCTTGAAAATGAGGTGTTATGAAACCGTAAAAATCTGTTCATGCCATATATGTTAAAAATAACATTCTCCTCGTACTTTTGTCGGAAAAGTCAAAAAGTAACTTATATGGTAACCAAAGTAAAGATTCCATTCATACAATGTGGTAAAAAGTAAATAAAGGGTAAAAATGAATTTAAAAATTCATCTAAGAATGGTAAACATTTTATTAAAACATTTTTAGAAAACATTATCATGGATGATAAACGTAACCCCAGTAAATACTTACGCATAAGCAATCTCGGATAAAAATGAGATTGAAAATGTATCCCTTACCTTAGGTCCGATTTGCTTCGTATGTGTCTAAAACTCATGTATAATGATTTAAATAATGTCATTGACTTATTACAGAATCATACTCATTGTTATGATATCATATATGGTTCACTTATGACTTTATATTACCCGTTCTTTTGTAAATTCCATGTTAAAGAGCATTTTGGGTAAAATTGTTTCATTTGTCGTCCGTGTTTTGACTTGTAATTATTCATATGATTTCATAGATCATAATTAATTAATTCTAAAATATAAAATATTATTTTTATATAATATATATTCATAATATACATATATATAATAAATTAGTAAATGGAAAGAAATACACAGTTCATGGAGACGGTAGTCCGTACGTACGCATGAACGCTGTTTTTATTTCCTTATTGAGTTGAATGGAATTAAGTATATGACATACATATATATACACATAAATCCAGTATCATTATTATGTCATATATTTCATGATTACTTATTATATATACTTTATAATCATTCATGAATGGTTAAAGTGGAGAATGAATCTCATCGTGTCGTGGAGACGGTAGTCCGTACGTACGCACGAGCGATGATATCGTTCTCATGATCGTGGGACTGTATTGGAGTGTATGTATACTATTTCAGAATCAATATCACTTTAAACTAATAATATATAGTTATTATTTACACCATTATACCCATCCATGTAAGGTGATGGTGGAAAATAGATTTCACCACGGCGTGGAGACGGTATTCCGTACGTACGCATGCGCGGTGATTTCGTTTTCTGTAGGATGGATAGATGGTGAAATAGGATTGTTTCATACTTATAATAACATATCAGTATATTAGTGATACTGATCTTATTACTTCATACTGAAACAACCTAAGAATAAGAAGTGGAAGAAGAAATAATGGTGAAAGAATCGGTAACGGAAATTACCTCTTCTTTGAAGCGCCTCTTTGAGACCTCCTCTTAGGGCACTAAAATTGGTCTTTGAGGAAGACCAGAACCTCTAGGATGTTTCTAGGGAAGTGGAGAAGAGAATTTGGCAGGGGTTGGCCGAGCATGAAGGCCCAACGTTGTGTGAGGAAGAGAGGGAGGAGGTTCCCTTTTATAAGGGAGGAGAGGGGCACCTTTGGAATAACAAAAAATATTATTTTATTATAAAGTCAAGTTCGGTTTTAAATAGCTCCAAATTGATTTATTTAGAGGATAAGATGTGGATGGGTCTAAATCCTCTCATCCAATAGAATTTATACAAGTTTAGGTTCCTATTTTAACCTTATCATTTATATTTAACATTAAGTTAAATAATTTTACTTTTACCGTGTCTTCTTGTGTTCTTACACTATAAGGTTAATAAACTTACTATAAGAAGCCAGACGAACCCCAAGTTGTTTATTATTAATATCTATAACCTTATCTAAGTCATTTGGCCTAACATTATATTTTTAGGAATAAAATAACCATTAATAATATAATACTTGTTTTAAAAACTATTTTATGTCAATTTTGACACTATTTAGTAATTGATTTTTGTAAAAATCCTAACAGAATGATAAGTTCGAAAAAAGTTAATTAAATCCATAATAACATGTCATATTAACCTAGAAAATTAGTGTAATTCATAAAAAGTCTCAAATTATATTTATTTGGGTATTTATAACATCAATTATGTCAATATTTCATTAATAAGATAATTACTGCATCATTGTTGTGTCATAAATAAATTAAATTATTTAATGTCTAAAAATTACAAATAAAATACCATTATGTAGGAAAGCTTTTTATCTTTCAAATTAATATTTATATTCGAATTTATCTTATGTATAACCCCATATTTAAAATGATTTACTTATTAAACTTTGATTTTAACTATTTTAACCCTTCTTTAAATAAATTAATAATAAATGTCCAAATCTAATCCAAATGGGCCTAAATGGTCATATGTTATTCCTATGTTTGTTTTTGGTCGAATTACACTTGTCCAATAGAATTAGGACATGTGTTAGGGTAATAATAATATCATTTCTACCCTTAATTACCTTATTTTCTTTTAACCGTGGTAAAAAAAAAGTTACTATTCACCAAAAAATTATTTTCATCTCATTGAACCACATTTTACATTCTAACATCAACCGTGTCTCTCGGATTTTTGAAATTCAACTCACAGAAGCGGTAAAATTAAGTTTCATGAACAATTCAGTTTTTTAACTACCACTTAGTGGTTTCACTATTCCTCAAAAATTGAATGTTTTCAGAAAAATACCAAAAATTAGGCCTAAGCTATATTTGATATTATGAACTCAAAAATGATGTCTATTTTACCAAATTAAAAACATATCAGTTTCATTAACTAACTTAAAAATTAATTCTCGTCGTCAAAACAAATAGCGTGTTTTTAAGAGATAATAACTATCAAAAGATTGAAACTTGTTTATAACTGGTTTAAATGTGAAATTACATCCAATGACCATCATTGAATTAAATTGTAAAAATATATTCTAAATATACTTTAAAACCACTAAAATTAATAATTTATCACTATTAATTATTTCGATTGAAAAAGTTGTTTTTAATTAAAATTTAGTAATTTCCATTATTCATCAAAATATGAAAGTTATCCGAAAGGTACCAAAATTTCACCTTAGGATAAATTCGATACTCTGAATCCAAAAATGAAGTCCATTTTGAGAGATAAAATTTCTAAAATTTTAAAAGGTGGTTATTACTATTCATAACGGCTAGTTTTAATAATATTTTAATAGCATATCGTTGTTTAGTGAAACTCGGTATTGCATACTACACACGCTATCGAGGAAGGTCTCGATTGCATGTAATGCAAGGCAAGTCAAGGATGCATGTTGACCAAGCTCCTTTTGGTGTAGCGTACAACATAAGACATTAATTAAATTAAAAAGAATATTTTTCATAAAATCTCGTGGTGTTACATTCTACCCCCCTTAAAATGAATTTCGCCCTCAAAATTCGTCGGGGTTATAAATGGTTTACTATTAGAAATTTTCTTTAATCAAAACCCACATCGTAAAAAGGAATACCAAAACCAATCTTTAAAAACAAAATTATGAAACGTAACGGTTACCCAAATAAACTAATCACTGGGTTTCCACATAGGTTAAAATATGGATATGGAAGAGAAATCTAACCATCATGTTCTGATGGAGAGTGATAGAGAACATGTCTATGAAAAATCCAACAATCACAAAGCCATAGATTTGTGATTATCTAAGGTACCATCTAATTCATCAGATATAAGAGCACTAGGACAACATTTTTCGTTTTCAAGATCGTTTCCCTAAAGTTGAAGAAATTGGAATTAAAAGAAATACTTTCGTGATTTTGGTATAGTCTCACCGTTTGTCATTCTTTGGACAATTTCAACTTCATCTCTTAAAGAAATGAAGTTGAATTTGTCATTCTTGATGTATTAGCAGATCATGGGATAGAATGATGGGTCATTCCATCTGCCTCAAACAAAAGGTTAGAAAAGTTATCAAAAAATACATAAGTCCATCTATAGTGAGATTAATCATATATAGTTCCTAAAATGGACTTATACATCATATATCATACTACTTAATATAATAAAACTAGTTTATACTAAACAGGGACTTCCTGTAGGCCAGTGGTAGGCAATTAAGGCCAGTCGCACTTCGGTTGTGGGTTAGATTCCCACAGCCTTGTCCGACGCGATGGGTTGTCGCCCATCCTGCAGGTTGTCCTTTTTCTAAAACTATATTACTATAACATCCCATCAATAATATCGAAAAAACTTCTATCCTTAAACAATACTAACTTATGTCCAACATAATCCATTCCAATCTTTAGGCTTATCCATAATACTGGAGTCCACTCTCATAACATAGTGAAAATGATTACCAGAGATTTAATACCATCGTTGATCCCCATATATCATAAGATATATCTTGTTGGTCACATTCCAAACATTCAAAGACCTTAATCTTGTACTCTCTTGAATACCCATTGAACTTTATTGAAAACATGAGTTCTGTTAAAAGTTAACTCTTTCCACATACCAAAATCCTCAAAATTCTATATACTCAAACCATGATATCACTTAATCCTTATATGAATCATGAGCTCATAAATACTGTTAAACATTTTGTTTTCTCATTTTCCCTTCATTATGCACATATCATCTTATTTCCAAAAATATCTCAATCACTTTCCATGGTTACCGGTACCATAAAATTTTTGAAAACCACAATAGTCCAATACATAAATATTCCAATATTCCACGATACTATATACAACATTATTTTGGAATCCCATTACTTAATCATTCCAACACATCGTTGTCATATTCAACATCGCCAATAGTGATCGCATGTGACTTCCCTTTGTCCTTTTCCTTAAGCGGTTGCTCATGTCGATCATCACTAACCCTTGGATTAGGGAATTTATTGGCATAATGTCCCATCTCCTTGCAATTGAAACATTGAAGTGTAGTAGGATCATTCTGTGTATCCCTTCCTTTGTTTGCATCATTAGATATCTTCTTCCCATCATTGTGTCATTCAAATGCCCGATGACCTTCCTTTCCACATTTGAAACATTTACTTGTCCCTTTAACACAATCTCCACCATGCTTCTTTCCACACTTTGAGCATAAGGAAACATTCATCTTCTTTTCACCATTATTTTGAGATTTCTCCTTGAACTCCATCATTCGTTTCTTTTCAAAACCATGAGATGGATTTGTAACACCAACTTACATTTCTACCTTCATAGCACAACACACAATTTCTTCATAGCTACTGAATTTTCTTATAGCTAATGCCCTTATAATACTTGGTTTTAAGCCACTGAAAAATCGATTAACTTTACTTTCAGGTTGGATGATAATGCCAGATGCATACCTTGAAATTCTTGTAAAATTAGCTTTGTATATACCAACAGATTCATCATCCTTCTACTTCAGCTCAAGAAACTCCTTTTCCATCTTTGTTCGAAGAATACGAGGGAAGTACTTACTGAAAAACAAGTTCATGAACTCGTCCCATTCCATTGACTCAATTTCATCTATTGGCCTCGTATTCTTGATAAGATTCCACCATTGATCAGCTTCACCTTCCAAACGATATACTGTTAAGATGACTTTATCATGTTCAGAACATTGAAGAACTGAAAATATCTTTTCAGTGGTACTGATCCATTGTTCAGAAACAAGTGGATCAGAAGACCCACTGAAAGAAGGTGGACGTTGCCTCATGAAGGACTCAATAGAATATTGTTCCCTTCTCTGCTCATTTGGAAGTCCAGAATGATTCATAGCTTGTGTAAGTATAGAAATAAGATTTTGCACTCTATCTACCATAACACTTGTTTGTTCAGGAGGACAATCATTGCATTGTCCATTACATTGATCAACACGGTTCCTTCGGGTTCCAGCCATCGTCTAAAAACCAAAAAGAATAGTGTGAGAGGCAAAAATCATGCTAGGGAAAAAAACATAATAAAGGGGGAGTTACTTCAATATCTAACATCTTAGGTTAAATTCTACGATCGTTAACGTAGTTCTAGGACTATATCCTATACGTATACTTATCCTTAGGGACATACCTAGACATACCTTAGAAATATCTCTAGGGATCTCACTAACGTTTTCGCATCCTAGTTTCCAAAGGTTGACTAAACCTTTACTCTGATACCAACTGTAGAGACCCGAACCCTGACGTACATGGACATTACATTACTTTTGCGGATTTTTTAATACATAACAAAAACACACACACAAGGACGGTAATAGTTTAGTGTCTTTGGAAACTCAGAAAATAATCTTCTAATCGTGGTGAAATATCTTCAACATCTCCCATAAATATCTTCCCTTTTTTACCTAAAAACTTTATTTATATCTTGGGGAAAAGAAAACATTAAAGGGTGAGCTCAAATGCTCAGTAAGTTTAAACAAAAGAAATATCAATCACGTCATATTCATAAGAACATATCTTTTGGAAATCCTAACCTGCAAAAGAGATCATAATTTCATAACATGGGATAAATCATAGTAGTGAAATGTAATCCCAATAATCATAACATAAAACATGGAACTTTGTGTCATACACACATAGTCAAATAGAATCATTTCTTATTAGTCAAGACTCATTGCCAAGACTATCTTATTGGACAAAGTCCATTTCTGAACCGAGTCACCCTCATTTCAGTCCTCTTTTACTGAACCGGTATAACCTACCATTCCAGCCATGTCTATCTCATGAGATATAAAATCTTTACCCAATGCATTGTAGGGAGATATAGGTCCCACCCATCTCATAATGATACCATTCTTATGTGTGCCAAAAAATCATAAATCATACATCATTGCATATCCCATGTAATAAAATGGAATTCTTAAACATCATGCCATCATAATCCATAAACAAGTGATATCATTTCATCATAAGAAAATTGAAACCATTTAAATCATAGAGACATTTTACTTGAAACATACATATCAAATAATTTTATCTTAGATGGAAAATAGTTTTGAGAAAAACACTTGAAATGAATTCTTGAAGAAAATATCCTTTCTTATTTAAAATCATTTTCTTTTCACAAAATTCCATGCAATTTTAACAGATAAGGGTTTTGTTGAAAATAATCATGAAATCTTGTAGAGGAAGCTTCTTGAAAATGAGGTGTTATGAAACCGTAAAAATCCATTCACGCCGTATAAGTTAAAAATAACATTCTCCTCATACTTTTTTCGGAAAAGTCAAAAAGTACCTTATATGGTAACCAAAGGAAAGATTACATTCATACAATGTGGTAAAAAGTCAACAAAGGGTAAAAATGAATTTAAAAATTCATAGAAGAATGGTAAACATTTTATAAAAACATTTTTAGGAAACATGGTCATGGATGATAAACATAACCCCAGTAAATACTTACGTATAAGCAATCTCAGATAAAAATGAGATTGAAAATTTATCCCTTACCTTAGGTCTGATTTGCTTCGTAAGTGTCTAAACCTCCTGTATAATGATATAAATAATTTCATTGACTTATTACATAATCATACTCATTGTTATGATATCATATATGGTTCACTTATGACTTTATATTACTCGTTCTTTTGTAAATTCCATGTTAAAGAGCATTTTGGGTAAAATTGTTTCATTTGTCATCTTTGTTTTGACTTGTAATTATTCATATGATTGCTTAGATCATAATTAGTTAATTCCAGAATATAAAAAATGATTTTTATATAATATATATTCAGAATATACATATATATAATAAATTAGTAAATAGAAAGAAATACACCGTTCATGGAGACGGTAGTCCATACGTACGCATGAACGCTGTTTTCGTTTCCCTATTGAGTTGAATGGAATTAAGTATATGACATAAATATATATACACATAAATCCAGTATCATTATTATGTCATATATTTCATGATTACTTATTATATATACTTTATAATCATTCATGAATGGTTAAAGTGGAGAATGAATCTCATCGCGTCGTGGAGATGGTAGTCCGTACGTACGCAAGAGCGATGATATCGTTCTCATGATCATGGGACAATATTGGAGTGTATGTATACTATTTCAGAATCAATATCACTTTAAAATAATAATATATATTTATTATTTACACCATTATACCCATCCATGTAAGGTGGTGGTGGAAAATAGATTTCACCACGGCGTGGATACGGTATTCCGTACGTACGCACGCGCGGTGATTTCGTTTTCTGTAGGATGGATAGATAGTGAAATAGGATTGTTTCGTACTTATAATAACATATCAGTATATGATTGATACTGATGTTATTACTTCATAATGTAACAACCTAAGAAGAAGAAGTGGAAGGAGAAATAAAGGTGAAAGAATCGGTAACGAAAATTACCTCTTCTTTGAAGCGCCTCTTTGAGACCTCCTCTTAGGGAACTAAAATTGGTCTTTGAGGAAGACCAGAACCTCTAGGTTGTTTCTAGGTAAGTGTAGAAGAGAATTTGGAAGGGGTTTTCCGAGCTTGAAGGCTCAAAGTTGTGTGAGGAAGAGAGGGAGGAGGTGCCCTTTTATAACGGAGGAGAGGGGCACCTTTGGAATAACTAAAAATATTATTTTATTATAAAGTCATGTTCGGTTTTAAATAGCTCCAAATTGATTTATTTCGAGGATAAGGTGGGGATGTGTCGAAATCCTCTCATCCAATATAATTTTGACAAGTTTACGTTCCTATTTTAACCTTATCATTTAGATTTAACATTAAGTTAAATAATTTTACTTTTACCGTGTCTTCTTGTGTTCTTACACTATAAGGTTAATAAACTTACTATAAGAAGCCAAACGAACCCCAAGTTGTTTAGTATTAATATATAAAACCTTATCTAAGTCATTTGGCCGAACCTTAGATTTTTAGGAATAAAATTACAATTAATAGTATAATATTTGTTTTAAAAACTATTTTATGTCAATTTTGACACTATTTTGTAATTGATTTTTGTGAAAATCCTAACAGAATGATAAGTTAGAAAAAAGATAATTAAACCCATACTAACATGTCATATTAACCTATAAAATTAGTGGAATTTATAAAAAGTCTCAAATTATATTTATTTGGGTATTTATATCATCAATTATGTCAATATTTCATTAATAAGATAATTACTGCATCATCGTTGTGTCATATATAAATTAAATTATTTAATGTCTAAAAATTACAAATAAAATACCCTTATGTAGGAAATGTTTTTAGATTTCTAATAAATATTTATAGTCGAATTTATCTTATGTATAACCCCATATTAAAAATTATTTACTTATTAAACATTGATTTTAACTATTTTAACCCTTCTTTAAATTAATTAATAATAAATGTCCTAATCTAATCCAAGTGGGCCTAAATGGTCATATTTTATTCATAAGTTTGTTTTTGGTCGAATTAAACTTTTCCAATAGAATTAGGACATGTGTTAGGGTAATAATAATATCATTTCTACCCTTAATTACCCTATATACTTTTAACCGTGGTAAAAAAAAGTAAAAAGTTACTATTCACCAAAAAATTATTTTCATCTCATTGAACCACATTTTACTTACTGACATCAACTGTGTCTCTCGGATTTTTGAAATTCCACTCAGAGAAGTGGTAAAATTAAGTTTTATGAACAATTCAGTTTTTTAACTACCACTTAGTGGTTTCACTATTCATCAAAAATTGAATGTTTTCAGAAAAATACCAAAAATTAGGCCTAATATATATTTGATATTATGAACTCAAAAATGATGTCTATTTTACCAAATTCAAAACATATCAGTTGCATTAACTAATTTAAAAATTAATTCCCATCGCCAAAACAAATAGTGTTTTTTAAGAGATAATAACTGTCAAAAGATTGAAACTTGTTTATAACTGGTTTAAATGTGAAATTACATCCAATGACCATCATTGTATTAAATTGTAAAAATATATTCTAAATATACTTTAAAACCAATAAAATTGATAATTTAACAATATTAATTATTTCGATTGAAAAAGTTGTTTTTAATTAAAATTTAGTAATTTCCACTATTCATCAAAATATGAAAGTTATCCGAAAAGTACCAAAATTTCACCTTAGGCTAAATTCGATACTCTGAATCCAAAAATGAAGTCCATTTTGAGAGATAAAATTTCTAAAATTTTAAAAGGTGGTTATTACTATTCATAACTGCTAGTTTTAATAATATTTTAATAGTATATCGTTGTTTAGTGAAACTCGGTATTGTATACTACACACGCTATCGAGGAAGGTCGTGATTGCGTGTAATGCAAGGCAAGTCAAGGATGTGTGTTGAGCAAGCTCCTTTTGGTGTAGCGTACAACACAAGACATTAATGAAATTAAAAATAATAGTTTTCATAAAATCTCAGGGTGTTACAAGTAGTTTAACCAAATGATTGGTAATTGATTTAGAAAATCCCTTATCTCGAGTTAGATTTGTCATATATGTCGATAATATTACTAAATCGTAAAATTATATTAATTATTAAATTTTTTGATAACAATTATCATGATTATTATTCCTTTTATATCACTTATTACCATGTCATAAAAATTTCTCAAATATATACGTTCACATCTGATGTTTTGATGATATTCGGTACATGAGTCCTAGATGAATTAGGTATGATATATATAGTCAAGAAATCCATTAGTCCATCATATCAAGAATAATAATTATTCTATAATTATATTATTTTATATATAAATTATTATTTTAAAACCATCCAATACAACGAATACGCCAAATCAATTACATTACGATCTTAGAGATGATAGTTTGTACGTACACATTAGTAATGTTATGATTTTTCAATGATCATAATTGAAATAAGGTAAGTATAGTTTTATATTTACATAATGATCAGAATATAATAAATATAATATTATCTATCTTATATATATATATATATCATTCCAATTATGTGGTTATAAAAAATTAATCATATCATTTCATGGAGGTGGCAATTCACACGTATACATGATCGACGTTATCATATTTCTATGTATGGAAAGGTAAAAAATAAATGGTATATTAAAGTTAAATAATCATACATATGTCATGAATATAATATATAAACCTTAATCAAATAATTCTATAAAATATCAAGAGACGGTGATGGAAATGAATTTCATTGTTACGTGTGGGATTAGTCCACCGTACACATGAACGATTAATTCCTTTTTCATATGAAGGAATTGTTGATGGATATAGGTCACGACCCTAGAATAATAACATATAAGTATATAAATAATACTGTATTTATTATTTTAACATTTTTCATGTATATAGTATGTATTTTTAAGAATAAAAAATAGAAATGCTTGATTAAAAATAATGTATCTTATTCACATAATTTTTTTTCTTAAAAAATTACGACCCCTAAGGGTGGTGGTCATCCAAAACTAATACTGGAATAATGTGAGGAATTATT
Organism: Viscum album; assembly: GCA_963277665.1. NCBI lineage: Eukaryota > Viridiplantae > Streptophyta > Magnoliopsida > Santalales > Viscaceae > Viscum > Viscum album. Next base: position 519,927,364 of record OY728129.1, on the reverse strand, counting down.
ATATAAAGATAACCTAGATTATATTTATAAAAACACAATCTTGATATACATGGAAATTATATTTATTTTGTGCATTACATAATACATTACACAAATAGACACCCAAAGACCATATTGTATTAGTGTCTTTGGAAACTTAGAACACATTATTATAGCTTGGATGAAGATATTCAACATCTCCCATAAATATCTTCACCTTTATTTTTCCTACTTAAAACATTATTTATATCATAGGGGAAATAAAAAGACAAATAAGGTGATCTCAAATGATCTGTAAGGGAAAACATAGAAAACATAAACATAAGAATGTAAAAACCTGAACATATATTTTGAATATCAAAATTTTGATTCATAAAATAAATCTTGGAAGTATGTAAGGAATACATCATAAAGGAAAATTAACCATGATAACATAGTATTGGAATAAAACATGAACTTGTGGATAACACATAAGCATATAAAATCATTTCCATATTTTCCAAGGCTCATTTCCAATAACATCATAGTGGACAAAGTCCATTACTAAACCGGGTTTACTTTCCATTTCAACAATGTTTCATTGAATCAGATTTAGATGTTTTTCTGGCCTAGTATTACAAAACCAAATTTACTTGTCGTTCCAGTCATGTCTATATCATGGGATATAAATATTTACCCAATACATTGAAGGGAGATATAGGTCCAACCGTTCACATAATGGAATCCATAGATATGGGTTCCAGAAAAACATAAATCACTCATATTAACATAGCCCAATGAATAAAATGGATTTCTTAAAAATCATTCAATCATAACACAGTCCATGTAAAACAAATGGATTTATTAAATAGAATTACATCATTATCACAATCAACCATAATAATTATATGAATAGTATACTTGAAAAACATGCTTAATCATACATGGAAAATAATTTTGATAAAACACTTGAAATTAATTCTCAAGGTAAATATCATTTCTACTTAAAAAAATGTTTTCTTTTCTTAAAACACCATGAAATTTTAAAGGAAAATAATTTATTTCAAAATAAACTTGAAAAATTATAAGCGAAGCTTCATGGAAATATGGTGTTATGAAAGTATAAAATTCCATTCATGTCATATAAGTTAAAAAAAATTCCTCATTCTTTTTTCAGAAAAGTCAAAATGTACCTTGTGTGGAAAACGACAGAAAGATTCCTTCTAAACCATGTAGTAAAATCAAAAATGGGAAAAATGACTTTAAACATCCTTAGGAGAATAATATATTTTTTATAAAGACATGTTTTCTTAGAAAACATGGGCATGGATGATAAATGTACCATATTAAATAATTATGTATAAACAATCTCGGATAATAATGAGATTAAGAAATTATCCCTTACCAATTATAATCAGTCGAATCATTTGCCTCATAAAATAAAGAAACTTATTTGCATACTTAAATATAATAAAATTTATAATAATAATAATAAAACATTCATGCAAAAAATAAACACCACATAAAAGAAATAGGTGGTTTATAAGGAGTATTTTCCACAGAAATAAATTTGAGACAAAATAATCCCTTACCTTAGGTCTTCTACCCTTTGTGTGCATCTGAAACTCCTCTTCCTTGACGTGGTTCATCTAAATATCCACTTAAAGAAACTAGATTTGGTCTTTTTGAGAAGACCAAAACCTTTATAATGTGACTAAGGATGTTGGGAAGGGAAAAAGTCAGGGTATGTCTGAGCTTTAAGGCTCAAATTGAATTGAATAGGTGATAGAGGAGGTGCCCTTTTATAATTGAGTTGAGGGACACCCTTGGAAATTCTTAAAATATTAAAATAATATAAATTAATTTTTTAATAAATAAGTTTCCAAATTTAAATATGTATAATATAAGATGCAGATAGTTCTAAAAATCTCATCCAATAATTTTTAGACATGTATTGTGTTTATTTTAAATCATATCCTTTTGGTTTAACCTTAATTATTATCTTTTAATTTTAATTGTGGTAACAACATTTTAAGTATTAAGATGTTATAAATTTTACTTATATGGTGTAAATTTTACATAATTGGACACTTAATGAAATTTTACACTTTATAAAAGTCACCATTTATTTTAAAATATTTTTAATATTTTTAAATATTTTAATAAAATATTATTTTGTTAAAATTTCAATAGTGTCAATGTTTACACTATTCATTTAATTGAATTTAAATAAACTTAATACAGAAAGATAACTTCTGAAAAATCATTTAATAGTCTTAGAAAATATCATAGTTACCTATACAATTATTGGATGTCATAGATTATGTCATATAATATTTATTTTAATATTTATAATATCATTTATTTGAAGTTTCTCTTAATAAAATAATTATTGAATTACTATTTTGTCAATATTTATGTTAGTTATTTAATCTATAAAAATTATAAATAAATTCAAATTATATAGATAGTTTCATTATCTTTATGTATAATACTTATGTTTATAGTTTCATTGAGTTTATCACTACATTAAAAGTTTTATACTTATAAGATATAAGAGAGTGTCATGTAGTCACTTTCTATTGTTTAAATAATAATTACATCACATTCATGAAAAGAAGTCAATTAAATGAATCAATTTTGATTATTATGTGTTAAGGGTATACTTTTATTCATCCAATCAGATTTTTCAGGTGTTAGGATAATTTTATTGTCCTTATGCTATCATTTCTTCATGCTAATTTCCTGATTTACCTTTAACTGTGGTAAATAAAAATTACCAGAGTTACAATTCATAATGTCCAAAAAACATAAAAAGGGAGTATTTACACAATTTGATCCTAATTATTACAAATATAGAATAAATATTTCAAAATTTAAAATAGAAAAAATTCAGTAACTAATTAAAAATTAATTCTTGTTGTCAATGTGAGAAAATAAGTTTTTTTAAGTAAAAACCATCAAAATATTGACCTGTGTTTATATCAAATTTCTATGTGAAATTAATTCCAATGAAAAAAATTGGATTTAATGATAAAAACAAATCTAAAAATAATTTAAAACTAATTCAAAATATAATCTATAAATACAAATAAATTAGACAAAAAGGCAGTTTTGAATTTAAATGCAGTATTTTCATTATACATTAAAATATGAATTTTCTCTAAAAAATACCAAAATTTAGACCAAAGTAAATTTCTATGTCCTTATCAAAAGTAAGAAGTTTATTTTTTCAAAAATAACTTATAAAAGTGGGAAAAACTAGATTTAAAATGTGTTCTCCATCAAAAGGCTGTAAAATTGTATTTTTTCTGAAAAATACTTCTTTTATTCAAAAAATTGAATTTTTTCATATATCATGTGTAGAAAACATATATGATGAATAAAATTGAATATATTAAATATATATTTCATTAATAAAATACATAAAGAGTGATTTTATTATTTTATAAACTCACTTATTTTTATTTAAATTGTTTTTTAAAAAAACATTCTTTTCAGTTTAAAAATGTTTTATTTTCATTTATAAATATTTTTTTACAAAATAATTAATTGAATACATGTGTAAATAATATTTTCATAAATAAATTAATTCTATTCATTCCCTCCATTTTAATAGTTAGTTTTAAGGTAACATAATAATATTTTGTTGGTTACTTGTACTCTGTCTTGCATGAAATGAATTGTATCAAAAGAACTTGAACTTGGGTGTAACACAATCCAAACAAAGTGTTTTGTATACCACAATATATGATTATGTTGATTATTGAAAAACATTATCTTGGTGTACCGAAGAACAAAAGACATCAATTAAATTAAAAAACACCATCTCATAAAAATTGTAGGGTGTTACATTCTACCCCCATTAAAATGAATTTCTCCATAGAAATTCGTCGGGGGTTATAAATGGTTTACATCATGAAAGTTTCTTTCATATAAACCCACATCATAAAAAGTAATACTAAAACTTCATCGTATATAAGGTACTAGGATATTGTTTTTTCAAGATCCTTTTCCTAAAGTTGAAATACATGAGAAGGAATACTTACTTGATTTTAGTACAATATCATCGTTGGTCATGACTTGACCAATTTCCACTTCATCTCTTATACAAAGAAATGAAGTTGAATTTTTTATTTCTGAAGTGTTAGTAGATAATGTGATCTATAAAATTAATGTTAGTTCATTCTATCTGTCTTTATCATAAAAATGTTAGCACAAGTTATAAAACATGTATAAGTCCATATATGGTGAGATAATAATTTATTCTAACAAACACCATCTGATCTTTAATTTAAACATTCCAAAAAATTGATAACATTACAATAATCCTAAAATTTGAAAATCCAAAACTATAGAAAAAGGTTCAAAAACCTGACATAACATTTATCCCCCAAATATCATATGATATCTCTGGTAGGTCACATTCCGAAAATGTGAACATCTTCATCATGTATTCTCTTGAGTCATGGTAAAAACCTGAATTATTAGATATTATTATTGAAAACATGCATGTTTACTTATTCCAAAACTTATTGGATATATTTCTTATATCCCAAAAAGTTATATACTTTATCCATGATAGCATAACCCTCTTTTCAACAACTCCCTAATTAGTTCCAAAGAAACCAGCATCATCCATTTTACTTATTCAAATTAAATATATCTTTATCCGAAGATCATTATCTTAACATAAGAGACATATTAAGGTATATATTTCCCTTAATCATGTGTTCTACAAGTATATAACATTACCCTAAAATCTCTTTTTTAGATCCTTATAACTATTCAATACATCCTTTACAATCCTTAATGAAAAAATTATATTGTAAACACTTATATATTTCATGAATCAAATAATATAATCTTTTCATTCTGAAACACATACAACTCAATCATCCAACATTAATCTTAAACCATTACTCAAGATCCATCATCTTCATATTTCCTAAAATATGAATAATGTATTATGGTTTCTAATCCTCAAGATTATAAGTTATAATGTAATCAATACTAGAAGAGAATCACATACCTTTCACATATCTTTTACAATATCTATATCCTCAAATGTGTGACCAATACTCATACCATCATCATGATTATCTTCCTGATATTTCTACTTAAGAAATAAATCTTCACAATTACCATAATTTCCACATCTAAAACATTCAATGGTTATATATGTTCTTTGTAGTTATGGCTATTGACTAAGACCAGAAATCAAAGTGTGAGAAATACATATCAAACGTTAAAAAAACATAAGTAAGGTAAATTACTTATAATATTTTGTTCTATGAAATCTTCAGTTTAGCCCTATATTAGTCATGATTATCAAAAAACCCTAGGATTATAACTTATACATAGACTTATCCCTAGGACATCCCTAGACATATCCTTAGAAATATTTTCTGGGATCTCACTAATGTTATTGCATCGTAGTTTCCAAAGGTTTACTAAAACTTTTCTCTGATACCAACTCTGAAAAGCCATGATTGAAATACATGGACATTAAATTTCTTTTTTGGAATAATTAATATATTATAAAAATAGATGATCAGAGATTTTATTAATTTAGTGTCTTTGGAAACTCAGAATACATTCTTATAGTTTGGTGAAATATCTTCAACATCTCCCACAAATATCTTCATCTTTAGTTTTAATACTTAAAAAACATTATTTATATCTTTGGTAAAGTAAAAACATAAATAGGGTGATCTCAAATGATCAATAAGGGAAAACATGGAAAACATAAAGATAAAAATTTAAAAACATGGTCATAAATTTTTAATTTCAAAATCTGGGGATTTAAAATAAATCATGGTAGTACGTAAGGAATAAATAATAAAGTATCATTAACCATGATAACATAGAATTTCCATAAAAATAAACTTATGAATAAAATAATCTTAGAAAATCATTTTCATATTAGACAAGGATCATTTCCAAGACCATCATAGTGGAAAAATTCCATTACTAAACTGGGTTTACTTTCCGTTTCAGCCATGTTTTACTGAACCTAATTTACTTATCGTTCTAGCCCTGTATTACTGAACTAGATTTATTTGACGTTATATTCATTTCTATCTCTTAGATATAAATATTTACCCAATTCATTATATGGAAATATAGATACCATCCATCACATAATGAAAATCATACATTTTTATGTAAAAAAACAAAAAACATTCATCATAAATAACCCAACTAATAAAATGGGTTTCTTAAACGTCATTCCATCATTACATAATCCACGTAAAACAAATGGATTTCATAAATATAATTCCATCATAAACATTATCAACCATGAGAATAAAATGGATAGTATACTTGAAAAAATATCCTTAATCTTAGATGGAAAATAATATTGATAATACACATGAAATTAATTCTTTAGGAAAATATACTTTATACTTCAATTTTTTTTAAAACACCATTGAATTTTAAAAGAAAATAATTTCATTAAAAATTACATTGAAAAATTATAATGGAATCTTAATGGAAATAAGGCTTTATAAAAACGTAAAATTACATTCATGTCGTATAAGTTTAAAAAAACATTCCCCATATACTTTTTCCAGAAAAGTCAAAAAGTACCTCATGAGGAAAATAAAATAAAGAGTCTGTCCAAACCATTTAGTAAAATTCAAAATTGGGTAAAAATTAATTTAAACATTCATAAGAAAATATTTAATATTTTATGATATTTTTTGGAAAACATGGACATGGTTGATAAATATACCCTAGTAAGTAATTACATGTAAATATTATTAGATAATAATGAAATTATGAAATTATCCCTTATCAATTATAATAAATTGAATCCTATGAATTATAAAATAAAGAAAATTATATGCATATGTAAATATCCTAATCTTCATAATAAGAACTATAAATCATTCATGTTAAGAATAAACACAACACAAAATAAATAAGTGGTGTAAAAGGCATATATCCCATTTAAATAAAAGTGAGACAAAATCATCCCTTGCCTTAGGTCTGATATCCTTTGTGTGTATCTGAAGCTCCTCTTCCTCAATTTGATTCCTCTAAATCTCTTATTAAAACCACTAGAGTTTGTATTTGGAGAAGACCAAAACCTATATAATGTGACTAAAATAATTAATCAGGGAAAAGGGTAGGGGATGACAGAGCTTGAAGGCTCAAATTGAAGTGAAGAGGTGAGGGAGGAGTTATAGTTTTATAATTTAGGTGAGGGGAACCATTAGAAATTCTTAAAATATTAAATTATTATAACTTAATTTTTTAATCCAAAAGCTTCCAAATTGAAATATGCCAAATATAAGATGAGGATAGTTTGAAATCCTCGAATCCAATATTTTTTAGACACATATTGATTTTATTTTAAACCTTATCTTTTTTGTTTACCCTTAATTATTTTCTTTTAATTTTAATTGTGGTAACAAAATTTTAATTATTATGATGTTATAAATTTTACTTATATGGGACCAATTTCCAATAATTGGACACTTAATGAGCTTTTAGACCTTATCATAGTAACTTTTTGATTTTAAATTATTTTTATAATTTTTAAATAATTTAATAAAATATTTTTTATAAAATAAAATCCATAAATAGAGATAACTACACTATTCATAAAATCTATAAAATAGAGATGAAATCCGTTGAATAGTTTCAATTTTTACACTCTTCATTTAATTTAATTTGAATATTATTCATACAGAGAGATAAATTCAAACCAAACCATTGAATAGTCTTATAAAATGTCATAGTTTCCAATAGAATTTGTTTGTGGAAAATATTATGTCATATAATACTTATCTTAATGTTTATAATATCTTTTATTTGATATTTCTCTTAATAAAGTAATTACTATATCACTATTATGTCAATATTTATGGTAATTATTTAATATCTAAAAATTATAAATAAATTCTCATGATGTTGGTAATTGCAATATATTTATTTAGACCACTTATGTTCATAGTTTCATCAACTTTATCAGTACATTATATTTTTTATATTAATAAGAGATAAGAGAGTGATATGTTGTCACTTTATTTTTTTTAAATAATAATTACATAACTTTCATGGAAAAAAGTCTATTAAACAAATCAATTTTGATCCTTAGGTGTCAAGAGTTGAATTTTATTCATAAAATATGATTTTTGAAGGAGTTAGGGTATTTTTATTATACTTATAATATTATTTTTTACCGTAATTTTCTTGATTATCCTTTATACATTGTAAATAAAAATAACCAAAGTTACTATTCATAATGCCCAAAAAAATAAAAGGGCCTATTTACATAACTTGGAACTACTGATTTCAAATATGGAATAAATTTTTCCAAAATAAAAACACATAAATTTTAGTAATTAATTTAAAATTAATTCCAGTTGTCAATGTTAGAAAAATTGTTTTTTAAGTTAAAGCTATCAAAAGATTGACATGTTTTTATATCAAATATCAATATGAATTTACATACAATGAACAATATTGAATTAAATGAAAAAAATATTATCTAAATATATTTCAACTCCAATTAAAAAGATACTTTATCAATTAAAATAAATTAGATGAAAATGATGTTTTGAATTAAAATGCATTATTGTTCACTATTCATTAAAATATGAGTTTTCTCAAAAAAATATCAATATTTCATCCAAAGTAAATTTTTATTTCCATCAAAGAATTATGTTTATTTTTTCAAAAATAATATATAAATCTCTTAAAAATCATTATTTAAATTGGGCTCTCAATCAAAATGCTGTAAAATTGTATTTTTTTGAAAAGTACTTATTTTATCTGAAAAAACAACTTTGTTCTTATATCATACATAGAAAACATATATTATGAACTACATTGAATAAATTAAATATATATATCATTAATAAAATCCATAAATAGTGATTTTATTATTTTATAACTCAATTATTATCATTTATATATTATTTTGGAAAAACTTTTCCTCTTAAATTATTTTTTTATTTTCATTTATAAATATTTTTTCACAGAATAATTAATTAAACACATGTTTAAAAAAATATTTTCATAAAACAATTAATATTGTTCATTCCCACCATTTTAACCGCTAGGTTATAAGTTAACATAATAATATTTAGTTGTTCAATTATGCCCACTATTGCGTGAAATGAATTATATCAAGAAAACATGAACTTGTGTTCAACACAATCCAACCATAGCATTGCGTATACCGCATGCTAAGACAATGTTGCGTATTGTGCAAGATTATCATGGTGTAACATATAACATAAGACATCAATGAAATTTAAAAAAAACTCTATCTCATAAAAATATTACTGCTTTACAATATTATTCAAACAAAAATGATTTTTAGGTGTTAAAATGAGATTAAGAGGTTCACTTATTTAGGGGAGGGGAGGGACAATCGTAGAATTTCTTAAAATAGTAAATTAATATAAATTAATTTTCTATTAAAAATTACCCGAATCTGATTTATTTATAATATTACATTATTATGTGTTAATATTCATTTATAAAGTGAAATTTTGAAATGTTTTTAAAATATTTTTAATCATTATATTTTTGTTTTAACCCTTATTGAACCCATTTAACTCTTACTGTGATGAAATGTATTTTTAAAATTTGAGTATTAATATAGTTAATATAAAATTCCAAATGTGAATAAATCAATCATGATAACATTTCACACCTCATAAAAATAATTCATTCTAATTTAACCCACATAGGGTCTGACCCACATAGGATCAGTATGCTCCGACACACACATGATCTCTTAACGCTGACCCACATAGGATCTGATAGGTACTAACCCCAACTGACCCACATCGGATCTAACCCACACAAGATTGGTATGCATTGACCCACACAGGATCATGGAGCACTGACCCACATAGAATATTATGGTAGCTGACCCAAACAGGATCAATGTTCTTCCTTCATGTTACAGCCTACCACAGGATTCCTCACACCTAGGGTGCTTGAGTTCCGTAGAATCTTCCACTTGAGATATCGGTCATACCTCTACCACCACTAAGCTCCACTAAGGAGTAACCCAAAGGACCTCCATTTCGTAAGGGTTTCAAAGTGACAGATGGCATGTCAATCAGATTCCCGGTCTGTGAGTTATAAGCGTTTTAGTTTTGAGGGCCCGGTTGGATTCGGGTTCGATCCAACTTGGTCATACTCAAACTGTCTCCAAAACTCAAGTGGGGTATACCAGAAGGACCGTCTCAATCCAAGGATCCCAAATCCATAGACGGTTCTTCTAACAGATATTTGGTTCTCAAGATATGACCCTTTAAGTATTTCTTGGTCTAGTTGGTCCAGAGTCCGGGCCGACCTAGCCCAACCCTGCCTGGGCTGCGCCGTGGCGGGCTCAGCCCGCTGGGCTGAGGTATGGCCTGGCCCGCAAGGAGGTATCCCAGACCCAAGGGGGAGGCCTGCAGAGGGGGTCCCGCAAGGGTAGACTAGGCTGCAAAGGTCCTGGCTTGCGAGGGTGTGGCTCGACTCGCCGGTTCGGCCCGTAAGGGGGGGTACAACTCGCTAGGCGTGCGGCCCATTGGGCAGGCGGCTTGACCGCATGTGGCATGACCCACAAGATGGTGTGGCCTACTATCTACTTGAGCTTCAAGGGGGATAGGAGGGGTTCCCCAGGTATCCCGAATAGATCGGAGGCCATTCAGTTTTTTGAAACGGCGATGCCACGTGGGCGCCGCCCGGTCGATGTGGAACTCACTTTGTAGGGGTAGGTTCTGCCTCTATCGTGGCTTCATCTGTGGCCCTCTACTCGCCAACGGCTCGCTGGTCGTGCCACCTCCCCACTTTCCAGTGGCACACTGGTCACACTACCTCCCCTTCCGTGGCGGACCGATGTGCGGACCGCCTTCTCCAACCGCCACGATTGATGGGCCGCGACCCCTTTCTCTATGGCAGCGCGCGATGGTGTGCTGCACCTCCTCTGCGGCCGGCCGATGGAGGCCACTCCGTTGATAGCCACAACTTAGTGTCACTTCCTCCTATTGCGGCGTGCGTTGGCATGCTGCCTCCTTCGTATCTGGTCGGTGCCGCCGCACTAGCGGTCTTCGACGGAGGGCACAAGGGTAGAAAAGTAGCGGAGGGTTCGAGCTGGGTTCATTAGGCTTGTGTCCTCTACGTTAGTTTGTATCACAAGAGAGGATTTATGGGTTCAAGAAATTCAATTTTAAATAAACAAGAACCAAACCCCTACCACATGAATGATGGAGAAACACCCATAGTTGAGGAAGTGGGTCAGTGTTCGCTGTCCCCTACAACTAGAATCCAACGACGTCACATGATCATAGATCTCCAGTTCGGGGTTTCAATGTCCCTCATCACCACCCACTACAACTGGCTCTATCCACCAATGGTTTTGCATCTCTGCACTTTGTGAACACTTTGTTGCTTGTTGAAGCAGTGCCGACATCTCTCTCCAAGCTCTATATAAATTGGAGAGGGGGAGGGCGTGCAACTTTTTTGGAATATATAGAGGCCCATTAATTAGGAACCTTCCTAATTCCCAAATGGTGAAGTTACTTAGAATTGCAAGGTCAAGACATTTATTGGCTTGACACGTTGCTGGTCCTGCACTCTGCTTGTCTGTTGGAGGAGAAGACAAAAAATAATAATAATTAACTAAGTTATTTTTATTATTATTTTAAAAGTCACAAAACATAACTCTTTATCCAGACCTACTGTGGTAAAAGTGAAGCCACTATTAAGAGAATATTTCCACTAATGATTCAACAGTGTCCTCAGATTTATAATATGAGAACATGTTCAAAAGTTAGAAAATTATGCTCGTGCGTTTACTGAACGTATCTTAAAAAAAGTTAAAAAATTTCATTCTGGGAACTCTGAGTCTCTGAATCACGCATCATCAATTTTCACAGACTCTTAATAATTTCTTAAATAAAAAAATATTACATGGAAAATCCAAGTCTATAAAATTATATCTATTTTTTATAGATGGTGATGGAAAACAAATCACATCAGCTCGCGAGGCGATAGTCTTCCATACACACGAATGATTAATTCTTTTCCCATTTGATGGAATTAGAGACGGATATAGGTCATTGAATCAGAATAATAAAATCTTAATATATATATATTATATTTGATTGATTATTTTAACATGGTTTAATAAGGTGTTAGGGATGTCGAATAATAAAAAAAGTACAATTGATTGACTAAATATGATATAAATTCTTTCGACAATATCCTTTTATTAACTCCTTAAGACAAATAAGGGTGGTTTTAACCCCAAAATAATACCTCTAGAATCTATGTAGTGACTCTCGAAAATCATTTGGTCTGATCTTGGTAGAAACAAAACTCTTTATATGTGTAAATAAATCAGAAGTAGAGGTTCCCTTTTATGAGGGATGAGAGGGGCACTCTTGGAATTTTCTTAGAATACCAAACTAATATAAATTAATTTTCTATTTCAAATGGATCCAAAATAATTTATTTCAAATTTATGAAGATTGGTTTCTTTTATGTAATTTGTTTTAAGATTGTTTATTTCATTCTAAAGGCATTTTTGTTCCCACTTAACCCCTTAAAAGTGTTTTATTCTCAAATTACCAAAAAAAAATCATTCTGGACTATAAAATTACAAAAGACCATAAATGGATCATGGATGAAATTTTACACCATATCAAAATACATTGGCTGAATTTAGGATTTTGAGGAATTTTATATCATTTAATAAAATAGTATTTATTTTAAAATATCATTAATGTTAAATTTGGCATTATTTCATACTTTGAATTTTAAAAAATTCAGAATTACAAGATAACTTCTATCCAAATCATTTAAAAAACATATAATATTTAAAAGTAATCTATATAATTAATTTATCATATTAATAATATAAAATTTTTATTGATTTTAATTTTTTAATAACAATAGTTTTATATTTACATTATTAAAATAATTACTGAATTATCCTAATTTAACAATTTAAACTAATTATTTGATCACTAAACATTATATTTATATAAAAAGGAATAATTTAAATCATTTAGATTTGAAATTACTATATATAATATTATATACTCTCTCAATATAAACATAACAGAAATATTTTGTTAATTAATAATATGATGGTGAAATCACTTACTTTTCATTAAATAAAACATTATAAATGTCCCAATTAAATATAAATGGAAGAAAAAGGACATATATTCTAAAAAGGATTGATTTTTGACTTAATGTACTCATATAATAACATTGGTTCACGTGTAATGGTAATTTTAATGTCTTTATCTTATTTTTTACCCCGAATTACTCTATTTTTACCTGATTTACCCTTTACGGCGGGAACAAAAATTAAAAAGGTCACTATTTATATTGGCCAAAAATAAAAGGGAATAAGGTAATAAATTTTTAACATCTATCTCAAATTATAGAATCCATTTTTCCACATTCCCTTAATAGAATTGAAAAATTTTAATTTAAAATTAGTCCCACAGACATGACAATGTTGTAAATTTTCAAAAGTGAAAATGTTCAAAATCTTGAAATTTTTTTATATCAAAATTTAATATGAAAATGAATCCTATGACATAAATTTGATTAATATATGTATAATTAACCTACTCTTAAGTTAAAGGAATTTATATTATAATTTTACATTTTAAATTATTTATATACAAACTAATTTTTCAATTTAAATGCGGTATTTTTCACAACTTATCAAAAAAAATTATTATAAAAATAAAAAAATAACACTAAGATATTTTTAACACTAAAATTCCAATAGTGAATTATATTTTTTCAAATAAAATTTAAATTTTTTAAAAAAATTTGTTTTATAATAAGTTCCTCATCCAATGGCGGAAAAACTACATTAAAAAATATAGATTTTAATGCATAAAATTGGATTTATTATTATATCATGAATAAAAAGTACATATGACTAATGTTAAAAATTATATTGATTATATTATATTTTTATTTCAATAATATACTTCCAAAAATTTTGTTTTTTATTTAATTGGTATAAAACACACTATTGCGCATTTAAATAGTTTTTTATAAAAATATTTCGTTTTATTTTCAAAAAGAGTTTTAATATTCATTTATAATTAATTTTTCACCAAATAATTCATTATATATACACGTGTAAACCGAATTTCCGTAATTCAATAAATTATCTTCATACCCTATATTCTAACTGATAGGTTTTGACGGTAATATTTAAATAATATTATTTAATAGTTCGTTTAATAATGATGTGGAATATCTAGAATGCAATTGAACACAGTCTCTGCTCTTAAAAACTAGGGATGATACATTCCACCCATAGTGTAAACTATAAGAGTTATATACTGAGTAAAGTTTTCAGTAGACATAATTTATTAAGTGTCAATCCCTCAAATCTTAAGTGTAAAATCTTCAATTTAAAGAAACATGTATGTTTTATTCCTCTATTTTGTATGTTTTAGTTCTTTAAGAGTTATTTATATTAAATTAACCTTTAAACTATTCATGAATTTGATATAAACTTGAAACCCCCAAATTTAGGGCTGTTTTTCAATTAGATAAGAGTCTAGATATAGAAAAAATCCAAATTGAAGTGTAAAAACACTAAACAATTGTAATAATATGATATTTCAACACATAACATAAAATTATTTATCAAATTTAAAATGTGAGAAATAAAAAATATAATTTCTAGAATAAATAAAAAATAAATTAATATCATTTTATTCTACTCAAATTACTGAATTATACAAAAAATAAAACCTGTAATTAAATCAAATGGGAAAATACAATAAATAATAATCATTGGAAATAAAAAAGAGAAGAAGGATAAGTAATTAAAACATTGTAAATGAACATTTTTTTCCAATCTATGTTTGGTAACATTTTTTGTCAATACAAAAATATAAATATGTAGAGAAAGATTATTAAGAGTAAGTGAAAATATTGAGAGATGATATATTTTTGGATTTATGTAAGAAACATTCAATATAGAGTTTATGAATGTTTATATTTCTATGTTAATAATATTCCTAAAGATAGATTATGTAACTTAGATTGTCAGGTCCTTAAAAACATTATGAAATTTATGATCCATGATGTGTTTGAAAAAATATCGAGAACAAAATATTTTATAATAAAAAATAGGTATGAAATTACCCAATAGAGTTCTTTTAAAAAATTAGTGTATCTATGTCTAAAAATTATTATACAAAGGGCAAGAAGTTGGTTTATAGAGAAATATTGAGTTAAAAGATGTAGAATACTGAACAATGTTATCATATGGATAAACATAATATGAATGGATACTGATATAATTAGTCTATGTTATAAAGATCAAAGATATAGAGGTAAAAATATTTTTATTTGAGTGAATCTGTTAAGACATAATATGAAGTTTTCTGGATGAATATGAATAAAATCATAATATATAGATGAAATATAGAAAATTCTAGCTAAAAAATCAATAGATTTCAATATTAATTAGATTGGAAATCATAATGGTATTAGATGAAGTAATGTGAAGCTAGTTTATAAATTACTGATACTATTTGTATGGCGCCCAATATAAAGTCATTATAGGACACCATATAGAGGTTAACATGTCAACACTATTAGATGGTTATAAACAATGCATATCACTAGACATATATATCTTTAAGGTTACTTTGGATGAAGTTCTATCTTATAGATATAATAATTATACAATCTATGGAGTATTAAAATGACATTTTACGGTGAATTATTATTCCATCATATGTATGTTATCTATGAAAAAAAAGGAATACAATTTTTGAGATGAAGTTGAGTTGTATCAAATTTAGATATGTTGAGCTCAAAAGAAGAAGGGTTCTTGATTGAGTTGAACAAGGTGAAGACTTATGAGGAATAGATTTATCTTATGAGCAAATCAGATATATAATGGTGAATATACATTAACAAATATTGTATTTCATCCAAATAATATCAGATAGAAATCCATTTAATAGATTTATAAGAAGATTTATATATAATTTGTAACATATTTAATAGTTACCAATTTAATCTATTTTTTAAATGATTGGCCTCTTGGAAAGGATATGAAATATTTAATAAGTTTCTTAATGTTTATTTTAAGTACTTTCATATAAGGATTGTTACACCAGGTTTATAAAACGCTTACAAAATGTCATATATTTTTCAAGAGGTATTTAGAAAAATCATAATGCATAGAAAGTATAACATTTTATTTTCTTTGATATAGGAAATATATTTGTGTTTTTTTATATTAACCATTGAATAGAACTTATGTAAATGTGTGAAACACTATAGGGAAATATTGATCATAAATAGAGGATTGGTAGTGATTAATGATTAGTTCCATGATTATCCAACAAAAATTATACATTGTTGATAGATGAGAATCAGAGTGAAGAACATCAATAAAGGTTACTATAATGATTTTTACCAGTCAAATAGGATTTATAACGTTAATTGAATAATGTGTTCTTACTTAGTTGAAAAATATTCATTGAGTTGTGTTTTATTAGATGAATTGGAATGCACCTATGACTGAGACTACTTCATTTCAACAAGAAGAATCATATTGAAGAGAATTAGACATAGGCACATCAGTTAGATCACATTGGAGTGATACACATTTATTTGGGGATTAAAATAGGGATACCTAATATATTGAGGTTATAATCCATCGGATTGTTGGCATACTAGATGATATATAAATAGTGAATATCTTTTCTTAGGTAAATTTGAACTAAATTTACTCTATGGTGAGATTGAGTTATCCTAGTATCTCTAAGATCAGAAGAATGTTTTGATAAATGAAAACATGTAAGAGAGTTTTTGAATATAATAGAGATTATACATAGTAAAAGTTTATTCAAATTTCATATTGATAAAGAACATATGAAGAAAAAGAATATTGTTAAACAATGCATTATTAATGTAAAGAGAAAATCATATAGTTGGGTTGTAGAACCAGTTTTCTAAAATGACATATAGGTAGGGTGTATTACTATATTTGAATGAATTTGATATGATATTTATCGTTGGAAGTTATAAACAACTATGATATAAGTTTTCGTTGATGATGTGTAGAACTAGGACTAGATGGGGGAAGGATTTTTATGTAGTAGAACTAGTTTCTTCTTATACCGTTGTATTCCTGATAAAATGTTGTAAAATTGTCCATGTTTGAGGGTATAACCAAAATGGATAGGAAAATTTAATTGTACCGAACCTTGTAAATAAAATTTTTTGATCACCCAAAATTTACTACTACATATGAATTAGGGTTGACAAATATCACAGACTTTGACAATTTATATTCTATAACTATGTTATTTTCTCCCAATAATAAGGTATATATGATAGAAATTGATAAGAGTTATTTAAAAGTTGTTCAAAATATCAGAATGTTCTTTTAATGTATTTGTCAAAGATGTTTATATAATGATAAAAGGGTCTCCAATGGCTAAATAAATGTTGGTTAAGGTGGGAAATATATGTAAAGGAAATTCTAACTTTATGTATTCCTAGATAAAAAGATGTAGGTAAAGTTTTGATAATATTTATATATAATATGAAGAAATTATTAATGAATATTTTATAAGAGTTGAAAAAAAATATAATAAATATTATAGGTTTAGGTGATAATTTAGAATATTTTACTATCATTACGAAAATTTTACCAAAAAAATAGATATATTTAATTTCATAGGACCAGCTCAAGAACAAGGAAGATATTTATCTCATTATAAAAATTAAAATATTCTTATGGTATATTAAAAGATAAAAACAATAGTATTTGAGAATAAGGATAAGTAATAGTTAGATTATGATGCTTTGATAGAATGGAAGTATAGAGATAATGAATTATATAAAGAGTAAAGTGATTTATAATTTGAGGAAAATGAAGAGGAATTTAAAACAATCATTGATGTACATTCAAAGAGATTTTAAAAATTGAAATTGTGAAAGAAAAGGTTAGAAATCTCATAAATATTTGGATTGTAATATCATTGGAAATTTTTCTAGAAATTTTACTTATAAAAAGATTAAAGATTCCAAATTAATGGAATAAGTTTATATGTCTTAAATATATAAGCTAAAGAAATATGAGAAAAGGTTTCATACCAAGAATAAGAATGTTTGTTGTGTAGAAGAGAGAACAATGATTCTTTAGCTTTTAATTAATCACATTTTCATGTTAACTACATAGATTATGATAGAAAATGAAGTACTAAATTTGGAAACAATGATGATAGATAATAGATAATATAAGTTAAACAAATTATAACATTAAAATTAAAATATTCACATAGGAAAATAAAATAATTAATAAAGAAATAAAAAAGTTGAAGATTGATGTTAAAGAGATAAATTTTGAGAATGGTGAGTTAATAAAAAAACAAGTAAAAAACATTATTTATAATAGAGATCTAAAAAATAACATGGATGGGAATGAATGGAAATTAATTGTTTTTTATGTAACATCATCTGGTGAGGAGAATATCAAAAATGTTGAAACAACACTAGTTGAGGAATGTAATTAAAATAGGTTAAAGTTTATTGAATTATAAAATATGGTCATTATGCTTAAATAATTCTTTAATTAGAAAGAAAAAAAGGTATTTGAATAATAATAAAATATTCATACAATTTTTTTATTTAGAATGATCATAAATGAATTTTCCAAAGTAGTTGAGCTTAGTGGTGAGTCTTCACGAGATGGTGAAAATAAGGGTTATTAAAATCAGGTTGCTCCTATTCCCAAACAATATCAATGTACATATTAGTCTACTTATAATAAAAGTTCAAAATTAATATTTTTATAAAATAAACCTATGATTGAATGATTGGAAATCATGAACAAAGTGTCTCTTTGAAAAATTTCTCCCATTGACTATTAAGAAACAATGGGAAAAAATTCAAATTAGCAGTACTATAATTTTGGAATATCAATATCTAGAGGCCACTTCCACTTTTTCAGAGTATTTAGGAAAAATATATTAATGAAGGTATAATGTTTCTCTATAATGGAAAAGGTATAAATCTTGTGGGATTTATAATCTAAAGAGAATAATTTTTTTTCATGAAATAAATATGAGTACGAAATGAATATTTTCACAAATAGGTATGTTAAAACTATAAATGAGTAGCAAAAGAAATTTTCAGTAAGGTAAGAAAGAGTGAATATCTATATTTCTAGAACAAATTACCATGTCTTAAAAGATTAACAAAGAATAAAATATAGTTTAAGAAAAATTGAAGAAAAAAGATTCAGAAAGAAGATCACAATAATTATAATAAGTTTCAAATGGATGTTTGATTGAATATTCTAAAAAAGTAATAGTGATTTGAAAAATATGTTAATTTCACTAAATTTTATAAGAATATCTTACCATCCCAATAGGAAAGTAAGAAAGGGATCTTACAAAATCAAGGAAACAACCTAGTTAAGAATGTTGAAGGGAATCTAATAAAATATAAAGAGAAATATATTAAGAAAACTATGAAGTATGATAAAAATTAAGAAAATATATCCCATAATAAATATTAGAAGGAGGAGGAGGAGGATGAGGATAAGTTTATATAAGAATAAAATTATCAATTTGATCATTATAACTATAAAACATTGAGGTTACTCTTTATTAAATATATATTTTATTTATTGTACAATCATACAGGGAAGTGAAAGATAATTTATAGAAAATAATGATATATGCTATATAATTTCTATAGTGAAAAGAGTCACACATTATATAATATTTCCCTACCATGGTTACTAATGGTGGGATACCCTTAGTGGTAGAAAATTGAATATGGGTAATTAATATCATAATTTTTATTACAAGTTGAGTTGTAATGAACGCAGAGAACTAAGGTATGTTCTGTTTGTACACATGAACTATTTTGACATTTTTTTAGGAGTGGTACAAGATCTATCTTAATACACTCACTCATATAGCTTCTAATATAATTTCTTGAAATGAGCCTCAAGAAAAAATTGAAAGTGATATTTTTAGTGGATTAAATTGATCTTGATTATTATATACACTTTTTTATACAACAGGTTAACCTATGTAAACATATCATTGTTTTGGTAAGAAATATTTCTTAAAAAAATGATGTGATTTTATTTTCTCTCAAGGAATTTTTTCTTGTTTTTGAGATAAACAAATATGATTTGAGAAGATCACTATATTACACTTTGTTATTTTTTCACTAAGGGGGGATTGGTTACATATGTATAAGAAAATAAAAACATCATATAGGGATAAATGTTTTATCACAAATATTTACTTCTATAGTGATTGAAATATTATGTGGATATTGAAAAAAGTCAAAATAGGGATAATATTGTTCAAAAGTGAGTTTTTTTGTTTGTTTCCAATAAATTATTGTGTGTTTTTCGATAATAATTTTTATAAATCTTAGAGATGTTTGAGAGAATAGGTTTTGTTGGAGCCATGTATGAAACTCTACTTTTGGAGTGTATAAATTTTTACATAAATATTGTAGGACACATTTCTTAATTTATATTATGCTATATCAATCATTAAGTCCCTAAAATACTGAATAAACACATAAAACATTCTGTGTTTGTAAAAATGATTTTAACTCAAAATGTTACTAAATTTTTCATAGATGATGTGACCAGATATAGAAGTTTTAAGAAGTCAACGTTGTTGTGTTTGTATATGTGTGTAAAATCATTGAGAATCTAGTTTTCGAATGAAGCATGAGTTTGAGGCTATATGATGTTGAAAAATTTTATCTAATAAAGAGATGAATTGTAAAAAGATAGAGTAATTTAAAGAAAAATTAACAACATTCTATTATATAGTTGTATGGATATATATTTATTATTTTTTGGCCAAGTACATTTATGAATCTTACCATATGTACATGAAAAAATCCACAATAAATTATAGAAAACCTAAAAAAAGAGAGCTAATAAATAAATAGAGTTTCAATGGATGGATAGTTTGAGAATTTTTGATTTGTTGAAGGAATTATATGAAGCTACTTCATTTTCTTAAAATAATGATGGTAATGGTAAAAGATATTTGAAGTTGATTTGAAAAATATAGTTTCTATTTGTAAAAATATTGAGATGAATCATATGCGAGACAAAGTAGAAAACTCTAGCAGATAGAGGAATACATTTCATTGCAACCAGATACTGATAACCAATAAATATAACTATAATGTGAAATATATATTGTTATATTGGATTAAGGTAAATCATATAGATACTAGAAAGTCTCAAAAGATGGACTGTTATAATGAAATCATATAAGGAATTTTAATTCAATCAGATGTAGGTTCTCTAGGAAAGAGAAAGGAATAAAATGATTTATATGATGATGATTTGTTTAATATAGAGATTTTGAGCTCGAATTATAGATGGTTACTAATAGAGATAATATAGGTTAATAGATATCATATAATATTTTGGACTTTGAGTTCATCATAAGAATAATTATGAAGATAAACTAGAATTAATAGGAGTATCTCCAAATCACACTAGATAGAAATTAATCAAAAGAATTTATAAGGATATTTACTTAATATTTTAGAATATGTTATCATTTAAGTTTATATTCATTTTATTCAATTGTTTTCATCTTTACATGGTTATAGATTATTGAAGAAAGTCCTTAACATTGATATTAATGATATTTATAGAGGGATTCTAACACTGAATCTATAAGAATCATTACAGATGTTCTAGAATGATCAAGAGGTATAAAAGAAAATAATTTTTAGGGGGGGGGGGTTCTGAAAATTTATTATCATTTTTGGGAAATCTTGTTTCACTTCCTACCTATTCAACTGATAAGCACACATATACATAGAGGAAAATAGTATGGGGAACACACTGTTCAAATATGGAGGAGAAGAAGTGTCAAATGGGTTTTTCCATGAGTATCCTACCAAGGTTATACCTGATTTATATATTATATTTATAATATGGAGGTTAAATAAAGGATCACCATATCAATTTTATTTGGTTAATGAAGAATAAAAATGAAAACTATTATCCAAGTTCATACTTAGTGGAATAATATTCATCTGGTACTGTTTTATTAGATGAACAAGGATTCTCTTCTAAGAAATCCAAATTTATCTGAAAAAGAAGTATTTTTTAAACTAAAGTCATATAGTGGTTCATTGAATAGAGAACACCGGGTTGGAGAACATTTATTTTATAAGTACAAGACAGTGAAATACTATATAATGTTTTGTCCCATTAGATGGAGGGAATTCTATATAGAGCATGATTTGATAGAAATATAATATGGAAAATTCCGAAAAAAAGTAAAATAAGCTGTGATATAGTTATCAAGTTATCTCAATGATCAAGGATATTTTTTAAATCCAAGAAACCCTAACGATATTTTTTAATGATCATGTTGATTGTACATAGAAAATATGATCCAACATAGTTATGGAGAGAGTTCATCAGAATAATAGGATATTTTTACAATGGATTTGAAAAGAAGAAATAAGAGAATGTATATAGGGTTTAGAATTTTTTTTCAAACTGATTGTAGATGGGGTGTATAATAATATAGGAAAGAAGTTAGTATGAGAATAACAGTTTGGCTTTTATAAACAATGGAATAATATATAATTGTAGTCATTTAGAACTAGGAATATATAGAAGAACTATTCAAGGGGTGTAGAACATGTTACTATATTCCCCTCATTACCTCACATCAATGATTTTATAAAACTATGTATGAAGTTAGGATGAGTGATATATTTTAGTGGACCATAAATTTAATAATTTTTATAGGTAGAGATCATAAGAAGAAATTTGAAATATAAATGGTCCTTGATTTTCCCACTCCCCTCTAAATGATAATACATTGATTAAGGAACATCAAAAATAAATGGAAGTAATCTATTTAACATTACACCTGTTTTTTATAATTTCAAAAAAAATAACATTTTTTAGAATGAGTAAAAAACAAATACATTTAATAATGTTAAAAAAGATATTTAAATCAAGTGTATTTCATGAAATATAAAAAATAAAAACAATCCCATGAAAACTGAAAAAATTCCCCTATGAAAATATAAAACTAGTCATGGAAGATGTTAAAAAATAAAAATTTCCCCAGAATAAATATTAATATCTTATAAATAAAATAATTTAATATATAAAATTTATACTAAAATAATAAAAATGAGTAAATATATAAATCTAAACATAAAAAATTCAAAGAATAAAAATTCCTCCTAAATGAAAATGAATAAAAATCTTAAAAACCTTATTAATAGTAATATTATATATCCTATTAAAGAGAATAAGAAAATATTATGAATGATGAAAAATTCACCTTAATTAAAGATTTCTAACTCTTGAATAGATAATAAAATTCAATGATGTGTACTATTATTCAATAAAAATATATACAATGAAAATGAGACAAAAAAATTGTTAAATAAATTCAATAATGTATAAAATGATTTTTTGGAAAAATTATTAACAAAAAAGTGATCATAATTACCTATAAAAAATATATCATTCTCACTATATGATATAAAAATATAGTTTCATTCATTTAAACATACCATTTTATAAATATCAGAATGTATGAAATTGTTCCACTTGAAATTAATTTATTTAGTTAGGTATAGTAGTTGAGGTCCAAACAGATACAAGAAAGAATAATTAGTAACCAATCCAACAAAAGATTATATGTTTTAACTCAAAATGAATATTTTTGAAAAAATGTTTTATTATGAACAATACACTAAAAAACTAAAAATTGAAATCACTTACAAAATATCCAAATAAAACTAACCAAAAACAATTAAGAGAGTAAATATCCTCCATTTCACCATTGAAAATGTTTTTTCTGTATATTTCTGGTAATCATCCTTCAAAACCAAGATAATTCTAATATTTCATTATTGTTGACATTTTTTTCAATATCATAAACCAATATAGTGTATTGATTCCAATAGTAAAATTATAAAATTATTACTTTAGAATATTAACCTCCACATTAAGTTTCCTGTTTTATTTTTCAACTCATTCCAAACCATCGAAATTTTACCCATAGTACTATAAGTATAATTTATCTTACAGTCATTCTTATTCTACAGTTTAGAGATATTATCTTTAATTTCAATTATGTTTTCTATTCATTTCATCATACATCAAAATATAAACCTTTATATTTTCATTTTTTAGCATGAGATTATTTTTTCCTTTACATATTTTTTGGTCCTTACTCAATATTCTGTACATAATTGAAATGTTTTCAATTTAATTTTGATAATTTCATGAAATATCACTGAAATATTCAACATTTTGGTTTTCAAAACCCATATTATAAGGGAAATTAAAATTAAGATAATTATTTATATCACTATCATTACTCATAACTATATCCACAAGACAAAGATTTATAATATCCTTCTGATTTCTAGACACTTCACTTGAATGAGAGTCCTTTGTGGAACTCTAATCAGTAGTCAATTCTAGCTTCATTTTCATATATTTCAAAATTTTAAATCATTAATTTTTTGGCATAAATGTTTAAAAAATTCATTACCATTCTAATTACATTAAAAGAAATTATTTTTATTTTTTTACCTTCAAATGAATTAAATATAAAACCCGTTTTCTACTTATTCATCCATTGATTATTTGAGCATCATTTTTCTTCATATTTCCACATGTTCATTTTTCATTTTAAATTAAATAAGTACCTTTAATAAAAAAAAATAACTCACATTATGACTAGAAGAATACAAATATATATTTTCATGTGATGTAAAATATACTACATTGTTCTTTCCTAGAAATTATTAAATATATTATTCAAATCACACATGTATTGTAATACAGATCTTATAAGATCATCAATCGTATATTAATAAAATTTATTACTTTCTTAAATATGAAAATATTGTAATGAAACTTATTCAGTAATACAGTAATTATTTTTTTAATCAACACTTTATTCTCCATGTTTTTTTTTCAGAATATAGATGTTGTTAAAAAATAGAGAGAACATATTATAAATTTACCTAAAACATTCATTATAAAAAAATTTGAATCCTTGAAATTGAACCATTTAAATACATTTATTATTTCACTATAATATTTTAGTACTATGATGTTGTAAATTTAAATCATTTTAAATATAATAATTAGTTGTATCTGTATAAATAACAATATAAATTTTTATACTATGTGAATAAAAAATAAAATTTAGTACATTGTAATTTGAAAAATAATTAACGTAATTTTTACTAAATTTTATCAATCCGAAATTTAGGATGCTTGTATGTTCTAGACATGATGTACATCTATTTAACACCTAAATTCTTCAAAATGTGTCCATTTTTACTTTTATAAAACAATACTAACTTACCTTGAATTGAGGTGGTCTGAAATGTTTCAATTTTTTGACCTCATGACATTTAATAACTAAAACTATGTCATTCCCACACAGTGTTTAGTCAATAATATTTTTTTATTAATAGAAATTTCTACAAAGGAGACAATTCTATGGTAAAAATTTAAAATTAATTAAAATAAAAAACAGTGAACAACTATTCTTATAAGGTCATTATGTGATACAATCATTTAAGACCCTCATAGGGATGTTGAAAATATAATAGGGTTGAATTATATATCATTTAAAATTGTGTTAATACTAAAATTATTAATTATAATGTGATAAAAAAATTGATTCCAGAATTATATTTAGAAATATAAGTTTATTGAGAGTGAATTATCTGTGATTAAACAATATATTTAACTCTATATTTATATAATTTTAAATCTAAAATGATCATATATATACACTTCACACTCTATCCTAGGAGAATAGATATATAAATTTATATTTTTAGGAAAAAGCAAGACCATAACAAATGGATCTTATCTAAAGAAACATTTTATCAAGAGATGACCTAACCCAAACCATTATAAAGAGACACCACAAGGATAACCCATCCTTTCTCTAGATGAAGACAGAACCTATGATTTCTAAAATAGAACCTATAAACTAGTGCCTTTTAACTAGATTAGAAAAAACTATTGAAACTATATTTTTGTATTATGGGAAGAACAAGTCAATTACTTTTAAGGGTTCTATAAACAATTTTTTTATAATGAAGTACCAAAATATCTAGAAGTTTTAACTAAGAAATCAAAACATGCTTTGTGTTTTAGATTAAATTCTATGAGGGAAATTTAAATATCGACCCATCAAGAAAATGAAATGATATAGATGAAGAAACCCAATAGTTCCTCAATAAATCATTTAAAAAATGTATATATTTGTAAAGTAATAATAGTAGAATTAATTATAACTATCTCAGGTGTTTCACACTTGTTTCAATCTGGAGTTTTATTTATTCATCATTTTAATAAAATTTGTAATGGTTATTTTGTAGTTCAATCTCTATGATCCTCCTAATTAAATGCCGGTTTATAATAAACATGTGGATATCTTATTAAATTATTATATCCTATATTATATGGTTAGATTAATAGTAATAAATTTGGAAATAATATTACCAATAAATAATTATTGAAATAAATAACTTGAATAATTTTAATTACAAATATTCTTGAATAATGCATGATTATTAGAATTCAAAAAAAGTTAAATACAACCATAATATTCATTATTTAATCACTAAGAATAATTAACTTAATTATATAAGTGAATATCTTTTTATATTCTATTCATTTAAAATTTGAATAATAAAATTTACATAAGAAATCATAAATAAAAACCCATTATTAATCGTAAATAATGATAGATAATTTTCCATGATGTTTTGATTAATAATTATAATGCCTTCTCAAAATCATAGCTAATGAAATTTTATCATTCGATCAATAAAATATTTATTAATAATTTTAATTTAATAATTTTACAAAATATTGGAATATAACACTTGTAATATTTTTAACTCAATATGTAACATATATTCCTTAACCACAAATAAATACATAATTTATTCATTATGACTACATTGAATGTGTAATATAATTACCTTGATGAAAATACATCTTTCAGCACCATTTGATCAATCAATTAATTTAAATTCCCAATTCATATGATATTTGAAATATTTTAATTATGTTCATAACTCTTCACATAACCAAATATTTATTTTTATGAGACAGAAAATAGTAACCATGATATGAAAATGTTGGAGAAAGTATACTAAAAAACATAAGGGTAATACTTTTGAATGGTAAGAATAAAATTTTAATCACCCGTTTAATCATAAGAGTTATATACATAATTAAATTTTCATTATACCTAAAATCATATGATTCAATCCCAAAAGTCATAAGAATAATAAAATGAATATGTATCAATATGTATTTCTCATTACATGATTTAATAAGATGTAACACTATATTATTCACTTGCAATAGTGTCATTAAATTAAGATTCATTTTTTTAAGAGTGAATAATTTTACTGAAATCCATAACTCCCAAAACATAAGTGTGATTTTATCAATGTTAGAGTCTTCATGTCCACTAAATCCGAATTTAAGGGTGAATAACAAGAAAAAAGGGTAACTCTCTAAAAATTAAAATCATTTAAATTAAAATATTTCATGAAAATAAAACATGAGAAATCTAGATTAGACATTTTAGAATAAATAATAAAAATCATGAATAAATTAACATTATTCATTTAGTCTATATGGATTGAAATCATCAATCATAAAATATATAATTACATTAAAAAACAAATAAAATAAATAACAATGAATGAGTATTGAAAAGATGATTAGGATTAGTAATAATATAAATATAAATAAACTGAATGTAAAAGTGGAAGTAAATATTCTCCTCCATTTTTATAATTAGAGAAATCAATCCCATTCTTTAGGATGATAGCAAGATTATACACATATTTTCAAACATTTAAAAAAATAAGGAGAACTGCATGCAATGTAATTAAGAACATATATCCCCAAATAATTGAAACATTACCTTATGGAAATATAATACTGATCATAAAATAGATAAGTGAAACATTTAACAATTATCCTTAATAAATAACAATCTATTTTGATTAAAAATAATTTAATTGAGAAACCCTCCAAAAAAATAATGAAACACAGTATATAAAACAAAATGAATCTGAAAAAATAAAAATTATAATAACTACTATTTATTAAAAATGAAAAAATAAATACCTATATACATTCATAATTGACATAATATATAATCAATTTAATAGAATAATAAAATATCATGAATCGTGAAAACATCCCCTTAATTTGGGATTTATCACTTATGAAGAGATAATGTAGTGAAACGCTTTGTACTCCTTCCAAATGAAAATAAAAAACAACTACAAGGATAAATGTAGATATTTAAATACATTCAAATAATTAATAAATTATTTAAAAATAATTAAAAACAATTGATAGTGATCATACAAGACTATAAACATTACATTGTAATCACTTTCCAAAATAAATACATAGAATTTAAAATATGAAAAAATATCATTTAACTTATAAATTTCTTTTCCACGCTATCATTTTGATATAATTTTACACATGTAAGTAGATTAAACTAGATCTAATATGGTTCAAGAAATAACCTTTAAGAACACACACTATAGAAGTATCAGATATTATATTTCAAAAAATTCATTTTGAAATATATTATTTCTTATGACATTGACGTTGAATAAGCTATAAAGAGTAACCAATTATATAATGGAAAAATAAACTACATATAGAAAAAGTATCAAAAAATAATACTTTAGTGTCACTTTTGAAAAAAAAATCATATAAATATATAGAAATATCATATTAAGTCCATGATAGTTCCAATTTTAATTTATTGTTTTTATTTTTTGTTATCCCATAAACACATTAAGTGTTTGAATTAAAATTTTAAACCTATAAAATGATTCTATTTATTATTGCCATTTTTCTCCCTCAAACACTTGGTATTAAACTAGATCTTTCATTCAAAACATCTAATATCAAAATTATGATTGGCATTCATGCAATTCATTTTATTATCCTTCTTATAATCCTTATTTTATAGATTCAATGAACTTTGTTCTTTGTTCATATTTCCATTTATATATTTATAATTATTATATTAATCATCATCATTATATTTAATATAAGAACATGAACTATCATGAGAATATTTATATGATACTTTTTAATGACTTAAAAGCTACTACATTATTTTGTTCATTAAATTAATTTCCTATATTCCTTAAAAAATCTCATACATGAATTGTTATCTTATATTCTAATATGTGGTATATTTATTAACTAAAATGATTTTATCCTTTTTGACCATCCTATAATGACAATTCTTTAGTGATTATCAATGAATTATATAAATTATCACTATACCTATAAGGGTTTTATAATGTTTACACTTGATGTTTACTAATCTTATTGAAGCTATTATATATTTGAATAAAAAATTAGTGATAAAAAATTAAAAGTTCCAAAAATTCAACAACGTTCATACCAATCATAGTTCCCTATAAAATTTTATACCATTATTACTGACTATAAAATACCTCCAAAAATCATAAGGGGTTTTAGCAGAAAAAAATGACTATAATAAATTCTAATAAGAAAACAATTATGGGACATAAAAACATATAAATTGAAACATATTTGATAGTATAATTACTAACAAAATTATCAAAATAAATTATCAATAAAATTTAACTCTTATCTATGATGGTGTGGTATTTCATACCAATATTCTTAAAAATATCATTTTTTCCTTGTAGTAACCATACTCACTACCACTGATATGTGTTTTTCTGAGATGATTAATATTTTCATCCCCTTGTCATATCATATAAAAAAATAGATAATTCTTAATAGACTATTAATTATAGCTTATATCTTAGAAATTGAAATACATCCAATGGATCCAAATTTTGGATAAAACATTAAACATATCAAAATAAAAAACAAAGAGAAATAATAAATATAATGCCAATCTTATATAAAAATTCTTATATCTTGGATATGGATGATGAAAAAATATTTGGGGGGATTATATATGATTTAAAATAATAATATTGAGAATAAAATCATGTGGAATTCAATGGATAAATGGATACAAAATTTCAATTAAAAATGGATAATTTTATTAAATATGAATATTCTAAGTATGAAAATAAAGGTGATTTAAAAAGATATTTTTATTTTCATTATCAAAAAAATTCTATGTATACACAACACACAATAATTTCAGAGTATATATATTGACTACATATATAGACTTTTAGGGGAACATAAAAAACCAAGGTTTTTACTATTAGAAGATCACATCCCAAATTTTAATGGGAGAAAACCAAAAACATTAATTTATATAGAGTAACCTCCAAATTAACACATATTTTCTCTAGATAAATACATAAACAATCTTTTAAAGGTGCATCGTTAAAATAGTTCCTTTTAACTAGATCCAAAGAAACAAGTGACACTTCATTTTGTTTTGGTGGGAAGAAAAAAAATCAATATCTATAAAGTGTAGTATAACCCATGAAGTGTTATAATGATTTATAGAAAACAAAAAACAACAAAATGATCAAATAGAATGAGTTTTATATTTTATATGAAATACAAGTGTTGAAAATTGATCTCCATCCCTTAATGAAAATGAAACCATATTTCTTGACAAAAACATGTAGAGCCTTGAAAAAGGAATTTTACATTTAATCAAATCATATTAACAATGTTTTATTTTAGATAGTGTGTATATGATGTGATACATTATTTTGTATATTTTAAGGCTCATTTCTTGATCATTTAAATATAAAATAGAGAAATAAAATTCAATTCATCCAAATTCCATGATTATATGGATGAAATACTTGAATTATCTTTAGTTCATAATTTTTCACATGGATTTAAAACAAATATAAACACATGGTATTGATTTATAATGGCTATGGATGATTAGATTCATATACAAATCATCATAAAAATAAAAACACCAACATTTTTTAAAACTCATCTTGGTGCTGCAGATTCCTGAGGATCTTCTAAAACTGAATGTAATACTTTGTGTTATATGTATTTTGATGCCTTTATCTTTTGATGATATCCTTCATGGATTGTGTTTTTGAGACATTCATCAATGGGAATGGATATTCAGGTTCCTGACATGATCGATCAGTGTTTCTACATTTTCTAATGTAGTTAGAGTGCCGGTAGATTCTCATGACTGGAATAATGTCGGCTGACAAGCAATCGTGGAAAACTATTATAGCACATGTGAATTTTCATTTATTTAATAGTTGTTCCAAGAGAGATTCTGTATTAATTAAAATGATGCTCTGTGTAACATGATTAGCTTAGCCTTATGTCAGTGACTCAATGGAGTATGAGTCAAGTGAAAATGATACACACTGGTTGCATGTGGTATCACTTGAATCTAAATTGGTGAGTGTCTTGGTGTGATATGAGGACCAATGATTCACAACATTCTATGGTCTTGGATCCCAAAATCTTTTCTTGAATTTTCCTTCGTGTTGGAGGTGGCATCGTGAAATGAATCAGGTACAGTTAAATGATTGACCTATAGATGAATCCTAGTAAGGTTTTGACAAGATATGAGCGTAGATCAAAGTGAGATGTAGACACCATTGTTGGAATCTTGGTGTAATCCTGTTATATATGATCATGATCTATATTGATTCATCTAGAGTATGCTGAGAGAGCGTCGACCCTATGTCCATCTCCTTTATTATTTCTAGATTTCTTTCCCTATTAAGGAAGGAACCTATTGAGGTTTCGATTATGGAGTGGTGTAATTTAATCCATATAGATAGGGGTACACCATTGGCCATTTGATGGTGGTGACCCTCATTTTCAGTTGAACTTTAGTGATTTTTCCATGGGCTATTGAGGTTAGAGTTTAGTTTTGAGAAGATGATAAGGGTATTCCTGTGGTGTGGAGTACCATATCGGTTTCCATTAAATGTATTCAATATAGAAGACAATTTGTAATTCTATTAAGATAGTCACTAGATAGTCCAAATATCTTGGTTGTTTATAAAATTTTATTGAGAACATGGATGATGGACTTTTCACCATACTTCTAAATGACGAGAAGCTTTTTAGTGGGTAGTTTCTAAGGATCCTTGTTTTTTCAGACTGTATTTTTGAGCAGAAAAATGATTTCTATATTACAAATGATAATAATGGGTAAAATATTCTTTTTCCCTCAGCATATGATCTCATATAATTTTTCTTACAACTCGGTTTTTCCTAGAATATGGTTTTTACACTAGGATAAGAGTTTTTTAGTAATTCAAGCTATTTGAATTTTGGTGGAATAATTAATAATTAATATTTAATAAATTAGATATTAAATTTTATGTGCAGGTTTGTTCGACCATAACTTTTAAATGGAGAATGTTTAGGAGATTATATCTCTACTATTGATTCTGGAACAAGGATCTTCTTAAAGGTGAGGCACAAACTCAAGTTCTGTGTCGGGGCCATCCCGAGCTTCTTTTTCTTTTTCTTTTCATTTTATTTGTTTTCTTTCTTTTCATTTTATTTCTATATTTTCCTTCATACCAACACACATATACTTATGGATACTAATCATACACTACTTGAAATATGGGTAAACATGATGAGGAGAATTTTATAGAGATATAGGAAAGGTAAGAGGGGTACTGCCATAGAGCCCTTGATAAGCCTGTTTGATGTGTGACAGCTATAGACCACAAAATTGAATGAATCATTAGTAGTTTCTTCCCAAAGGTAGTTCTATTTTTTCACCATTCATACATATATATTTTCTATTTTCTAAATTTAAATCCCAATTATGGTTGTGTGAGTCCCCTAGTGGCTGAATTTGTTGATATTGGGGCTAAAATGGGGGATTTGGGTGATCCGAGGGTTTTCTATTTGGGAAAACCAGGCTACACAATGTCTAGTCCATGGTGACATTTCATGGCTTCTTAAAATTAAAGGAATATGATATTTTGGGAGTGCATTTCTTATATAGGGGTGTACACACCTTGTACTGGTACTCATCCATATAGCTGAGTACTCAGGCATGGCTACCCGTGTAGGGGTACATGGTCGTTTAGCATACATGGTCAAACCCCATGAGAATAGAACGACGTGTAAAAGTACATGGCCTAGAAAAAATTATGGAAAGGATGGTTAAGGTACATGGGATGTACCCCATGTTGAGTACACACTATGTACCTTCCATACACACCATTTACCTAAGTTGTTTACATGACAAGGCCAGCGGGGGTACATGCCCATGTGGCAATCTGAGGGTACACACCATGTGTGTTATCTAGATGCCATGATATACTCCCTTGGTACCCTTTGAGGGGGGGGGGGTTCCTATTTTCTCCTATTTTTGAATTGGACCCATGAGTATTTCATTCTAAGTATCATTTTTCATTTTTTGTAGTGGTAAAACTTGTGAAGTGTTTGTAGGACTCACGAGTGGTGTTTTAGGCCCTTTGTGAATTGTGTGGTTCTACCTATGGTTTTTGTATTCAATATCACTTGAGAGTGAGAAAAATTCAGATATGAGACATGGGATATCACTCTTTACCCATACTGGTGTTCTCCCTTATTATGAAATATCCCACGTGAGATGTGATCTTCTAGCCAAAGAGGTCATGAGAATGGTTTTTATCGAGGATCCCTGTTAGATTCCCCCGTTTACACTTTTACCTAAAAGATATCTTGTAGGATACCTCTATCTTTCTACTTGGTGATAAGGATTCCCGGTTGGTTGCATTTTCTTATGTGTTGACCTAGGGACTCCTTTGTATGATCCCTTTTCCTGTGTATCATTCAAAGGATACTATGTAGGATTCATCAGTACTTCTAAGCTATTTGAGGAACCCATGTGGGATTACATCATTACCTTTTATAGCTTCATATCCTAGGTAGTATGCCTATGCATGTGTTTACCCTCGAGGATCCCAAGTCAAATTCCTCTTCAGTTCTTGACTAGAAGGACCTATAGGGTTCTTGTTATTTGACCAACCCTATATTTTACATCAAGTATGGGAAGAGATGGTGTTTGGCTGTCACCATTGAACCCATGTTGAATAGGTAAGTCCATATAGCTATGGATGGAGTGTTGGGTTGGGAATTTGGGAAACCCTAACTAATTTTTTATATCATTGACATGTTTATTATTGTTGTAGTGGTGTTTACCAGAGGTTCATCCTGGTTGGTGGCTGTTGACCCTCACCCGAGACATCTTTCTTTATTTTGGATTCCTAGACATGCATCCTAGGATCTGTATTGATTATGGATGGGATGTATTTTTACCCCATGCCAGTTATATATTATTATGGGTGGGAGTCATTTTTACCCCATTCCAATTATATACACTTATGGTTGGGAGAAAATTTTACCCCAAGCTAGTTATATACATTTATGGGTTGGAACTGTGGTTGGGTTTTGTCTTAGTGGTAAGAACCCCATAATACTACATGAAAAAATGGGGGTTCAAAACCAATTTGACGCTGGGTACTATAGTAGTACAATAGCTGTATTGTAGCAGCGGTAGGTACTGTAGTAGCGGCAGGGTACTGTAGCAGTGGCAGTACTGTGCAGGTACTATAGCAAGTGGGTTATTATTCATAGAATGGGTAGTGGGACAAAAATTTGGGCCTACGGGCTATTTAATGGGATACATGCCAATTGGGATTTAGGGATATGTAATGGGTCTCTCTCTACCTAGTTAAAAGAGGTCTTTTCTTTGATTTATCAATAAAATGAGGCTTCGACCCCAAACTTTAAAAAAAATTATGTGTGGGAGGTAGTTTTACCCCATGCCAGTTATATATTTGTTATTGTTGGGAGGCATTCTTACACCATGCTAGTCATAAATGTTATGGGTGGGAGTCATTCTTACCCCATGCCATTTATGTTTTCAATATTCAAATATGATTGAATGTCAAGAGATAGTGTGGGCTCTAGGACCTTGGTTAAGGGTAGACCTTGAGAGGTCCCCTGGAATTGGATGGTGATGGTACATCCTGATCAAGACCAACATATATAAATATATATATATACATATTTAATGTTGGATTAATTAGACATCCCAACTATGGGGTTATGCTGTATATGTTTATTGGAATTACGGGCCCAAGGAATGATTTCTATTGGTTTTATATTATTTTTTTCACTTACACATGGATGTTTTTTCTATTTACGTATGTATAGGTATGGGAATATACATACATACACCAATATACATGAACATACACGGTGCCACATTCCCATTAAAATAGGTCTACGAACCTAAGGTTTGGCAGTGGTGTCATGCTTGACTTTACTTTTCTTTTCATATGTGACTCAGATAGGTTGAGTTGTTTCTTTTTCATACACTTATTGAAACACATTAATAGGTTACTTATCAGGGTTTCCTAAATTGATTATTTCTTACCACTACATGTGCACCTCGATTTATATGAAGACCTTATGGATACTTTTTGGGTTGAGAATGAGTTGCATGGTGGATTGGTCTGAGGCCCAGAGTTTCCTGATAGAGCAGAGATACTAATGTGATTCAACTAAATAGGCCAGCGAAGATTGACAGCTTTTGTAGATCAGGTATGTGATCTGGCTCAGATATGGTAGTAGAGACCAATACATTTACTAGAAGTTTATTTTTTATTACGGTATCTATATGATCATCCTAGTGGGTGATCATTGTTGTATTGTATGGATAGTTGTTCGACCTTTTAAAACTTTTTCATTTATTATTATTAAAGGATCTATTTTAGTTATTTTCTTCTTCCTCAATATATTTATTTATATATGTGTATGATAATTATCTATTTCCATTGTTTTCATACTCTAATATGAGGTAATAGTTTCCCCACTATCACACCCCAAACCCTCACTGCTAGATGAAAGCCTCTAGCATATGGGGAGACAGTCTTGAGGCCTCGTAACCCATGATCTTAGAGAATTAAATTAGTAGTATCCTGGCTAGGATGATAATACATTGTATTAGATGTGTTATCTTTAGGGTATTTACTATTTTGGATATATTAAATTGTAGTATTAGTCATGTGTCAAAACCATTGATTGATATCAGACTCGTACATAGAGAACACTTATTTCGGTAGGAAGTCTTGGTTTCCAGGTTATGGGATTATTGTTCTAATGTAAAATGTTATAATTTTAAATGATTTTATCCTTGAGATATGCACATGTTTTTTTTTGATGTTACGATTTACAAAGGATCTTCATTTTTTGGCCATAATTAATAGTCTAGAGATGGATTTAGAATCTGGGCCAGAAAAGGAAAGAGGCATCTCATGCATCATATTTGGAAAGTTTGATTCACATAATATAGGCCTGTTAGTGTTTGATATTACTTAGTATTCATGAATTTTGGTCCCAATCATATATATTTCATTCTGATGAATGTTTTTGTGGATCTGCATTGAGTTATTTGTTGTGTTTATGATGACTTAGTCCTTATACACAGGAGGTTCAATGACCTTGTAGGTTGATATGGTACATGATTCCTTTCTATTGAACCCCTTTTAGGTTGGTGTTTCTTAGTTCAGACTTATCTAATCGGATCTCTTAGTATAATGTTAATGGGTACCAATATTTTATATTGAACTTGACCTATAGGGGTATTGTTGTGTTCGGATTCCCGATGAATGTCATTTTAGTTTCTATTTTTCATTGGTTTCATGAACCCCATGGATAATTACCTTCTTAGGATGATTGATTTGGAAAGATACCCTGTAGTGTGTGTTTTCAGCTTTGACCCATGTAGGTGCTTGTGATATTTAACTTCTTTTGAGAGGCTTTGATATTTTGGGATAGGTGTTTAGCCATTGTTACCCAAATGTGATTCTTTTTCTGTAGGTCTAAGTTGGAGACTTGGAGTCCCTTAGTTTTACTTTGACCCCTGTAGGTTGATGTCCATTTTTCCTTGGAAAAAATGTGTGAGAGTGGTTGACCTATGTTTTCTTATTCCTTTTTTTGGATGTGATTTTGGATTTGTAGTCATTTTGAGATCATTTCATAGTAGGTTCTTGAATTTTTCATTACATTCATGTTTATGCATTAATCTTTTGACAATAAACTTGGGTGACCATGTTTTCAAGACTGGATTCAATGTGAAGGATGGTTTGGTTACCTGGCCTGATCGGTTGAAGTTTATATTATTTCTAATGTAGTGAGAGCATAAATAGTTGCTCATGACTAGAAAGACATTGGGTTATAGACGGTTATGGAAAAAAATGGTGGCACAGATGGGGTGCAAGATCATGAATAGTATTTTCAAGAGAGATTCTGGATTAATGAATGTAATGTTCCATGTAGAACGATCATCTTAGCCTTTTGTTGGATGACTCACTAGAGTGGGATTTGGGTGATGAATATACATGCTAGTTTTGTATTGTATCGCTTGAATCAAAATACATGTGTTTATGGGTGCGAGCTGAGGACTGATGTATCAAGACATTCCATGGTCTTGGATCCCTAATGTTGTGCTGGAATGTCCCACTATGGTAGAGGTGAAATTGTGAAATAAATTGGGTACCGTGAGATAGTTGACCCACGGATGAATCCTGGCCAGGTTTTGACAGGATATGAGCATGGCTCGGAGGGAGAAATAAACACCCATGATGGAATCTTGGTGTACTCTTAATATATATGATCATTCTATATATTGATTCATCTAGATTGTTCTATGAGAGAATGGACCCTAAATTAAGATCCATTTTTATTTCTAAATGTTATTCCTAGTTGAGGAAGGAACCATTTGAGGATGTGCTCGAGGAGTGGTGTATGGTAATCCATAAAGTGGGGATTGCACCATTTTCCATTTATGGTTGAGGACACTCATTTTAAGTTGATCTTTTGCATTTTTTGATATGATTTTGATCTTAGAATTTGGTTTTGAGATAATGATAAGGGTATTCCTATGGTGGGGGGTACCATATTGATTGCAGTTAAATGCCTTTCATGTAGAAGAAAGTTGTTAATGCTATGAGGTTAGTTGCTGGATAGTCCTAATAAGTTTTTTGTGTGTATATTCCCAGTTTGATAGCATGGCCTGTGGACATCTCACTAGAATTATCTAGGAATATATGGTTATTAGTGGGGGAGTTTGTAAGGACCCATTTTTTATTCCATACTTCAGTTTTGAGTAGAAATTTTATTTTATTCTTTTCGATGCTTGTAAATGTAAAAATGGAATTTTCATTGGAAATTTATCTCAGATAATTTTTATGACCAATTTATTTGTCCTAGAATAGGATCTTTACCCTAGGAATGGATTTTTATGAAAATTTGAGTCGTTAAAATTTTGGAAGACTAATTTATATTTAATATTTAATAAATTAAATATAATTTTTTTTACAGGTTAGTTTAGTCTTCAATTTTAATCAGAGGGTCAGATCGATATTATTTCTCCTCCATTGAGTTTGGAACTGATTGTTTTGAATAGGTGAGGCAAAAACTCGATTTGGGTATTGGGGCTGGCCTTGGGTATTGGGGCTTGCATTGGCCACCTTTTTGTTTATTTTCATCATTTTCATATTCTTTCATTCTTTTCCACCCATCTTGTCTAAGCCTATGGATCCTCATCCTATACTGCTTGACTGAGGGGGAAATGAGAGAGGGAGAAATAGAGAGAGAGATAAAGAAATATGGGTACGTACATGGAGCCCCTAATGCACTAGATCGTTGTATGAAAAAACATGGATCGTGAAATCAAACAAAGATTTGACAGTTTCCACCTAAAGGTAGTACCATTTATGTTTTCACCATATATTCCCATGAATATTATGTTTTCTAAATTAAAATACCTTTTATTACTGTATGATTCCCCTAATGGCCAGATATGCTGATTTTGGGGGGGCGAAATAGGGGATTCAGGTGATCCAAAAGTTTTTTATTTGTGAAAACCAACCTATATGGGATGTAGTCCAAGGTGATAGGTCATGTGTTCTTCCTGTTCAAGGAAGGTTATATTTTTGGAGCACATGCCATGTATAGGGGTGTGCCCACCATGTATTGGAGCATATCTATGTTATTAAGTACGCAGGCATAGCTACATGTGTAGGGGTACATGGTTGTGTATTGTACATGGCCAGACACCATGTGGGTCGCACGCTGTGTAAATGTGCACAGCCTACCCAAGAATTTGAATTGGCCAGTTAAGGGACTCCATATGTACCCTATGTTGGGTACATGCAATGTATCCACCATACACTTCATGTATCAGAGGTGTTTATATTCCCTGGCTTGTGGGATTACATGCCCATGTGGTAATCTAAGGTTACACAATGTGTACGGTCTCTATATGTCATGTACTCCTCCTTTAGTACCCTTTGTCGAGTTTTCCCTATTTTTCCCCAATATTGGAATTGGAACTGCGATTAGTCAAGTCTGATTATATTTTCACTTAGGTCAAAATGGTAGGACCTACTTTGGTGTTTTGAGGACTCCTAAGAGGCATTTCATGGCCTTCATCAACAATGAGGTTTTTCATCCAGTTGTTGTATTCAGTGTATATTGAGAGTGAGAATAGTTTAGAGATGATCCTTGGAATATCTCTCTTGAACTATTCTGATGTTCTCTATTATTAGGATGTCTCCCTGGCGATATGTGATCATATTGCCTAAGAGGTAGTGAAAAGGGTTATTATTGAGGATCCCCTATTGGATTCCTCTATTTACGCTTTGACCTAGAGGATCCCATGTGGGGCACCACTATATTTCTTCTAGATGATTAGGATCCCCTGTGGGATTTCTTTGTTTATATATTGACTGAGGGAGTCCCTTATAGGATCCCTTTTTCTATGTATCATTTTGAGGATCTTGTATAGGATTCCTCAGTCTTGCTGACCAATTTTAGGATCCCATATAGGATTCCTCCTTTACCTTTTACAACATGGGATCCAATATAGGATTCATGTTCTTGTGTTTACCCATAATGATCCCATTTAGGATTCCTATTCATTTCTTGACTTGAGGTACACTTGGTTGATCATTATTTATTTAATGACCTTGAGTTTTACATATGGTTTTGGTAGATATTGGTCTTTGGGTGTCACCATAGAATGCATGTTAAACAGGTATGACCATGGGGATATGGCTAGAGTGTTGGGTTAGGGATTCGACCCACCCTCACTCATTTTTTTATTTTATAGACATGTTTATTGTTGTTTTGGTTATGTTTACCATAGGTTCTTCTTGGTTGGTGGATGTTGAGTCTGATGCAAGGTGTATTTATTTCTTTGGGATACCTGAAAATGATTCCAGGGATCTATATTGATTATGGGTGGGGGAAGTTTTCCCCATACCAGTTATACATTCTTATTAATGGGTGGTGGGTTTACCCCATGATAGTTATATAGGCTTATGGGTGGGAGTAAATTTTAACCCATTCCATTTATATATTCTTATTGGTGGGAGGTAGTTTTATCTCATTCTAGTTATATATGCTTTTGGGTGGGAGGCAGTTTTACACTATGTCAATTATATACAATTTTGGGTGGATGGTAGTTTTATCCCATTCCAATTATATATTTGTTATGCATGGGGGGAATTATTACACCATGAAAGTTATAAATTTTAGGGTTGGGAGTCACTCTTACCCCCACACCATTTATTTTTTTTGATATATAAATATTCTTTAAGGTCAAGAGACATTGAGGGAACATCGACCAAGGATTGGGGTAGACCGTGAGAGCTCCATTGTAATTGGATGGTGGTGGTATTCCCCAATCCATCCATATATATATATATATATTTATATATTTATATATTTATATAAAGTTGTCTTGATCAGACATCCCTACGATGGACTGATGCGGTATATGTTAATTGGGATTACTAACCCAAGGAATGATTACTGTTGGTTTTTATGTTATTTGTTTCACTTATGCATGAATTTTGTTTCTATATATGTGTGCATAGGTATGGTACTATACATAAATAATCCTAGAGATATGAAAATCCATGGTGTCACCTTCATATTCAAACAGGATTATGAACCTATGGTTCAATTGTGGTCTGACGTTTGACTTTAATTTTCTTTTCAATTGTGACTATGATTGGATGAGCTGTTTATTTTACATACACCTATAACAGCACATTTATAGGTTTATTTTTAGGGTTTCCAACTAATATTATTTCTAACCCCAAAACATGCACCTTGGTATACGTGTAGACCTTATGTATTCTTTTTAGGATTTTTACGAGTTGCATGGTGTATAGGTATTAGGCCTAGAGTTTCATTATTGAGCGGATCTACTCATGTGGTTCTACTTAACAGGCTAGTGCAGGTCAAAGGAATTGAGATATTGGGTATGTGGTCTCTCTATGAATTGGTAGTAGAGACCAATAATTTTATGTTTAGTTTATTTTTTACTCCTATATTTGTATGTTCAGCCAAATGGGTTACAAATGTTGTATTATATGGATATGTGTTTCAAATTTTACAGCTTTTTGATTTATTATTACATCGTGTTATATTTTAGTTATTTACATCTTCCTCACTCTGTTTTTTTTACTTCTTTTAAAGATTCTTATCTATTTACATTGTTTTCATA
Organism: Viscum album; assembly: GCA_963277665.1. Lineage (NCBI taxonomy): Eukaryota > Viridiplantae > Streptophyta > Magnoliopsida > Santalales > Viscaceae > Viscum > Viscum album. The sequence continues at coordinate 519,885,809 of OY728129.1, read as the reverse complement.
CTCTAATAAAAGGGAATAGTCTCTCCACTATCACACCCTAGGCCATCACTGCTAGTTGGATTCCTCTATTATATGGGGAGGTTCTCTTGAGGTCTTGTAACCCACCATCTCAAAGCACCGGTTTAGTGGAATTTTGGATGAGCTGCTATATAGTTCAATTAAAAAATGTTCAAGAGAAATATCTTGAGATTAAATAATTAAAATAAATCACAAGGGTGGGGATTTTATGAAATAACTAAAGGATATTTAAAAAATTTATATTCCTTATTATTTTATATGAAACCAAAATTGAACCTAGAGGTTTCCCAATATAATTATGTGGACTTTTATAATTTATTAATTATTTATGAGAATATTATTTAAAAGACTCTTGAAACGAGAAAATAAATTAGATAGTTCCCTAAATTTGGATTATATTATAGGGGGAATTTTATATGTAATAATATATATAAATCTTAAATTAAAAGGATATTCAAAAAGGTATAAATAAGAGAAATATATAATAAAATATTATAATAATGTGGTAATATGGTTTTGAAAATCGGGAAATAGAAATAGAATGTGTAAATGGAAAGTAATAAGAATAGCATCGAAGATCCCATATATCATACCTAAATTTAAATCTCAATTATTATTAACATATTTAATAATTAAATTAAATTCATTAAATACATAACAATGAACCTAATTTATCTATATTTAATTTTTTTAGGTCCATTAATTTTCAATTGTTTATTTTTAGTCTCTTTCCCTCTTACGTTTGTTACACAAGGTTGTTCTGTAAATTTCATTACAATAGTTCTGTTTTTTGTAACATCATTAATGTTGTTGTAATATAACACCTTTTTCTATTTTATTTAATATTTTATCAATTAGTATTCCATTTGAACAATACATACCAAGTATCCCAAAATACACCCAAATTTAGAAAGGTTCATACATAAGTCCATTTAAGGGAATTATTTTTAATATGGTTGTTTCTTGATAATAACAAATATATAATACAAAATATAACTAATACTTAATATTAATGGATTTAAATTTATATATTTTTTATAATAATTTTTCCATGTTTGGCATTCATCAAAATCAATTCATGTCATTCCTTGGATACGCTTATGGGCATGTATGCACTGAAGACAATTTCATTTTCCATGGAATGGGATGGGGTATGAAATGAAATTATTATCATTTGAGAATAATATTCATCATGTGTATATATATATATATCATATTTTAATGTAATAATATTTTTTAATATTATATGTAAGTCGGCGAAAAAAAATCAAACACATTGTTCATGGATGTGTTAGTCTTCACAAATTCATGAAAACATTTTCATTCTTTTCAATTTTATTGGATAATGAAATAAAATTAATATCATTTGTTTATAATAACACATAATATTATTAAAAATTATTTTGTTATCATACCATATAAGATATAGGGGGCTTGAGTGGTGTAGAATATGAAATGGACTAGAAAAGTTTAGTTTATAGTATTACTACTCCCTTGAAAGTCCCCTTTTGGTAACACCTTAAGGATATTTATCTTAGTCTTTTCATGATTAAAGTTATTAAAGGTGATAAGAATGTTTTTTAGGAGAGACTAGGGTAGTTTTTAGTTGATCCAATTATTTTCAATTTGTAGATAAATGGGGAGGAGGTTAACTCCTCTTATGAGTAAAGAGAGTTTCATTTTTTTGTAAAATAAATCTTCTTTTTAAAATATTTAATCAATTTTTCATGGGAAAAGGATCCAAAAGTAGAAAATAATGGTTTAGGGAAATAAATAATGTTTATTGTATTTAAAACACCAAATATTAATGGTGTTTTTTTATAATTTCCCCAATACATCTAAAACAATATTAAATTATTCCATCTAAAATGGAGAAGGATTTTGAAATATCACTCTGATAATTTCATAATTAAAACAGCATTTATTTAAAATTAAAAATTTAAAACATAGTACATATTCAAAATAATTTTCTTTAAAAAAATTTAAATATTTAAATTAATATTTAAAATCATTTAAAATGTTTATTAATTAAAATATCTTTTCTTCTTTTAGAAAAAGTATTTTTTAAACAAAAAACCTTTTCCATACCATTTTCTTTGAAATTACTCTAAATCCATTTTAAAAACATTTTCCCATGAAATATTATAATGGAAGCATGATTTTTTTTGAAAAAATATCTTAAATTACATTGAAAAATTATAATTAAAGTTTATTTGTTATAAAACACTTCCTAGCACATAAAAAATTTGAAACTATTTTTTTAAAACATGGTTTTTTAAATAAACAAAATTACGATTGAAGAGGGAAATAAAGTCATATTTTCTTAAAAATGATTCATCAAATATCATAAGTATCAAAGAGTGGAAAAATGGTAAAACACATAGATTAAACCTGGAAAAACATATGAGAAGAGAGGTTATGATAGTTCTTAAGAGAAGGATTATAATATTTTCATCAATTATATCATATTCATAAAAAACTGTGATAAATGTTTGGATTGTGACAATAAACTATTAACACTTTGGTAACATTGAATCATGACCCCCATAATATAATAACTTTACATTTAAATTGTGATATCATTAAAATAATAAATATCAAGATATAACATGTCAATGTTAGTATACATACTTCAAAAAAAATTAGGTGGATAACATGGCATGTATATCAAAGTTGAAAAATTAAGATAAATTAATTTACAAAATTAGTAACTCTTGAACCATAAAACTGATCAAATTGAGATAAGAAATTGGATATATAATTAATTGAAAATTTAAGTACAATAATCATAGAATTAATTAATGTGTAGTACATACACCACACAAAACAAATGACTAGTGGACATGTCATGTATCTCATGGATATAAAAAGTGAGATCAGACAACCCTTACCTTAAGTCTTGACATCCATAATAAATATTAAAAAATAATATATAATATATATATTTATTATAAATATATCAAGGAAACATATTATTATATATAATATCATATAAGGTACACTTATGACTCTATATTACATGTTTATTAACAATTCCACGTTAAAGTAACTTTCGGATAATTACTATTTTGTTTATCATACATGTTGTGCCATGTTATTCTTAATATGATTAATTAGACCATGATTAAAATTTTTTATAGTTAAAAACATGATATAAATATTATATATATTAATTATATATGTATTTATAATAATCTATAATTTATAGAAATATTTCATGGAATACACTATTTATGGGAATGGTCGGTCATACGTATACATAATCATTGTTTCCATTTTATCATCGTACTCAAATAAGAAATGTAAATTAAATATATGTATGTATATGATATAGTTATAGTTTAATTTTTATTTCATATATATCATATAATTTCACTAATACCATCTTTAATACATTCAATGTTATTTGTAAATGAATCGCATTGCTTTGAGGAGGTGGTAGTCCACATGTCCACAACTGATGTTATCATAATTACACAAAATGGAAAGAATTAAGTTATGTTTTATATAACAACTAACGAAACATAAATACATAAAAAATATCATATATATCATATAGAAACATATTTACCATCATAATGGCCACCCATGAGAGGTGTTTAAGGAAACACGAACAATATCATTTTGCGAGGAGGTAGTCAACTATACACACGAATGATAAGTTCATTACATATTAGATGGAAGTGTATGTAAGTGTGGGTAAAATCATAATAATAACTAAGTATATGTATATTTTGGATACTGATTTTATTATATAATCCTGTAATAAAAAGATTTTATGTTAGGATAATGAAAATGAAACAAAAGAGATTGAGGTAGGATATTACCTCTTCTTTGTGTAACTCCTATTAGGTTTAACCAAAAATATTTCTTGGTTATATTTATTAAAAAATGGATAATTATAAGATTAAATTAAGGATTTTTGTAGGAGATTTTGGTCTATTATTTATGACAAAAAGTGGCTTCATTGTTCATGGAAATAAAATGATTTGAGTACCTTTTATAGAGGAAGGAGATTGAAATTCTTTTAAATATAAAAAGGTAAACACTATTTTTTTGTCTTCCTTATATCACGGGCCTTAAATAAATGTCCAAATTCAAAAAAATAGGTCACATGGTCTAAATTTGTCTAGAAAATAGCTTTTTGGAAAGTGTCTAGTTCATTTGGCCTCTTAAGATTAGATTTTAACCACTATGTAAACTAATTATTACCTTTATCGATGTACTGAATTTTAATTACATTCACTAATATTTTGGGTAAAAAATAATTTAAAGTTATTATAAACTTTAAAATATTCAAATTCAAAATATGGAATCAATTTTTTTAATTTATAAACACAAAAGTGGTAGAAAATAATATAAATTTCATCTCACAGATGGGACGGCAAAGTGAGTTTTTTAAGAATAAATGTTCAAATGATTTATATGTATTTATATCCAAATGTAATATGAAATGATTTAGAATTAATTTTTTACATGATATAAAATTTATCTTATTATTCTTAAAAACCAATTATATACATTATTTAAATATATAAATTAATTTCAAAATGTTGTTTTGAACCAGATTTTAGTATTCTTCACAATTCATGAAAATATTAATGTTCTTAGAAAAATACCAAAAATTAACACAATGTAAATTTTGGTATTTCTCCTAAAAAATGAATTTTATTTTTTTAAAATAAAAATTATCACAGTTTCAAAAATTAGATTTAAAATTGGTTCTCTATTAAAAGGTTGTAAAATTACCTTTAAAAAATACATCATTTTATTTATAAAATTGGATATATTCTCATATGTTTCCTATAAAATCAATTGGATGGGTATCAAAAGTATTTATTATAAATATAATATAGAAATTTTATTTAAAAGGTTAATCAATAGTGGGTTTTTAGTATATTGAGATAAAATTGAGTCAATACATAGAAAAATAGTTTTCTTAGAAATGTAACTTCTTTATTTTAAAATTGTTTATACATTTTCCTCTAATAATTGATAACCAAATGATTTATTTTATTAATATTTGTAAATAATATTTTCACAATTTAGTTAATATTATTTTTAACACCCATTACCATGGGTTGGTGTTAAATATAACATTTTTTAATAACAATATTAATTGTATATTGTATTTAGTAATACTATGATGTGCATGTAACACAAGTGATTGAAGGGACTATGTATTGTGTGTAATACTAGCCAAACAAAGTGGTTCATGTACTATAAGATAATCTAAGTGTTTTATGTAGTTCTTGATTAACCTTTCTTGTGTGTGACAAAATCCCAACATAGTGCTATTATCTAAAAAAGATACTCAGTGTTGCGTGAAATGATTAATATCAAAAATATTAAATTAATTTAAAAATATATATATTTCAAAAAATCTTGTGGGGTTACATTTCACCCACTTTTAAATGAATTTCATCCTAAAAAATCATTTGATTTATTATTGATTTAATACTTGGAATTTTTTTTTCATAAAAACTCACTTCGTAAAAATGAATACAAAAGAGTCCATTAAAAATTGAAAGTTAGAACCATAACGGTTACCCAACGAAATTCATAACTAGTTTTATTCATAAGAGAACATAGTTGAAATTAAAAACATGGAAATAGAAGAAAAATATAACAATCAAGTTATGATGGAGAGTGATAGACAAAATTGTTAAGAAAAAGATAACAATACCAAATCCATAACCCAAAGAGGGTGGAAAAAGGTCATTAATATCATAAAAATGATGATAACAAGAAACCATTTTATTTCAATCTCCTTATTTCAGAAGATAATGAATTGTAATGATAATATATACTTACATGATTTTAGGACAACCCCACCATTTATTATGCACTGATCAGTATTCACTAGATCTCTTATTACAAGAAATGAAGGTGAATATGTCATTATTGGATCATTAGTCGGTCATCAAATCCATAAATGTAATTGTAGTTCATTCATTCTATATTTATCAAAAGAAAGGTTCTCACAAGTTATCCAACATGCATAAATCCTCATATGGACATATACTACTTTAATCTATAAAAAGCATATAATGTTTAACAAAAACCATTCAATAAATGGTTAACCTTATAACACCTCCAAAATATGAAAGTCAAAAACATTATAAATATGGTAACTAAATTTCAAAAAAAAATAATTTCTTTGATCCCCCATATATTCGAATTTTAATATTTGTTGTGGTATATAGAACATGTGTATACCTTTACCAAGTATTCTCCTAAAACATTGTAATAAGATGAATTATCATACATCCTTATTAAAAAGATGCATGTTTCCTTATTCTGATGTTTTTTGGATATATTCCTTAAATCTAAGTAATGATGTAAACTCCATCCATGACAGCACAAGATACATGTCATCAAATCCTAAATTAGTTCAAAGGTAATCAGTACAGTCCTATTTACTTATTCTTATGCAACATATAATTTTTCAAAAATAGTTATCTTAACATAAGGAACATATGAGGGGTTATCTTTCCCTTAATAATGTGTTTCCCATGAACAATGTTTAACCATTATGTCAATTTTATAGTCCATCAGAACCAGTCAAAATATTATTATAAACCCTTAGAGAAAAAACATAATCTAAACAATCCATATATATTTCCCCATTCATACAATATAATTCTTGAATTAAAAAACATATACACCTAAATCATAAAACTTTGTTATTGTACCTTCATCATCTTATTCAATAATACCCCTTTCCTAGAGTATGAGATATGAATCATTTCATAAATTTTATCGACCTCAATTTATTCATTATTTTAATTTTTGTGGATAAAAACATTGTTCAAACATCCCATACCTTCCACATGTTGTTTTCCATCTCTTTATTTTCATCAATATAAACTGTTCTCATACAACCTTCTGTATTATCATAATGATATTTCTAATTTGTACATCAATTTTTATATTTCGCATACTTTTCAAATATGAATCATTAAATGTAAACCAAGTTACTTCTAGTTTACTCTAATAAATAAGACTATAAATCATTTTTTGAGAAACCCTTATAATAGAATAAAAACACATAATCATGGAAACTTACTTATAATATTTATAGATCACAGAAACTAATTTTATATCTACCAAACCTTAGTCTTGACCTTAAATAAATCCCTAGAAATATATATAGAAGTATCCTTAGGGATCTTACTAAAGATTCCTCATCCTTGTTTCAAAATGTTTACTAAACCATTCCTTTAATACCAACTATAAGGGCTCAGGCATAACATATATGGATATTATATCATTTTAGATGAATATTCAAAACATTACAAAAATACATGTCTGAAGATTATAATAGTATACATTATTTTTAAACATAGAATAAATTATTCAAATTGGTTAAAATATCGTCAGCATCTTCATAAATATCTTCCCCTCCGTTACTCCTAATTAAAATCCATTCTTCAAAACATGGGGAGAGGAATCATAAGAAATAGGAGATCTCATATTATCATTAAGGGTAAACAAGAAATATATGGGTTATTAACCTGATCATCGAAGTATTATAACATGATCAAAACATTGGAATACCATACCCTTCATATCAAAGATTGTAATCAAGATTCATGGAATAAGGATTGGTAGTTCATAATATATGAATTATAAGAGTGATAAATAATCATAAATTAATCAGGAACTAGAATCTCATATCATATAAGTGGGGAACCATTATAACTATATAAACCGTTTCATGAGTCATGTTTAATTACTAATTGAATCAAAATAGTGTATTATAAAACACCAGTTCCCTCTTTTTGGACCCGGACATGACTGTTTCCCATAGTGGATCTGGATACACATTTTTCTCATGGTGGATCGGGACACATTGGTTTCCAATTTTGGATTATGAAATACTTGTTTCCAATTTGTTTGATCAGGATAAACCTATCATTCATTGTAGATCAATATCATGGACTTTTTCATTCATCATATCATGAGATATAAATCTTTATTCAACACATTATATGGAGATATATGTCCAACATGTAATATAATAAAATCTTACATACACTTTACCCAAAATAATAAAACATTCATCACGTCATGACCCATAAAAAAGATAGGTTTTATAAAAATTATATCATAACCCATGAAATGAAATTGGTATCTTAAAAATATTATCATATCAATATCTATGGAAAATAGATAGGTCTCTTAATAATTTCATCAAAGTATAACCCTTCAAAGGAATTCGGTTTCAAAGTAATATAACCATTGTAATAGAGACGAGTGTCCAAGATATAATCACATAAAAACATAAACAACTAATAAAATAACATTAAGTCTCTTCTTAGATAATTACACCAATAAATCATAAACAATGTCCAAATATTCCATCTTATAAGGATAATAATATTGAAAGTTCACTTAGAGTATTTCTTAATAAAAACGCCTTTCATTTAAATTCATATTTTAAAACATAGAATATATTCAAAATCAATTTCCTAAAAAACACTTTGAATACATATAAAGTAATATTAAAAATAATTTTATAATTTTCTTAAGAAATGTATCCTTTCTTCGTTTAAAAAGTAATTTTTGAATCATAAATCCTTTTCAAACCCATTTTCGTTCAAAATAACCTCGATGACATTGTGAAAACATTTTTTTCGTAAAACATTATAAAGGATTCCTGAATAAAATTTGAAAAACTTTTTGAAATTACTTTGAAAACTTATAAATAATTAATTATGTTAATTACTTTGAAAACTGATATTTCTATGTCTTAAAAATGATTCATTAATTATATTAAGTAAAAAAGAGTAGAAAATTGTAGTAGTACATAGATACATAATGGATAACTAGAGGAGGATATAATTCATGAGAGTTATTAATAAATGAATTATAATATTTCCTGAATGGAATCATATTCATAATCAATCTCGATAAACGATGAGATTTTAGCAATAAATTGTTACCAGTTTGGTAACATTAAATCCTGGCCCCTATTATAGAATAACATTACATAAATCTTATAATGTCATTAAAAAAATAAAATTTCAGATATAACATGTAAATGGAAATATATAATCCTCATATAAAAATAAAGGTTCATAACCTGACATGTATCTCATAGAAGGAAAATTGAGACAAAATTACATTAGAGGTCTGGAAACTTTTGAACCATAAACCCCATGAAATAGAGATTATAAAAATTATATGTCAATATGAATAAATACAAGGAAAATTATAATATAATTCATTACTAGATAATATATACACTACACAAATGAAGAGAGTGGTGGAAATGGAAAGTATCTTACGGATATAAAAAGTGTGATGAGAAAACCCTTACCTTAAGTCTAGAATTTCTTCGTACAAGTTCAAAAATCTTATATATTGAATATAAATTTATAATAACTCTTAAAATAGAACCATATCAATATTCATAATTCCATATAATATTCACATATGCCTTTATATTAAACTTTTATTGACAATTCAATGTCAATGTACTGCTTTGGGAAATAACTGCTTTGCTTATCACATGTGTTCTGACATGTTATTCTTGATCCAATTACATCGAACATGATTTAATTATTTCCATATTGTACAAAAAATATAAATATCATATTTATTCCTTATATATTTATTTATAATCATATATAAAACCTAGAAATATTAAATTGAATACACTATTTATGGAGACGGTAGGTCGTACTTACGCTTGAAAATTGATACTGTTTTATTTTCGTATTGAAACAAAGAATGTAAATGAAATATATTTATAATATCATTACAGTAGAATTATTATGTCATATATATCATATAATATCTCTAAACCCATCTTTAATACTGTTTATGTAAAGTGTGAACAAATCACATTGCTTTGAAGACACGATAATCCACATGTCCACAAACGAAGCTGTGGTATTTACAAAAAATAGAAAGAATGAAGATATGTTTTATATAATAATTTCAAAAAAATAAATAATGAATAAATATAATATATATCAAATAAAAAACTATTTTCGATCATAATGACCACCCATGAGAGTTTGCAATGAAAAAACAAACACCATCGTTTCGGGAGGCGGTAGTCTTTTGTACATACAGATGGTAGGTTCGTTACCCATTATATAGATGTATGTGTATGTTTAGGTATAAACCTTAGGAAAGAAACACTTAATTATATATAGGATACTTATTTTTTTATATTGTCATGGAATAATAATATTTTAGAGTGTAGAGAATGAAAATAAAACAAAGGAGATTGATAAAGTATATTACCACTTCTTTGGGTAACTCATCTTGGTTTGAACCAAAAGGTATCCATGGATGGGTTTCCGTAAAAAATAAATATTATAAGAAAAATGTGCTGAGTTTTTTAGGATATTTTATTATGTTTTTTCTAATAGAAATTTACATGATAGGAATAAGGTAGTGAGGGGGTGTCAGTGCCATTTGATAGAGGAGGACTCATGTCATTATTGTAAATATTAAAATATAAACACTATTGAGAGGTCTCTCATACATCATAGGCCATTAATAATTGGAAAAATTAAATAAAAGAGGGTTAATTTCCAAAATATGTCATTACATGGGATTTTGGAAAGATTATATAACATTTAGCCTCTTAAGATTAATGTTTAAACATTAAGAAAACTAAATTTTACCGTAATCATTGTAATTAATTTTAATTACTTTCTATAATATTTTTGGTCAAAAACTAAGTTGACCATATTAGAAATTATAAATCATAATTATTCTAAACAAATAATCTATTTTAAAAAGAAATCTAATTAAACAATTTGAACAAAACAATTTAATGTTAATCCTACATATGGGATGACATAGAAGGTTTTTAAGTACAAATGTGCAAAAGGATGCAATTTTTTTATACATAAATTTAACATGAAATTGATTCCAATGATCTAAGTTGTTTTAAATGATATAAAATACATCTGATTTTACCTAAAAAAAATTAAATACACCATTTAACAATATAAATTATTTTGATAGAAATGAAGTTTTAGAACTCAAATATAATATTAATCATTATTCATCAAAATATAAAAGTTATCAGAGAAATAATAAAAATTTAAACAAAGTAAAATAGAAACATAAATTTAAAAAATAAATTATATTTTTTCAAATAACAATTACTAAGGATTCAAACATTATATTTAAAATTTGTTCATCATTAAAAGGCAGTAAAATTACCTTTTAGACAAATACATCTTATTATTCATAAAATTGGATTTATAATCATCTTATACATATAAAATATATATAAAGGGTATAAAAATTATTTATTTAATATAATTTATATATATATATATATATTATTGAAAACGATAATGAAAAGTGGTTTTTTGATATATTGAGGGAAAATTTTTTTTTACAAATAGAAATGGTTTTCTTATAAAATTCTCTTTATCAATTTAAAATAGTTCATACATTCACATATACTAATTTATAACTAATGGATTCATTTTCTAAACTTTTATAAATAATATTTTTCAAAATTTAGTCATTCAAATTCATAACACCCATTCCCACAGCTAGGTGTTAGCTATAAAATTATTTTTATAACAATATTAATATTATATTATAGTTTGGTAAAACTCATCCATATATGTAATCTAAGATATCGAAGGGACGCAATATTGTGTGTAATATATGCCCAAAATAGTGTTGTGTGTATCCCAAGATAATCTAAGTGCTTTATATAGCTAAATATTAACTTGGTGTTATGTGTAACACAAGACAACATAGTTATTTTATATATAAAATATACATTAATTGTTAATTAAAATATAGAATATAATAATATTAAATTATTTTGAAAATATTATTCGAGAAAATATCAAGGTGTTATATCTACTATTCCAAGTGATCATCAGATGTGATTAGTCCTTCCTTTTATTTTGAATCAATATAGATGCTGATGAAAATCTATCAATCTTAACTACCTTTTTGTTTCTCATTATTGTTATGATAATATATAAATCCTTGATTCTCATACAAGGAAATTACATCATTTTCTAGGAATATTCATTATATTACTTAGACCCACACCTGAGGACTTTAATAGTTTAGTGCCCTTGGAATCATGGAATGTAATATTCTTATCTGGGGAATGATCTTCATTGTATCTAATAAATATCATCCTATTAAGTACTCTTTAGATGTATAACTGACATACAACATTTTTATATATCATGGAAGAGGAAACATAAGAAAGTGTGAGCTCATTTTATCACTAAGGGTAAATAAAGGAGATATGTAAGAATAACATGAACATAAGGGTATGAGAACATGAACATAAAATTTTCTAATAATACCATTCATATAAATTATCATAATATTCAGTCATGAATTATGTACTATAAGTTCATAAGGGATGAATCATAATTTAAAAAAAATAACATGTCCCAAGAAATCATAACACTGGAATAATACTTATATTTATATAATACACATAATAATAGAAAATCATTTCCATATTATTCAAGGATCATTTTCCAGGACCTCATATCGTAATGGGTTCACTCCCCAAACCATTATAGAATCAAGGTTCACCCCCAAGATCATCATACTGTATAATGTACCATACTAAAAAATTCACACAATTTCCCACCCCTGTCATACTGAACCGGGTTCACTCCCTATTCCATATCTATCTCACTAAACTGAGTTCAATCCTTGTTACAACCCTATTATACTAAACCGGGTTCACTCCCTATTGCATCCCTATCATATTGAATCAGGTTCACTCCCCATTCTAGACATAGTTTCACACCATATTCCAGTCATATATGTATCATGAGATATAAATCATTATCCAATTCATTGGAGGGAGATATAGATTCCACAAATATTTGATTATAACCTAACCCCATCCTTAGTTAAAATTATACAACTATTATAGAATAAAAAGCATACATAGGTTTTTCAAAATATCATAAAACATCTTTCATGCATAAGATCCTCAACCCAATTGGTGGGGACTCGACAAGTGTGTCCAAGAGACTCGAGTTCAAAACCGGATGGAGACATATTTCTAGGAACTATAGCAATACTGTAGCAAGCAATGTTCTGTTCCGTAGAAGACATAACTATTCATCTGTTTGGGCTTTTGAGCCATCGGTTTGGCACTCGGGTCCTTTAAGGCCATCGGGGCACCCAAGGCCTTCGGGCTAGTAAGGATTTCAGGCCACCTCAAGGCCTTCGACCCACCTCAAGGCCTTTAGGCCACCCCAAGGCCTTCGAGCCACCTAAAACTGTGCTTAAATGTTCAGAAAAACTCCATAAGGAGAAGACTTCAGATGGGGATTCAGAGTAGGCGTATTCACAAGAGAATAAGCTAAGAGGATTTTTCATAAAGAGATGGTATGACATTGCCATCATGACTAGCCTGTTCTTGCACGAGAAGCCTAGTTGGACAACCATATGAAGGTGGAGAGATAATATCACGATGAAGAAGCTAGGAGGAGGAGTTCTAAATATAGTTTGTATAATTCCTAATATATATGGGTTATGCGATCTCTTAGACTACATGCCTTGTAAGGGTTCCCCCTCATCCCTTGAAATGAGAGTTATCAAAAATCAATAAAAAAGAAGGCCTTTGGGCTATTCGGGTATAAAATATCTTTCAAATCAGAACCCATGGAGTTAAACAGGTTTAATAAAAATTTCTTCATAATATAACCTATGGAAATTAAATAGGTTTCATAGTCATTTCATTATTTCATAAAATCATATCCCATGGAAAAATTATGCGGGTTTTATAGGAATTTTATAGTGGTATAACCCATGTAATAAAAATGGGTTTCATAAATATCTTATAATCATAAACATAAACCATTTAGAAAATAAATAATGATAGAATACTTGGATCATATCCCCATTAAATCATATATAACCTTAAGGAATATCAATTTTGAAATAAAATATTTTTAAAATACTTGTTGGCATATTTATTTAGGAAAATATATTTTCTTTGAAATAAATTTCTACAACAAAAAATATTTTGAAAATCAAAAAATAAAAATATAAATTAGAAATTACTCTTTTAAAAAACATTTGAAATACTTTTTTTGAGTATAATATAATTTCTTATATGAAAATTATTTTTGAAATATAAATCACTTTAAAAATATATTTAAATTAAAATTAATTAGTTAAAATAAACAAAATTATAAATTAGAAATTATTGATTTGTAATTGAAAATAACATTGAAAACCTGTAGGGAAATCTTGAAATCCTAGAGTGTTAATGAGAGCAGGAAATATTTTTCATGTTGTGAATGTTAAAAAGGAACATTCTATTCAAATTCTCGATAAAAAGATAAATGGGAATTGTTTAGAAAATAAATCTATGATTACATTGATTTTTATTAAGAAAGTTAAACATGTTGTTGGTGCCAATATTCCTTGCCTTGGAATAAATCAAGAAAGGGCATGAAATGATTTGTAAAAGGGTCTACATAGAAAAGTCCCAAGAAAAGTACTCTTGTATCGCACCCACTGCAAATCCACCTAAAAAGATTCTTCGTAACCATCACCAAGGCAGTGATAGAAGAATTTTCTAGTCTATGTAACCTGACTGGAGCCTATATGACCACCGTAAAGGAAGTGATAAAAGCCTTCGCGAGTCCGAGGAACTTGACCAGAGCCTCCGTGAGTGCCCAAAAGGCATGGACGTAAGCCTCCATGAGTCCGATAAACATAACAGATCTACCTCGTATTGTGAAGCATGATTTTATTTCCAGAACATCCTTAGAGAATTGTGATTCCCAGTGCCTATAAATACCTCATCCAACCCCCACTGCAATGGATTTAAACCATGAATGTTTTCCATCCATGCTCTAAATTCACGAATCAACCTTTTTCTCTGTGAACCATCAAAGAAATGAACCATCTGAGGTATGTGATCATTGCAAACCCACTTTTCCTTTTCCCCATTTTACCTATTATTTACGTGGAGATGAACTTCAAGAATCATTTTTTCCATCACGAAGGAAGGAGACCCCTTTGTGTACTCAAAACTTTGCAAAGAAATCAGTCTTCGCGAAACACCCCTAATCACATGTAAACTCCATGCCTAGGTTGGGTCACTATGATTCATGAAGAACCCACCTTCCCAAACCCCCTTCACTTTGCGAAGCACCAGAGCTTTGGGAAACCCTCTCAGTGATGCCTCCTACTTCATGAACTCCTCTTCTTTGCGACCCTCTCAAAAGGTACGTAGTGATTTAATGGTCCCCTGAGTGGTGCTTCATTTTGTGTTTCCTGACCTCATGCTTCTTCTCATAGGCACACTAACAACTATTTCTTATTCACATATCCACACTTACGTGGATCCTTAAATGGATAAATACAAAACCCTGTTAAGATATGGCATTTCTTATGCATTCCCTTCACCAAGGGTTAAAGTACACCAGTTATATAAGTTATAGGGGTTAAAAGGAAGTCCTCATCATCTGAGATACAATATGTTAAACTACCAAACTCTTTCATCCTCAATACATAACATTAAAATATTACCACCACATGTATGGCTAGCCCAGGATGAGTCGATGAAGGATGAGAATCAACACCCTCTAACTATCTCTCTCCCATCACACTTTATCTCTATGCGCACTTCAGACATCCCATATGTATTCCACAACCCACCTTGATATGGTGATCCATGTACGGTGTCCATATCCTCCTTAGACATATGGAAACCCTCATCTCTCATCAGGACTCCCTCTTAGGGTAAGCCCCAATAGTCATCTCCTTGTGACACTAACCACATGTAATCCCCAGACCATCTCTCGAGTCTCATCCTTCATGACATGATGGTCATACCTATTGATTCCTCTTATTTATGACACTAAGAACAAATCACGTGGGTTTATAGTAAGCATAGACCACGAAAACCACATAGTTCAACTAACCATGCATAAGACCAAAGCCAATCTCCAACGAACTACTTAGATATTGATCTCTTCCTTCTAAGAAGGGTACATAAGAAGCCCATCTAAGGTTCAAGCCTGTTATCCCTCTATCCCAACCATTTTATATTGGTTCATTATTCATCCCACATTATGTTAAAATATATTGTCCTTCCTGAAGTACGTGGATTTTTATCTCTTTGTGGTACATATGAATCCTCTTTGAGGTTCAATCCCAACAAATGTTAAACTCTAGTGCTTCCCCATAGGGATATGCCCTCCTAATGTAAAATATTTCCTTTGTGGGACACATCACCCGAATCAGCCTCCATAAGGTGTTTCAATCGACTCATTCAGGTTGTTGTCCTTTTTGTACACCCTGACTACATATCACATTCGCTTGGGTATCTAACCATGCATAGTCCCCATACTCAATCCTTCTCCAACAATGAGTTCCCCTCTTACGATGGGTTGCTAACCATGCGTAATTCCCAAGCATTTACTCAGGGTTTTTTCTTATGTGTAGAACCCAATTCTATAACATAATTCTAGAACTACTTGGAATTTTATTCCCTTCCATTGGTATATATAGGAAGCCTCTTAGAAGATCCGGCCCAATATTTTCACCTTCACACAGGTTCCCAGTTCCATCCCATTCATTCTACCCTTCGATACATTCTACATATCCATCCTAATTTTACGTTGTCCGCCACATACTAGTGGAATCATTCCATCCATTTTGGAAGCTAACCATGCAAAATCCCTAAAATATCTCTAATTCATTGTCCTTTGTGTGCACTTCTATTTAATGCATCACCTATTCGAACTATAGTTGTTTTGATCCTTGCCTTCTAAACATGGTATATAAGAATCCTCTTCAAGGTTTAGTCCTAGCCAATGGTAAACCTTGGTGTCCCCTTTTTGTGGACCCATACTCTTCTATAATACTCCCTTTGTGGTGTCTAAATTAGTTTCCACGGTATCAAAAATTACGCTTTGTGGGACACTCTATCCTTGGTCTATCCTAACTGGGCGTTCTGATCCATCTAACTAGTAAACATTCCAGGTATCCCTCCCTAGGGAAGTACCTATCTGATCCTCTCTCATTAGTACTCTGAACAGTTTGATCCATCTCCACTAGGATTTAAACTCATGGTAAACCCCATGTTAATCATGGTAAACCAAGGAAAACCTCAGATACATGCCTCCAGAATATGGTTCCACGCACTTGATGTGGGATGCCTCATGTTTCCATGCACTTGATAAGCCCTATAATAAGAGAATATCTAGGTGTACTAGTGTTTCATCATTCAGACACCGCAGAGATTCCCAATGTTACTACTAATATGACCATAGGTCCCTTCATTGAGTTTAACACTTTGGAATGTCCAATAGAAGACACATAATTAATCGGCATCCACAATGATATGGGACATGGAAGAGTTTCACGAACAACATCTTAATCATTACTAAAGACTAAAACTAAATGAAAAATTCCAAGGATGAATCCACAGAAGGAGATATCAACATCCCATTACCCCATTTTGATCTAGGATAAAATGTCCCTCTAGAGGTTATGGATGCAACCCAACTTTGGAAAGTAAGAATGCGAGGAAACAACGAGAACTTCAGTCAGCGTCCCAAAATGTTATCGTGATGAGACACTCCATGGAGGAAAAGCATCATAAAAAGAAATGGAAAACATGATATGAATTTATTCTCCTCAATATGGGTATTAATATCATTTGGGGAATCAATAAATGAGCATGTCATTGGATCCAAAAATATGAAGACATGTCCCTCCCTGAAAATAGTGGTCATGGATGGAAACTCACTATGAATTGGGGAAGTTAATCATTGGGAATTTTGGTATAGAACATTGTCAGTGTGGATCTTTATATCCATCCATGGAAGTATAAATGATGATAGGAAACTAGGCATTGCTTTCGTACTATCTATAATGATGGGTGAATTTTCATGCTTTGTAGGACCCCAGCTACAACCACTCGAAATCGATCACCTCCCACGTACAGACGCAGGGCAGGGGAAATAAAATTGTGCCAATCACACACGACTTCATCTCTTTTGTGACAACTCCCATGACCAGAACTACTAGGCACCCATGCCCCATCTCACCCTCCAAATTTATTCAAAGGAGGCTGATTGATACTCTCGTTCAGTAGTAAAAATTTGGTGGGGTCATACTGACCGGGGATATGGCCCATCAAGAGTTGGAGGTTTCAATTCCCCACATATGTATCCACCCTCAAGGGATGCATATAGAGACATTTATCCCCACTCTAATCTTTAATAATTTTGGTATCCACTTCCTGGAAGGATCATATGAATCACTCCCTCATTATGACAAAGTAAGGAATTTCTGAACACTCCTGGTTGTGACTTTGGCTAGGGATCCTCCAAAAAGGGCTCCCAGGAGGCCACGTTTGCACTGTTAGTTAATCATGTGGACTGAGGAGTTGGTGGTCCATACACTTGCATAGCCAGCCCTACTCGGCAAACCCAATGTCAATGTTAGGTGCAAGATCATGAGAATGCCTGTTGGGGGGCATCATCATCTATGGATTTAGTGGCCCAAGCCACCACCGACATGTGTTACATGCTCCCTATTACTACAGAGTAGGGGAACCACTAAGAATAATTGGGATTGAGATCTGAACCACCCCCTAGGTAGGCTGGGTAAACATTTTTCTATAGGAGGTGCAAGAAGAAGTTGTTGCGGGCCGACATGTGGTGATGACATTCAGTACAGAGGTCCTCTTTGTACTGCCGCTAACCAAAGTGGAGGTCCTCCCCACTTCTGTGTTCAGTATGGAGGTCCTCCCCATAATACCATTATCATACTAAGGAGAGGTCATCCCCATATTATTGACACCCAACCCAAAGTTCCTCCTCATGACCATGGTCTCATGAATGGAGGTTCTCCCCATATTTCAGGATAATGATGTGTAGGTCCTCCTCACATCATCACCAACACAAACAAGATCCCTCCCCAAGACGTCATCAAATAGAGTGAAGGTCCTCCTAAACCTATCACCCATCACCATGGGGGTCCTCCCTATGTACTTACCATCTCTAGAGGAGGCCATCTATGTTCAATCATTCCCAACCACAGAGACACTCCTTTTGTTACATTCAACATCGTCCTGGTTTCCCCTCACACCCCATATTATCAAAGAATACATCCATATTGTGTAGAAAATATACCATGACCTGAAGAACCATCCTGGGGAAGGAGGGTGGGTAGTAGTTTATTGAGGAAAAACCCTGAGAACCCTAATGTAGAAATCAAACCTATCCACTTTTCAGACTCTAATGTGGAGTGAAACTCAATGATAGAACCCTCACCCTAATCCTCTATATCGGGGTCTGTGGTAGGAACAAAGTGTATCATCATTGTTCTCATAAAAATTGGCATGCACCATATCCTTGAATCCCTCCACATATACATACAAGAGGAGATATATTTGGATTCTTCCTAGGGTCTTGTTTTCCAATCCTCTCATTCATCCCCAAGATCATTCTCTACTTCAAAAAGAGATCACATAGAATTTTTCAGGGGACATGTCGATGATGAGAACCAGCCTGAACCACAACCAATGACTACCACCTCTGTGTATAAAGCAGTGGTCAGTACCCCATGCTATAGATACATGGTGATACTGTCAGTGAATTCTCTGAAAGGCAACCCGAAATGTAGCAGTTTTTTAGCTCATTCACAATACTCTCCAATGGCTAGTAAACCGCCTCAATGGTTTGTGTTAGTTCCATTACCAGTTCCTCAACCACACCCAGTTTATTAATGGGGCATCCAAGGGTCAGACCCTGAATCTAAGATGAGATGTTTATGGGAAATTATCACAATGGAAAATCTACCTGAGATGTTCTAGCCAATCGCTAACGCAAGATTCAACATTCCATAGTCCCTCACCTAGGATGAGGTTGCATGATTCCAATGAACATTAGGGATGAAAAATTTCTATCTCCATCATTAATAGTTAAATTACACCAAAAGTTGGGAAAACTTCGAACACATTGGAAAGCAGTGCCGACTAGTTGATTTGGTCGCACTCCCTATTGCTCAGCACCCTATATCTCCTGGTTATCATAGGAACCTCCCAAAATGATGCGTTCAGATCTTTACAGTTCTCTGAAGAGTAATTAAAGAGGCTTCCCAACATGTTCAGATCTGTAGCTGGGGGCAGTATGGTGCCATGTATTTTAGTCATATCCTGCGCCAGCATAGTTCACTCAGTGATATCAAGGATATGCCATCAGGAATCGCCAGAGTAAACATGGTTATTTCTGAGATATACCCGGATGTGAGAATTGACACATGGAGGGGATAGTATGAACATCCCATGGGGGCAACAGTTCACCCTACAGACCCTGTAGGTGTCCACACTCACCAACAAAGGCATATTCATGGCCTTTTAAAACCTTTTGAATCTTTTCCTATGGGTCAAGATCCTAACTAGGTAAAATCACAAACTAGAACGGTTAAGCCTTTATATTTTTCTGGCTTAGTGAAAAAGATAGAAGAGGATCACCAAAAAGGATGAAACACATCATATGCTCGGTAAACATAAGAATATTGTCGATGAAATCCTTACCAAACGCGTGATAAAATGACAACTAGATTATGGTAACCCTCGACTGGGGAAGTAGGGGTAGGTTCAACTCCCTCTTGTGAGGTGAATTTTGGTTATCTCAATAACCATGCCCATCTACATTAGGTAGAAGATTATGTTTATAGAAAGATATCAAGTAATTTGTCATCGAATCCACTTGATCTATGTGAGAATCCTCCTACGGACCTGACTCAGGTTCTACTGGACACTATGAAGGTTCCACTAGCCATTATGTAGGTTCCTACAGCATCCCCTTGGTTCATTCCACCAACCGCTCCATGAGTCTCTGAGCTAGTTTACCATGTTGAAGAACCTACCAACAATCTATTGGTCAGGAACCCTCACCAAGATAGGAATCCTCGTTAATATGTTTCGATGGATACTCACATTGTTCACATCGAGGCTCTTGAGACTTGAAAGGTGGAAATATCGCATGATGGTAAACTATATCTGGCAGGAGTGGATGATTTTCCAACACCCATGGTCTATAGAAATCATACCTTCTCTACATTTAATTGGATTGGCGATCTACTACAACAACTGTCCCATTTTATTTCAAGGTGAGAACACATGGTGGGAACTCTGGCCCAGTAGAAAGCAGCTAAGATTCAGTGTTTCATACATACATTGGAAGGTCCTGAATTCATCTGGTACGACCAATTATCCATTGGTTCTGTAGTTGGTTGGGAATATATCCAAAAAATTTTTTTGTATCAGTTCTGTTCCACCACCTGCAATATTGTATTACTGAACCCTTCAAGTGAAAGAAATGCAGGGATGAATGAGTTGCAGAATTTGTTGACAGGTGGACGGTCCTCACATACTCACTTGATATGTAGCTAATTTCAGAACATCTACTAAAAATGTGCGTAGGAAATGTGAAGATTGAACTAGATCCTACTCACATCCCTAAAAACCTCCCAGGGGGATTCTTAAATTCCCCTCACAAGGGTCAACATCTAGAGGAAGCCTTACTGCAAGACAAGAAGGCACACCCATTGTCTCCTACAGCCCCTACAAGAAATGATTTGAAGGATGAGACCACTAATTTTGCACAGATAGTGGCCCCTAGACAAATGGAGTAGTAACCGAAATATACCCTTCCATAACGTTGCTGAGGGCCACCACCTCTGGCTCTACCTCCTGCTTAGAATTGTCTGCCTTAGAATCAGTAGGTTCCACTATGTAACGCACCACCTCCACCTCGGTGAGATAACTAGGTTCCACCCCCTCACCAGGAACAAGCCTCTCATCAGGGATTGGATCCTAGATTCCCTTTCTTGGATCAACGATATCAGACCTACACATTCAATAAATATTAGGTCCCTAGATATTTCTAGAGTTCCTTGGACCAGTGAATCTTATGGTTTCCAGAATGCAGGAGGCCCAATGGGGAATATCTCACTAATCATCCCAATTACTTCCCCTATCACTGGTTCCTTGGACACACTCTCAAGAAGTTTTATGTGTTCAATGACTATCTCTTCAACCAGGTTGATAAGAATTTAGTCAGATTGGGCACAACACAAGAATAGGTGGCGTGTGTTTCTGAAAAAGCTTTATACTGACAGCGAGGGAGAATGATAGAAGGTATTCAGTCACAGGTATCAGATGTATGATTACTAGATAGCGTGAAAGGCAGTTTCCCATTCCCATTGTATTATCTGGGCCCATTTGAATCAACTCAAGACTTCCAAATTTGTTGTGCTACCCCTAGCTACACCTTCTATATTGACATATTAGCTTTCCCCATCTAGGGAGAGCAAGAGACAGAGGCACAACTGGAAGTAAATTCCTCCTCCGATACCAAATCCATCTCGTTATCTTGTAAATTTTATTCCCTCAAGGATGGATATTGTCCCCATAATCCTCCCACTAATAAAATATTCCACATGTGATAATCAATACTACACTTCGGTGAACACCCTTGAACTAGTGGACCCATACATGGTCCCCGAAAATGAGGAATGCCAAGAATACCCTCCTAATGTCCCTAGACGATGCCATCATCAAAGAAATTATGGGAAATTGAATAATTAAAGTGTTTCATCGAATTATTTAGACTTATCTATTCACACCACTGAGACTATACAATAAGATTAACACAAGACTCAACATGAAAAAGTCCTATCACCATATTCCATAAGATCCACTTCCCCCACCGTTTGTACTACTCGACCTGGAAGATCTGTCAAAACCTTGTGAAGCTAAGGCCCAACCATGGTCATCCGACCATCAACTCGTAGTCATTATGAAAGGATCTACTAATGAGTAGTGGGATATACCTAGAACAAGATGAAATCTGCTGGTTTGACCTACAATGTTTGTTACACCTCTTGCAATGGAGCAACCTCCAGTTCGAAGAAGTGTGAAACTTGCAGGAATTCATGATGTACTTAAGAACCTTTTCTAGAATTCACACAAGGATCTTAATTATAGAGGCTCTTATCTTGTCTGCAAGCATGTGTGAATCCCTCACAGAGGATTTAAGAAGCCTTGTCTTGTTTGAGACAACAATAGCAACCACAAAAGCCTTACGTGATGAGGAAGTCAACCACGTGGGATGTGAGACCGTCATTTCATTCTATATGGAAGATGAAGGTTCCCCCATATATGGGCACATCCACCAATTGTACATCACTGGTCAATTCAATGGAATGGTAGTTAGTTGCTGCCTCATCGACACAGGTTCTGGGATTAATATTATCCCGACCTAAACACTCTTAATGCTGAGGCTATCTGAAACAAACATGAATCCCTCTAACATGAAGATTAAAGGCTATGAAAAAATAGAGTATACAAGTGTTGATAAAATTAACTTGAAGACCCAATTCGGTGGCTTGATTTCTATAATAGAGTTCATGGTTATCTCAAAGGACACCTCCTCAAATACACTGATGGGTTGACCCTGGCTCAATTTTTATATGGAGATCCCCTTCTCATATCACCAAAGCCTCAAGTACTCCCATACTAGTTGAGTGGGAGTTCTCCATATTTTTGTGTCTCATTTTTCCTATGGGGAAGACCTCTACCTATATGCTGACTACTATAGGAGCGAGGACAAGCAGGTTCAACCCAATGAGGTTGATCATACTAATACTATGGTTGACCTATGGATAGACTTGGATGATGCCTTCATTCTCCCAGTCCACTATTTATAGGGTATGACCCTATAACTACAACACTGCTTAGTCATTTATAGAAGAAGAGAAAAGTGTTTCCCTAGGTATAGGGAATGTTGGAAGATTACTTCGTACTCCTACAAGAATCAAGATTAGGTAATTCCAAAGCCCCTTACCCATATAAGGTATCAAGATGTTCACCCCATAAAAATAAAAATACATCATACTTTCTTATTCCACCGAGCTGGGTTGAACCGAATCAATTCGAAGCTCCACTAATGATTTTATATTATCAAGCATGTCGCTTTGAGCTAAAAAAATAATGGGATCAGATCAACAACTTTTGTCTCCATGTTTTTAGTAGTATAGGGATCCCCTAATAAAAATTCCATAGCTGCTCTGGCCGAAACCAACATTCCATCAAGATCATCCAACTCTGAAGGATTTCCCCTACCGATGATCCTATTGTTGTAGAAAATTAATGGGATTTGGAAGACACACCTTCCACACTTTAGGAAGCTATATCCACCACCGTTGATGATTTGTATAGTCGAACCTCAGTACCGAGATAGATATTAGACTAACACTGATCAGCACAAATATGCCTATAGAGGTGTAGCAATAGTATGTGGGCTTATTAAACCAGCGTCAAGATGTATTCGCCTGGAGCTATAGTAAGAATCTATCACTGGATCTTCATATCTCCACCCACCACCCTTATTTATCAATGGACCATCATAGGTTTAAAAATCCTCCCAGAAAGATGAACCCTTCTCATGGTTCCATTGTTGTGGCCAAAGATGATAATATCATTAAATCCAACTTCATTAAGGAAGTTCAGTACGCAATATTGTTAGCCAAAATTGTTCTCATTAGGCATAAGAACAGACAGACTAGACTCTACATCGAATTCCAGGATCTCAACCATCACTATCTGAAGGATGATATCCCCTTCTAATGGATGATGTATTGATCGAAACTACCACCAAATTACAATTTCTATCCTTCATGGATGGTTATTTTGAATATATTCATATCTGAATGGCCCCCAAGGATGAAGAGTCCACCAAATTCGTAGCACTGCAAGGAACATTAAGATACCATGTAATTCTTTTCGGTCTGAAGAATTCAAGATCCACCTATCTGCATGCCATACACCGTATATTCCAAATGATTATCGGGACATTGGTGGAATTATATGGAGATTATTTGGTGGTTAAATCCCACCAGTATTAGGATAGACTCATAGATCATGAGAAATTGTTCGACTTCCTCCACTCCTGTCACTTGAAGATGAACCCCCTAAAGAGTTCCTTCAGGGTTACCTTTGGAAAATTTCTCTGCCTTTTCATCATATATAAAGGGATCAAGATCGATCTAGATATGATCAAGGCTATCAGGCAGATTCCTCCTTGGAGAAACATTCGGGGGCTCAATGCCTTTCAAGGATACGTAGCCTACATACTTAGATTCATTGAAAATAGTACCAGTATGTGTAATCCATTTTCCTAAATAATGAAAAAGTGCCAACTACCAGTGGTATGAAGAGTGTCAGGTAACATTTGATGCGATAAAGTAGTACCTACTAAATCCTCTGGTTTTGATACCACTTGTTTCTGGAAAACATTTGATCCTTTATGGAATGATCTATTGATACCCTCTCAACTAAAAGGTCAATGAGGGAATATAGACTAGTTTATACTATCTCAGTTTCATGCTCCACAGTAATAAGACCAGATATTCCTCTATCAATAAGGGATTCCTTGTGCTTGTATTCATAGTGCATAAGTTGTGCCATTACTTGCAGCACCCTGATATATATATGGTGTCCTATGTGGATCCACTGATGTAAATTCTGAACCGACCCATGTGGATAGGATGTATAGCTCTGTCGAGAATGATTCTTCAATAGGTCAACATCAGTTTTCCCCCAAAAAATCTATCAAGGGATATGCACTTGCAGACATCCTTACCTCCCATCCAGACTCCACAGAGAAGTCTCTCGATCATGATTTCCTAGATGAGGCGATCCTCTTGGCATATCAATCTATTCCATGATGGAAGATGCACTCTGAGGGTGCTTCGCAAATCCCAACCAGTAGGGGACTCAACGATCCCAGCCATGACAGGGTATTCCTAGGTATCTTATTCACCATGCCTATACAGCTTGTCTTTCCCTATTCATTCCTGTTTTCGGAAGGTTTCACCAACAATGAGGTAGAGTATTATAATCTTATCACTGGCCTTATTCTAACCCTATATATAGATATTCCCAACCTAAATGTGAAGGGGATAATGAGATGGTCATAAAACAGATCAACAGTGACAATATTGTTAAGATACTAGAGCTTGTATCCTTACTAGAGAGAACTCGCTAGCTGATGGACCAGTTCCCTTCTTAGAAAAACATTACTCATGTCCCTCAGTCATAAAATGGTTGATACGATTCTTTGTCTAGCCTTGTTTTAGCTCTTTCAGATACTAACCAAGATGATTTGGTTATCCATGTTGTGCATCGAAGATTCATTTCTCCCGTTACTCCAGATGACGATGATTGCTAGTTGGTAGGTCATCACACCACCGGTACATCCACATCGGGACCCCCAGCTCCCCCTACTGTAGTAAAAGGGACCCCTGGTTGAAAAAAAATACCATTATCAAGTATATAAAAAACAGTAATCTCCTGAATGATTGAGCCAAATTTGAGTGAGTCTATCGGTGCATGGTGCAGTTCACCCTCGAGAGTGGCATCATTCATGAGTAGATCTTCTAGAGACATGGGTTCGATGGGATTCTCCTCTGTTGCATTCAAGGAGATGTGATTCCTCAGGCTATGTTGTATGTTCATGCTAGTTTATATGGATCTCATCATGTAGGTCCAAAACTCTCGCATCAGATCTAAACACTATTATAATTCTAGACCACTATGATCTATGACTATATAGATTTCTCCAAAAGGTGTCATGCATATCAGATCCATGCTAATTTTTTTCATCAGCTGCCAGATCTTGTCCATACCACTATGTATTCTTAGAACTTGTAGGTCTAGGTACTCAATGATGTGGGACCATATCCTCGAGAAACTTCTCTCTAGTGTAAGTTAATCTTAACCTCTACAAATTTATTTTCCAAATGGAAGATGAAATTTTAATCAACGAGGTCAAGGCTCATGCTATCATTGATTTCATGAGATCTTATATATCCATCAATTAGGAGTACCTGACACTATCCTCACTGATAATGAAACCAAGTTCCAGTTTGTTGAGATGATGAAGTTGTAGTCTTAGTAAAATATCCATTCTAATCATACCTCTCGCTATCATACACAATAAAATTAGCAGATCAAGGAATTCAAAAAAACCTTCTCTTACATCTTAAAGAAGATTATTGGTCAAAACTAGAAGATCCGGATAGAAAATCTCCCCAACATTCTTTGGGATTGCCAAAAAATAACTCTTAATTCCACCCCAGTGACTCCATATTCCTTGGTGTATGGAATAGAGATAGTCATGCCCATAGAGATTTAGTTACCCTTACTCCGCATAGTCTTCTATGATCAAAAGACCTCAGACAAGGTAGTAGAAGTCTATCTGGATGAACTAGAAGCTCTCTATGAGAACATGCTTCATGCCTTACACAATCTGGAGAGGCATTAGAATAAGATATCTAGAGGATTCAATAAGGAAGTTCATCTCTGTTCCTTCCTTCAAGGAGACCGGGTATTGGCCTTGAGAACACCAATGATACCCAACAAGAAGCCACCAAAGATGGAAACCAAATGGGAGGACCTTATATTATTCACAAGTTTTTTCACTATGGTTCATAATCTATGGTCTCCATGCATTGTGAGTGTATTATTCCTCCCACCAATGCCAAATTCCTCAAGCAGTACATCACATTAGTGGTCTCTTTTATCCCACATGATGATAAACTACAAATAGTCCATGCTCTATGACCTTAAACAAAGATATCTCTCATCATTACCACAAGACATTAAAATAAATGGGTAACACCAAACTTAATGCATCCCTTAATTTGGGACTTCATCATATTTCACATCCAAAAGGACCCCCTAGAGGCCTGGTCTCATGCCACCTTGGCCCGCATACCGTTCAGGGCCAATGTCCTAGAGGATCTCAAAAGGCAATTTAATACAAGTCCTGTGTTGAAAATATGTCCATCGATTGATGCCCAACTATTTGTACCCATTCCAGGTCACACGATATGGATAATATGTTACAAAAATGGTCAGTAGTTATCCACTATCATTGTATCCATCCCCATGGTCTTCCAAATATCGGGCCTTGTGATTCATATTTTTATTTCCTTCGATCCCACTTACTTGACATTATACTGCGAATCTGCAATCCAAACTCTATGACTTTAAACTATGATCACCCTCATTGTCACCGCATTAAATAAAAATGAATTCAATTTCAAGAACTAAAATTTTATTTTTTCCCATATTGATGGGATACATAGCAACAACCATACATTTCATCTTCGGGTCCATCCCCAAGTACCATAGATTCTTCCTTCCTTCTGGCCTCTTGTCATATGTATCCTTGGAGCACCTGGTGCAATGTATAGTTTTCCCCCATTCACATAAGTCTTACAACTAAAACATCACATTTCCCACTTCAAGGATATCCTCTCTTCCTTACTGCATGATGTCAATCTACATGACATTTTATGAACAACATGTTTCTTGATTTACATCCTTATGGGATACATAGGAACACCTGGACATTTTTTCTTTGGGTCCAAGCCTGGTCCCTTAATCGTTTCACCCCCCTTGACCGAAGGTTCCCCCTTGGAATTGTGCACAGTGTGGTGAGGACTTTTCATGTCCTTATTCTACTCAGGTATTCTTTATCACCCCATGCACATTCCCTTTAGAACCTTATTCTTCTGTATGCATACTTACCTCATGTAGTTAAACAAGACAGAATTAAATAACTACATATGAATTGATTCCCATATTTATGGGATATATAGAAACACCTAGATGTTTTTTCTTCAAGTCCAACCCTGAGTTCCACATTTTGTGCCTATGGGCCTGATATTTTTATTGTAATCATGTGGTGTGGTTTGATATATTTCCCCCATTCACATCTGATTTACAAAATCCACACCATGTAACTCCCTTAAAAATACCTCCCTTCCCTCTACATCCTTACCGTATGACGTTAAACTGAACAGAATTGTATAACTACATGTGGCTTCATTCTTCGACTCATGGGATACCTAGGAACTCATTAGAAACTTGTCCCTAGGTCTATCCTAGGCTCCACGAATTTTCTCTTTCATTCAGCCTCTTGGCCATGATTATTATGAGATTACGTGGTGTGGCATGTGGGAAATTGTTTTCCTCCTTCACATTAGGTTTATGATAGATGCGCCATGTACTCCCCACTATGGTATTTTCCCTCTCATATAAGTCCTTAAATAATGACGTTAAACTAAATGACATACATAGAACTAAAAATGGCCTGATTCACTTCCCTATAGGATACGCACAAATGCCCAGACATTTCATATTTGGGTTCATCCCCATGTTACTCAACCTTTCCATCTCCCAATAGACTTATCATATAGTTCGAGTTCTACGACCTTAAACTAAGATCTCACCCATCAAACATAACATTAAACTATTCTTTCATGATTTTAAGACATTAAACTGCAAATAATTCATTTTCATTTCTGAACGGACTTAAAAGGTAAGTTTCCCTTTGTCCCGCACGACATTAAACTACAAAAAATGTACCCAAAATCCCCTTCATTTGGACCCTTGGTCTAAGTCTCATATTGGGAGTGCATGTTGTGGTGTGGGGATTTTTCTTCATTATTCAGGTCGGGCTATTTTCCCCCCGCCATAATCATTCCCTTTTGAGAAATTTCTTCTATCTAAATCCTCACCAAATGATGTAAAAATAAATGCAATATCTAGAAATATGGAAATATTGATTCCCATCCTTTTGGGATATATATAAATGCCCAATCATTTCACCTAGGGTCCAACCCCATGTCTAATAACCCATTTTACCCCTTTATTCTGCTCATCCCCTCAAGTCGTATGCCTCTAGTTGAGTCGTTCGACCCTTAACACACCTCATAAACATTGTTATATGTGATGTGGTATAGGACCTATAGTGCTGAATTGTGTATGGACATCCTACCATTCCATTTCCATGCTTCATGCACCCCTTTTCTAGGGTCTCCATCATCTATAATAACTAAAAGGACCGCCGGGTGGTATGGATGCTTGACCTTATGGATCACCTACCATTTTGGGACAACATTCTATATGATCTTGAATGACATTTGAAATCGGTCCCACATTAAAAATATGGTTAGTGTTTGACCCTCTATTGTTAGTTCCCATCCCAGGTCACATGATTTGGATATTGTGCTTCAAATACGGCAAGCAATTATCCCCCATCGTTATTCCAACTCCATTATTCTCTAAATGTTGGTTTAGTGATTTACATTCCATTCCATTTACTTATGTTCAAATAAGGATTCAACACCTTAATTTTTATCCCTCCAAGAGCCTTTGAACGTTGAGAGGATGAACCAGCTTGGTGGGGTCATCCTTGACTCCACACATTCACTCTCTACCATGTGATTCCCCATGCTGTAAAGACCTTTTCCATGATTGTTTCCCACAGCAAGCATAGATCACATGGGTTTAGGGATCTGGGTAAGGTTTATTATTGTACGAAAGAACTACACATTCCTATGGTTAGAGACCCAAGACCATAAAATAAGACCCCCTATATCCTTATCTTATGAAATTAAACTATTCCTTTTACATCCATATTATGTACTAATAAACTACCCATTTGTATGATGTCATATTTCAAGAAGATGTTCCAAGTTTTTCATTTTCCCTTTTCCATACCACATTACAGAACTATATGTGGCATGATTCTCACCCTTGTGAGATATGTATTGACTCCTGAAAATTTTACCTCAAGGTCTAGCCTCAAAGTCATGACCTTTTTTCGCCTTCTTGGTTTGGGGTTTACTCTTTGGAAAGGTGTGGTTCAGTGTGGAATTATTTTGTCCTCATTCTTTTTGGGTCACCTCATGGTACTACTTCACCTATCTGCCCCATACAGTCCAAACTCTTTGACCTTTAAAGTAAGATTTCTAATTTCCTAGTTCACATAACATTAGACTGCGTGATAATTATGCTTTTTATCACATGAGAGGGTATCACTCCTTTTGGTATTGGACATATGCTATACCATATTCAAAAACTGCATGTGTCTTGATTCCCAATCTCATGAGATATGTAGTGATGCCTAAACACTTCATCTAGGGTTTAACCACAACCACTTTCATCTTCCTGGCCTCTTGTCCCTAGCCACCTTTCAAGAATGTGTGTAATTGTGTGAATTTATTTTGTCCTCATTCATGTCAAGTTTATGTAATACACTGCATATCTCTCCTTTGGGGTTCCCATGTCCTTAAACACATGACCTTAAACAATGGACCTACCCTGGATAAGTTAAGGATACCCCATGACAATTATTGAACACTTTAGGTTTCTCACCAGAGTGGATTACCCAACTAATTTTGGTTTCTGAACACATTCTGATTCAATAACTATGTATATCTTGATTCATAACCTCATAGGATACGTAGGGATGCCCAGACACCTCGCCTCGGGCACAACCACAAATTCATTCATTGTTACGTCTCTTTTCCACAAATTATTAAACAATATCTATGAAAATAAATTACAAATCCCTAGTCCATGTAACATGACTTTAAAAATGTTGAACAGGGTCCAAAAAATATGACCTTAAACTGTGTGTATCGTCCTGACTATATGACTCTCAACTATTTCATGCATCATCCTCATAGTATGACATTAAAACATCATGTCTATCATCTTTATTTGTGTGATGTAAAACTACAAGGTATTCAATGTCCTCTCCAGAGAGTCCATATATGAAAATAGGCTTTATCTTGATTTACGCTGATACACCCACCCAATCTGCTTTTTTTGCGGTGGTGTAGTTTCAAGAGTGTTGGACTTAATTCAAATATACCATCACCCCATTTCAATTCTTCTCATTCCATCTATTTTGGATCCTCATCCTCTTCCACAAACTAAGGATTATCCATGGAATTATGGATGGTCAGCCTCATGGTTTGCCTACTATTCTGGGATAACATTCTATACTTTGAGTTATGGCCCCATGTTCTGAATTCGGTCTAAGTATTGGACCTCGTCTATTTGTCTCTATTTCATGATAAAACGCTATGGATTTTGTGTTACGAACATGGTTAGAAGTTATCCTCTCTTGTCATTCCATCCACACTGTATTCCTAATATTGTGTATCTCTATTCACACATTCCATTCACCTTCATTCAGATTTATTCCAAACACCTCTAGAATTATCTCTCTCATGCACTAGAGAATGTTGGTAATTGGATGTTTTTCAATTTTGACAATTATATTATCTAACCATGACCACCATCTTTCCTCCAGGAAAAATTGAGTAGACATTCAGACACTGGATGTTTGGTGGTTGGTTGGCACTCTCATATTAATGGTAAATAATTACTTGGTCATCCCTTATTTCTCTCACCAAGAATGACCCAAATGATCTTAGGGATTGATTGCTGGTTATTTCAAAAATATGATTGAGATTTTGTAATCAATGCAAATGAATAGAATCATGTATGCAAAAAAGGAGTAAGAATGAATGAATGTATTTTTGTATGTTTGTGAAAATTACAACCCCCATGGATTGGACCATCTGATAGATGGGTTAACCTCTTAAATGGAGCATCTCAACTTCATTACTATTTGGATTATATCCTCTAGGATTTTAAATCATCTACCAATCTCCCTCTCTTCCTCATTGGCCATGGTGTGTAATTCATCAGCCCTGATTCATGCCCAATCCTAATCATCTCAGATGTTAGCCATCTCTATGGATGCTTTCCTCATCTGCTCCTTGGCCTCTACCAATTGTGCCTTCATTCTTGAAATGAGTTTTGATTGCACATCGATGAAATAAGAGTTTTAATTCACCCGCACCCTTAAATTTTGGGCTTCTTGCTCAATTTCCTAAATTTTCTAGATATTAACTCACTTCCTTTACTTCCAGCCCACACAGAGATTGCAATAGTTCTCCCACACAATATCTACAAGGTAATTTAGAATGAGAATATGATTGTGTCTGGAATCCACTCCTCCAGTGCACAGTATTCATATCTAGGAACAAATTCTCCCTATATATTTTATCCACTTTGCATGTGGGGTGTCTTTGATGTAATGATTAATCAGTTTCCATTATTGGCGGGGGACAACCTTGCTATCATTTTTCATCAGAAGTGGTCTTATCATGATCCTCTGGGTTATCATGTACATATTCCAGGAATTCTTCCATAATTTCAGTAGTAGGATCATCTTCTGATGTCTGATTATATAGGATAGGTTACACATCATTTTGTTTGTTTTCATCATTGGATCCCACTTTGATGATTTCTGGTTCCGTCCTGCAAGTCACCCCACCATCGACCACAGATTCCATGATTTGTTTAGATTGGAAATCCAGTTCCATGAAAACCAATGTTCCCATCAGGAGAGGAGTTCCAAGAGCCCCAACCATCCTACCAAGTATATACCATGCCATTTTAAGAACTATTCAGATTGAAATACACAAATTTCAGTTGGCCCACTTCCTTGGACAATAGTTTTGGATTTTTTGAGGGGGAGGACATACAATGACAGAAGAATTGGTCTTTCCCTCAAGTCACTTCCATTGGAACCCTAGTAAATGGATCCCAGTATATGGATGAATTCTTTGAAGATTCTAGAAGGGTCACCCTAGTTATCATAGCCATGCTAGATTCCACAATCACCGTCATCTGAGACGCATATCTGGAAGTTACGTCCACTATCATGCATGAACATGTTTTGCATATATGGTTATATTGTATAAGATGAATGTTAGGTGAAAAATCCTAGATGACCTAAGTAAGTGACATAATAGAAATTTTTGAGTTTACCTCTAGAGTCTCGAAAAACTATTCTAGATCCAAGGTCGCAACCTCACCATCCTCTATGGGGCTCCCCCTATTAGCATCTTCTCACCAGGCGGATTCCTCTA
Source organism: Viscum album (assembly GCA_963277665.1). Taxonomy (NCBI): domain Eukaryota; kingdom Viridiplantae; phylum Streptophyta; class Magnoliopsida; order Santalales; family Viscaceae; genus Viscum; species Viscum album. Next base: position 519,851,969 of record OY728129.1, on the reverse strand, counting down.
ATTTGGTATGTAAAGGGAAATGTTCCCTCAACTTAGTAGTAGACACTTGTGGTGGGGATGTTTGATTGAGCATCACTTTAACCCGATCTGTCATTGGATATGGGGTTCCCTGAGAATGAAAAAAATCTTCCATCTCAGCCACGTATTGTTCCCCTTCAGCCTAAGACACCATAAAAACACCAATGAAATTATTTTTATTGTCACTCCCATAAACCTACCACCATGATGTGATTTTACCATTTTATTACCCCTCCTTTGAGGTTGAGGATGCACCCAATCGTCAAAATGGATAGTTCAATGCTTTAGCATCTCCCCTGGGTAGGATTCATCCCAACTCTTTGCATACTCCTTAACCAGCCCATAAACGACGGTAAGTGGAGGCAAATCATTCCACATTTTTGAATACTCCTATGTAAACATAAGCCACATATTCCTCATCAATAATAGATGATCCTCATTGAATAACCCAAGGTAGACTTTTAGGGTTAATCTCTACCTAAACCGGATCTTCCTCACAAAGCGGTACATGGTATATGGCTCGCAGATGGGGTCAATGTCAACCAATGCCACCAGAACTCCACCTAGAAAGGAAACAATATAGGACAAATTCTCCTATGTTCCCTGTCCATCATCAGTGAATACCCCTGTTTATAGTGGAAATGGATGGATGTTTAATTCATTCACCTTACAGACCCTATTCAGTGCAATCAGTGAAGTCATCTTAGACGAAAATCTCCCCACTGGATTCAGGATGGTTGGTCGGATGTCTGACCTGGGAGGAAAAAAAGGGTTCAAATATTTGTGTACATTCATGTGTTCCAATATCCAACCATAAAGAAAGTGGAGTGGTCCACATACCCGATATGGTTTCTTCCCCTCGCTAATGTGCCACAACACGTTGTACAATTTCGCCAGCACTAGGATACCAAGGTTGACGTGTCGCCCCACCACTACCATGGAAACCATAATGAATGTTCTTGGTGACACTCCCATGTTCATATCTCTAATAAAAAATATCCAGCCTCAAAGAAAATATTAGATTAATCCAGTGAACTTAACCATCAGTTGCTTCTTGGTGATGACACTATACCCCCATAGCTTCCATTGGATATCCTCCAGGATTACCCAATAAGCATTTTCTTTTTTGCACTGGGCTCCCTTTGGACAGGTGAGAGGCATTACTGGAAGATTCTTAGGTGCCTCTTCCCTTTAAAAAACATGCTCTAGTGGGATGATTAGGAAAGGTCTATGCCACGTATTGAAATGTGTGTCCCTCAACAACTATTTTTTTATTACCCAGTACCAATTCCATCAACACCTTTTCCAACCATGGCATCTGATCCAAATCCTCCCATGTGTTCACTGTAGGAAGAGACTCATCATAAATCACCCTAAAAATGGGAATTCATGAGATATGTTGGTGGTCTCAGAGGTTGATGCTGACCTCCTTGTGATTGAGATGGAAGGCGTTGGTCCTTGATGTCCAACTTATTAGAAACTACAACATCATATGATTCGGCTAGTAGATAAGGAATTTTGAAGCCCACATAGCGTCATACAGGACTATATCTTCATATCCACCCCAAAATCATCATAGGTTCCACAGAACTAGTAATCCAAGGCCCAGTCATCCATGAAGTTTCCACCATTGGAACAAGTCCCAATAATTGGTCCACCCATTCTTCAGGTACCCTATTTTTTCCACAAGAATGCTGTGGTACTGTGGGGGATATACCTCTGGCTGTAGAAACATTCCATTTACATTATTGAGGTGATTATGTAGAAATTTGGCGAAGATATGCATGTGGTATTCCAATGTATGGCCATCGGAAGCCCTAAACCACTGGCGCTGACATGGAGTGCTCCTAAAACAGTAAGCCGGTTCATCCATAATTACTCTTAGGATGAAAACATAACCCCTAATACCAAATATGTATAGCGGAAGTATTTTACATAGTGGGAATTTCTATCTCCCTTATATCATCATCTACATCAGGGATTCATGTTCTATGTGGATTTATACATATTATTTTGATCCCCAGATTGTCTGCCATCTCTTCTCTTTGAGTGGAATCTGCATAGACCTCCCAAGGAGATTCTTTGTTGGCCATTTGGTTTTGGGACATTGTCAGTTTTTCTTTTATGTTAATAGAGCTTGATCATAGAGATTTATCACAGATTTTAGTTGAAAAAAAATTCGTAGAGCGAGTGGTCATAGAACCAAAGGACTCCCTACATGGCGCATAACAACAAGGTATCTCAATGCATCAGTTCACTAAGAAGCATTCAAGGATTGCTAATCTGTAATGCCTGGTTTGCAAAACTTGTTCACAAATTATATAGATTCACAATTCAAGAGATAAAGAACATGATCATGGGTATAGATGTAGAAAAAATAAGGTTCATTGCATCATATTTATAGGCGATGAATTCCCATGTTTCACAGAGATCTTCTCCGCAATGAGCTTCATGTCATTATTGACCTGAATTTTGCCTCCCCCCTCCACGATTCAGCTTCGAGATATGCCCAAATTTTTGCGACATACCTTCAGAATACAACCATAATTTTCTTCATGGCTCCAATTCTAGGGGGTTTCATTTGTTGGGGCCAAAATTATATTCCTTGGAATAAATTGGTAAAGGGAACATAAAGAATTTTAAAATGCTCTGCCTCATGAAGTGCCTTTCAATGGGATCATGCACCATGACCACTGCAAAGCCTCTTGGAAGGCTTCTCTATGACCACTAAAAAGGTATTGATGGAAACCTTAATGATTCAAGGGTACATAACTGCAGCCTCCATAACCATCGAAAAAATAGTTATGGAAGCCTTCGTGAGTCCAAAGAACATGACCAAAGCCTCTGCAACCACTGAAAAGTCATGGACGGAATCCAACATGAGTTTGAGAAACTGGACGGATCTACCTCCAATAGTGAAGAGTGGTTTTATTTGTAGTTCATCCTCAAATCATTGTGATTCCTAGTGCCTATAAATAATCATCCAACCATTACTTCTAAGGATCAACAGCCTGACCTTTCACATTCTGTGCTCTCAATTCGTGAAGCACCCTTTTTCTATGTGAACCATAGTGATAATGAACTATACGAGATATTTTAGCATTGAGAACCCACTTTCCCTTTGCTTCATTTCACATTTTCTTTAAGTGGGGATAAAATTTTTCAATCCTTTTGGCCATCGTGAAGGAATGATACCCCTTTGGGTACTTATAACTATACTAAACACTCTTTCCTCGCGAAGAACCCTCTAAGCACATGTAGACTCCATGCATAGGATGGGTCACTATGCTTTGCAAATAACCCTCATTCATGAAGCCACTTCAATTTTTAAAGCACTGAAGCTTCACGAATCCCCTCTCTGAGAGTCATTATTCTTCAAGAACCCCTCTATCATGTGTCTCTCTTGGAAAGTATGTAGTGATTTTATGGCCCCCCCGAGTGGTGCTTCATGTTGTGTTCCCCTTCCTCATGTTGCTTCTCATAGGGATTCTAATAAATATTGATTCTTCACATAGCCATGATAACGTTGAACCTTCAATGGATCTCTCCACAACCCCGTTAATCCATGGAATTTGTGGTAGATTCCCTTCACTAATTGTTTAATTACACCAGTTATGTACGTCATAGGGGTGAGGAAAAAGTCCTCATTGTCTGAGTTGTAGGATGTTAAACTACCAAGCCCAATCATCCTCAACACATGAAATTAAATTTTTATCTCTCTGTGTGAAGCTATCTTGAGATAAGTCAATGAAGGATGAGTGGTATCACCCTCTCACACTCTCTCTTCCATTGTGCATTTCCACTACGTGCACTTCTGGAGGCCCCTTTGTAAGACCCAAACAACCTCGATAGGGTACTCTATATATGATGTCCATATCCTCCTAATATGTTTGGAAAACTTCCTATGTCAACAAGAATCCCTTATGGAGTAAGTCCCAGTCTTACTCTCCCTAGGCCACTAACCATTCATAAGCCCTGCACTATCCCTTGAGGCATATCCTTCATGACACAATCATTAGGCATGTTGCTGCCTCTTGTTTTTCATACTGAGCATGAATCACATGGGATTAGAGTAAGAATCGACCATGAAATACTCTTTAGACTGTTAAAAATACAGAATCTCCAATACCCTCTCTAGAAAACTTTGTTTACTTCGATCTATACCTTCTAAGAAGGGTACGTAAAAAGCCTCTCTAAGGTCCAAGACTATTATCCCTCTGTACCGACCATGTCACGACGGTTCACTCTTTATCCCACATGAAATTAAAATGTTTTCTATATCCTAAACTATGTGGGTTTTGATCCCTTTTATCTACATAGGAATGATCTTCAAGGTTCAATCCCAACAAATAATAAACTCTAGTTCTCCATGTTAGGAATATACCATCCTGATGTGACATCTTCCCTCTGTGGGACATGTCACCCCGATCTGCCTCTCTAAGGTGTTTCGATTCACTCATTAGGGTCATTTTCCATTGTGTACACTTTGACTACATATCCCATTATCATGAGTAGATAACCATGCAGAGGACTCACACTCAATCCTAGTCTAACAAAGATTTCCCCTCTTGCGATGGGATGATAACCATGTATAATTCCCAAGCATGTCTTCGGGTTGCTATCCTTTGTGTACACCTCGATTCTATTCCCCAATTATAAAACTATGTGGAACTTTATTACATCCACTAGGATATGTTGGAAACCTCCCATAGGTTCAATCCCAATATCGTCACTTTCACATATGTTCTTAGTTCCATCCCCATTCATTCCACCCTTCGATACTCCATCCACACCCATCCTAATTTTACCAAGGCCACCACATCTTAGTGAAATCATGCCATCCATTCAAGAAACTAACTATGAGTAAGACCCATCATATCTATATGTTTTTATCCTTTTAGTATATGTTGATTTTATTCCTCAACCATTTGAAATACATGGGTTTTTATTCCTACCTTAAAAACATGGTACGTAGGAAACCTCTCTGAGGTTCAATCCCAGCCAATGGAAAAAGATGGTGTCTGCCTTGTGTGGACCAATCCTCCTCTATGATCCTCCCATTATGGTGTCCAAATCAGTATGCATGGTTTGAAACCTTATCCTTTGTGTAAAATTCCATCCTAATTGGGTGTTTTGATCTATCCATTTGGTTAACATTCACAGTATTCCCCCCTAGGGAAGTACCTATCTGATCCACTCTAATCAGTATTCTGATCAGTCCAATCCATCTTCGATATATGTTAAACTCATTTAATACCACTTTTTAAACATGATAAGCTGAGGAAAATCTCATTGACATGCCTCCAACATATGGTTCCCCGCCATTGACGTTGGATACCTCGGGCTTCCGCGCCCTTGAGAAGCCCTATCATAAGGGAAAATAATGGTTTAGTAGTGTTTCAGTGTCCTTACATGCCAGCGATGCCCAACGTGAGTACTCCCCCGACTGAAGGTCACTAACATAACTTGACCCCTTTGGAATTTCATGAAATAAAAATCATTATTAACCGAAATCCATAATGATATGTAACTAAGAAGAGTTTCAAAAACAACGTCTTAATCTTTATGGGAGACCCAGACTAGGTGATGAATTACATGGAGGAATCCATGAAAAGAGAGATCAAAATCCCATAATCCCCTTTCAATCAATGATAAAATGTCCCTTGAGAGACGATGATTTCCACCCACCTTTGGAAAGAGAGAATGCATGGCAACAACATGAACGTCTGCTAGTGTCCTAACAAGTCGCCGTGATGAGATTCACCCCGACTGAAAATAATTTAAAATACATGTGTATAATTTTTTTAAATATAATATTATATTAATAAAAATAATTTGAAAAACATTTGGGATACATTTTTTTTGAAGAAAAAAGGTTTCGGACCGAAGAGATAAATAAATTCATTTTTCTTAAAAATATTTTCTTAACTATATTAAGTACCAATGAGTGGAAAAATGGTACCATTACTTGAATATATCTTGATTAAGCAGAGTATATGTAAATACATCATAATTAATTATGGTAAGATCATGATATATCAACATTGGATACTAAATCATAAACAACACCAATAAAGGATTAGATTGTAACATTAAATCATTACCACTTTGGGGACACTAAATCATAAGACACATGAAAAAATAAAATTAAATAAAACATAATGTATCATGATTATGAATAAATTCAATAAATTACATGTCAATTGGGATGTATATACACCTCATGAATTAATATAGGTTTATAACAAAATGTAGGTCCCACTGAAAGAATATTGATAAAAAATTACATTAATGATTTGTTATATTTTTAAATGTAAAACCATTAAAATAGGTTTCCATAAAATTGTATTTAAATACCATTATTTTTATTTAGAATCATAATAAAATAAATTCATGGAATGTATATATACCAAATAAATGAAACATGTGGTGAATATGGTATTTGTCTCACGAAAGTGAAAGAAAGATGACAATCCCTTACATATAGAGTAACTTTTTAATAGTAATCCCCATAAATGAATAAGATAAATAGAAAACTTTTATTTTATAAAATGAGGTAGATTAATGAAATAAAATTTAATAGGGTAGTATATACAACACACTAAAATAAACGAGTGGTGAATATGGTATATGTCTCTCTGACATAAAAGTGAAACTAGAAATCTGCTTACTAAAAGTATTGAATTCCTTCAGACTCATTCAAAACATATGTATAAAAAAATTATTTTATATTTATTAACAAACCATAATTATATATATCGTACCACATATTATTTGTATATTTTTTTTTATTACCTATGAATTAACAATTCTATGCCAAAGTTACATTTTGGGTAATAAGCACATTGTTTTTCATATATTATTGAATATTTTATTATCAGTAATCCTAATTTGAACATGATTCCATTAAGTAAAAATAATAATCATAAAATAACAATCATATTTATACAAAAAATATACTTTTAATACCAATCATGGAATATGGTTTTGATAAATGATGTATGTTTCGACCATGAAGATATTAGGTCGGACGTAAGCATGAGTAACATTTCTAATTTTTAATTATAATTATGGAATTGAGGTAAATATTAACTATATAGAATGATAATTGTATAATATAATTTTTTACTTATTTTAATATAGTTATAAATATCATATATGTGGTGTGGTGTATAAATTATAGTCACATCACTTCATGAATGTGGTAGTCCACATGTACACGAGCAACATTATCATTTTTTATTGAGTGATAAGGTAAGAAAGAAAATGATATATAAATATATATATATTAAAATAATAATTAAATCAATAATATCATAATAATTTATTTTAAATAATATATATTAAATAAATATACCCCAATCACCTTCCATGTAAAGAATAAACGAATCACATTGCTTCCCAAGGTGGTAATCTACCATACACATGAGGGTCGTTATAATATTACAAAAAAATGAAACAAATAAAGTGATGTTTGATATAATTATTCCAAAAAAAAATAATATCATAAATATCTTATATAAAAAAATACATTAATATTTACCACCATTTGAGGTGGTAATGAAACAAATGATATTGGTTCATGAGCTGGTATTCTATCATACACACAAACGAGGGGTTCATAACCCATTTGATAAAATTGGAGAGGGTTTTAGGTATTTTCCTAATTTTACTAAAATAAATGTATATGGAATATACTATGTCTATTATATTTTCATAATCTAAAAATAATTGAAGGTGTTGGAGAATGAAACAAAATAAATATGCTCGTTGAAGAACATTACCACATCATTAAGTATCCTCATTATGTTTTCACCAATGCCTTCCTAGGTTGGATTTGATTCCAAAATAATGATTCTATGATGAAAGGATATTGTGTGAGAAGTGAATTCGGTAGGTCTTATATTAACCAAAGTGGTTTGAATGTGTGTGGAAGAATGGAGAGTAGTTGGAGTTTTGAAAGGGGGAGATAAGACACACAAGGTATTTATGAAAATAAATAATTGATACCTGTTTTTCATGTTTCATTGGGGTAAAATATAGAATGTTTTGTATCCTTAGAGTTGAAATTCTATAAATCTTTCCTTAAAATAGTTTTTATAAAAGTGTATAATTTATTTTTATCCTTACCATTTTAGTTTAACCCATGGTAAACAAATTTTTATCTTAACCCTAGTAATTAATTTCCACTGCATTCGATATTCACATCAATAAAAAATTAAAATGAAATTATTCAAGAATATATATTATTATTATTCCAAATATGATATAATGTTTTCTAATTTCTATTTACAAAATTTGAAAATTTTTATTTAAGAATAATCTCTATGAGACAATGAAAAAGCATTTTGTAATTACAAGACATTTCATTAAGGTGTAGATCATTATTTTTCATCTTAAATCCCTTTATTAGGACTTTCTTAAGTTAATTAATATATTCAACATTTTCATGCAGATGTGTAGTACTTGATGAAATACCACAACATTGGAAAATTTTAAATCATATTTCGATGCACTATTAGAGGAAACAGTGCTACCCATCCCTCATGGTTTTCTCTAAGCATGTAGGGTGTTTCTTATGGGAGAAGGGGGCACATGGTTTATCTACCATAATGAAAGACATTGCACACTCTCGTTCATAATTTAATATTTATAGTGATATTTCCTCTCTCATGGAATTAAAAAATCTTGTAAAACAATGTGTTATCCCATGTGTGGTTCCTCATTAAGAAGTGGTGTGGAAAACGATTTGGCAAACCTTGCAGCAAAACTATGATATACTGTCATGATGTGTGATATTACCATTTTCCCATTAATTAAATTAAAACCTCACCCCTATATTCTCCCCTATTATTTATATTGGACCACTCGTCCTCCCTCCATCATGGGTTCCTCCTCCTAAACTAGGGATCAAGGTTTCTCCCCCATCCGAACTCTAAATGGATTATCACTAGATGTGTTATAATTATTATGGTGAAATATTAAATAATATTCATTCTACTAATATTTTAACCTATCTCTTATTACACAATTTTTTTGTGTCCACATTTTTACCATTTCTAAGGAATTTAACACTTTTTATGATATCTCTTATTTTAGCTCAATATAATGGCTTACACTGGGTGTGGAGAGCACCATGAAACTATGATAACTAGTCAATCTCTTTTCTATTAGTTTCTATACTTTCCATATTCTGCATTGTTTTTCCACCCAATATAAATTTATAGTAACACATTCATATTAATTAATTAATTAAATTAAATGGTTCCCCTTGATCTATGTTCCCTTACCTTGTAGTGAATCAACCTATTGGATGATCACCTTATTTTAAGAAACCTGATAGGTCTTCCATCAATCATTAACCATAAATCCATTTCCTTATATTAATAATACACCGTTAATGATTTTTTGGACTTGTAATAAATGATTTAATTTATTAATTGAAATGATTATAATGTTAGTCCATGATTTAGGCCCATACAATTCATTCCATAACTAGAATTTTTATGTAAATGAAATTTCCAAAGGGGTTTAGATTATTATACATGATTGTTTTGGTAAATCCTATAACATTGATAGAAAAATCATATCCTTACCTTACATCTATGGATATTAAAGGGTACTGACTTAAGGATTCCTTGGACAGGCTCATCATGTCTTTGTTATAATTTGATTAATGAATTGTAAATACACCAAGAGAAATAATAACTAGTCATAGGATTGTCTCACCACATGTCTCTATTTTACCATCAGATGAGTGATGCTAGTTACCTTGGGATGACCCCAAGGATGGGATCATAAGCGACATAGTTCTACCATTCCATGAGAGATACTAGATCCCCTACATGAGATACTTTTTACAGACTCAGATTTTGGTTCTTATTGTCTTCAAATCAGGAATTGAGTGATTTTTGGAATCTTATCGATGGATCACCTTTGATGGAATCCCTTAGAATTGGATATATATAGAGCACCTAGATATGCAATTGGGATTCCCTTAGTTTCACCTAATATGGGATTAGGTCTACTATCAATAATGTAAAAATATGTTAAATTAATTAAAGAGTCATAATGTGTAACTAAAAATTCATCGGTTGCGCCTGAAAATACAGATCAAATTCATAAGGACATTCCATCCTTTGACACATCACTTATACGAGACCTTACCACATTTCAGTCATTTGATAGACACATTAGTTCATAGACACATATATTAGGCTAAAGTAGCTATAGTTGGATGGGTATCCCAAAGGGGACCTAGACTTAATCATTTTTATTTAAATCACTGCATTTATATTAATACTAGCACACTACTCATTTTATATTCGCAAGATAGATTAATCTAGTCAACGTTGAGTGTGGCCTACATAGTATTATCAAACACTTCTTGGTTCATCTTTGGTAACCATGAAGACTTTATAGTTTCAGGTATAGAGAAAGGGAATCAGCCTTATCTAAATGTTTTATTAATATTTTTGGGATAAAGTATGTGTACGAAGAACAATGTCTATGCTTGACATTATAGTATTGTAATCATTTAATCTTTTTTATAGAAATTTGTATATGCATTTTTTTCCTATATTCAATGAACTCATTTTTTATATTTACATGATCATCATCATCATTTTTTATCTCATTATTATTTAGAATGAACTATTACTTATTTAATATATTTCTTCATTTATCTATATTGTTTACCAATTTGCTACACTTTTATCAGTGGGGGAATTGTATCCCCATTGACATATCATAGGACCTTGTTAAAAGTTATAAGCATCTATAATATGGTTAGGTTCACATTAGGTCTTGTAGCCAACTGTCTTGAGGCATCGCTTAGTGGCTTCCGAGGTGGGATGCTACAAAGTTGTATCAGTGAAACTTTTTTACTTATGTATTATTTTTTGTGTATTAGAAAAGATACTTGAATGAATGGGATTTAGCAATGATAATATTCCTTTGAGTATCTAACCCACATACATATGAAAAAAAAATTCTTAGGATGGGTAAATGTTGTTATTAGTTATGCGTGTTATATTTTCATTGATTCCACCACTAGGTGATGAACTGGGTTTGTGTTGTTACTTCTTTGGATGCAATTATTTTGGTTACTTCTATCATGTACCAATGATATGGGGGTGTATTATTTCATGAATCATACTGTGCACCATATTCCATAAATTTAATTCATTATGCCATTCCATATCTACATTTCTTATTTTATTTCAAGTATTGAATGTGATTGTGGTAGTGCTTTAATTTCTATTCTTCATATTGTGATAGTGTTTCTTGATTGAATGACATACTTGGATCAATTAATGCACCTACATCAATGCAAATATTTTCACCACATTTACTAATTATGAAAACATAATTTAACAAATTATACATAATTGATCCAAGAACTATTGGATCGAAGGGATCAAATATTAGATTATTTCATTGATGAATTCAAATGAAAATTAAAGAATAATGTACTTCTATAAATTGATAATGGTAGTTTGTCCAATCAAATTACTACATAACATTTTACATCATGATATTAGTTGTAAAGGTCAAATCAAATTTACTTGGATTATCAATTTTATCTTATAAAGAGTATGTTTCGTTCTAAAATTAGAATTAGTGATTCAATTAATTGGTTTGAGATATCAATATCTAAATAAAAAAAGAAATTTTCAATAGAAATTAATGTTTCAAAATGAAAAGTTATGTTGTTAAATGGGTCTCCCAAATGAAAAGTAATGGGTATTTTAATCTATAGGTTTCATTTTAAACTCCATATTCTAAAATACTTGACGTGATGTATGGGATAATGACCTTTACCCAACCTATTAGTTGGTAGTAGGTTGTGTCTCCTATGATCCTTATGTGACTCTTTTTTATCACATAAACCTGGCTCCAGGAGTGGGTTGAGGGTTTTGAATCATTATAGGAAGCGTATCTGCGTATCCTTCCCTAATATCACTTTTCTTATGTGTTATAAATATTTTTTAAGGAGTGTTCTTATAAATTATAGAGTTATGGAAACACGATGTCCTCACATCTTACACCAAGAATGTTGCGATGAGTATACCCTAGAGGTTGTGGGAATCGATCCACCCGTGATACCTCCTATAGTTCAACCTGATGAACCTTATGTTTATATTCCAATGGGAACCTCTGATTAGTTATATGATAGCTCCTTTAACATTACGTAAATAGTATTGGGAGCTCCCGGACCTGCCCCTACCATGGTAGAGTTGAATCGGGAGTTCCAGTTGTAGCATCCTCCAACATTATTGGGGGATGGTTCTCTTCTAGATACTAATTATTAGATAGTGGAAATGTTGTATATCTTCAGGTATATAGGGATGATTCATGAGAGGGGGGGTCAATATTTATATCTACATGCTATGTTACCCTACCAATCATTGGGGGGATTCCCTCACATAGGCTGGTCTCAATGAGGGTATGGTTTAGGTAGATTTATAAGTAGTCTTATTAGACTACAACATTTTGAATACTATCAGAAAATAAAATGATCAAGAGTTCATGAATCTACATCGAGGTAACATGTCAGTGATGGATTATTCAGATCACTTCATCGAACAATAGTGTTTCACACTGACTCTCACTGGTGATGAGCTAGGCATTGTGAGATGGTTTGAGTATGGGACAGCATATTCCACATGATCACAGGTGAACATTTTCCTATTGGAAACCATTTTAGAGATAGTGAACTAGACCCTCATCACTAAGTAGAACATGTGGTTATCCAATAATGAGAGCTAGAAAGATTCACATTTTAGACAAGGAAGTGGTCTATCTAGCGGCAAGAAGAATCATTTCAAGGTTTAATGTGTGGGATGTTCCATTAAGGTAGCACCCATATATAGCTATATGTTGTGTAACCACTATGGCAGTTTATGGCATAAAATTTGTAGTGTTTGAGGAACCTAATCGAGTGATGAGCTTATGAAAGGATGGGTCACCTCCAGCGATTCTGTTGAACCTTACCTCATGTGTGTAGTAAAAGGGGATATTATTTGACACCATATTCAGGTACAGGATTAGTGACCCCATGTCAATTTGGGAGTCAATCTACTAATTTCTAGTCATGATAAGGGGGTGGGCGTGCCCTTGGTAGCCATACATTTGACGCTAAAAACCAGAAGAGTGGACCTTCTTTGGTTATTCAGGTTGTATCTCATTAAAATGGTTCAATCCATATCTATGCAGTGAAAACTAAACCTATGTAGAAGAGTCTATGGAATTATTCTACACATGATACTATTCTAGTAGCCTCTAATATAGTTTTTCCGTATTTTGATATAGATGCATCAAACTCTATCATATATGATGTGGTAGCAGAATGTATATGATTAAAAATAGATTAATTTCATGGTGTTATGTTTCTCGATACACCATTGGGGTTCAAATCATAAGTAATCTGTCGGTGCATTGAGTTCCTCCTTGAGATTGGTGGGCGTCATTTCTTATATAATTTATTCATCCCTGAGATGACCATCCTCGATGTCATTCATTGTATGTACTGGGAAATTCCTTATCATGAATACATTGATTTATATCCCTTTATGGTTTTGTTAACCTCATCCGAGGGAAGCATGTATATTCATAAGGGGGAATTTTTTATCCAAGTTAACTGAGAGGGACCTAGGCAAACTAGGATGGGTAAGGTAACAAACTAGATATATAGTCTCTTTATAAGTGATCAGAGAAGGTAGCTTTTCAAATTCCCTCATGTGGTGGATTTTTTAGGGATGTATTCAATAAGTATTTCTATAGATTAACTCCTAAGAGTGAGATGGAGTTCACAATTGTGTTTGTACTAGGTATGACACAAGTATTCATTCTTCCCTGTTGTATGTAAACTAAAGTGCTCTAGAACTCATGAAGAAATTAGGAGATCATGAGGAAATGGGTTTTATATGACCCATTACATTTCCTTGGTGTTCAACTATCCTATTTCTCAAAAAGTATGATAGTACCCTCAGGTTGTGCAAGGATTATCGTTGATTAAGCTAGTATATGGTGAAGAACCAATAACCACTACCCCGAATTAACACCACTTCAACAGGATCTAAGGAGAAACTATTTTCTCTAGGATCTATTTGAGATCAGACTATCGTTATGTTCAGGGAACGAAATCATCCATACAACCTATGACATTCTAGAGTATGTATGACTTGTATGAATATTTTTTATGCCTTTCACACTTAATAATATCCCATCAGTCTTTATAGACATAATTAATGGGGTTTTCTTCTCATTCCTAGAATCATTTTTAGTTGTCTTTGTATGAAAATTATTATTGTAATATCTCACCATAAAGAACCAAGATAACCATCTTGAGATCATGATGAATACATGAAGAGAGCACCAATATTATGTGAATATCATTGAAATTCCACTTTTGGATAGGTTTGTTTCACTTATTAGGTAATATCATTTCAGAGGCAGTCATATCTGTTGACCTAAAGAAGGTGATCACCATGTTTTCTTTTGAACAACCCAAGAATGTGTTTGATATTATCATTCTCATGGGGATGGAAAGCTATTATAAGCGATTCATCCAGGAATTCTTGAGACTAGAAGCACCTCTTATGAGTGACTGAAAATTAATTTTTCTTATTATTTTATAATCCCCCTTTTAATGGGTAAGGGGAAACCAATAGGATATCAAAGACTTAAGGACATAAACTATTCCCCACCAGTCCATAAGCCATCATCAACTAGAACAATGCTACAAAGAAAGGCTCCTCCCCAGTATAAAAAATATCATGTCCAACTTCCACCTTCTCGTTGCTTTTGACAAGCTATCCCGTGCAATTACGAGGTCCTGGTACTGATGAAAAAAGTCATACCTTCTGAAACATCCAAATCCGAAAAGTAATGATCAAGTGAAAACTCCATGCTCGGAACTTCATCTGAAGCATCTCATTACAGATGGTTCGGTTGCATAATCCCTAGAGCATGAGCCACATGTCACAACATCATAGATCATAAAACCACCATAATAGACATTCATCAAGACATAATAAAAATAAATAGAAAAAACATCAATGCAAAAGACTGCATCCCGAACACCAGAGCTTCCACCAGATGAAAACATTGTTGCAATGACCCCACGGGACTTCCATCGAAACCGCAGTCACAAACAATCTCGAAGAGGCTAGATGATCCAAGAAACAAGAGGCTCAGCCAACATCACCCAGGGATGGAAGACCCAACCACCTCATCACATGAGCCGCCACCTCTTATATGTCTGACTAATAAGGGCTATAAATTCTTCTTGTTTGAATCTTGTGAGAGATCCTTCTAGGTGTTGAATGTAGGACTGATGCTAACCTCGATCCTAAATCTTCTAGAGTCTTCAAAGTCTATAAAGTTTATTCTGATGCTCTAGGAATTATGATATGAGTAGATCAGAGGTAGATATATTGGGTTATAGCATGTGTCTCCCTCTAGATATGACCTCATGAGAGGAATTATCCAACACGAAAGCCTGATATAACTATCGTGCTCCACCCTATACACTTTTGGAGAAAATACTTATTGGGAGAGTGGTTCACTTTTTACAAGGATAACTAAAATTATAAAATAAATATCCATATAACAAGTCCTAAAATAGAGAAAGTGTAAGTTGGTAGAAGACCAATGTTTTTCTGATTTTTAGTGCTATTATACACACAAGAAGGGTAATGTTGTGTATGATTCCAAGAGATGAAAGAATCAGATACAAGACTTCCAAGAGGTTATTAGTGAGTGGAATTTGATGGGTTTTTTCTAAGATGAACCTATAGGATAAAGAAAAGGAATGGAAACCTGTTTTTCCAACTCTAGTAGTGGCATCCTTTCTTTTGGAGTGGGTGTGAATGAGATAGGATTCAAATACCTAGGGCATCGTCCTAATGGTATGTGTCATTGGTGAGAACCCAGAAATTTTTTGGGCTATTGATGTAAATGAGATCCTGCTCTATTATGGTTGTTCTTGGGTTCTTGATGACATATGAGAAGAGATGATGTTGGTATATCAACTGACTATTTGGGAAGTTCACCCTAATTTTACCAAGATGTACCGAGATGTACATCATCGGTATTAGTGACCAGGCTTGATGAGGTAGATTATAGGTTTCATCACAAGGTGTTCCACCTATTTGTAGGTGATGGCGGAACACCAGTAACCTTCCGGACATCTAAAAGCCCTATTTATTATAGAGTTTAAATGGAATGATGTAAAAAAGGATTTTTGTTATAGTCATTATAAGATACCGTCAAAGAAATTATGCACCCTGGGTTATCATCAATAGGTTTTCCAAGGTTATACACTTTCTTCTTATCTAAGAGACCTTCTTAGTTGATGACATTGGGAGGATTTATATTCCAGCTATTTGTCACCTTCATAGTGTTCTCCATTATATCGTATCAAACCATGATTCCTCATTTACATCACTGTTCTAGAAGGCACTGTATAGGGCACTAGTTTCATAGGTGATCATAAGTACAACATAACACCCTTAGACGATCAGTAGTCTGAGCAGATGATACAGGTGTTAGAGGATATTATATGGGAATGTATCCTTGATTTTAGAGGTTATGTGGAGAAAAATAAGACACTCATAGTTTTTTTCTAAAATAAAATTATCCAGGAAAGGATTCAGATGGAACCATATGTGGCGATTTATAGTAAACCATTCATTTCACATCTACGATGGTTAAAGGTACGTTACACACTACTGGGTCCTCATCTAAATTAGGATTTTTCAGAGAAAATATAACTAATTTATAAGAATATGGATATGAATCAGTCTAGGAAGAAGTCATATATGGATCGTCATACTCAACCAATAGAGTTAGAGGCTGGACAATAGTTAATTATGCATGTATCGCCTAGATTGGTTCATAGATAATTTTGGATATAGTCCATGATATTGAATAGTTATGTCAAGCCTTTTGAGATTGTGAAGATAGTCATACCTATAGCCTATAATTTGACATAAACTCAGAGGTATCATTCCATGCATGAAGTCTTCAATGTATCATAGATTCATCAATATTATACTCACTCATATAATTCTCTTGCCCTAAATGATATTTATTTGGAAGAGGATTTGGACTTTGAGAAGCATCTGATATATGTCATTTATCATATCATAAAGTCTCTCTGAGGAAGGTCAGTTCTACTGATCTTGGTGCTATATAATAATGAATATTTATAAGATGAGAAAAAGGATTGGGAATACAATGTACATGCCCAGAGCAAATTGTTTTCCTAGATGATCCCTCCTTCCCCTCTGAAGGAAAACTTGTCGATGAGTTGTTTGTAGGAGGATGGGTTGTAACAACCTAACCATTTGTTAATGTATAGAAAATTTTTTCATCATATATTCATACTTTGGCCCTTGTAGTGTTACTTAAGAGAGTTTCAGATGTCAAGATGGTGTTTGGGTCTTTCTAGAATCCTAGAACCTCGGAATTTTTGAAATCGGACTAGGCCATACAGTTCGAGTAAATAGTGAATCCCAACCCATTTGGTTTCCCCTAACCATACATGGAATTTTAGTGTAGAGAAAGGGTCTGTGAGGTGTGTGTACAACTACAATAGCCCAGGAGTACACCCATGAAGAACATCAAATGTAGGGTGACATTGCCTCTTTCTTGTCTTGTGACCTTAATGTAAAATTGTACTCCTAGCTCACACGGGGTTCCTCCTTAGTCTATACTATGGAACGTGGTTGGAGATTGGTTTTGGAGAACCTTATAGAAAAACCATGCAATTATATATTAAAGTTTTATATTACCATTTATTCTTAATGAATTTAAAACCTCATCCCTCTCTTTTCAACTATCATTTCTAGTGGACCACTCCTCATCCCTCTCCCATGGTTTCTTCATCCTCCTAAGCTAGGGATATAGGTTTCTCCCCCATTCTAACTCCAAATGGATTACTATAAAATCTCTTCGACAGAATAACGGGGGATATCAAATCCTATTCCGTAAACTTCTAGTTTCTCTTCACCCCTATTGCTCTATTTTTTTGTGACATCATTTTCACAATTTCCAAGTAATTAGAATTCTTCCCCGATATCTATCATTGTAACTTGTTAAAAATTACGACACTATAAGAGGAGAGTTATTTGAACCTAAGGCAGGTGGTATAGATTCCTTACCAATGTTTCATCTCTTTATATATTTTGAAATATTATGAAACACTCCGGAAATATTCAGTAATGCCTCTAAATTAACTAATTAATTGAATTAAATGGTTCCCTTTTCTCTATGTGACCCTAGCTAGAAACAAATCAACCCATAGGCTGAGAACCAATTTGTGAACCACCCAATGGGTGTGTCTTCCATATAGAACTATGAATACCTTGATGAAAATTGATAAAATAAAAATTAGTGATGTGTGGAATTGTAATAAATGTATAAATTTATTAATTGAATTGATTAGAATTGATGGTCATGAGTTTGTCCCCTAAAGTTCATGACATTACTGAAATTGTGAACTGAATGAAATGTATGATCTGATTTATCTTGTTATGCATTTTTTCTTGGTTAAATGATATTTCATTGATAGGCACTTCATATTCATACCATACACTGAGGGCAATAAAAGGGTCTTAAAAAATGAATCTTAGGAAAATATCATCATGTATTGGTTATAATTTTTTTTAAGAATTGTAAAAATACCAGGAGAGAAACTAAATATGCTTGGGATGGTCTCACCAAACATTTCCTTTTTTACCTATAGATGAGTGATACTAATACCCTAGACACACCATTTGGATGGGATTAGGGGAGAGTTAGTTAAATCATGCCATAAGAGATACTCAAATGATAATGTGAGATATCAAGGACAGAATCAGTGGTTTGTTCATATTGTATTCACACCATGCCTGAAGTTATACTTGGTATCTAATTCATAGGTCTCCTGGGATAGAATACCTTGACATTTGATATATACAGAGGCATGAGTTAGATAATTTGGATTCCCTTGTGATCACCTTTGATGGGGTTAGGGTGTCGTTAAATAATTCACAATGAAGTTAAATAAATTAACAAGTAAGAACATCTGAATGATAATTCATGTGATGATCCTTCCATGAAAAATAACATACTGGGGATTTCCAATCCATTGAAACTTTACCTTTATAATCACTTACCATATTTCAATATTATGCAGGTTACATCAATTCATATACATATGGTTTATTCCAAAGTAAGTAGATTCAGAGGGGTATCCCAAAAGGATCCATGTCTTAAGTATTTATTAAGTTTCAATACTATGTTTATTTTAATTTTCGAACACTACTTATTTTGTATGCATGAAATGGATCAATCTAGAAAGCATTGTTGTTGACCTATTGACTATATATCACAACCTGCTTGGGAAACCCTTGTTACCCAAGAATAATTCATGGCATTAGGTATAGATAATGGGAAGTAGCTAGCTTCTGATTCTCCATTGGCACATTATGATGGATTACATGTGTAGAGGACCGATCCTATGCTCAAGGTTATATTATTATATGTTTTTAACCATTTTTTTATAACATGTGGTATATTCTTATTTCCCCTGTATTTCATTACACTCATTTTTTATAGATACATGACATAATTATAATCATATTTGTATCAATTTATGATTCAACTTACTAATGTTTTTTTATTATTCTTGGATGATTTATCTTTACTATTTCAATTTATTCTTTTTTATTATGACTTTCTTACAAACTGATGTTGTAACCACTACGTTAAACTCTAATCAATGACGGAATAGTCTCCCAAAATACACACCCTAGGCACTCACTACTAGTCGATAGACTGAGGTGTTTATGGATGAGTACTTTAGGTTTTTTAACCAACTTTCTTATGGCACCACTATGTGGCACCCAAGATGGGAGAATACATGACGTTTTAAAGCGAATATATTAAAAATGTGCATTTTTTTTCAAATTTTAAAATGGAATAGATTCAAATGACCTATATTGGATTAATTGATATGAAATAAAACTAATTTACCTTTAAAAACAATTAAAAATATAATTTTTCATTATAAATATAATCTAAATATCAGTTTTCGATTAAAATTCATTATTTTTCATTATTCATTAAAAATTATTCTTTTAAGAAAAAACACAAAAAATCACCACAAGATAATATTTTTATTTTTATTAGAAAAAGTAATTTTATATTATAAAATTAATTATCAAAATGTGTAACAATTTTGTTTTAACATATGCCCGACATTAAAATGTGAAGAATTATTTTTAGGGAAATAGAGTTGGTAAGTGTAAAATTAGATTTATTCTTATCTCTTGTCTAGAAAAAACCTAAAATGAATGATAAATAGTTGATTAATTACATATACTATTTTTATTAAAAAATATATTTTTATTTTATTTAATTTGAACACATTTTTTTTCATAAAAAAATGGTTTTTTATAAATAGATTTCGATTATTTGAAAATAGTGTTTTATTTTAATTTATAATTAATTAGTCACAAAAAATTTTAATATATATACATGTTTAAACAATATTTTCATAATTTATTTAATCTTATTCATAACCTTTATTCAAATATCTAGATTATATCTATCATGTTATATAAAAATATTTTAGTTGTATGAATTTTTTCGCCTAAAATATGTGTCGTCTGTAAGGAATGCCAATATCAATATTACGTATAATAGAAGAAAAACATAGTTTTTCTTGTAATGCAAGATAAAATCAATGTTACTTGCAACAAAAGAAAAAAAGTCAATGTTTCTTGTCACATAAAACAATGGAAATTCTAAATCTATTTGAAAAAAATAATAATTTCACAAAATCTCGGTGTGTTACATTCTACCACCTTAAAAATGAATTTTTTCCATCAAAATTATTTTCTGTTTTCAAAGGATTGAAATTTTAAAACACTTTCATATAATCCCACATTGTAAGAATGAATAATAAAACATCATTTAAAAAGGTAAAGTTTGAAATGTAATGATTATCTAAAGTAACTCATCACTAGGATTCCATATAAAACAACACATTTGAAAAATGAAGATTTATAAATTGAAGAATGTTTAACTAATAATAGAGAGTGATTGAGATATATGGTCATAGAAAAGTGATTGATCCAGATAATGTTAATGAAAAAAAAATGAAACAATGTGGCATGAATACGATCATTGATATCTTGAAAAATGATGATAAAATGAAAAAAATATTTTTTTCAATATCATTTTTCTTAATGTTCGTGAAATTTTACTCGAAGTTATAATTATTTGATTTAATTGCATTTAACAATCAAATTCTCAACCATGGGTCGTGCCTTTTTTATTTTTAACTTCATATCTTACTACATTAAATGAAGGGGAATTTTAAATGACCAAAACAATAAGGGGTCCTAAGATCTATAAAGAATGATAATTCATTTCTTTTATCATTATTTGTAACAAAAATTATTGTTAGAAAAGGTTTTACAATATGACTAAATATTCATAATGATAAATCGTATATTAACATCTAAAACATCATTCAATATTCCTTATAAAACATTTCATAAATGGTTATCCTTTTGAACGTTCCCAAAGAATACACTCCAATATATGACAAAAAAGGAGACTAAAATTTTCAAAATCAGCTTAAAATTGATCCCCTATATAACATAAAATCAATCATTAATGTCACATTACAAATATGAAAATTATTACATAATGTGTTCTCTTGAGTCATGGAAATAAACTAAATTACTAAAACCCATATTTAAAGTATACCTACATCCAATTTCATTACATATAACCTAGAGTATTGGTTAATTTCTTGAACTGCAAAATTGAAATAAAATCCTTCCATTTTAGCATAAACCAATTTAAAAAAAAAATCATTAATTTGTTCCACCATAATAAGTAACATCCAATTAAAAAAAACTAAAAAGAAAAGTGCGAGAAACACTCACTATAGTGAGAAACCACAAAATCATCAAGAAACACTTATAATATGTATAAATCATGAAACATTATTTAATCTATGACACCTTAGTTTTATCCTAGTTCATTAATAATTATATAATATTAAAATATTTTATGATTGTTTAATTTTTTTTGTGAATTTCCAATGCATATCCTCTTAGAGTGTAAAACCAAGTGTTCATAAAGTCCCTTGGTCATGACCTAGTACCAGATCATGTCTAGCTTAATACAATGTTTTAAGAGTTGTTACTTCTATGTACATATGTACCTAAGGTTCATACACTCTTAATATACGTACATGGATGTAATTTCATGAAACCACTCTCTTTATCCTTTCCCAGAATTCAAAGACATTTTCTTAAACTTTGGATCACCATTGAATTATCCTTAAAGATATCCGTAAACATATCACTAGAAATATCCACAGGAATATCCTTAATGTTTTCTGATTCTAGTTTCTAAATTTTTAAAAACCTTTCCTTTGATACCAACTATATCGACCTAGGATTCCCATATATAGATATTACATCATTTTTTAGGAATATAAATTACATTAAACAAACACATTCTTGAGGACTGTAATAGTTTAGTGCCATTAGAAACCCAAAACACAATATTCTAATATATTGATAGATAATAAATTATCTCCCATAAATATCTTCCCAATAAGTAAACTTTATAGGTAAATAGTACATAAAACCATACATCATAACGTTAGGAAAAGAAACAGAAGAAAGGGTGAGATCAGATGTACAGTAAGGGTAAATTGGGGATATATGTATGTATAACATAAATATAAGGGTATAATTACCTGAGTTTAAAATTCTACAACCATACCCCACATATGAAAGATCATAATCATGAGCCAGGTAATAATTATTGGAATTTTATATGACATGAATCATGAGGAAATCAAAGAACATTTTCTAAGAGTTCATAACACTTTCAAAAGACATAGAGTTTTGGAATTCATAAAAGACTATAAAATAATTTCCATATTAGAACAAGATCATTTCCAAGGATATAATATTTGAATTTTTTCACCCCAAAAATAATCATAGTTAGTGTGGTTGACTTCCCAGACCATCATTGTAGGCAATATATACTTTACTAAACTTGGTATAATAACCATTTGTGTCAGGTATTATTGAATAGGATTCACTACCCATTCCATATCGGTATTAATAAACCATATTAAAATATAGTTCTAAACCTTTCTAACAGAATTAGGTTTAGGAATTTGTATATCCCTACCTTAATGAACCAGGTTTATTCATTGTTTTATCCCTATCTTACTAAACTGTGTTCAATATGCATTCTACTCATATTTATATCATGAGATATAAATGTTTACCCAATATATTGGAATAATTTATGTCTCACCCATCATATCTTAAAATGTAACCACCCTCCATCATTATAAGGTTACCACCATCACAAATTTGAAATAATACAAATGCATGTCGTATGTTTTTTAAAAATCCAACATATTAAAACCCATGAAACGAAATGGATTTCATAAAAATTTTCTCATCACATAAGATATGTAAAATAAATAGTTTTCATAATCATTTTTTCATTTCATCAAAGAATAACCTGTTGAAGAAGCATCATGTTTCTTAAGAATCATGGTATTCCCATGGAAGAGAAATGTGTTTAGTAAAAAAATATCATCATAAATAGAATTCATTCATAGAAACAATAATACCGGAATCCTTAGATAATATCCACATTATATCATTATTAACCTCAAATAATATCATTGTAGATGTAAAATATTTCTGAAAGACAAATTTACATATTTCTGGATGGAAATAGGTTTTTTAGAAAATTAGTTTTTAAAACATAAAACAATTTTAAAAATAATTTACTTTAAATATATCCATGAAAATATATAAAGGATTATTATAAAAAATAATTAATGTATTTCATGAAGAATATTTTCTTTCCACTTTTAAAAACACTTTTAAAAACATAAAACACATTTAAAATCCTTTTAACTTTTAAAAAATTATTTAAAATCTAAATTTTTTTCAAATATTATATACATAATATTATTTGATAATAAACATGAATACATGTAATGTAATCATGAAGTCATTTTGTATTCATGACATAATTAAATATTATTCATGTCGTGAATTTTTAAAAAATGAATATTTTCACATTTTGTTATAAAACCAAACGAACATTATTTTCAAAAAATACATGAATATTCCTTTAAAAATATTTTTTAAAGACGAAAATATCAGTAAAATAAATTTTAAAAAATAATAAGACTATATAAAATCAATTTTGAAAACATTTTTTAAACATAGTTTTCCAAGAAATGATTTTTCTGATGTAAGAGGGAAATAATGTTGGGTTTTCTTAAAAGAGGTGTTGATAATATTAATTACAAAAGAGTAAAATAATTGTACCATTACAAGAATATATATTGAATAAATATAGAAAAATAAAATTATTTATATTTTTTTGGAGGTAGATCATGTGATTTCAATATTGTAGACACAATCATAAATAACCCATATAAGTTATTAGAATGTAACATAAAATCATTAAAACAATGAAAACATTGAATCATGTTCACCATGAAGGAATAAAATACATATATTAAAGATGAATAAATATATCATATTAATTTTAACAGGATATTTATATACACCTCATTAATGAATATATGTTCATGACATAATATACATCTCAAAGATGACAAATTGAGAAAAAATCACTTACTAATTTGTGAACTTTTCAACTGTAAACACTGTGAAATATGGAACCAATAATGGATATTTAAATACCAATAATTTTATGTATAATAATGCTGAAATAAATTTATGTGTATTGTACACAAAATAAAATAAACATTTTGTGAATATGGTATTAATCTCACATAAAGTAAAATTGAGAGTAAATTACTTTACTAATTGAGTAATTGTTGAATCTTAATACCTACGAATTAATATCTTCACAAAAAAAATTAATTATCATTAAATGAGGCTTATTAATGATATATGATTTCATAAGAAATTATATACACCAAAAAAATTAATTGAGTGGTGAATATAACACAAGTCACTTAGAAATAAAAGTGAGACTATAATTCCCCTTACTGAAAGTCTCAACTTCTTGTGTACTCAATCAAACAGTTTGAATAAGAAATATAATTTCCTCATAAGATAATTAAATTTACATAATGATATACATCATATAATATATTATTTATTTAGTCTCTTTTATAACCCGTTTATTAACAATTCTTTGTAAAAGCCACATTTTGTGTAATAACCATATTTTTTCATGTATGATTAGACTTGTTATTTTTCAATCATCTTAATTTTACCAAGGTTTCATCACATACATAGTAATAATCATGAAATAATTATCATATTTATACATAAAACACAATTTTAATAAAAATCATGAAAATGGTTTTGATAAATTAAGTATGTTATGATCATAGAGATGGTATGTAATACGTACACATGTTTAACATTTCTATTTTTCAACGATCGTTACAGAAATGAGGTAAGTAATATGAAATAATTTTAGAAAGATCATAATATCATTAAAATATATTATTTATTTAAACAAAATTAAACTTATCATATATGTGGTGTGGTGATGAAAAAGAGTCAAATCACATCAAAATGGTGGTAGTCTATACGTACATGAGGGGTGTTATCATCTTTCAATGAGTGAAATGGAAAAAATTAAAATGATATATAATATATTTCAATAATGATAAATATGTCATGAATATCATAATTATTGAATTTTTATCACATGTTATCATTAAATTCACACTTATCACCTTCCATAAAAATTTTGAATGAATCATATCAAATCTAGAGGTGGTAGTCCACCGTACACATGAGCGATGTGATCGTATTATCATTAATCTGAAATAATAAAGGTATGTGTGATATATTAATTTTAAAAGAATAAAAATATCATAAATATAATATATAAACAATTAATTAATCATTATTTCCACCCATTATAAATGGTAATCAAAAATGAATTACATCATTTCATAAGGTGGTAGTCTATCGTACACAAGAATGGTGATTTCATAACCAATTTAATGGATATGGATATGGTTATAGATCCTTTATTTATTATAACAAAATTGAAGTATATAAATTTTATAGAATTTATTATATATTCATGGTTAAATTTTTTTTATTGTGGTGGATACTGAAATAGAATAACCAGGCTCGTTGAAGAACTATGCCTCTTCCCCATGTATCCTTCTTAGGTTTTCACTAAAGCCTTCATAGGTGGGATTGAAATCCTTAAAATGACTCTATTGTAAAAAGAGGGAAGTTGGAAAGGTATTGGCCAAACAAAATATGATTTAAGGTGTTTAGAAGTGAGGATAAGGGGTGTCCTTTTATAAGTGGGGGAGAGTACACACTTGGTATTTTTTAAATAAAATTAGTGCTCTAACTTTTTTGATATGTCAAAAGGGTAAAAAATGGAATAATATATGGCCTTATAGGTGGTATGTTTGAATAATGTCCATAAAATAGTTTATAGTAAAGTTTAAATGTTATTTTTACCCTCATCTTTTTTACTTTAACCCCATGGTAAATCCATTTTTACTTTTACCATGGTAATTAATATTTAATACATTAACTATTAATTTTTGTCTAAATTTATTTTGAAAATATTAAAAAATATAAATTATTCTGATTTAAAATATTGAGTAAATTCTTTCAAATTTCATTTACTTAAGTTGAAAATATTTTTTTATAATTAATCTTGTTGTGAGGATGAGAAATAAAGTTTTTAAAAAGAAAATTTTCAACTGTTTCCAATGTTTTTAATCAAAATTAAAATAGAAATTGATTTCATTTACTTATATTGGTTTAATTAATATAAATTTGTAATCATTTTTCTTAAAATCCAAATCAAAATATAATTTAATAATATAAATAACTATAATGAAAATGATGTTCCCAATTAAAAATCAATGTTTTCACTATTCATAAAAAAAATAAAACTTTTTAGAAAAATCCAAAACATCCACCCTATACTAATTTTAATATTATAATATAAAATATTTGATTTATTTTTTTAAATTTATTTTCTAAACTTTTAAAATATTATTTTTAAAATATGTGCATACATAAAAAGAGACAAAACATATTTTTAGAAAATATAGTTTTTAATAGTAAAGTTGGATTTATTATCATCCATTCTCTAAAAAACAAAAAAAAAAGAATCATAAACACTTGATTGAATATATATACTATATTAATTAACCAAAATTATTTTGTTTATTTTATTTTGGTAGAACACATTTTTATTCATAAAATCTTCTATTTTTAGAAAATGATTTACTTTATTGTCAAATATGTTTGTTTTCATTTATAATAAATTGGCTGCTAATGAATTAATTATATATAGTTATGTAATACATATTGTTATAATTTAGTAAATCATATTAATGCCCTCCATTCGAATGGTTTGGTGATAACTATTGTATTAAATAATTATATTTTAATTTTATGATACGTTTCATTTAAACTCAATGTTTCATGTAACATGAGATAAACTCTATATTGTTTGTTACACAAGAAAAACCTATTTTTATATGTAACAGAAGATAAACTCGGTCTTACTTACAACACAATCTTCAATATTTTTTTGTGTCACTGAAAATATAGAAATGTTAAATATATTTGATGAAAATAATTTTACAAAATCACTTGGTGTTTTAGTTAAGAACATTTCACCAGTGATTCCTTGTTACCATATGATCAATTGACACCAATGTTATTTAAATAAAATTATTAAAATATCATCAGTATCTACATTAACATATTACATTAATATGTCTCCCTCACTGAGAGACATGTGATAATTCCTTGAAGTCGAAGTCTCGTTGAAGACATATTTATATCGAACGAGATGAGTTTGCAACATTGTTCATTATAATTTCAGTTCTGTTATCCGAATGAATTAGAGATGGGAATTCTCGAGATTAAATTTATCCTAAACTAAGATATGACATCCATATTTCTAAATATATAGATTTCCACTCAATTAGACTTCATACCTATACAACTACAATAGAACAATTCCATCATAATCCTCAATATCTCCTTCTTCACTAGCTCTCTACAATGCCTCATACTAAAAACCACCTTACAGATATTCTTGAGATACATTCAACTAGACATCATTCCATATTTCTAGCATGTGCTCAATTCCATCATTATATAACTAAGTCCTTTTAGAATCATTTGAATACCTAACAACATGTTTTCATTCATAATTCCCTTCTATATGATAAGTTAAGGCACCATCCCTACATTTTTTCAGAAATTTTGTATAATAGTTTCTATTGTTTCCATTATAATAACAAAATAATAAAACATCATTAAGAAATAAATGATCATTAAGGGACCCAATAGATAGAAAATTCAGACAAGAATGAGGCTTCAAATCTTATTTGACCGATAATTTGATATCATCATCCAAAGTGGAGAAATTTTTTTTCTATTAAATTGGATTTGAGGTTAAATTCTACTAATATACTTGTAAAATAGACAAATATAGGCAACTGAGTGGTTTAATCCATCTTTATGAGGATTCCAATTCATGATATAATAATTAATAAAATGTGTGGATGCCATAAAATCTAGTTCCGCCTAAAATTTGGATCTAAAACTTGACCATGATGTTCTTCATAATTCAAGGATTAAATTAGAAGTCCCACAACAGAATTATGATCATGCATGTCTTCATGGGTATGGATTTGATTCAATTCATGTTATTTCAGTTCCTTATATGGAAATACAATGTCGAAGAAGAAATTCCCAACCAAAATACATATGTATTTTGATAATCCCCAAAATAATTTTAATATTACTATATGGTCATAAAAATGATATTATTAACCCATACCATAATAATCATTACAGAAAGAATTGAAAATTTACATATATTAAATCTATCTAAAATAACATCTTCATTAGATTTACCACGTTAAATTATACCTTTTTATATGATTTGTTTTTTCAAATAATGAATCCTTTAATGTAAAAAAATATTTCATTATTTTTCCTACAAATTTTAACAATTCTCATCAGTATTCAATATTAGATAATAATTTTTTGACTTGAAAAAATGCCAGATAATATCCTCCAGAAAAGAGGTTGAATTCTGTCATGAACCAACCAAAGTCGACCCTAAACCAATCACCCAAGCCGGTCTGTGACATGGCCTGAGAGGCGTTCCTGATCCTCCTAGGCTGGCCAAAAGTGCTAGGGAATCAACATAGGCTGTAGGAATGATATTTACCAATACAAATAAGTAAAGCAATAGAAAAAATTACGAACAATGCATAATAAATAAACTGAGTAAAACGACTAAAAGAAAATAAAGCTAACTGAACTCGACGTCCAAACTAACTTTGTACGACCTCGCGGGTCACCCTCCGACTCAAAGATCAAACACCTCCCAAGGTGAGTGCACTCAAGCTATAGCCTGCACAAACACTAAAAATAGAAAAGAAAAATAGGCATTAGTATTAAAACTCAATAGGCTAGCCCAATAACTATTCCCAATGCACTACCTTTAAAATAAATGAATCATCATTTCAAGTTTGAACTTCAATTTATAATAGTACGTTTTTTCTAAGTATTTTACTCAAACGAAAATTGCGAACCATTGCACTTAACCATTTTCAAATATAGATTCATTTCATTAATGTCAATGGATTTTTAGAAAAGGAATGTGATATTTATAACCTAAAATTTTTACAAAGAGGAATAAACACTTTCATTTGAAAGAAATTTTTAGAAACATAATCAAAACCATTTTACCACTTTCTTAGGAAAACAATACAGCAAAAATGAACAAAATAAATAACAATGCATGGGAAATGTTGGTAGACATATAATAATCATAATCACCACTACAAGAAACCAAAGCCAAATAGACAAGGGTGAACCTAGGAGATCAAGAATAAAATAGAATACACTAATACATGAGACCTCATCCCCATTGACATGTCACACACGATGAAATTAAAACGACCATTTTTCTTAACCATCCTTTCTCAAGTATGTCGAGGAAAAATCCCATAGTAATAAACCCAATATATCCACCTACTACAGGCCACTGGTCGTTACCATAACCTACCAGTGCATCAATGATTCTTAGAATATTCTCTCAATATTCCAAATTCCCATGTCTCAAGTATTTGGAAAGGGGGTGAGACAATCGATGCCAACCAAGCATCCAATAACATACATACATACATATATATAATAATAATTCACAACAAGCATCTCCCTGATACACTCCATTGGATAACCTCTTGCCTTTAAACCATTCAAGCACCCGAGAGCTTCTAAGCATGAGCCTCCCTAACAATCAGTCACAACAAGGAAGAAAAGTTATCCTAAAAGATTTTTTATCAAAATAGTTTAATCATTTTCCATAAAGTGTCAAATGGGAATTAATCACATTTCACAATAACCACTTTAAAAAGAACCAAATTCTTTTACCAAGAAGGGGTAAATACCACCACTTTCTCTTTCACAACCATTTAAAAGAAAAAAACATCCTTATAAGACCAAAACTAGTTTGAAACCATTTAAGGAGCCCCAAAAATACTTCTTCACAAGTTGAAAATATTTTTATAAAACCAAACCAAACCAATTTATTTTTCTAAATAAACTGTAAGTGCCCATAGAACAATTTATCAGCGACACGTGAAAAATTTAATAAAAACAGTTTCCATTTAAGACTAAACTAGGTGAAGACACCAATTTCATGGTGT